>JAWNPL010000001.1:0-675314 GCA_035047545.1 Drosophila paranaensis
TGCAGTCAACAAGTATTCGAATTATTTATTTCTCTAAGAACTTTCCAAAAACTATGGAAACAGATGAACTTACTATATTCCTATAATGCTATAATGCTATAGTGCTGTCTATATTCCTAGTCAAGTCATACCCAGAGGCCTGAACTTGTCAACAGTTCTGAAAGACATCCCCAAGCACAGCAGAGGATGCTTAAGTTGACAAGAAAAGCTTACACGTGGCCATATCGCACTGCAGTAGAGCCTTTGTTTTCCTACTCAAAATACCTATATAAACTATCTTATCCAGCTCCAACATCTTTACTCATTCTACGACTAAGTTCGCTGTACAAAGAAATATTAACTTTCAGATACTATTCCCCATTTAGATATAAAATATGGTATATCGTCATATGGCATTTGAATACCGTTCGCCAGTTCTGTCGAAAAGTGAATGTTTTTATTCAACATCTTAATTTTAAGTTTTATTAAGTAATAAAAACAAAAACAAATAGAAACCAGCTGCATAAATTGGAATAAAAATGTAAATTTGAGATGCAAATTTAAGCTGATCAACCGAAAACATTTGACAAAAGTTCAGTTTTTGAAGCAGAGAGAAATAAAATAAAGACAAATATATAGATACATACATACATAGATAGATAGAGCCGATTGAAGAACCACTTCCTATTCAAATATTAGCTACCTTTGATATCCTAGTTATATTAGTTGTATAAAAATGTATTTAAAGTATATACTTATACTCTAAGTTGTGTTGAGTTGAGCTAGTAATAGCTTTTTTTACTTTTTGTCAGATGCATCTGACTCTATACATGGTTCGAGGTATCTTTAGTCGGGGCGCGCTTACGTGTTTTTGCTTTAGTCTCAATTTCAATTTCAATTTCAATTTGTTTTTCCAGCTGCTGTTTTATAGAGCATACAACATTCATCGCATCATTAAAATTCAACTATTTCGTATTCTTACGTAATTTGTGTAAGTAAGAATAGGTAAATAAATAAAGCGCGCTTTAAAAAGTAAAGTACCCCGAAAGCCGGTTTCTTTGATTTTCCCACAATCATAATTTTTAATTGAGAATCAATTGATAGTAGAATGTCGGAATATTTGATAAATACAATTCTATAAACAAATGTCTCGCAAAGATACAAAGATATATATAGATATATATGTAGATATATATTTATCAAAATAAATATAAAGTATTTGAAATCTCCGTGTTCCGTGATAAAGCAACAAAATACTAGATATTAGGCATATCAATGCCCAAGCTATAGCTGATTATTAGCAATTCCTGCAGACCTTTATATCTGCGTTCCAGCAGCAATAAGTGTTAATATATAATTTAGGCAATAAGTCGAAGGCCCGTAACTTAGACAGCATCAATGGAGGTGCTAAATGGGCGCTCACTTTCTCAGATACAACTGCAATCGAATTTATTTGATTATTTTGTTGAGCAAGCTAGACGGCAGCAATTACCAGTCAAATAAAAAATTTCAAGAATGCTTTGATGTCGAGTAGTCGACTAGAAAATACCCAGCACAGCAAATATATTATTTGAAATGGGGGAAACTGATATACATTACAACAATAATCGATAAGTTTTTTAACATGTGCTTTGCTTAGATACATTTGAGCTGGAGTGTCTGCAACATCAGTATCTTGCATACATTTCTGTGTGTTTAGAAACATATGAGCTGAAACACCAGTTGGGATATCTGTTAGTCATGAACTCTCGACTATTATTTGTTTGATTCCCATTTTAAGGGTATAACAGTCTAAATTCTAGCTGTGCTTTTGTTATTCTATTTTAAATATTTTCTTTTGTGTTTGTTGATGTTGTTCACAGGCAAACACTAATTCTTCCAATTGAACCCAAATTATGCATCCGCACGAAAAGAAACGCTGACTGAGTGGGTTTGCTTGTATCTGGAGTGTGTGAATGTAATAAATAGTTCTTTTTTTTCGTTTGTAGTCGACTTCAGGAAGATCGCAACGACGATAAAAACCAGAAGCCGACAATGGGATGCGAGGCGCCACCGTAAATTTGGCCCCGTGTTGAACGTAATCAATGATATTTTATTTGAAGCAAAAACCAAAAATACCCTAAGTATTTCCTATTATAATGGAAACCGAATAGATATGTATATACCATAATTTTAATATATTTCATTAATTTTTTTTCAATTTTTAATTTAAAAACTTGAAATTTTTTAAATAAATTTAAAAAATTCAGATTAATATAAAAAAATATTTATATTTATTTTACATATGTGTATGTATGTATATTTATTTCACAACTTATGAAATTTTGTATCTTAATTCAATTAAAGAAGCAATAAATATTTTTTTTATTATATAATAAAAGAAGATAATCAAATCGGGAATGAATTTGATTGTTTTTTTAATTAGGCGACAGACTGGGAAATTATTTGAAATTGTATAAAATATTATTTTAAAGAAATATATATAAATATGTATATAGATATTAGCAACTTACCACAAACATGGCGCGGCGCTTGTAGTGCGTGCAGCCGAAACGCAACGATTCCGGTGTCGTTGGCTGCGTTGCATCAATATTGTTGCACGTGTTGCTGTCGTGTGAATATTGCTCGTGCTGCTGCTGCTGTCGCTTGATGTGGTTGATCGCAGCAACATCTTTGATGACAATGTTGCTAGCCTCCATGGCCGATTCAACAGGACTTTTGACGCAGCACTTGTTGCTGAAGCTGCTGCTGCTGCAGCTGTCAACAATGTTGCTATTGACAATGTTGCTTCCATCACATGTGAGAGCCGGCGTTGAGTGTGATTTACGTAAATACACAGCACTGGCTGTTGCTGCCGCTGCTACTGTTGTTGTTGTTGCTGTGGCAGCGGTAGCTGTAGCTGCGACTGTGGCAGAGCTGTTGGCAGCAGCAGCAGCAGCACACGATGCCAGCGCCGTTGGCGACATAATCAGCTGTTCAAGCTTTTGTTGTGCCTGGCTGTTGCTAATTGTGGCTTTTGTCGCCGCACTATCTCACTTACAATTGCTGTAGCTAAAATAGCTTCGCTGATTATTATTATGATGATGATGACGACGAACGAAGCTGATTATTGTTGTTGCTGCCGACGCAGCCTCCAGTGAGGTCGCCAGCGACTGCGACTGCGACGACAACGACGACGACGTTGACGATGAATTTAAATTGAGTTGATTGAGCTCTTCTGTATTGGTAAATGTTTGTACATCAATGTTGTTTTTATTATTGCTATTGCTGTTATTGTTGTTGTTGTTATTGTGGTTTTCACTTAGCGATATTCTTCACTTCAATTTGTTGCAGCCACTATTCTGGTCGATGTTATGTTGATGCTGGTGCAGTTGTCGTCGCTGCTGTTAATTGCTACCATCGACACTGGGCTGGGCCTTTCAATTACTTCAATATTTCAAATGATTCGCCGTTGCGACATCTACTGTGTCTTTGTTCGATTCGAAGCCGTGTTCCCTTTGGCTCATCAAGCAACAGCTACAACAACATCTACCATCATAGCGTAAGCAGCTTTAGCCTTTACTTCTTTGTTTTCAGTCGCCTCTTTTGATGCTGCTGTTGTTGTTGTTATTATTATTTTCAATTCCGTTTTATCGCCATCCCCCTTTGAATACTTTCGTTTGTGTAACTGTTTATATTCAATGTGCGCGTTGTCCACGCCAGCAGCAAGTATCAACACTGTGGTTAAAAATACACATTTTTTTTAACGAATATAACAGGCGTAATTAGATTATGAAATTGAACATTTGTAATAATTATCATAGATTAAATAAATTATTAGCTAATTAAATATATTAATATTTAAATAAATATTATGTGAGAAGTGTTATTTGTTATGTTGTTGAATATCTGTGTTTATTTTTAGTTTTTATATTATATAAGTAAATAAATACATATACATGTACATAGATAATAAATTTATATTATTATTTGCTTTTTATTCAAATATTTTTCACTTTGCGCACTTTTTGAGTCGAACAAGATTTATGCACAGTTTTCATGAGGTTCGTCCCACTGTGTGACAACGGCACACTTGTTAATATGACAAGCTGCGCGAATGGCTCGTTGAGACTTTCGCTTGCCTTTTCGACTGTTATTGAGCCACGAACTGAGCTTTTCGACTATGAATGAAGGAAAAAAGCACTGTGCAACATGACTCTGGCCCACGATGCTATCATACGCATACGTTAACGACTATTTGCTTAATTTAAATACATATGTATGTATGTATGTGTGTATGTGTATATAAAATGCACGTTTATGTATTATTATTATCTTTCGATTCAGCAAGAGCAGCCCTGAGTCTTGTTTATTTAGGTTTTTATTTTTGCAATTATAAAGGGAACACGCCGACAATAAATATTGAAACTGTGCACAAATTAAATAACAACAAGAGTGTCGACGAGACAACTGTAAAACCCGTTAAGCAACAACAACAACAACAGGGCCAACCACCACATCAAACCCGAAATACAAATATCGAATATTAACTTTTAATATTTATATACGCACGACCAAACTCACGCACACACACACGCATATACATATACATATATACATATTATGTATGTGTATAGAAACAATCAAATTCAATTTATTACATTTTTGTTGAAAATTTTTAGAATTAAATTACAATACTCTCAAAAGACGTTATCAACATACGTGTTTTGAGCGATGTTTCTATATTATTTTCATTTATTATTATTTAGTTATTTTACGCATTTTGTTGTCGAACGTGTTTTTTTGTTATTCACTTTTCTTAGAGACAAGGTTTTTTGTTAGCTGTAATGCTTGGCACCGTTTGAGCATTTTGTATATTTATTTTGTTAGTAATAATTTATTTACAATAAACACACCATCGAATGGCACAACAAAAACAGCGACAACCACAGGCGTCAATTAAATTAAATAAAATGAGTGCACCGCTCAGCGGTTGAAAGTCGCGCTCTCTCTCACTGCGTGCTGTGCTTCGCTTCGCGCGGGCTACAATTTTCAACTGACGATGATACCGATCGAGCGTTGAACTACACGTGTGGGAGCCGCGAGAGAAGTGCATACGTCACTAGGTTTTTATCGGAGTTTAAGACGACCGTTCAGTATGCTAATTAATTGAAATTTGTGATCGGAAATTAATGTTACTGATACGAATCGATATCGAAGAGTTGTTCATATCTGCAACTAAATTGAATTTGAAGCAAACACAACTTTTCGAGTTAACAGTGCCAAATTGAGTCGGTTATCGATAAGATTTGAAATGAAAGCTCTAAGGCTTCATACTCTGTTTAAATTCAACAGTGGGCTTTCGTGTTTATTTCGACAAAATTTAATTAGTTCTGTTAACTATATGTTTAAAATTAAATATACTGAAAAGCGATATAACCGCGTTCCAATCATTTTGAGAGACTGATAAAAAAAATAGCATGGTATTATAATATTATTATTTTTTTACCGCAGCTCATTATATAGCTAAGCAATTTATACATGATTTTATTTAATTAATTATGGTTTAAGTGTAAATGATGACGATGCTAAACGTATCATTTTATGTATTAAATATATGAGGATTTGGTATTTTATATTTCATAAACCGAAAATACTGTATTAATTTAAAGTTACCTTTTTTATAATTATTATATTGGAATTATAATAATATTAATATATAAATTAAATATAAATTCGCGCCTTTTAATTTTGGTTTTAAAATAGTGATGGTTCAATTATCGATACATATGTGTAGTTAAAGGCTGTTAAGTCTCTAATGGCTATCGATTAATCTTTGCAATTAATAGGCTTGCAGCTTTTATCCGCAACATTTATGTTTAATGCTGTGAACTATCGAACAATCGATCATAAATCCGCTCTTCCCTAAGAGTTGGAAAGATACAAATCTTTGCATATGACAATATGGTATAGAATAATGGGGCTGCTTTGTATTTGCCGGCTTTTTATTAGCTTAACTAATAAGTATATAATCGATCACACAAATCGTTCTTCTCTAAGAGTCGTAGCAAGGAAAATCAGTTATCAGTGCAGCACGTGCGTTTCTCTGTTTACCAGTTCGTGAGTGTGCAATTTGGATTTCAATAAAAATGGCAGATGAACCCGCACTTCTTAAGGAGTACTTTCTGTGTTACAGTTACAATAAATTTGAAGAACACATACAAAAATACAAATGTAATCTGAATGTTAATATGAATTTTCCTGGGCTCGGTAAACATACTATTTATGAATGTTGTCTACTTGCGCCTAATATATGCTCGAAGTTTTTAAAAATATGCCTGCAATCCGGATGCGATCCGAACTACGTAAGTTTCTTTAATGCACTTTTATTTTTGCATTGCGGAAGGCTTTGTCATAAAGTTTCTTTGTCGGTCGATCGATGATGATTCATACATTTCTGAAGGTTCTTTGCGTTTAGCTTGTTATAACGTAGCGTAGCTTACTTATGAATTGGACACACCATGAAGAGCTAGCGCAATGGCGCTGAGGGTTAAGGCGTAGCGACGCATGCGAGCGTGAACAGCCCAGGCTCTATTCCCGGCAGAGACGAGATGATTTCTCTTTATTTCTATATTTTAAAGATATAGTTAAGGCGCGATTGGATATATACGATTTCTGGGGAATCCTCTTATATCGCAGATATATCTGCTCCTGTTAGGGGCGTGGCAAATAGGTTTATATCCTAATTCTTCTATATAATTCTGTTGCCTTCTAGAGGCATGGTGCATCGGGAATCGAGCGAGTATTATGCAGCCAGTAGTCAGTCGGGCTTTTAAAGTACAGAAACTATTCCCAAAATATTATATTTCCTATTTCCAGGTGAATCCTAGTTGTCATAAGGCAGCTGTGAATTATGTAGTCGAGACCATGTCATTTTCGAAGTTGTTCGTTCTGCTCTGCCATGACGACAAGGCGAATGTCAATGTGGACCATCAGTTCGAGCAGCGGACTCCATTGAACTACTTGGCCTGGAAGCTGAGCGATTTGAATGTGTGCGAAGTGCGCGGATCGATCGAATTATTGCTGCTGAAGGGCGCGTCTGTTGGTATTCCCGATGCCAAGGGCTGGCTGCCATTAAAGCATGTCCTTCAGAACGAAACAGTTCGCTCAACTGACAAATATGAGCTGATCTATATGTTGCTGCGGCGAACCGATATTTTCGATGAACTGGCCTTGGAGGCCTGGGCCTATATCGAAGAAAATCATGGGAAAAGACATCGGGAGCTCAACCGAGAGTCATTGGAGGAATTAATGCGCGTCGGTAAGGATGTGTATTCGACAGAAAACATCAAGCACTACGCCAAAAAGGAGAATTTTCTAATTATTCTTATCTTGAGATCCACCCAAGAGAGTGACGAAAATGCGTCGAAACTGCTACAGCAGACAGTTGCCAGTAACGACGATAGTGAGAACAGGTACATTATAAACGAGGTCTTCAGTTTGAGAAACCTGAAACTGTTGACGGCGTTGGTACGATTCTCTGGCTTAAGACTTGCAAAAGCAACAGCTACGGACCTGCTGAGTGAGGTAATCGAAGATAGGCCATCATTTATATCGGATGAGCAGGAGTTTGTCTGTTATATTGACTGCTTTCGATGCCTCCTGGACATAAGCGGTATGGATGTGAACCGCAGAGTTGATACGTGGATGACACCCGTCGCGTATGCCGCCATGTTGCGCAACGAGGTCGCGGTTAAGGAACTGCTCCGCAAGGGTGCGTATTTGGGGAAGCGGAGCGACTACTTTAATCGATCCATATCCTATATACGATCTGAGGTGCTGGAAGAGCACCTGAATCGCTGCATCAGTATCGATGATCCGAACTCAAGGGAGCAAACGATTGACTTGGAGCTAGCCAACATTGTCGGTCGACCCGATCCCAAAAAATATGTGACGAACGATCTCTCGAGTCTCGAGCACATACGGAAGTCCAGTGACATGCATTACCTGCTCAATCACCCGGTAATAATGGCATATTTGATCGTCAAGTGGAACATGTTTTCCAAGTTCTTCTACCTGCATTTCGTCCTATATATTATGTTTGCAATTCTCATATTCACGCACGTCCTGCTCAAATTTCCGAGCAGCGGGTCCGAGTCCGATTCGTGGATATTGCTATCTTTGTGCTGGATGTTCATCGTCTATCTGTTCATGCGCGAAGTCGTCCAGTTCCAGCTGGGCCGCGCGCACTATAGACAATCGTGGCTCATCAACATTTTGGATCTGCTCATAGTGGTGATGTCGTCGCTCACCTGCATTGGCTGCGGCGACAGCGACACGCAGAGCACCATCGCCACATACACTCTGCTGCTGACGTCGAGCAAGCTGCTGCTGCTGATGAGCAACCTGCCGTTTGCCTGGATATCGCTGCCCCTTCTAATGCTGATCGAGGTCATCAAGACGGTGCTGAAGAACAGCGTCGCGTTTCTCTGCCTGCTCATGACCTTCGGCGCTTGCTTCCACATTCGTTTCTCCGAGGCACCGCAGAATCCGGCCGCCGATAATTCCATTTTCAATTTCAACAGCTTCTACTCGTCCCTGCTGAAGGCGTATATTATGTTCACCGGGGAGTACGAGGCCAGCGGCATTTCGAAAATGCGATATTTTTCCGATTGCCTGCTGCTCGTTCTGTTCGTCTGCGTGATGGGCATCTCGTTTTTCAACCTGCTCGTGGGCAGGGCAGTCAGCGACATTCAGGTACATCCCATGGCCCGACGCTAATTTCAGGCTTCAGTCCATTTCATGCATAAAACTTCTCTTGCAGATGATCAGAGACCATGCGGAGATTTATAAAGCCATTAGTCAAATCGATATGCTGCGAATAGTCGAGATTTTCTTGAATCATCACAGATTCAGCTGGTTTAAAATATACTTCAGTGGAATGGATAACCCCGTCTGCAAAATTTCAATTCCTCGATATAAATATCCTCGCACCATGACTTTGTATTGTTATACAAGAGATGAGGAACATTACGAGAATGACTCGGATGCAGAGGAATGTGGATATATAGTTGTGCCCATTGATCTCCCAGATAGTCTAAACAATGCGAACACACCACAGAAGAATACAAGATTTTCACTTAAGAGTAAAGCTCACTTTTGGAATTCTATAAAAAATTTCATAGCTAATTTAATTTCGTTGAAAATTCAAAACGATACCGTTAATCGCGCTATCAAAATTGCGGAGTTCAACCTTGCAAATCCCTCCAAATATTATCCCAAAGAATAAGAGAAAGATGACTTTAATTTACCTTTTCATAATAAAAAAAATAAATAAAGAAAAAATGTTTTTTTTTTTTTTAAGTTTAATTCAATTTATTTTGCAGCACATTGTCAATTTCCCAATCTTCGTTTTTAAATAGTCACTATTTAACAAAATGTTTGTATTAAGTAATCGGTAGATGTTTTATTTTAATAAAATTTCAAACTACTTTTTAAATAACGGTTATTGCATTCAATTTCGATAGCGCGATGGAAGTCAGCTTTTTGCAGTGCTGCTAAATGGCTATCAATGGAGCTATCGGTCAAATAGTATCGACCTATCGCGAAAAGTGAATAATAGCTGTGTCATCGATAGAGCAAATTTTCGATACTTTTGCAGGCAATTTATAAGCACAGATCAGGTCAGGTTAGTATTGTTCAGAGAGTCAAAACTATAACTTAAAAGATGTCGGAAGAAACAAAGAAACTCGACCTGTCTGGCGATGGAGGTGTGCTCAAAGAAATACTTAAAGAGGGCACCGGCAACGAGACGCCATACGTCGGCTGCAAGGTGTCGCTTCACTATACCGGCAGACTTGTTGACGGCACTGAGTTCGATTCTAGCGTGGGTCGCAATGAGCCCTTCGAATTTGAATTGGGCAAAGGTAAGAGCGAAGCTCAACCAAATGCGCATTTCGTCTAATTCAATGATTTCTATGGTTCAACAAAGGGCGCGTCATCAAAGCGTTCGACATGGGCATCGCCACCATGAAGCTGGGCGAGCGCTGTTTTCTAACATGTGCTCCTAACTACGCTTACGGTGCTGCTGGCAGCCCGCCAAGCATTCCGCCAGACTCCACGCTCATATTTGAGGTATTTCACGTGCAGCGAAACCATAAAATAACATAAAATACAAATTATGCGTTTGCTTACAGCTGGAGATGTTGGGCTGGAAGGGTGAAGACCTCAGTCCAAATCAAGATGGCAGCATTGAGCGCACAATTCTGGAGCAAAGCGATAAGAAGCGAACACCCAGCGACGGTGCATTTGTCAAGGGTTGGTTCCTGCTTAACCATATCACAACATTGTGGTTAATTTTTTTTTATCATTTTAGCTCACATTTCTGGAAGTTTCGATGGCCGTGTGTTCGATGAACGCGACGTGGAATTCGATTATGGCGAGGGCAGCGCCATTGGCATTGTCGAAGGACTTGAACTTGCGCTGGAGAAAATGAATATTGGCGAAACATCCAAGTGAGTATGATAACATGTATATATATTGAGACAGTAGTAGTAGCGGCAATATCTGTATAATCAAATTGTGAACAGAATCAAAATCCAATCAAAATACGCATTTGGCGCCAAGGGCAACGAAGCCTTTAAGATCCCACCTAATGCCGTTGTTGAGTACACAGTGAAACTGATTGATTGCGGCAAGGGCCTGGAGGAGTGGAAGCTGAGCGACAGCGAGCGTGTGGCCGAGGCTAAGGTGTACAAGGAGAAGGGCACCAACTATTTCAAGAAGGAGAACTACGAGCTGGCCATTAAGATGTACAACAAATGCAAGAATCTGTTGCCCAGTATCAAGGACAACATCAGCGACGAGGCCAAGGCCCTCAAGGTAGCCACACACAGCAACATCGCACTCTGCCATCAGAAGTCCAACGATCACTTCGAGGCCAAGACAGAGGTGTGTACCGAATACGCCCTAAATATAAATATATATAGCAAATCAGATCAACATTTTGCTTTCTTTAGTGCAATGCTGTGCTGGAGTTGGACGAGAACAACGTGAAGGCTCTGTACCGGCGCGGACAGTGCAATTTGGTTATAAATGAGCTGGAAGACGCATTGCAGGACTTTCAGAAAGTAAGTGTTGCTTGGCCTATAGCAAGTGGGGAACTATTAATTGAACTGGCTCGATTGCAGGTGATACAATTGGAGCCGGGCAACAAGGCGGCTGCCAACCATGTCGTCATCTGCAAGCAGAAGATCAAGCAAAACAAGGACAAGGAGAAGAAGCTGTATGCGAACATGTTCAGCAAATTGGCGGCTGGCAGCAACGAGGTACTGTAATTGCTGTTGCCTGAAGGGGATAATCGAATTTTTAATTATTATTAGACGGAACCGCCGCGCGATACGGATGTGCTGGACAAGTGCGGCGAATGGTCGGAGGAGGATGCGAAACGCGAAGCTGATTTAACCTTGGAGCGGGAGAATGTTATTATGATATAGATTTTTGAATACTGACACACACTTTGCAACCCAATGCACTATCCTTTATACTAATATTACTATATATTAATTACTAAAAAAAAGAAAGCTTTTGAAAATGCTTCACTATCCCAAATTATGAAATTGAAGTTGTAATGAATACACGAATACGTCTAGTGATCCTTAGATGTTTAATAAATACGATTACATATATAGCATTGGAACTATTATCACAGTTAGTATCTATTATCGCGGCAACAGCTTAAAGTCGGGCTTCGCTTCCGCATCGCGCAGCCAAAGTGGCGACGTTGGGACCTGCGACTTGATGTACTCGGATGCCTTGAAGCAGTAGCCGGAGCAAAACTTCTTACGCTCCGTTATGTCGTACACCTTGTTACGGGCAGCGCAGATTTGATATTGTTTCGTGGGAACTCTGGAACACACAACAGATATAACATTTTAGTATGCAAATCGAAGGATGATATTTATGCTTACTTTTCAACAGCAACATCGCAGAGTGGATATCCGCACAGTTTGTTGATGTGTCTCTCTTCCACCACATCCGCATAGTTATCTGGACCGATTTGCGACAGCTGTGGCAAAGTGAATCACATAAAGATATAGCCAATTATATATCCATCCATATTTACCATAGTTAGAAACGTTTTTTCGTCAATCTGCTGCTCCAGCAGGGTGACCACTATTTGATGAGCTTTGGCGAGTGCCGCTCGTTTCTTAACCACCGCTGCAATTAGTTGTTCTCTGTAATAAAAATCATGTTTAATCATTAATATAATAATGTTCTATGATAGAAATTACCGCAATTGTTGATTATTTGTTGTACTCATGTTTTTTTTTGCTTCATTTCACATGAGATACCGATAACAGCTAAAAGTGACTGGTTCATGTTCTTCCTAAACATAGTTCCAAACAACAACTATCGATAAGTTTTTATTTGTAAACGCTCATTTCTAATACTACAAACAAAACAAAAAATAGACAAATAGATTATATACAGCAAATTTTTAAATTAAAATGGTTTGCGATAAGTGTGAAGCCAAATTGTCAAAGGTCTCGGCGCCAAATCCCTGGCGAACGAGCAATGCAGCTGCCGGTGGACGCAAAATCAACGAAAACAAAGCACTGTCCTCATCCAAGGAGCGCTTCAATCCGCTTGGCAATGCCTTAGCGCCTTGTCGGTAAGCTCGCCC
This sequence comes from Drosophila paranaensis, assembly GCA_035047545.1. NCBI lineage: Eukaryota > Metazoa > Arthropoda > Insecta > Diptera > Drosophilidae > Drosophila > Drosophila paranaensis. Next base: position 12,644 of record JAWNPL010000001.1, read on the forward strand.
TGCACTTCACATACACAATTATAATGTAATAGCAATTATTTTCAACTTGCAGCATTTGCAGACAGAAGGTGCATCAAGTGGGCGCGCACTACTGCCAAGCGTGCTCCTACAAGAAGGCAATTTGCGCAATGTGCGGCAAGAAAATTCTAAATACGAAGAACTACAAGCAGAGTGCGACATGAAGGCGACTTTAAGGAGCCTTCAGGCATAGTAAATTTTATGTAAATAATATGCATTAACGAATACTTCAACATGGTAGATAATAAAATAGATAAGTCATTTAAGCAGATCTGTAGCTGAGGTCAACTCTCTCCTGGTGATGTCTTTTCGCGTTCGCGTCGCCGCTTGGCGCTCTGCACGGCGCTGGAGTAGCTGAGGGCATCCTTGTCGAACTCCATGGGCATGATGCCCAGGTCGCCGCTGTAGCGATTCTTGGCAATTTGCAGATACTTTTTGCCACGCACCGCGGTCAGTCGCTTGTCCTGTATGATCAGGACGTTGTCAGCCTCCTGGGTGGCCTTGGCAGTGCCAAAGACCGAGCTCGTCGTCAGCTCATCCTCCTGTCGCTCCTTGCGCGGATGCATGACCAGCGTGACGTGGACATTGTGCTTGGTGGCGAAGCCACGGAACGCCGCTATGATCGAGTCCTGCTCCCAGAACTTGTCTCCCCGATACGAGGAGACGCCCATCATGAATTGCAGATTGTCTATGATGACGTGGGAGATGTCGTGCACGTACTGGGCGTGCTCGATCGCCTCCAGCACGGGCTTGAGCGGCTGCTGCCCGTGGAAGGTCATGAAGTAGAGCGGCAAGCGCTCAAACTCCGTCGCCCAGTGGCCGAACTCCTGCAGCTTATCGTCCAGCGGATAGCCCACAAACTGGCGCAACAGGGTGGCGGCGAGGCGCGTGTTGCGTATCTCGAAGGAGCCCCAGAGCGTGCTGACGCCCTGCATGGCCAGGTCCAGGGAGTATTCGCTGGTGAAGGTCGTCTTGCCACTGCCCGTCGGGCCCGTCAGTATGGTCAGCTCGCCCTTGCGGTGACCCTTGAGGAGCTTGTTCAGCACCGGGAAACGCTTCCACTTGACTCCATTCACCTTCTCGATGTTCTGCAGCTCGCTGAGGATGTCGTTGCGCAGGGCACTGAAGGTGGTGATCGCCTTGTGGCGCACCGGCGTCGCCTTGGCCAGGATGTGGCGCACGTTGAGGCGCCGCTTCAGCGCCACATGCGGCGCCGGCTCCGTCTCCGTGGGCCGTATCAGCAGGCAGCGTTTCTCGTCCATCTTCTGGGCAAAGGCGCGCGCCGCATCCCAGCTGTGCGTCGCATCGTAGTGCAGCCAGAAGACCAGCTCCTTGAACCGCTCCAGCCCAGGCAGGCACTCCTGCGGCAGCTGCTGCATGGCGTACGGCAGGCAGACGACGCAATCTAAAAGGTACAAAGATAACCCGATTAGCCAATTGATAACCCAATCCAAGCCATGCACTACGCACGCGTCTCGATCCCTTGCGTGGCCAGGACAATGAAGTCCAGCAGATTGCTAACCAGCACGGCTTTGCTCCTCTGCCCGCCGCCGTGTATGAGCAGGCCCGAACTGGCGTCGGACTGGAACGTCTGTTCGCTGCGATCGGCCAGGTGGAGCACCTTCTCGCCGACAACTCTATGCGCGGCGTTGCGCAGCCTGAACTGCAGCAGCTGCTGCTCGGGCTCGTAGAGCGCTCCAATGGCGTTCAGCTGTGCCTCGCCGATGCCCTTCAGGCCCAGCGCTTCGGCAGCCTCAGCTGTGACACTGATCAGATTCGGATAGCGTGTGGCGTACTCCTGAGAGCCAGCGGGCAGGCGCCGAAAGCCAGCGGGAGCCACTGCCTGATAGGCCGCCGAGGCATGCGCGAGGGGAACTTTCACATCACAATTGGGGCAAATGAAGGCGCCTGCAAGGATCGGCATATATCACACTACATATCAAATTGAATATTTCAATTGTTCTCAACATACCCGTTGTTTTATTTACGTAAGCCAATGCACCCTGTGAACGAGACGCCGCTGTTGTTGTTGTTGTTGCTGCTGATGCAGCCGGCAAACGGTCGCATAGCCGGCAATCCAGTTGGAGGCACGTGTGTCCATCTTTGTTGTAGACGTTGAGCTGTCGCAGTTGTTTCTTAAAGTCTAAGTACTCTTTGGTATTGAAGGCATACTCCTCCGGTTCGGCTTTAGTTGCATAATGCTGTGCAGAGAGCGGGCATCTGTTTTTATTAGCGCGCAACAGCCGCAGCGGTTTAACCAAACCAGCGAGTCTCATGGCACAGGGTGACTCGTGTATAGTTTAGCGGGGAAAAGTTGGTAAACAGCGGCTGGCGGCGCAACAGCTGTTTTCAATTTACATTTAGCTATTTCTAGCCTTTTTAAGCCGTAAAGTGTAAACAGCACTTTGCCGCTGCTCCAATACAGGGTGAACTTTCTGACGAATGTTTTTTTTTTCAAATGGCGGTCAATTCAAATTGTTATATCGATATACATCGCGATGTGTTGAGCTACCACGCAACTGGTATAATACGCATGCAGCATAAAAACCGATCTTATGCATTTCTAGAACAGTTTAATCCCTGCCTTAATATATTTTACATTAGAAAAAACACAGAAATTTGTATAACTGTAAAAATCATTTTATTGAGACAATTTGTATTATCAGCACATGATGCTAGGACTCATTCAAGTCTCGCGCGCGCCTTTCTGCAATTAAAAGCAAAATTTGACATTAGAAATTTTTTTGTACATTAATAAAACATAAAATATAAAAACTGATTGAATCAGACACCTAAGGCCATCTTTAAGCAAACGCTTTCTGGTGGAAACCGCAAAAGGTATTTAAGTTAATCATCATTTCAGCAGTTTTTTTTTTCATGTTCATAAGTAAAGCACGTGGGCCCGAAAGATATTTTAGAATATTTACCTTGCATCTAGAGCCAAAGCACAATTAGTCTTCATTATAACCTCACTTTGGTGACCTTATCTGCAAGTAGAGAATTAAAAGTAATATATTAATGTTTTATCCTATGAAAATACCTTACTAACTTAACGGTACATATATCAGGTTAAGTAAAAACAAATCTACATGAATTTAACTCAGAACAGGTCTGTGGTTAATTTCATCATTTTCATACATATCCATAGTTAAACGAAATGCTTACCATATCTGCTCCGCTCCGCTCAGCATTTGTTCCTGCATTGTCGCTTTGATCTGGCAGCCGCCATCTTGTATTTGCAGACGACAATTTCATTCAAGACATCGTGCCTGAAAATTACAATTAAAATTGATTATTTTAAGTCCAAAATTTAACAAAACTTCTAATATGTTTTGCTTCAGTTGATATCGAGTTCCACATGGGTCTTACTCAGTACAGGTCTATGAATTAATTCATCACGGAAATTATTTAAAAAGTAATAATAAAGTAATTCTTACCTTTTTATTATGTATTTCAAGTCCTCATTAAAGGTAGATCATGTTTTCAACCCTGCAATACAAAGAAATTAAACTTGCATTAGTTTTTGATGTATTTAGGTTATAAATCACATTTTAATTATATTGTGCCATCAGATTGCCGATTCATCTTTAAATGAACAAATATAATACGATATTAAATTGAAAAATACAATATAAAATCGAGCAAGTGTCCCTTCAGTCTCGTCATCAGTTTCATCATTTGTGGCAGCATATTTTAAATAATTTTAATTTATTTTTTTCACTTTTTAGCTAAAACTCACCATCTTCCTCAAAGTTCTCAACGCAAATGAAAAACGGCAGCACGTGGCCTAACCAAGAAAAATCTTCGACTTGACTATCGATGTTCTGAACATATCGATATTTACCAATGCAGTAATGATTCAGAGTTGTGTTTTAGTCGATTGCAGCTCATATTAAACAGCTGAGCGCAAAGGCAACAAACAATAAACACGTGCGATCAAACTGCATTCCAGTTAATAATTGTTTACGTTTTATTGAGATTCAACAAATATATAATGGTAAATTTAACAGTCTGTTTTATAAATTAATTTCAATAAAACAAGCTTTCATTTCAAACTCTCAGGGAAAGCAAAAGAAGACCAAAAAGATACAGAAACAGCGAAACGCACAGCTAAAGCGTCTGATAAAGCCAACGGATTCCCGGATTAAGGAACAAGTGCGTTCAAAGCGAAAGAAGGAAGCCGATCCTTATGAGATGAAAGTGCATGAAGCCACCCAACAGAGCTCGGCCCTCTTCTTCCAGTACAACACACAGCTGGGACCACCCTATCACATCGTGCTCGACACGAATTTCATCAATTTTAGCATTAAGAACAAACTGGATATAGTGCAGTGTATGATGGATTGTCTGTACGCCAAGTGCATACCGTACATATCCGACTGCGTGCGCGCCGAATTGGAGAAGCTGGGCAACAAATACAAGCTAGCCTTGCGGATTATATCTGATCCACGCTTCGAGCGCTTACCCTGCCTACACAAAGGAACCTACGCTGACGACTGCCTGGTGGAGCGAGTGCGTCAGCACAAATGCTATATAGTGGCCACGAATGACAAGGACTTAAAGAATCGCATTCGAAAGATACCTGGAGTGCCAATCATGTATGTCGCTGCCCATAAGTACGCCATTGAGCGTATGCCCGAAGCGTACGGCGTGAAGGCGTAGTCTAAATTAAGATTATTTTATTTTTACGATTATAAACCCAACCCAAACCCATGAAAAATACAAATGGTAAATATTTTAATTGGAGTGTTTTCGTTTATTCAAAAACTCTGGTTCGCAATGATCTTAGGCCTCGGCGTGCAAGCGTGCCGTTGGCTTAGACAGGAAGTCGGAGTATGCCTGGTAGGGCGTGGAGCCCAGAGGCATTTCCTTCCACAAGTCTGGTGTCAGGTAGGCGTATGTCTTGGCAATGGCAGCATAAGTAGCCTTGGCGAAGTTACCCAGGGTACCAGTGGAGCCACGAGCGGAGGTGTAGCAATCCTCAATACCAGCCATGGTCAACAGCTTCTTGGGAACGGGAGCCGACACAATGCCGGTACCACGGGGCGCTGGGATCAAACGCACCGAAACGGAGCCGCACTTGCCAGTAACCTTGCAGGGCACTGTATGGGGCTTGCCGATCTTGTTGCCCCAGTATCCACGGCGCACGGGCACAACGGAGAGCTTGGCAAGAATGATGGCGCCACGGATGGCGGTTGCCACTTCCTTGCTGCACTTAACACCCAGACCAATGTGGCCGTTGTTGTCGCCAATGGCGACGAAGGCCTTGAAACGGGTGCGCTGACCGGCACGCGTCTGCTTCTGGACGGGCATGATCTTGAGGACCTCGTCGCGCAGCGAAGAGCCCAGGAAGAAATCGATGATCTCGAACTCTTTAATGGGGAGCGAGTACAGGTAGATCTCCTCCAAGGACTTGATCTTGCCTTCGCGCACCAGGCGACCTAGCTTGGTTACTGGAACCCACTCCTTGGAGTCTTCCTTGCCACCACGGCCGCGAGCGCCGCGTCCACGGCCACGACCACGTCCACCACGACCACCGCGAGAGCCAAATCCACCTCGGAATCCACTACGGGCTGGAGCTGCGTCCGCCATTCTGTAAATGTAGCAAAATAAAACATTAGGATATTTTAGGTTACGGACGATTGAAAAATAAAATCGATTCTTTTTTTAAGTGCTTGAATCAGACACCTAAGGCCATCCTTAAGCGAATTAAAGCTTTCTGGTGGAAACCGCAAAAGGTATTTGAGATAATCATCATTTAAGCACTTATTTTTAATTTTTAAAATGCGTCTGCACCGACGCCATTTTGAAACACGTGGTAATGCATATTCCAAGAAAAACTATACTTGTTTTTTAAATCATATTATATTCTATAATTATATTTTATAATTTAATAGATTTATGCAATTTCAGTGTATAATTTTCTTATACAATCATTAGCAAAAATAGTTTCAGCATATTAAAATAAAAACGACTTACTTGTAGTTGTATCAACTTTATGGGGTGAAGACAAAAACCAAATGAACGAGGTATTGCAATCGTAGCCAAGCTGAGCACATCGTCAGGGCTACAATTAATCGATACCTATTATGTTCAAGGCTTATCGATGGTTTCTCGTTGGCAACTGCTCGCTATCGATAAGCTAATGTAGGCAATCAACGACTCGTTACTTTTTAATTTATATTTTCTTATCGTTTTTTTAAACTTAAAAAAAAGCTCTAACATATTTTTTATTTTTACATAAATGCTTTATTATAATAATGATTAAAATAAAAATTGAAATTTATAGCCAATTGTCCGATGCATGTATTTATTTACGTGCGCATGTGTAGCGCACTTGTGTGTTTTATATGTTTTGATTTGCGCCGGCGTCGCATAATGTGAAATGTGATCTGCGGAATCAGCAAAATAAACATGTAAATACGTTTGTACAACTTTGTATGCAGCACTATTTGCATTTTCATTTCAGTTCGCGTGAAGATTTTAAGCGGGAAAGTCTTTGGGGAATTCAGCTAAGCTTAAAAGCTCAATTTAAAATAAACTTTAAATCTGTTTTCCTTTCTTTGTATACTATTGAGTGAACTTATTTTAAGTCTTTCTAATATGCAGTGCGATACTTGGAGAAATCCCAACGAAACACCTCCTTCCCTTAATCCGGAAGTCGATTCTGGGCTGAAGAGACGCAAACAAAGTAAAGTTTTGAGCTCGGAGCAGACTGTAACGTACAGCTACGCAGAGAAAAGGCAGGCCAGTAGTATACTCAAGCATCAGAGAAGTAGCAATATAACCACTCCATCAGCTGCCTGGCTTAAGAAACTGGAGTGGGCGAGGACAGTGTTTCCGAATTTCGGTCAGCAAACGCAGAGGACGAAGCGACAGCATCCAGAGGAATCGGGACCAGGACCTAGTGCGAAGCATGCCAAGCTGCTACCGTCCAAGTCCCTTGCTGAGATGGCCAAGAGTAGCATATTGATCGGTGTGCTGGACCAGGGCAACGAGGAAGGCCGAATTCCGCGACGAAACTGGAAGTGGATCGAAGCTGCCCTGGCAGACAGGTGCTTTGAGATGCTCGTCGGGTCTGAGACGGGTCCACCGCCCAGCTGCAAGGATGTCGGTTGGTATCAGGGCAATGTGAAAATCATAGCCTGCGATAGCCAGCGATCTGTGGAGCTCTACAAGAAGGCGGTGGCCAACGTTGGCGAGGTCTATGCCGGGGCGAAGCTGATTGCCGTCGACTGGAGTGAGGTGCCCAGTAGGCCACGTGCTCGCGTCTGGATACCAGCGACCATCAAGGAGCCGGAACGCATTCTGAAAATGCTGCAGCTATGCAATCCCCAGCTGCCAACTCAGGACTGGAAGGTGGTCAAGGTGGAGGCGCACGAAGGAGCCACAAACCAGGTGGTGCTCGTGCTGAACAAGGAGTCCCTAGCACCCTTAGAGGCCACCAGGGGCGAAGTCAACTTTGGCTTCAGCTCGGTGATCGTCAAGGTCTACAAGTCGGATGTGGCTCCTGCCAAGATGCCAAAAGAGCATCAGATGGATGCATCTGAAGCTGAAGCCGATGGCTACTCATCGGATACGTCTACGCTGACCCGACGATTACAAGCGTTATCCTACCATGATAACGACGACGACGACGACGATGATGACGATGATGATTCTCTGTTGGAAGGCTTCTGGGATTATACTGTAGATGACAAGGCAGCAGGATCAGGTCCATGCAAATAACCTCTCCTGCTCCATATCAGAGCAGTTCCTCAGAAGTACTATAAATAACTAATATATTTAAATCATATATATTCTATATATTTGATCTGATTTACAGATTTTCAAATCTGGATAAAGGAGTTTTCGTAGTCTTCCAGGCAACGAATCTTGAGTCGAATCGATTCCAGTTTAATCAGTACTGCTTAAGTGATAATATTAGAGTTTTCATATTATAATATATATCTATGTATAGCAATAATAACTTAGTGTTAGCATACTTACTTACTCATGCACACATACATATTTTGAAAAGCTTTTGATTTTGACTAGCGTATTGTTTATTACACATAAATAATATGGATTTCACACAGTATAAATTGAGCCTTATATAAGCAGAATGAAGTATTCTGCTAGGGGTTGACATGGGGAAGGGTAGGCGGGGGTGGCTGTATGGTTTTCAGGTCAAATGAGCTGGTTCCGCTGTTACCTGTTGCCCGTTTCCGGTGTTGAGCTGTATAAATATGCGTATACTCTATATATATTATAATGCCTGGGTTAGTCATCTAGCTACGGTTTCAAAAATAAATATTGCTTATGGACTATGCCGTACTGCTGTAGTACGATAAATAGTTGCGTGTTGCACGAGGACTGGGCCTAAATGCAATTCGACCACAATAATAATGTCTGTTTACATATTGCACTTGCAAATTGCGCCCGATTCTCAATCTGTCCAGCTAAGTGTTGGTGTGGGTGTAGTAGAGCACCGAATTGCCGGGCAGCTGCCAGTGCGAAGCCTTCAGCTCGATCAGCTGCAGCAAGGTGCGCCGTATGGCAGCCGCAGCATCGCCGGCATTGAGGAACGCGTCGCGCACCACGGACATCAGCTGCTCCAACTGCTGCGGCAGCTGCTGCTCCATGTCCTGGCCAATGCAGGTCAACACATAGAACAGGGACTCAATCTGCAAGTTCAAAAGTTAAGCAATCGATTAGTTTTTAGTTTAATTTTTGAATTCATTTCTCTAGTTACTGAGTAATTCAAATTAACGTATAGTTCATGAGTTAATTTAACAAATTGTTCATGAACGATTTAATAATCGATTTAACAATCGTGCATGACCAACTGAACTGCGATCGCTAAAGTAGTTGAGCGATTTATTGTTATCGAACTTATTAGGAATTCTTGTTATATTTACCTCGGACAGCGATCGCACAGGAGGACGCACACAATCCTCACAGCATTTGGAGAGCAAACTGAGCAACACTAAAGGTGGCGGCGTACCCTCGCTGTGGGTGCGCAACTGGAGCTGGCGGCGTTTCAACTGGCAGAACATTTCCGTAAGAAATGCCATGAAAGCCGTAAAACGAACCCGCGACGGCGACTTCATGCCCTGAATGGCAAACAGTAGCTGTTAGAGAGAGAGCGAGGAGTGGGAATTAGAGTTGGAATCGAAGATTGAGTAGAGCCTCTCACCTTTTCGCGCTCCTGATACCATTGACGGCACGTATTGAGCAGCGCCTCCAGAAAAGTCTCCTTCTGCTCCTTGGCGATAATATTCAAGCAGAGCCGCGAAATGGGCAAAGCGAAGCGTCGACTCTCAACGGCGCGTTTAATAAACTGTGACGTGAGCTCCATAAGGCAGCGTGAATTTAATTTGTTTGGATCCTCGAGAGCCGTTTCGATCAGCTGCTGTATTTCGGGCGTAAACTGTCCAATGTCGGCCACCTCGTTGCCCAGGCCCAAGCCCAAGCCGGCCATGCCGCGTGTTAGGGCATCAGCCGACGATAGCGACTTGGAGCGCTGCAACGCCGTTCCATTTAGATAGGGATCCATGCCATTCACCTGATATGGCTGATGTCCATTGTTGAAGTACTGAGTGTTCTGTCCCGACTTCTGAGCCCTGGTCTCTGGAGCGAACTTCACTCGGTTTGTCGACTGCACGAAGAGAAGAGACAATCCCAGGTAGGTATTCCATATATTCAAATTTCATATATATTCTAATTACGTGAAGTATGTTGCCGCTGGATGGTGAATTCATGAGCGGAATCTGTGCGCCCATAGGATTGATGGGATGCGTTACCAGGATGGAGCGATGATGGCCACCCTTGAGACTGTTCATGGCTGGCATGTTGCCTAGTGAGAGACCGGCCTGGCGTCTGTTCAGGATCGCATTGGAGGCAGCTGCCACGTATTGTTGCTGCTGCTGCTGCAGGAGAGTCGGTCCGCCAGCCATGGGAAAGATGAGGGACGAACTGGAAGAATGTTGTATATTGTGGTTTAGCTCTGCAAGAAGACGGCAAGAGGGATAAAGCTGGGCATTAAAATTGTGCTGGCGTTACCGATTATTGTTAAGTGCCTCAGCCGGTGGCGTCGCACGTGAGTTGGTCGTCATTGTGAACTCCTGGGCATTTATGTTCAGTTTGTTCGAGACCCCAGCACCACTACCACCACCACCATCGCCGGCTAAATCGGCGCGTACATCTTGACAACGTTAACATAATTACAGGTATGTGATGATATTTGTTTTTGGTTTTTGTGTTTTTTTTTTTTGGGAGGAAGATCGATTGTTTGTATGAGATAGACATATATGAAAAGAAGAAGAGAGAAAACATTGACAAATAAATACAGTTATATTGGCATTTGGATTGTGTGCAGCGCAGAGCTGGCGCTAAAGCAGCCTTCGAAGCAGCTTGAAAGTCGAGCTTAGCAGAGCTTAACTAATTTGTATATCAATTTGAAGCCCACTAAAGTAGTTTAGTTGCTCTGCTTAGCGATTCGATTTGAATGCAAACGGTTAGGCGTGTGAACGACAATGAAAAGCTTCGTGTTTACCAACACTGCGCAAAATGAAATTGGCGGTTCATTTTCAAATTTTTAAATCAGAGATCAGAAAAAGGGCGAACAGTTTATTTTGAGTAATATATGGGATATTAGGCAGATATATATCAATAATGAATGATAAATGATAACCATAAATACAAATAAATAAATAATAAAAAAAAAATAATTTAAAAAAAAATATATAAATATTTAAAAATATATATAAATGAAAAATTAAAAATAATAAATAAAAAAATTATTTTGAGAAATAAAAATGTAAAAAAATGTAATTGAATTTAAGTGTAATGCGTTGAGCAAGTCAAGCTTAGAGGCGTCACAGATGATCGATCCAATACTATATCGATATCACTTACTTGGAGGTCTGTATATATCCATTGCCGGCTTGCCACGTATTTGTCCGGTCTGATTTCCAGGGACGTTGAACGCCAAGCTGCGCCTTTTGTTTATGTTCTGTAAACAGTGTGAGTTTGATTATGCAACTCTATCGAGATTGTTTACTGTAACGGTATTGTGTGCTGCCCACCTGTTGATTTGAGGTGCGCACAAAGCTGCGCTCTCTGGATATGACACCTGGTATTATGGGTTGATAATCGGGCGACTTGCGCACCTTTCGAGCATCATTCTGTTGTTGTTGTTGATTATTAAATGTGGCTGGTGAGATTTCCACTTTTTCTGCCATTGCTGCTGCTGCTGCTGCTGCTGCGTCGTCTACTTCTTAAGCGTTAAACTAATTGAAAAACCCTAATCTTTGGCTTCTTTTATTCCGGTGTGCAATTCTCTTGGATTATTCGCGTGTCCGTCTCTTAAACGATCGGAATACTTGAAATACACTCTTCTACAAAAGTTTTTTCAATATTTGAGTAAAGTTGTACATATCACAATTCTTGTTTTTTTTCTCTTCTCTCTTTTTTTGTTTTTGTTTTTCTTTTTAATACAATTATCTAGACTTAATTTCCGTTCGTAGTCTTATGTTGAAGACAAATAGTATTTATTCCTTTTATAAGTATTAGCGTGGTCTGAAATAAAAAGAGGGAAACAAATTTAGAAAAATGCCTAGAATTTGTTAGATTTTTATAGATAAACGAGGAGAGCTCGAAAAGAATTGCAGAGCTGTGAAAACCCTTTTGGAGTCATTTTTTACACAGTCTGTGACTTTCAATATATATAAAAATATAATATATAAAAAATATATTTAAAAAACTAAATAAAAATAAAAAATATATATGTATATAAATATTCACGTATATAATACAATCTACTTTCCATATATAATAATAAGATTTACTTCAGATTTTAGTTCGTTTATCCAATCAGTCAGTCAATTAGTTAAGAGCGACACTTCTATTTTTATAGATTTTTAAACGCTCAGCCGGAGTCTGATTCACGCGCCATGCACATACATTATAATAAATAAATAACTGAGTGGGTCTGAACACAAAAATCAAGTTTGCAGCGTGGACAAAACAGTTTAGGGGAAGTGCAGAAAGAGCAGAGCATAAACACTATTTGCGCTCTTGATCGATCGATCAGCTAGCTATATATATATATATATATATACATCACACATACTCAACATATGTGCCTCATAGGTACAGCCACAGCCAGTCAACCGGCTTTACGGCTGCGCGTAGGAGTGCATCTGGTTTCAAGACTGCGAACAGGGAGCGCACTTCAAATCGAATGACATCAGCTTTGAGCAATTTTTTGTCTAATTTTTCAGCGTTTTAAAGTACCCATAAAGAAGACGGTCTATGTGTGTCTGTGTGAGTGTGTGCTTTAGCTATTTTCGTATTGCCGAAATGCACATACTCTAATAAACAAATCCCCACTATGACAGCTAGTTAAACAAACCGTCTAAATTATTAGAGCAAAATGATTCTTAAAGCAAACAAAATTTATTTAGAAATAAAGTTTTTACCATCAAATTTTACGATATTTATGCGAATTTTTATGTTCAAATTTAGATGAACATCCAAATGGACCATTTCTGGTCGCGTTCCACTGGCAGTGGAGGAGGTCAACCGTGCTCCACCTGTCAAACGTGTCATGCACCCGAGAGGGCCTAAAAAACTTCATACCTATTAAGTCTCAGACGTATCAGTATACATATATCTTCTGGTTATAGTTCAGACAGACAACAAACAGTCGAGTTAGAAAAGACCGAGAATATAGAGAGAGATGAAAGAACCTTTAAAGAATAAAGTTTCTTTAGATATAATATATTTAAATATAAATGTCAGTATTACTATATATATAATGCAGTTGATCATTCTACGATTCTATAAATACAAAACCACAAAAATTTCAACATCATAACCAATGAAAATAACTATTAAATAATCATTTATATTAAGTCTTACGATTGTAAAGAAGGCAAATTATAGGATTTTTCTAAAACTTTAGTTTGAAAGTTAAGTAATAACTAAATATTTGATCAGACAATATCACTGACTGAATTTTCAGTATTAATTATAGTAGAAATCACACATGCCAAGTCTAAAATCTCTTATTGAAAGACTGCAAATTATTTATTGAACAGTTTTACAGTACATTTTTGAAATTCTAAGTTTGTTTTTAATTTCAATTTTTTTAAGTTCTAAGTTTTAATGTTAATATTCCCACAAAAACTTTGACCACAGCTCTTACAGCACCAGCACAGAAATGATCAAACAGGAGTGTTACTATTATTAGCGATAACAATATTACAGCAGCTGTTTCAGTTATCGATAACATGCAGCTGTTCAAATATTCAAAAATATTTGCTTTTAGATCATGATTGAGTCATTTGCCAACTATCTCAAAACTAATTCCATGGAGTTTTTTTTTTGGCTTTAAACCCACCCAGAATTATACCAAGTATTTAGTGTGAGTTATGCTTACCTTTTAATGCAATATAAAATTGATCCAATGTTTTGTTTGGGTTTCGTTGCTGTTCGTTCAGCTTCTTCTTTATTGTTTATCTCTTCTTTCCTTCTGCTACTTTTTCGGTATATTTCTCTCTCGCTCGCTTGCAAGTTCTTTAGATTACAAAATATCGTTGTGGATTTCGCGTAGTTTTCGTAGCCTTCGTCGTCGTCGTCGTTGGGATTCGTATAGATATATGTTTTATATTCATAAAATTTTCCTTTCTTTTGCTACGGTCTTCGTGTCTCGTTTAATTATGCTCGGCACATAACATACGCTAATAATTATATTCAACAAAAAATAACAACAAATTCTACATTTTATTACTTTATTTAATTATAATTTGCAGTCAGGCAATATGAGTGCCGAATGCCTTATAGACAACTATGAGTAAGTGAGTTCTGCGCTTAGCTTTTTGGATCGTCGCACGCCGCACACAAATGCGCACAGACACACACGCACACAGACACAGGCGTAGGCACGCACACGCACACGCATACACTGATACAGCGGCGCAGAAACAATTGATGATTGTGTCTTGTTATTCTTTACAGTTGCTGCTGTTTTTTTTTTCGTTTGTGCTGCTGTTGTTGTTGTTGTTAGTGTTTCGCGAGCAGCTGTTTACGAGTTGAATGAGTCAATGAGCGAGGGGGATGGGTCTGTGTGGTGTGTGTGAGGGAGACAAGCAGAGAGAGAGAGAGAGAGAGAGAAAGGGAGGCGGCTGCTGGTTAAGTATACGCACCGTTGACGCTGACGTCGTCGTCGTTGTTGTTAGCTGCGCTTGCTGCTGCTGCTGATGCTTTGCGCTGTCTATTTTTGGTTTGTTGCTTTGCGCTTGTTCTTCAGCTCGTTGTCAATTGTTGTTGTAGTTATAGTTGTTGTTATTGCTCCTCTCTTGCTTTATTTTGGGTTTGTTCGCTTAATTTTCGTTTATATTTTGTTTTTCGTTTTCTTCTCTTGTTTCTTAGATCGCTCGCTAGTTTTCTTGGCTATTAGTCACACACACACACACGCACACAAACAAAGGCCTGTGCCATACGAAATAAGCATAGAAATTAATTTATTTTTATGTTTGCTCTTTTGCACGCGCATTTGTTTTTAACAAATTTATATTTTGCGAATTAGACACATGTGCCGCATAAACTCTATATATACACACATACATACATATATACCCATATCTATCTATCTATATTTGTATGTATACTCTCTCTGTATATAGGCAGCGTAGGTGCGTCTGCCATGAATATTCTTCCGTTTCCGCTATAGACAGCCACAATATGACGTCGTCTTTGGCTGCATTTGGAAGATATCGAGGACTATCTATTATTTATTTTGTAATTTCTATATGCGACTAACTATTTGTATATGGACCAATATGATTTCCGTTCGGCGAGCGGCTCGGCTATTTATAAATACAAAATCGAAAAACTTATGTGTGTACACAACAATATGAATCACATAATAGCAAAGCGACTCATTAGAATAGAATAGAATACAAATTTACACAACTTTGCTGCACATTCCCAACTAAATACATACAGATGCAGGCACATATATATGTAAATATGTATGTATATATATAGAGATTTTTTATTCACATAGAACTTTCGATTTTATTTGCTAATTTTGTTCGTTTTTTTTTGTTTTTTAATATTCGCACTTTTGTCGAGATGTATGTAGTATATACATATATATTTGTATATATGTATATATGGTAGGTAATGTGAGTATCGCTTGACGCAGGGTTTTGTGTTCTCTGTGCTACAAAATCAGCGTTTAAACTTAAAAATTAAATCATCGGCGCGAGCGATCAGTTAAAGACTAAAAACCTGATGAATCGCCGCCGCTACGAAAAGCTTCTGCAAAACTCAACAGCGACTGAGGCAGAGAGAGAGAGTGAGAGAGCGAAAGTATATGATCTTGCTCAAACAGCATGCACTGAGAGCGGGAGCGGGAGCGAGCGTGTGTCGTCATTCGCTCTTTTGAGGGTTGTCGAGTTTTATTTGTTGAACTCAATGATTCAATTGTTAAACAATTGTATAAATCTTAAGAGCCCTAGCTGTATGTCTATATACATTTAAATAGCGTATATAGAGTAGAGTATAATAAAGAAATATAAACCTTTATATTCCATATATTTTATTAAGCTTATTTTATGTTTTATATATTTCTTACAGATAATTTAAGTTTATTCGACTTGAAAAAAACTTCAAAGATTGTAAAAGTATTTTTCTCATTTCAAATTATATTTCAAAAATAAATTAACTTAGAGTAATAAATAGAAGGATTTTGTATACCAACAGAGTCTAGCAATGACTTTCCTATAAGAGTTTAACAAGTCAAATCCATTATTTTACCCACTTTACCGATTCTTGAAAAGATAAAAACTGAGCTTAATATCAATATATTATAGTATACAATTTAATACGATATTGATTCTTAAAACTAGACGAAAATGATATAAGCCGAAAGGAAAGCATACATTTTTAAAAAATTATTAAATTATATCCTATTACAAAAACAGTGTGGTGTGCAAAATGGAAAGTGAGTCGCTGGGCGGCGGCTTTGTTAATCAACTACTTTGCGGGCGTTCCCAAGGAATTATTCAACGAGTTATTCAACTGCTCCTCCTCATCCTTGTCCAGGCCCAAGGCCATGGTTAACAATTTGACTACGCAACGCTGTTCATGTACTTCGCCCTTCTCGGTTGACGTAATATCCTTTTCTAGTTTTAGCTTCTCTTCGGCAGCCATCAAAATGCCCTCCTCAATGGTGCTCTCCGATATCAAGCGGTATATGGTGACTGGACGACTCTGTCCCATGCGATGACACCGATCCTCAGCTTGCTTATCATTGTAGGGATTGAAGTCAATGTCGTGAATGATGCAGGTATCCGCTGCGGTTAAATTGATGCCCACGCCACCGGCTTTTGTTGATAATAGAAACACAAATATATTGTCATCGACATTGAAGTCTGTGATCAGATCCTGTCGTTCTTTGACAGCTGTTGCGCCATCCAAGCGACAAAAGCCGTGCTTTCGTATCCTCAGATATTCCTCCACAACGTCCAGCATCATGGTAAATTGACTAAAGAGCAGCACACGATGCCCCTCGGCCTTCAGTTTGGGCAACAGTGTATCCAAATACTTGAATTTGCCCGACTCACAGATTAAGTTGTCCGGAATCTTTACATCATACAGATCCTAAAAATAACGAAGACAACTTTACTCCCTCTAGTCGCATTTAGAAGCATCGTTGCAAACTTACGTATTTGTTGCACAGCTGATAGACCTGAAAGTCTGACATAATTGCCAACTCTTCGAATATGTACTGTTCATTGGTTTTCTTATAGGAATTGACGCGTGCCAGACGCTTGGAAAAGCCACGCAATTGTTCGTCAGTAAAATAGTGACGCATTAGCAACGGATGATTGGCCATGCGTCGCATTTCCATCATAATTGCCACGCCGGCACGATCGCTGCTGCTACAGATCTCGCCTTTGTTGTTTGAATAATATTCGACCAGCTTCTTATAGTATTGTTTTTGTGAAGCGCACATTGGAACTTTTTCCTAAAGAAAGAACACAATTTTCAATCAACCGAGACATATATATTCCTCTAATTCATTCAGCTTACCACACAGCTATGCTTTGTGGGCAAATTGTTAAGCACGTCCTTTTTGAGGCGCCTCAGTACAAAGGGTTTCATAATACGCTTGGCGCGTTGTACTTGTGTCTCTTGGAACTGGGAAACTTCCTCCTGATCGCCATCGGTTTTATTTTTCTACAAAAAGAAAAAGAGAAGATTAGGAAATTATTCAAATTAAAAAACGCTTCATCCACGCTTACCTTGACAAACAAACTCTTGATGTCCTCAATGCTCTTGGCAAAGAACTTGGGCATCACGAAGCATAGCAATGAGATCAGTTCCAGTAGATTGTTCTGCAGTGGCGTGCCCGTGAGTAGAATACGCATCTCGGCATTAATCGTGATCAGATTGACGTATCGTTGGGTCGTCATGTTCTTCAGCATGTGTGCCTCATCGAAGATGACGTAGTGCAGCTTGCAAACGCGGAACATCTTTCGCTCTTCGGGCGTAGAGCCAACTATATGGTATCTGGCAAAGTAACAGATTAAGCAACTGAATGGGAACAGAGTTGACTCAACAAGCACTTACGTGGTCAGCAGGACATCAAAGCCAGTGAAGCCATCCTTGGCGAAACGTACACGCATCCTTCGTCGCTCGTCCTGCGAGCCGTGATATTTCTCCACTATGAGACTGGGACACCATTTCGACATTTCAGCTTCCCAATTGTCCAACGTTGACGAAGGCACAACAATGAGATGAGCTCCCTTGCTGAGTCCATTTTCCTTGAGATAGGCCAGAAAGGCTATAACCTGTATAGTCTTGCCCAGGCCCATTTCATCGGCCAGAATGCCATTCATTTCCTGCTTATGCATAACCGTCAGCCAATTAAGGCCAATTACTTGATAATCAGCCAACTGCAAACTGAAACAGATTGGGAGGAACAATTTATGAAATTAATCTTAACTACAGTTTTTATATATATATCATATTGTCAGGTTTACTGATCAACAGTTCACCTAAGTCTTAAGAGAAGTTAGATTATCACAAGGATTCAGACAGAGGTTGGAAGTATAAAGACAGACACATTTCGATTAAATTCTATATATAAAAAGAGATCTTTTTATCGCAGGAACCCACTTGCTGCTAAGTATTTTTGGCTGCTCCACAATGCCAGCTCCATTAGCTATAGCTGTCTCCAGACGTTGCACCATGCCGTTGCATTTACTTAATATGGTGGCAACGGTATTCTGTTTGTTGATCAGATCCTGTGCGTAGTTAAGTAGATCCGCCGATAAGCGATTAGCCTCCAGCTTTTGCCGCAGATCCGACCAGTCATTGAACGGTCTTATCTCAATAAGTACCGTTGCCTTCTTCTCCGACAGCGTTTTCACCGACTGCAGCTCGAGCAGGCTGGCAGTGTTCATGAATTGAAATACTTTCTTGCGCTGCCCGGTCATTTTGGTGGACATTTCGGTATCACTGTCATCACTGTCGTACACCTGATCCTTGGACTGCTTGACATCATCATCATCCGAATTGTCGTAGTCTGAGTAGTTGCCGCTCGACTTGCCGTGCGATTTGGACCCGCCATTTGAGCTGTGCTTTAATTTGGGCTTATCCAGCGGACCATTTTGTGGTTTGGGCTTACAGTGTTCCTTTAGATAACGTATTGCCGTTGCTACATCCCAATCGGATCGTGCTAGTGAATCTTGAATTGCCTGAAAAGTATAAGTAAAAAGTTTCTCAAAACCATTTTTTTACATATTCCGAATATTAGTAATAATATATATATATATATATATATATATATATATATATATATATATATATATATATATATATATATATATATATATAATATCGAAAAAACGAATTGTGTTTCAATAACAATTAGCTTTAACTAATTTTGCCATTCTCAACTGCTAAGCTACCCCTCTCTCACTCGACGCCACTGTCGCCAACAGCTGTTCGCAATGCCGGGCCCGAGTCGCCATATTCCGAACACATGTAAACGACGCGCGCGCTTTGTCCCCCCTCTAATCCACAAACGAGCAGCAGAAAACCTATCGCGTTATGCTCGCTGACTTACCATTGTATCATAGTTTGGCATTATTTTTGCAGCCGCCATATAACGTTCTTCTTTCTCCTTGACGGTTAGCACAAGTTTGGCCTTTTTTGGTGTCTGACAGTCGGCGCTGTCGCTGTCACTGTCGGCCATCACTTGGATGCGTTTTTTACCAGGCACGCGTTCTGTGAAACGGCATACAATTACATTTTCTTCTATACAGCTTCCATTCGACATGCGAACAACAAACACAATGCCTACCAGTTCGACCTGGGCTGGCAGCTGCGGCAGCTGCATTTTTATTTATGCGAAACTGTCGCAAATCGTTCAAACTAGATTTGGAGACAGATGGCGCTTGGCTTTCCGACATGTCTGAGGCTAGCCGAATGTAAACAATTGTTGACGTTTTAATTTAGAAAAAATAATTGCAATTACTGTTCAATTTAACATATACTGTACAAAATTTTCCTACAACTTTTGCGTTCACAATTCGCAATTCACACAAATAATCATCACTCACACGGTTGCACACCAACACCAATCACTATCGATAACGATGGACGTTCGCGAGTCGCGACGCGAAACTGTTATCGGTGCGATAGCCCTGTGGGCCAATCGAGATTTTCGCGACGCTGTTTGCAGCCCTTGTAGAATTTTTTCCACTTGCGTGAGAGAGGTTAATTGAATATTTATTTTCTGCCTAAAACTAAAAGAAATTTTCCCAAGTTTGTTAACAAAAGTGAAGCATCAAATATGGCGGGCGGCAACACACCGCGTGTCATACAGGTGACCAATATTGCGCCGCAGGCCACCAAGGATCAGATGCAAACGTTGTTTGGCAATATTGGAAAAATCGAGGAGATTCGACTGTACCCCACCATCCGGGATGTCTCCTGCCCAGTACAGTCGCGCATCTGCTATGTTAAATACACGGAGACCAGTAGTGTGCCCGTCGCCCAACATTTGACCAATACCGTCTTCATTGACCGGGCGCTTATTGTCATCCCTGTGCTGGCCATACCCGAGGAGTATCGTGCCCTGGAAATGCTAAAGAACGGCACCATTGTGCCGGGCCTGCAGAAACCGGACTCTAAGCTGCCGCCAGAGGTAATCAATCGCATCGAGGGACAACTGCCGCAGCAAGTCATCAAGACGTACGACCCGAAGCTGGTCGAGTTCAATCTGCCCGAATATCCAGCGCTGCCCTCGTTCTATGATGCGCGTAAGATCGAGGAAATCCGTCGCACCATTATTGTGTGCGATGTGCGAAACGAGTGGCGATTGGATGACCTAATGGAGTGTTTTCAGCGCGCCGGCGAGGTCAAATATGCACGATGGGCCGAGAAGGATAACAAGACGTACTGCATGATTGAGTTCTGCGAACAGACGAGCGTCATACATGCGCTGCGCCTGCAGGGCCAGGAGTTTAAGGGCGGCCACTTGAGTGTCTACCACTCCACCTACTCCATAACGAAGCCCGAGGCCAAGTCCAATGAGGCGGCGCAGGCGGAGATTGAGGAGGCAATGACGATTGTCAAGGAAGCACAGAGCATGATATCGGCTGCCATAGATCCCGTCATTGGCATGTTGGCCAAGGACAAGCGGCGACGCTCACGCTCCCACTCAAGGTCTCGGGAAAGGGGCACGACCAGTCGATCCCGTTCTCATCGCTCCAGCTCGCGCCGCCGACGCCGCTCAGGCACACGCGAGCGGCGCAGCGTATCCAGGTCTCGGCGGTCGCGCTCTCGCGGCAAACACTCATCACGATCGCGCAGCAAACGGTCTCGCTCGCGCCATCGTCGCAGCAGCTCACGCTCGCGCCGCTCACGTTCCCGTGGCGGCAAGCACTCACGTTCGTCGAGGTCGCGGGGCAAGCGCTCCCGATCTCGCCATCGCCGCAGCACATCACGCTCACGTCGTTCGCGGTCACATGGCGGAGGAGGCGGACTGGGCGGCAGCGGCAGTGCTGCCGTCTCCATCAGCAGCGGCAACGGCAAACGCTCGAGATCTCGGGAGCGCAGCAAGAAGTCACATCGCGCCCGTTCGCCACGCTCGCGCAGTAAACGCAGCTCCCCGTCGCCGCCACCTGTGCCCAGCAAGTCGCGATCGAGTCGAAGCAAAGATGTCGCCACCATCTCTACCAAGTCATCGTCGTCCTCCTCATCGCGACGACGCTCACGCACCCCGGACGCACGCAAACTGAAGGCCATTACGGAGGATGTCGAGGCGAAGATCTCCCGCAAATCGGTCAGCGTTGAGAAATCCGACAACATGGATATATCCAACTCCCCCTGAAGCCGATACGATCGATCGCACATGAACACATTTTGATTATTATAAATACAAACAAGAAACACTAACACTAATTGCTTATTTGCTAATTAAATCAATATGAATACCGATTTCCATTACGATGTGACCGCTTTGAGATTTAGTTTTGCTCCGCTCTGTCCTAGTTCCACGTATAAAGTTCGATTCAAAAGTTCAGCATTTACACATGTATGTCTACTTAAGTCAAATATTGAATATACAACGCTAGCCTAAGTTTAACAAATTCCCAACTGTTTCAATTGCGGGTCTTGAGAACTGTCGGTTCAAATGGGTTTCAGATTGTAAGATATAGGGGAGTAAATGTTCATACTAAAAATACATATTATATGCAGTATACATAGTATGATGTCTAAAGAGATGGTATTTCAAGTCGTGCACACCCAAAATTCCAATTAGAGTCTCAAGTCTCAAAACTTTTCCCGCTGTGCACGAAACAGCTGAAAGTTTTTGTTTGTTTGGCTTTGCGGCTTTTGTGCCGCTAAAAAGCTCCGCCGCGAGCTGCAGCCGAGCTTTTGCGCTCTACAAAATGTCGGCCGGTGTCCAATTGGCTTTCAAGTTGACGTCGAGCGTTTGTCGCCAGCGGTTCTCATTGCGCTAGTTCTACTCTGGTTATAAATATTAATTACATTCTCTTATCCATTCGACTGTGCTGAAGTGAAGTGAAAACCGTGCAAAATGTCGGGAGTTACAAAAGGTACATGGATCATACATATGTCTATATATCAGATATATTTCTTTGTTTGCCAGCGAAAGTTTTGATATGTTGGAGAGTGAACTTTGGACTTGTTGCTGCGTTATCTGCTCCCAGCTGCCCCCAGCTCCCCCTTTGCTGGGAGCGTCTGCACTTTGGACCTGCTGAGTGGAAAATACTAAAAAACAAGATTTGCTTTCGTTAACCATTCCTAATTTGAATAATCTTTATATCAGAGACATGCTGTATAAACACTCACATATATAGATAAACATATACATATATATTTACTTACTTTTGCAGGCATCTATATTGTCGCTGCCAAGCGCACGGCCTTTGGCACCTTCGGCGGCGCCCTGAAGAACATCAACCAGACACAGCTGCAGACCACAGCTGCCAAGGCGGCGCTGGACGCGGCTGGCCTCAAGGGCGAGCAGGTGGACACGGTTATCGTGGGCAATGTGATTGCGGTAAGTGCATCCTCATTGCCGGATCGAACTCTGAGCCGCTCGCATAGGATCTAGCTGATAAAAGTGACCTAGATCTTGGTAGACAAAGGCATAAGTACATATATATATCATGATTTAATCAATTTCAATTAGAGTATTTGTATATATAATTTAAAAAATTTTTTTTTTAAATTTTATATACATACATCTTTCTTAAGCTTGCAGTATATATCTATTTTTGTATCTATTTTTTTATTCTATTACTTCTTTCATTTTATTTTTATTCAATAATATCAATATTTATTTATATATACTACATACAGTGCCGCTCAACTAAATAGCTTTGACTTTTTCATAAATTTCGACCAAAGTTTGAAATAAATTTTAGTCAAATTAATTTATATATAGCAGATTCAAATAAATATAATGTATAAATTTATTAAAATATATATGTAGGTTTGTTTTAAATATATATATATTTTTTAAATAAAATTATATATTTTATATAAATTATATATAACTTTACATATTCATTTTTATTTTATCTATATAATTGAATTTAAATTGTGTTTTTCGTTTATATTTAATATTTTAATTATAATGAAAATATATATTAATTTATTTGTCATAATAATTATATAAATTATATTTTTTTAAATTTAAGCACATTTACCTTTGCTAAAATTCTTTTATATTTTTATCTAAATATTTAAATATTTTTTAAATTATTATATATTTTTTCATTCTTTTTTTATTTTTCTAAATTTCTCTTATAAATTAAATTAAATTAAATTAAAAAAAATTCCTTTGAATTTCTTGATCTTTGCAGTCGTCCTCCACGGATGGCATCTATGTGCCACGTCACGTGGGCCTGAATTGCGGCGTTCCCATTGAGAAGCCCGCATTGGGCATTAACCGGCTGTGCGGCTCCGGCTTCCAGTCAATTGTGAATGGTGCCCAGGACATTTTGGTGGGCGATGCCAAGGTGGCGCTCACTGGCGGTGTCGAGAGCATGTCCCAGACTCCGTTTATCGCGCGCAACATGCGCTTCGGCACTACACTGGGCGCCAACTACAATCTGGAGGATGCGCTGTGGGCGGGTCTCACGGACACCTACTGCAAGCTGCCCATGGCACTGACTGCCGAGAACCTGGCTGATCAGTATAAGATTTCCAGGGAGCGTGTAGATGAGTTCTCACTGCTCTCGCAGAAGAACTGGGAGAAGGGACAGCAGGAGGGCGCCTTCAACGCCGAAATTGCGCCCATCAAGCTGAAGGTCAAGGGCAAGGAGGTGGACTTTGCTGTGGATGAGCATCCACGTCCCAAGACCACCATCGAGGGCCTGGCCAAGCTGCCGTCGCTGTTCAAGAAGAATGGCGTCGTCACCGCGGGCACAGCCTCCGGCATCTGCGACGGCGCTGCGGCTGTCATCGTTGCCTCCGAGGAGGCGCTCAAGGAGTACAACCTGAAGCCCCTCGCACGTCTCGTCGCCTACTCCTTCGTGGGCGCCAAGCCCGAGATCATGGGCATTGGCCCAGTGCCCGCCATACAAAATGTGCTCCGAGTTTCGGGCAAGAAACTGGAGGACATTGACCTGATCGAGGTAGATCCCCGAGTGGATATTCCCATAAAAGTTGCCTTCTAACATGTTTTGCTCTGCAGATCAACGAGGCCTTCGCCGCACAGACTCTGGCCTGCGCCGAGGCACTGAAGCTGGATCCATCGAAGCTGAATGTGAACGGCGGTGCCATTGCCCTGGGCCATCCACTGGGCGCCAGTGGCTCTCGCATCACGGGCCATCTGGTGCACGAGTTGCAGTAAGTAGACACGAGTGATATACAGAGCTCCCCCTATCCTCATGACTATCCTCCAATTCCTTCTTCGTAGGCGCAAGAAGCTCAAGTATGGCATCGGCTCTGCCTGCATTGGCGGTGGCCAGGGCATCGCTCTGCTCCTCGAGGCTGTCTAGGATCAACCGCATTTACAATAGGATTAAGCGTTCCGATTGAAATTCATACAGTTATATAAATAAATAAAATTAAGGACTGATTATCTAATGGTTTGGAGTTTTACACAAATTTATTTGAATCATTTTGCAAATGGAAGTGTTCGTTCATAAAGCTTTCTACAAGAAAGACAACGTTTCACTATAAAATTTATATGCTCGAAATAGCTAAAATGTTCACAATCAAGTCAACAATACGAGTGATGAATGGAATTTGTTGCTCGCACTTTTAAGGTAAGAATCTCTTAATGGGCCTAACATTACGAGTACGTGAAAGTATGTTGTTCAGTTCGTTTGGGCGCTAGTGGAGAACAGCGCGAGGACACCGCTCGCGACGCCAATGGAGAAAATGTAGTTTACGAACGGTGTGGCGTTCTTCAGCAGGAAGAAGCTGATGAAGATGATGATGGCCAGGTAGATGGCGTTGTTGTAGAAAATCGAATAGGTGGTAGCCTCGTAGTCGGCAACTTCGTTCTTCTTCCACAGGATGCGTTCGTCCTTCTCCTTGCGCGTCACCTTCTTGTCGTCACCCAGCTGACGGTTCACCTCGCGCGTAACAGCCTCCTCACGACGCACCGCGATCTTGTGCTTCAGCTGGAACTTGATGTTCTTGTAGGCCGTGGCCATCAGGTAGGTACTCGCAGCAGTCACCAGCACAAACAGAATGGAGCTGGGCCACAGGTCCATGTTGTGGATGCGCCAGAAGAGCCCTGAATAATGTCAACAGCAGCAGGTCGCCATTAGCAAAATTAACAACGTGTCACTATTCACCTGGCTACTTACAAATGGGCAGTGCGGAGACGATGAAAGCGTTGCCATAGAAGATGGTCGCCGATTTGGTGCTGACGTTGCGACTGAAGTCCTGTAGCAGCAGCTCCTCCTCCTTGGTGAAACCAGACGATTGCACTTTTTGTTGTTTGCCAGAGCCCATTTTTAAGCGTGTATGTTTAATGCGAGTCGCGCTAGTGAAAGTTACAGCAACGCAGCCAGGCGAACGAAGAATAAGAGTAAAGCGTACACGAAGGCAGTCGAATCGGCAAAGTGACAGCTGCGGCGTAGTGACGTGTAAAGTAAATGTCAAAATACAAAGTTGCTCCGCGATATGAACTGGAGCAGTCTACACTCGAGAAGCTGGTTCATCAGATTAACACAACTAACTCTTAATAGGCTTTAATTAAAGTTATGTTAAACTAACTAGATAGCTCAGCACCAATTTGAATTCAATTTACAATAGAATATACATTTTACATTTATTATTTTGTGAATTGCGCTGCTGAATAGAAATGAATCAAAATGAGGCAGTTCAGTTGGTGCAGCCCTGGAAAAACCGACACAATCGAATAGTCAATATCACTCGTACTGAGCGGTGCAACAGGTTCTGCAACAGCTGTTTATACTTAAAAGTTTAAATTTTACGGTGATTGATAAAAACACACATATGCAATTATGCGCTAACAAATAGTTAATACCCTTAAAAATGCTAATTTCTTTATTTAAAATATTTTTTTACATAAGAAATGTTTTAATCTTATACGATTGCTCTAAGATTAGACATCGTCCAAAGGTCATTTTATGTTGACATATTTTAATATATATGTATGCATTTGTTTTTTGCAGAAATGATGCGCTCGAAAGTTTTGAGTCTGGTGCCCCGTGCCACGGGTGCTTGCAGGACTATGTCCACTGCCACTAAACTGACCACAGTGGAGGTAAATGATAAAACGGGCATTGCCACACTCACAATGAACCGGCCGCCTGTAAATGGACTCAATTTGGAATTGCTGAGTGGTCTGAAGGAATCAATTGAAGAAATAGAGGGCAACAAAAGTCGTGGTCTCATCTTAACATCTGTAAGATAGCCCTCGATCTGATCAATCACGAAGTACTTAAAGTACCTTTTAAAACTAATTTCTAGTCAAATCCCACCATATTCTCGGCCGGCCTGGACATACTTGAAATGTATAAGCCGGACAAGGAGAGAATTCGTGCATTTTGGACAACGCTGCAGGATGTCTGGTTGGCGCTCTATGGCAGCAGTGTGCCAACTGCAGCTGCCATTAATGTAAGCAAGAGAAATTCACTTTGAAATATTTTTTCTTATACTTGAATACTCCTACATAGGGCCATTCCCCAGCTGGAGGTTGCCTTTTGGCCACATCTTGCGAGTATCGTGTTATGCTGCCAAAGTTTACGATTGGTCTAAACGAAACTAAGCTGGGAATTGTGGCACCCAAGTGGTTTATGTCGTCCTTTCTTAGTGTTCTGCCACGACGTGAGGCTGAGCGTGCCCTGAACCAAGGACGCATGTTTACAACTGAGGAAGCACTGCAGATCGGTCTGGTTGACGAGGCTGCCGCCACCAAGGAGGAGGCATTGGAGAAGTGTGCTCAATTTATAGCTACGTTTGCCAAAGTAAATCCGTTGGCTCGCTCCCTGACCAAGCAACAGTTTAGGGCTGCGGAATTGGAACAGTTGGAAAATGAACGCGCTCAGGACTTGGAAAAGTTTTTGTTCTTTATTAATCAGCCGGCAGTGCAAAAGGGATTGGGCATTTATTTGGAAAGTCTGAAAAAGAAGGCAAAGAATTAAATTGAATTGAATTCTTTATCTTTCAATTTGTAATTCTCGTATACTGATTTTATATATACATATATTGTTTTTAACATTTTTATATACATTTGTCATTTGACAAGATAAAATCGTGTTTGTATTGGGTTCGTGTCTATGGTTGGTTCTTGACTTCGCTGGCGGCAAGCGAAACAAGGGAATGGAACAAGTTTATTTCGTTTACTGCACGATCCACACATGGTACGCAGTGAATGTGAAATAGTTTGCTTGCCTTGACTGCAGTGACGTCACAAGTGTTAATTATGTAGCAATGTTGTGACGAACAGCTGAAGCAAACGAAGCTAGCAAAATAAACGACCTTATCTCTTCAATAACATGTGATCAACAGTCGCTAAAATGCTGCGTAGCCAAACAAAACTATTGGATCTGGGCAGGCGCCAATTGCCTGGCCTATGGAGATGCCTGAACAAAGCAAATATGTCCAATCTGACCATGGTCGAGGTGGACGACAAGACTGGCATTGCCACGCTAACGCTGAACCGCCCGCCCGTTAACAGTTGTAATTTGGAGCTGTTGCTGGAACTGAACGAGAGCATTAAGCAAGTCGAGTGTAATAAAAGTCGCGGGCTGATACTGACATCGGTGAGCTAATGTAAAGAGTGTGGCGCAACTTATTTAAACATATATATATTTACTTTGTTTACAGTCAAACGATAAGGTATTCTCCTCTGGGCTAGACCTCAACGAACTGTACAAGCCCAACCAGGAGCGTTTGGTGGCATTCTGGACGGCTCTGCATGAGCTGTGGCTGTCTCTTTACCAGTGCAGTGTACCCACAGCAGCGGCCATTAATGTAAGTTCAGTTCTTATAATTATAATTAGCTAATTTCTAATTGGACTGTCCACACAACAGGGTCACGCCATTGCCGTGGGCTGCGTTTTGTCGGCAGCGTGCGAGTATCGGGTCATGTTGCCCGGCTTCAGCATCGGCATCCATGCGACAAAGTTTGGCTACGTGGTGCCGCACTTTATTATGATTTCCTATTTGAGCGTGCTGCCCCGACGTGTCGCTGAACGAGCGCTGCTCCAGGGCAAGTTCTTCAGCACTGATGAAGCGTTGCGCGTGAATCTAGTCGACGAAGTGGCCGACAGCAAGGCCGAGGCGTTATGCAAATGCGCCGAATTCATTGACAGCTTTAAGCATACGCAACCAGCGGCCCGAGCGCTAACCAAACGACAGTTTCGTGCGGCTGACGTGCAGGTGCTCATTGACGACCCTGAGGGGCAGTTGCGTGAAGCTTTGGACTACATAAATCAGCCATCGTTCCAAGAGGGCTTAGGAAAGCACCTCAGCAACCTGAAGGGCAAGGAATAGCACTGACAATTATGTTCCATATGCAACTTACTGTGTTAATCTATGCATTTAAAATGGGGTAGGGGTTTTCTTTATGACGATAACAGTGTAACTAGTTAATGTAAGCAAATGGTTTTTGTTATCTTTTAAATATACATTTAATTTAAACTATTTTCATGTGGCTATTTGAACAAAGTTCGTTAAAGAGGAGACAAATGTAATTTCGATATCTGTAATCGACATTGCAATTATCGAATAGAGGTAGTGGAAGTGTTCAGAGGAAAGTTCGTTTTGATGCAATCGACTTGGCAATGATCGAATAGAAGTAGTTGAATGCACAGCGCAACAGGTTGTGCTGCAATTTGTTTGAATCTGTTCTTAAGGCTTAAGAAAGACGTCATTTATTTGAAGATACATATATTTGACGTAGAATATCTATCTTTGATAAAAGAGTATTTCTTAAACGCAAGTCACTCTCATAGAACAGCATCCAAAGTTAATTCTTAAGCTGTTTGCATATTCAGAAAGTACGCGTTATCAAGATGATGCGCTCAAAGTTCTTAAAGCAGATGTTTCGTGCTCCAAGTGTGTGCAGGAATATGTCCACCGCCACAAAGCTGACTACAGTGGAGGTAAATGATAAAACGGGCGTTGCTACACTTACTCTGAATCGTTCGCCCATAAATGGTCTCAATGTGGAATTGCTGAACGATCTACATCAGTCGATTCGAGAAATAGAGGACAACAAAAGTCGAGGGCTTATTCTAACATCCGTAAGAACTCAATTTTATAGGGTCATCAATCATTTTTAATAATTCGCTTAATTTGCAGTCAAATGGTAAGGTGTTCTCGGCCGGCCTGGACATAAACGAAATGTATAAACCGGACAAGGAGAGAGCTCGTTTACTTTGGGTCAAGCTACAGGATGTTTGGGTAGTCGCTCTACGGCTGTGGCTTACCGACAGCTGCTGCTATAAATGTAAATGCTATTAGCTAATTTATAAAGTTGTTTATATGAATTACAATTTCTGTTTTAGGGCCACGCGCCAGCCGGCGGCTGCTTGCTGGCCACCTCATGCGACTATCGAGTGATGCTGGCCAAGTGCCGAATTGGGTTCAATGAAACTCAGCTGGGAATGGTGCCGCCTATATTCTGCATGCTCAACTTTATAAACGTTTTGCCACGTCGTGTGGCGGAGCGGGCGCTCAACCGGGCACAAATGTTTACAACAGAGCAAGCCGTGCAGATCGGTCTAGTGGACGATGTGGCCAGCAGCAAGCAGGAGGCACTCGAGAAATGTGCCGAGTTTATAAACGCATTTGCGACAGTTAATCCCATGGCACGTTCACTTACTAAGCAGCAGTTCAGGGCTGCGGATTTGCAAAGATTCGAAACTGAGCGCGCCAAGGACTTGGACACTTTCTTGGCCTTCATAAGTCATCCACAGATGCAAGAAGATCTTGGCGTCTACCTCGACGGCTTGAGGAAAAAGAAAAGCAACTGAAAGTTCTTTGAATGCGTATGTATAACATAATAAAATAATCAAAAAATTACTTTAAAAATCTTTTATTGAAGGAAGCTTGGGGTCTGCGTAGCCTCACCTTTTACTGTTGCTCCAGGAGCAACTCGGCGTGTATCTCCTCTGGCAGATTTGCAATGGCCTTTCTCATCATCTCCATGAACGAGTTGATCTCCAGTATTTTAGCCCGATGACGCTCGATCTCCTCTCTGTAAGTTCGAGTTGTTGGCATACATGAAGGCTATGAAGGAAGAGGCGACTCACTTGTTTAGCTTATCAACATAGTTGCTTATGAACTCCTTGCTACGGCTGGCCATGCGATCCTCGCGCTCCTCAACGCGTTCTGCATGCGTGACTTTCATCGCGCCCGCAAGCTTCAGCACAGACTCCCGATCATCGATGCACATGCCCAGCTCTTGGGGCACTGCGTCCAGGTCCTGCAGCGCCAGCTTATGCGATATGAAACGCGACACTGCATCCGTCATGCTGTCCGAGAACTGCTCGCACACTTGGCGCAGCTGCAGAAAGTAGAGCTGCGCCTCCTCCACAAAGCTGGACATCAGACGCGAAAATCTACGCTCAAAGTTCAACGTGGATTCCTAAAGGAAAATACTTTTCGTTTATTATGCCAGAGAGCATAGCTGGGCATAGTCACCTCGATAGCTTCGTGCAAATGTAGTTCCTGGGCCATCAGATTGTGCCAGAGCTCGTTGAGCGTATCATCGAACTCGGCATTGAGCGTGTCCATCGCTTCGCATAGCTGCAGGTGCTCCGGTCCATTCGCATCGCAAGTCTCCAGCTCACGGAGGGTGGTGCTCGCTTCCTCAAAGGTCTTATCTCTGTACTGCATGAATTCTTCAATGTGCTTCTGGCCGAGGGATTGGAACTCCTGGCGACCTTCCTGTAGGCAGCCCAAGAAATCCTTAATATCCGCATCGCGCTCGCTGAGGCGTTCTAGGCCCAGTTTATATATCTTCTGCGTTAGCTCGTAGACATCCTTTTCGTACTCCTCGGCTAGTTCCGCTGCCGGTGCTCCAATCAGCATGAGTACGCGCCCATCTTCATCGGCCCGCCACATAGTCTCGTACAGCTGGTGGCCATCCAGATGCTCCACAAAGCTGGATGCCAAACGTTCCGCCTCGGCCAGCTCACGAGCCTCCCTCTCCCGATCATGGATTTCCTTCTCCTGTTTGCCCTCGATTTCGCGCAGTTCTCTGCTATAGAAGGCATTCAATATCTCTACTGTACCAATTTGTCTGTCGAAGCCTTACTAGAATCTCTTCTGAGCCGCCTCGCGCATCTCATCCTTGATGAAAACATATTCGTAGTAGTTCAACTGTGGCAGTATCGCCGTCACATATTGGGACAATGGAAAGTCCGGCAGCTTGGCAATGGGATTTCCCTCCAGATTGAGCACCTTCAAGCTGTGGACAAAGCGCAAGCGATCTAGCTGCGGAATACAATTAGACTATATAATAGCTATAAAATATTGTGAAGGATATATTGAACTTACGCCATCCAAGACATCGATTTGATTATTACCAATGCTGATTATTACCAGTTTGTCGAGTGTTTCCAGGTTTTCGATCTTTGTTATGCGATTACTGAATAACGATAATACTTCCAGATTGACTAACGTCTCCAGATTCTCAATTTTAGTTATGTAGTTAAAGCTCAAGTTGAGCTCCCTGAGTGCCGTTAGCATTCCAATATGTTCTATCACCTCAATTTTATTGCAGTTCAGGCAGAGTTTTGTTAGGTTTGGCAGAACCCACAGATGGTCGATGCGTAGGATATCTGTAGTTAAAGCATTGAAATCCATAATCTTAAGTTAATAATTTCTTTAATTAAATTAAATGTGATATAATATTAAATATTTACTCTACCAAAACAGCCTACTTCCATGAATTATAGTACAATATATCGTGGAATCAACTATAAAGATAGGAATAACAGTGCTAGTATTAGTTACAAGTATTTGGACTTTTAGTAGTATTAGTAGTAGTATCAGTACCAGTATTAGAAGTAGAATCAGTACCAGTATTAGTAATAGTATCCGTACTAGTATCAGTACTAGTATTAGTACTCTCATTAGTATTAGTAACAACAATAGTATTAGTATTAGTTTAGTATTAGTATTATTATTAATTCTAATACTAATACATTTACATTACAATTCGTATTAGTTCAATTCAAATTAGTTCAATTGAACTAGCT
Source organism: Drosophila paranaensis (assembly GCA_035047545.1). Taxonomy (NCBI): domain Eukaryota; kingdom Metazoa; phylum Arthropoda; class Insecta; order Diptera; family Drosophilidae; genus Drosophila; species Drosophila paranaensis. The sequence goes on from JAWNPL010000001.1 coordinate 44,902, forward strand.
CATTTTCGCTTCATATTTAACTCACTTTTAAACTCCAATCGAAGTGTTTTGATTCGCTCCAATATGACCGGCTCCAGTTGGTGCAAGCGACGCATCTCACCATGCTGTCCCTCCTCCAGGTAGGATGACTTAATCATGTCGAGATTAATGATGCCCGGCTCGGGAAAGTTAACCTCTTCGAGGAATGATTTATTTGGCTCCACAGCCGGTGATTGGGTCGGTGATTGGGCTTCATCCATTTTGCTCGCTGGCTATGGAACATCTGACGGGCACTGGGCTCGCTCGCTCGCGCGTTTGCAAAGCGTTGTCCGGGCAACGCGCTAATGTCGCAAACAATAATTTGGTAAACACGAAGCCATTGAGTGCAGCGGATGCCTGGTTACCAGCCGAAGGGCTACTCCACCGACTCTCAAGTCGTACATATGTAGAGAATGCGTGTTGAGTTCCTGCTCCTTGGCTGACAAAAAAAAAAAAAAAACAAAAACTAGAAACCAGGTTCAACCCTGGCGACTTGAACAGGTGCAATCGCTGGGCTCCTCGATTGATTCCACGTAGTCGTTGAGCTTCGTGCGTGGCGCTCTCTCTCTATCTATCTCTCTCTCTCTCTCTTCTCTGTCGCGTCCGAGGCGTGTTTGTTGACAACGGACCTGGGAGGGGCGCTTGGTCTACTTAGGGTTGCGGTTGTTGTGGATATCGGCATAGTTGGTAGTAGTTCACGTTTGCTTCTATAACCAACTCCTGCTCGCCACAGATATTGAGATAAGCTCGCTTCGAGCTCAATTTCGCAATCCAAAAATCTGCAAATTTCCAAAAGAAAAAATTCAAACTCATATTCGAACGGTTTCAAGTGCGTCTTAGGTAAAGTCGAATCGTTTTCCAATTGGAAATTGGTGCCCAGCTCGTAGTATTTCAAGTTAACTGAAGCCAATCGATAAAGTGAGCCCCGAAATTACTTAAAGTTGGTCTTTGACTTGCTCGCGAATACATTATATATGCATATATATAGTATATATATTGTGTGTTCGAAACGATATAAAAATGGGTTTTATTGTTGTGCGTGTGTTATATGAAGAATTCAATTAAATGAAATGTTAAATGTGTTTCAAGGCTACGGCGACAGCTACAGCTACGGCTAAGCCAAAACAAAAGCCTTGCTGACTCAAGTTTTGGTTCCGGTACCCTCTACTCCGCCTCCTCCTCCTCCTGCCCTGCTCCTGCTTCTCGTGTTCCACACACATGCACATTAAGACTTGGAACTTTCAACGTACCGTCTTATAATTCGACATTGTGCTATGAATAAATAATAAAAAGTCCAACGTTTCTAGCTTCTAATTGTCTCGGAAATGCGATACCAAATGGGGACGCACACTTGGCTACATTCAGGTGCAGTTTTCATTCTTGTATACAGGGTGCATCAGTAAAAGGAAGACATTTCTAAAGTTCAAGTAAATATTACTATTCAAAATGGGGACGATCTTAGTTAATGTCTTCATAGAGTATATGAATTTTGTAATATTTCTGGCAAGATGTGAGCATTGCTCTATATATGGTACACAGGGTGTAGTAAGTGTGCTTCAAACTCCTCACGATTGGCTTAAGGGTAGTTCAAAGGCTCAAACTTATATGAGAAATTTGAATATTCGGATTATCTAATTAGATTATATCACAGAATAGAGATCTTTGAGGCAGTTCTATATTTGTTGAAAAGACCATTGTCTGATCGAAAATATACTTGATATTCCATATATTCAAATATATCTTGCTGTGAAGAAAGCTACAATAATGAGCTGATCTATGAAGACTATAAAATATATATAATATATAGCATATTTAGAGTATTAACTGTAATATTTAATTTCAACCTGTTAATACACCAACTATTGTAAAAAGCCCCCTCAGCCTAAATCTGAATCACCCTGTAAGTGCCAGATTGTCCTTTGATTGAGTAAATCCCATTTTCTTGGATAAAACATGTCGAATTAAAAATTCATCGGGCGCAGTTGGAAAGCAGTCAAATGAACTATCCATTAAATATTAAATACGATAATAGGGCGTATGCCCCACATATACATATACATATATGTATATATCTAAAAGGATATCTAAAGAGGAAATTAGTTTCTAATTACACGTACCTGTTGATGCGTTTATTAGGATAACCAGACTCACTAAGTATCCCAATGTGCTTATTTATATATCCATTGTGCCGCATTCAATGCTGTCCAGCCGAGTCCAGCTTTTGTTTACCCCAAAAGCTATGACAGCTGACCTTGAGAGTTGGGGCGACACTTAGATGGCTGATATCATCATGATTGGAATAATTTGGTCAACTTTCGATATAGTTCAAGTTTACTGCTTTAATCAATATATTGATTATTTCTAAATTGGAGGCATCCAAACAAATAATACCAACATGTGGTCACTGCCCTATGGGTGTCCAGGTGTTCGTTCAATCCAATTAATTGACAGTTACTTTAGCTGATAGAGCTTTTCAACTCGACGATTTGATTCGATTTTAAGTGCTCGCATTTGTTTTAATGGGTCGTTGGGTTTTTAACCAGTCCCTTTGGGCATGCCGCCATCAACACTGATCAACAAACAAATAGTTCTTCTAATATAATATTTAATTATTAATTTATTTAATTTTAAAATAATAAAATTATTAAAAATGTTTATCTATATTAATTTCTATTTACAATAGGTTTTTGTATCATCATCAATTTCTTGCATTAATTATTTTTTTATTTACAATGCAAATAATTTTTATATTTTTAAAATATTAATTTTAAATTGAATAATAATTTAAAATTAATGTTTGTAATATAATATATATGATATATATATTTTTTATTTTTTATTAAAACAAAATAAGTTATTTAAAAATTTTTATATTTATTTTTTAATTAATATTTATTTAAAAACTAATTTAAAACCGAAACGTAATTTTACATTTTAAAATTTAATAAAATTCACCAACAAAAAATTGGTTTATAAAAAATTTAATTAAATTTAATTTAAATACTTATAAGACCCTAATTTTTCCCAGTATTTATTGAAATTCTAGTTACTTGTGGAAAATATGTAAAAAACGCTCCCATGCTGATTGTATAATGAATCGTTATATAACTCTGACCCAACTGGGTGACGGAACGTATGGAACCGTTGTGCTTGGCCAGCGTAAGGACACCGGCGAGAAGGTGGCCATAAAACGGATGAAGCGAAAATACTATTCCTGGGAGGAGGCCATGAATCTGCGTGAAGTGAAGGTTGGAACTATATAAACCGGATATTCAGTCATCCATTATAATACATAAATACTTCTTGCAGTCTCTGAAGAAATTATCGCATCCGAATATCGTCAAGCTGAAGGAAGTAATCAGAGAGAACGATACGTTGTATTTCGTGTTCGAGTATATGAAGGAGAATCTGTACCAAATGATCAAGGATCGCGACACGCATTTACCTGAGCCGGAGCTCAAGAGTATTCTGTTTCAGGTGGGCCTTGAGATTGGAATTGATAATTAAATATTAACTAAATTATTTGCTGTTTTAGGTATTGACGGGGTTGGCTTTCATGCATCGGCATGGCTTCTTTCATCGCGATCTGAAGCCGGAGAATCTGTTGTGCTCCGGCCCGGAGTTGATTAAAATTGCGGACTTTGGGCTGGCACGAGAGATACGCTCACGGCCGCCCTTCACGGACTATGTGTCCACGCGCTGGTACCGGGCGCCAGAGGTGCTGCTTCACTCGACCAACTACGGCAGCACCATCGATCTCTGGGCCATGGGCTGCATCATGGCCGAGCTGTACACGTTCCGGCCCCTCTTCCCCGGCAGCAGCGAGGTGGATCAGCTGTTCAAGATTTGCTCCGTGCTGGGCACGCCCGGCAAGGTGAGTCCGTCAGCTACGCCTGAGTGATCCATAATCCAGCCCCACCTTTACTCAACAGAGTGACTGGCCCGATGGCTATCGACTGGCCGCCATGATACACTTTCGGTATCCGGACTGCATCAAGGTGCCGCTGAGCAGCGTGGTCAGCCGCTGCAGCCAAAATGGGCTGGACTTGCTCGAGGATTTGCTTGCCTACGATCCCGAGAAGCGGCCAACGGCCCAGCAGAGTCTCAAGTATCCGTATTTTCATGCGCTGAAACGCATCTCGCCCACGGCGGCTGCCAAGGCCAATGTGAGGCTCAGCTCCAAGTACGGTGCTGGCGCGGGACCCGTGCACCTCGTCCTACCTCCCACAGTGTCAAATAATGTGCTTCCGGTGCAGGAGAAACTGCAGGCCGTGACTGAGCTCATACACCAGAGCAACATCAACAACAACAACAACAATAACAACAACAACAACAACAACAACAACAGCGACATCAGCAACAAGAACAACGGCAAGTCCCTGTACAACGGGCAGATCAGCAAAAGTGTGAGCATGCCCATCAAATATCAGCCCAAGCTGAGCTTCCTCTCCAACAACGATCTGTCGTCTGGACTGGCGCCCACCGACCCGAGCGGCCTCGGCCTCGGCATGGGCGTGGCCACGCAGCAGTCGGGCAAAGAGTCCATCAATGACATTTATCTGAACCGCAACATTTCGCAGCTGTTTGGCCTGCCCGCTCCGTCAGTGGCTCAGCAGCAGCAGCAGCCACTGGCACAGCCACAGCTGCCTCCCAATGTCTCCTTCAGCAATACGTCGACGCGCAACGGCGGCGCCATCTACGTGAATGGCAGCCAGCTAAGCTACGAGACGGCCAGCAAGAATGCCAAAAACAACAGCCGAATGGCGCCTGCCATCGGCGGCTACTACGTGCAGACGCGGCCCGCCCTGCTGCAGCCCGAGGCCAAGGTGTACAACATGTTCTCCAAGGCACCGCCAAACCTAATAGTGCGCCACCACCAGCCGCAGCTGCCCTTCGAGCCGACGTCCCTGCTCAACGGCTCCGCCATACGGCTGTCGGCGCGTTCGCAGGCGGCGCCATCGGCGGAGCCAAGGATAAAGGCTGACGATCTGGATCTGATACTGGGGTGAGTGAAGGAAGAAGTCTGAATGGAGTATAGACAAACGATAGAATTATGGGTGCTATTTCATCATACCCTATAAACATTCAATAAATACAGGGTATACTAAGGAAGTGCGTTAATATCGTGTGTCCTTTGCTGTCCTGAGTTGCATTTGTTTGTCGTCCATCTGTGTTGGGCACGCACTTCTGTCTTTTGACTTTTGAAACCTATACGCACTGTAGATACCCTGTAATTCTCCATTTCCTGTGCTACTTTTGTTGAAGAAGTCGTTCTCATTCCACGCACAGCTCGAAACTGAAAACGTCAGCGAAGCGTCAGCGCAATGCCAAGTCGAACATCCTGCTGGAGGATCTGTTCGGACACCTGTCCATGGACTCGGACAGCGACAGCAAGTATCCGCACACCGTGCCGCCCACGCAGCAGGCGAAGAGTGGACAGACGACGACCAGTTCCCAGAACGGGCGCGACTTCTTCAGCGAGAACTTCAAGCGCGAACGCGTCCTCAAGAAGCGAAGCCCCAACAGCCTCGAGGCGAACAACGGCAGCCGCACAGATTCGCTCTCCACGAATCCGTAAGTACTTGCAGCAGCCGCCGCTGCTGCGGCACGACAGATTCGATCGTTTGGTTTGAATGCATACTCATACTCATACTCATATCCGTATTGTGGTCTTTGAGCATCAAAACTCATATCTTGTGCTTCTTTGAATGTCTCTATTGTGCTATCTCTGTCTCTCTCTCTTTCTCTCTGTCTCTTGTTTTCCCTTATATTGTTTTCTTTGTGTCTTTTCATTTGCTTGTCATTGATCACTGAACATTTTGTGCGTGCCCCAGTGATACCCAAAACGACTCCTCAAATGATGAAGGCTGTCGCTTTTGGCCCATAAGGTAAAAACCAGCATTCGTAAACAGTAAACAGTAAACTGTAAATACACCTATAGATTAAACTTATGCATTTATTAGCTCATCATCCTCATGCTAAAGTAGTTTGGATTTTATACATTTTATCACCAAAACGACACCAACACACAGTTACTGAAAGAAAACTTTCTTTATAATATATTTTATAAGTTGAATTTAGAAAAATATAAATTAATTTTAATTTCAATAAATTGCTATTATGTAGTTTTTGCATAATTATCAGTTCGTTATTCTTCACAAAATAGTATTGAATAAATTAATTGAAATATATATATAATATTTGAGCCTATGAAAGTAGATATGTTAAAGACTGCAAAGGTAAAATATGCCGAACTTATGTAGAAATTTAATGATATATTCTGACTATGATAAACTTAGTTACTTTTCAGAAAAAATTATAAATTATAATATGTACATATATAGATGTATATAATATATGTATATAATGTATACAGATATATATAATATATTATCAGATCTGAAGTCAAATTCTATTGCATATTATCCAAAGTATAATTTTAAAATCTAATATACTTAAAAAATAGAAAATAAAATAGAATTGTAATTAGTTTTCACGTATTTGCATATTTGCATATTAGCTATGTAATATTTTAAATAGATACAGATCGAAACATTGTCTGAGCAATTCTAAAAACGAGAATTTCAAACATAATTTCAGAGCTCAAAAAATACTAAAAGAAAAGGCGGCCACATTTCCCTGGGACGAGACGAACAAAACGGAGGATGAGAAACTAACAGCTTGGATGGTCGCCGAGAATGGTAAAGTGAAAATGAAAATTACTTAAGTTAGTATATATATTAAGAATATATATATGTTTATATATATACTAAGCACAGCAAGGATCTCTGCTGCCCTCAATATTCACATTTTATTTACTTCACAGGATCGTTGTTGGAAAACAAGTTTTGATAAGGAAGAACTGATCGTGGCATGAGCATACGAGCACTCGTCTATGTTGTCGTACCTGAAACCCTAAACCAAAATAAATAAAAGCCGATTTCAGCGCGTCGCCTTCTATGCTTTCATCGAACTGAAGCAGAGGGACACTAATCATCATGTAAAGTTAACGTAACGCCTAAACTAAATTAGATGTGTTTATAAAATCCATTAATTTTAATGCTGTGATAATTATAGAAAGACATAAATATGTAACAAACAACTATACTATGTTAATGGTTAATTATAAGTCAACAATAAATGATGTCTAAATGAATATGTATTTTTTTTTTAATTTTTAAATTTTTTCTAAAGGGAAAATGATTTTTGTGTGCAATAGCTTTTCATACAAGCTACAACCCTCTTTAAATTCTGATCTCATCTTTCTACTGATTATATCTAATAAAGTTCTATAAAATTTTTTCAAGCCGTCAAGCTTTTTGACTTTTTCCTATCATTTCATTTGTCGTTTCTTTTCTGCCCAAAATATGAATTTCAATGTCAGCTTTTATTGCAGTCAGTAACCTCTCAGCGTATGCATTCATAGTTTATAACAATATCTTTATGGCTTTATGCAAATCTCATCTGGATTGAGACCCACTTCGGTAGCAGTGGGCCACAGCATATAAGTTTGACAAATTTGTAAAACTGCATTTTCTTTAAGCATTGTGAATTAATTTGTTAATAACTGTTGCAAAACTCGGCTGCTTAGTCATATTATATTTTCTAAAGCGCATCAGATATCATTTCCCATCTGTCCGCAACTTCAGTCGAGGCATTGCGCAAGAGACTGCACTGTCGGGGGGATTCGGTTTCGGTTTCAAAGCTCCGCAGCTTCACAAGTTGGCCACGGTGACAATGGGCCGTATGTCTGGCAGTAGGTTGCCCAGGGTGGTGTATATAAAGACGGTATCGCGATCAGTTTGTCATCAGTTCATTAGATCTCGGCCTTTGAGTCAGCTGTGCTCACTTTGCAATTGAAACTCGACTGGAAGCACCATGAACGTCTTGGTATGTGGCTCACATGTAAGATCTGAGAAATACAATAAATTAACTTATATATTTCATATCGTAGACAATCAGTCTGATTCTGTGCGCTGCAGCTGCAGTTGCTGAGGCGGGCATCATCGTTGGCCACGCCGATGAGTTGATCTCCAGCCCGCCTCAATACGAGTTCCATTACTCCGTGCACGACAGCCACACGGGTGATGTGAAGGACCAGTTCGAGCACCGACGTGGCGAATACGTTACGGGTCGCTATTCGCTCATCGAGCCCGACGGACATCGTCGCGTCGTTGACTACAGCTCCGATCCGCTGCTGGGCTTCACTGCCCAGGTGCGCCGCGAACCCATTTCGATTCTCTCACGTCATTAAAACATTTACAAAATGGTTATAAAGCATCATGTCTGATATACTACTACTACTACTACAATTACTACTACTATTAAAAGGCTGTTAAAAATTATATACACTATTGTTTCAATTTGAAAAGGAATTACATATTCGAAGAGAAGGTAATGCATAATTAAGGTAACATTTTACATAAATTATATATTTTTTTAAATTTATTAATTTATATTTAACTCGACAATTTAAGTTGCAAAATATTCAGAAGAGATTACTAGAGACATTCAATCAGCTCCATTTGTATTCGCCTTAACATTGCTTGCATACTTTGATTATGTTGTTCCCACCAATTGACTCGCTGTTAAATTAACAGCGAAAGCTTGGCTAGACACCACGATTGAGTAACAGTGCCAGTGATATCTTTTAACAGTGGCTAGTCAATTGAGCTATAACAGCCAACATGCTTCAGTCTGTTAACAGTGCCAGCCGTGTATAAGACTGATTGCTGTTAACATGTTTGCTAGCTGTTATATTAACAGATGTAGCATGGATGCTTTAGCAGTTGAGCAATTAGCTCGCTGTTAAGTTAACAGCTTACTCAATTCACAGTAACAGGATAATGTATAAGACTAAGATATGCACAGCTAAAGTTGAGTGGGATTAGGAAAACTTCTGATTTATAGAAATGCATTTATTGCATTTATTTTATGTTCGCATTTTATAATACATAGGCAACACGAATTTACAATGAAACATGTATAAGTCGCGTTTGAAGAGTCTTAATAGAGGGACTGATGCGCGTAGGTGTGTGAAAGTGAGTAGAGGAAAGTGTGAAAATAGTGGCTAGAAATGTTACAGTTTTAGTGGCTTTCAGTTGAGTTGAGTGTTCAGTTTGAGATGGGTCGTCAATGCAATGAAATCAGTGTTTGGAATTATCTCTCTCGCTCTCGCTCTGGCTCTCTCGCTTTGTCTCGATCCTAGTGGTAGAGGCCCAGGGGCAGCTTGGGGGCGGCCAGAAGCTTGGGTTGCGCATAGGCCAAGGGCAACGGAGCCACAATCTTGGCGATGGGCGCTGCCTTGATGACCTTGTGGCCCAGCGGCTCACGGCGGACGACGGCATTGAAACCGTTGTGGGCATCCGATGTGTAATCCACGATGCGCTGGTAGCCATCGGCGTCGATCAGCGTGTACTGTCCCTGGACCTGGTCGCCCTTGCGGGACTCTGTCTGGCTCTTGATGTCGCCGGTGTGCTCGTCGTGCACGGAGTAGGCGAAGTCGTAGTGGGCAGGCGCCTCCACCTCGACGGTCTTCAGCAGCGGCTTCACCAGGTGCGCCGTTGGCGCCGAGTAGATGGGACTCAGCTCAATGGCGGCGGCAGCAGCCACGCCCAGGACGAACACAGACAGAAGCTGGAATGAAGAATGAAGTTCACTTTAGTCTCAGAATCATTGAAGTACTTCGCTCCATTCGGGTAAACTCACTGAGAACATTTTGAGTTTAGTTTGAAGTCGAGCTTGGAGTGCTGGTGCTGAAAGTCTGTTGGATCACTTCACTTGAGGCTCCTGCGTTGAACTATGTTGTCAAATGTCGCGCACGCAACTTTTATACCAAAATCGATTGGCCAGCTCGAGCCCCACCTCCACGGTGCGTGCGGATTAGTCCAAGCCCGAACCGGAATCCAGCCAAATGTAAAACAGTTACTTTTTGTTTTGCCATTGCGGCTTTGATTGCCAATATTTTGCATTACCACCCAAATAAAAATCAAAATCCAAATCAAAATAAAAAAAATAATAAACAATCTTTAGTTGCTGTTGTTGTTGCATGCGTCGATCCAGTTTGCAATTTTCGGCTGTGCCTCGGAGCGACTTTTGTTTCTATGGGTCACTCGCACAAGGGATCAGCCGGAGACAGCCATATAACACATATATGTCAAGCTGATCTACTGCTCCAATAGCCAGCAGCAGCCGCCTTACAAGTGAATAATGATCATATTTCAAAGTCGAGTGAAAGTCAAAATAGTCGACCAAAAAGTGATCCATTTTATTTGCCAGCCAAAGGGGCTTACACATTGAGGTTCATATGCATTTTCTGTATAATAAGCTTTAATTTCATATAAATGTTTTCAATACTAAAAATATGATAATATATATATTTACATTATACACACATATATAAGTTAGATTTTAGTGTTTTTAGGTTTTAGGTTTTAGGTTTCTTATTGGACCGGAGTATATCATTAGCAGCAGATGGTTGTGCTTTTGAAGGTGATTCAAGAATTGGCCAAATCATTGACTGTTTAGAGCTATCAACTTGAATAAATAATTCCTGTGTATAATATAAAATTTATCTAAAACTTTTTTACATATAAGAAAAATCTAAAAAAAACTTATATATTTATAATTGATTAATTTCATTATTAAATGCAATTAAAATAGATATTGAGCTAATATGCATGAAGTTGCAAAAGGCAGGCGAACTGGTTAAGTACAGATAATATTATATATTTATTTTTAATAAAAACTTGATTGCTTTGGCCGAAGTCAATCGAAACCTGAAACTGAAATATTTATTAGCGTAAAATTTGTTTTACTATATAAATTCTTTCAAATTACTCAGCTAGAAATATTTTGTAGAGCTTGTTAGTATATTTGATTGATTGTTGTTAGATATCAATATCTTTATCAATATCATACATAAAGAGTTAAAATCATATAAGTATAAATTACAATATGAATCCCTCCACTGGGCTCATGTTAGGCGAGGAATGGCTATATATTTTGCAATCAATATCAACAGCCAGATCTTTAAAGCAGAAAATAAACTTTTTGTACAACATAGACAGGAAACTATACTAAAGACAGGAATATGTTTTGAGCTAAAAATTGATATAAATTAATTTTTTTAGGGAAATAGTTGGTAGAAAAAACGGAAAATGAATGATTGAAAAAGTAATCTCTGTAGGAAATGAAAACCCATTGGAAAATCAATCAACTGTCTTGGCTACGAAAACATAAACATACATTAGGCTGCCTAAAGTATTCTGTAATTGAGAGATAAGAATTGAAAAAAAAGATAGCAAGTTTTTATAGTCCAAAGCATACAAGCTGAAGCCATTTGAATATATATTTTCAATAAATGTTTTTTGTTTTTGCTTCAATGTGAGACAAAACATTTGCTAAAACAGTAAGAGAATCTAAGCTGAATATGAAGGAGGACTAAAGCCAGGCTAGAACAGATAAGTGAGTATAATATATACATTATACATATTACTTAACTATATATAGAATTTCGTTTTTTGCATAGTCTTTACTATTATTTAATATACAGAATAGGATTAAAAATAAATTAAATTGGAAACTAATTTTGAATATGAAATATGAATGAAAACAAATATTTGAATTTTTTAAAAATTTTGTTGAAGTTTATAAAAATGATTAAAAGCTAGTTTAGAAAATCAGTGAATCAAACATTCCTTTTTCTTTCATTATTAAATATTGTTAATTCATTTTATTGCATTTTTAATATATATCATAAATCTGTTCAAGTTTGCCAGACTTTCGATGTAAACATTGAGTTCTGAGAACTATCTCAATCAATCAGTCAATCAATCTATCACAGGAGCTGTTTGAAGCGAAGTACAAAATGAGCTGGGATTAATTATGCCGTCGATAACTCCATCAAATGCACTACAAATTGCACATTGACATTCAGACAGCCTTCGGCGAGCTTGCAGTTTTTCCACTTAATTAATTAATCAAGTTGCAACATCCGTCCGTATGCCACACAAGATACCGCAAGCAGAGCCGAAGCAGTTGCAGTTGCAGCTGTAGCCATAGTCGTAGTTATAGCTACCTTTAGCCAGGTGTGAGGGGGGCGTCGTCTGTGCGCTGTGCCCACATGCCAGAGGCCTTTCACGCACTTGGCGCGCGACGCACACAAATCAATGCGACACCGCCGACACTCGCCGCCGCCGCTGGCTGAGAGGGAAAAGCCAAAGCAAATATCGAATCGAGACACGTAGGTAAATTCGATATGAAGTAATAAGCGGCTCGGCGCGTATCTTGCGCCACATTCATTTAGAACAAGATTACGACTGCGTGGCGAGTGGTTTTCAAGAGCTGCACCACTGCACCACTGCAACACGGCTCACGCACAGGTCCAGTTGCGGCACGCCCGCTGTCGCTGGCTGTCGTTGTCGCCCAACCCAATCAACTCCATGCGTATCCACTGCACGAGCTCACATTTAAGTAGACTCCATAAATAATAAGTTGTGTCTACTTAGCGACATGTACACACTTTGTAGATTGTCCGATACCAACACACACACACACACACACACTCAGAGATTGAGGTGCTCTACAGGTACTTAGCTCAGTGACTGTTTTGGCATATGCCAAATAAATCGCCTTCTGCCCACTTTGTGCCAAAGTACAAGTGCCTTAAAAACTCTTTGATACCAGCTGAACGCCTGAAGGTCACCGAAGGTGACAGAGCTGTGGGCCAAAAGTGGCTCTAAGCATTAAGCTCGCAAGTGTTGCCCACTGCAGCCTCAGTGGCAATCAAATTCCTTTTCGGCTCACTCAAGCAAGAGCTGGAAAATCTCGATTTGAATGCACGAATTTGGGTTACAGATTAAAGAATTTTAAAATTATTATTAATACTTTAAAAGGGTTTTTAAATTTTAAACTTATTATTATTATTTATCTTATATTTATCTATTTTATTTATATTTAATTGTATGTTAAATAATTTATATACAACTTTTCACTGTAAATAATAATTGAAAAAAATTATTAATAATAAAATTAAATCAAATTAATCAATTTAAAAATTTAATAAATTTCTGTTTCTTTTTCAATAAAATATAAAATATAAAATAGTTTGAATATTTACAAATGCATATGAACTTTCATCATTGACTTTTAATAGACTTTATGCTATCCTTGCTGATCGCAAGCCCTTGGTCCAGTTAGCAAAGATATGTATAAGTATATATATCTTTTTACAGCCAATATAAAGGAAGTCTGCCAACGAACCTATATATAGCTATATTATATATAACATATATTGTATCTGACAAATATAATACCTCCATATCTTCAGCCATTCCTCGCTGCTCTCGAGTTTTGTTAGTACGCTCTTGAGAATATCCTTGCCCAATATTAAGTATATTTTATATTAAGTAATAAAACTCCTTCGCAGTTTCTATATAATCTTCGATTGTTTATATATATATATATATATATATATATATATATATATATATATATATATATATATATATATATATATATATATATATATATATATATATTGTATCATGTTCAACAAGTCAACGCACACAGAGGGAAATAAATAAATACATGAGGAATGCGTTGTCAGACTAAATACGCACACATATGCAGGCACACATGCGCAGTACTTAGGCGTAGCCCTAAACCTAGCAACAACTAATAACAATTGGGGGCGTGGGGCGTTAGTAGTCCATGTCTCGGACTTGGTTGCCGTAGCCGAAGTCCTTCAGGTAATTGTCGATGGCCAGATCGAAGGAGGAGGATGACTCCGGCTTGATCTTCGGCTCGGGCGCCTCGTAGGACTTGTCGGGATAGGCCTCTGTCTGGGAGGGATATGCCTCGGTCTGGGGCATGGGCAGTGGCACGGGCACTGGCTCGGGCACGGGCACGGGCACAGGCTCTGGCTCCGGCTCGGGCTCAGCATACGATTTGGGTGGCTCTGGCGGTGGAATCGGATACGATGTGGTGCTCTCATAGGCGGGCGCCGATGTGGCCACCACCTCATTGTAGGGCGTCTTGGCCTTGGCCACGCCTCGGCCAGAGGCTGAGACCACAGCTGAGGCCGTCTTGATGATCACATGATCCTTGCGTGGCGCCACCTTGCTGATGATCTGCCTGTACTGCGGCTGGAGGCGAGAGATCAGCGGCTGGGGCGCGTAGTAAACCGACTCCTGATGCTGTGGCTGTGGCTGAGGCTGAGGCAGCGGACTGGCCGGATAGCCCTTGCGAGCACCGTAGGACGAGCTTAGGAGATGCGCCAGCTCCTCCAGGGTGTAGTTGGGCGCATTTATGTTGTTCGCAGCTGGCGAGGATGCGGCCACCGCGGCCGCCTCATTGTAGAGCACGGGATAGGGCTTGTAGCTCTTGCCGCCCGCCGCATACTTGGGATAGTATTTGCGCTGCAGCGACTGCGTGTACTCGACCTTGCCGCCTGGCGCGTAGTCGCCCGTGGAGGAGATCTGGGTGATCTGCTGCTTGGGATTGGCCACGGACACCTTGCGGCAGAACTCCTTGCAGCCCAGCTTGCACTCGCAGTAGCACTTCTTGTACGTCGACGGCGTGGTGATGTAGGGCGTCGGCGGCGTCGTATAGATGTAGGGCGTCGGTGGTGTCGTATAGATGTACGGCGTAGACGTAATCGGTGGCAACGTGGGCCGCAATGTGGTCGAGGGCGTGGGCACGGTCGGCGGCGTTTGCGTCGAGGTGCTGATCGTGGGCGTCGTGACGGGCGGTTGGACCGTGGTAGAGCTTATCTCACTGCACGGCACCTGCTCCCAGATCTCCTGCTCGCACTCGGCGCAGTACTCCGGGAAGTGGGCATGGCTGAGCGCGAGAGCGCCGAACGCCAGCAGGGCAAAAATCAAATTGTGTCGCACGATCATCTAGAAGTCGAACGAAAACGGGTCAATTTGGCAACTCGGCCCAAGGGTCAACGGCACAATTCAGAGTTGGCAATTCGCAATTCGCAATTCGCAATTCGCAATTGGCAATTGGCAATCGGCAATTGATTCGGTTTTTTACCTTTCAGCAGTATTTGGATTCAGTTGGCGGCTCGGATAGCGCTGGGTCGGTCTCTGCTTGGTCTGGTCGCGTGCAACTTCTTTAATGCAATTTGCTGAATAGCTCTTAAATACGTTTTTCGCTGGCCGCGAGCTATTTGCAAATATTACAGCGCTATGCAAATGGGTCGCGGAAGCGTTGCCCCCGGCACGTTCCAAATGCTGCACTCAACACACGCCAGGGGATGGGGAGAGGGGCATGGGGATGACACCGTCGACGCCGACTCCGACGCCGACGCCAACGCTTGCCACGGCGTCTGATAGCCAAAAGCCATAAATGTTGTATATTGGCTCTGCTGAAGAATCACAAACACAATCGCAATCTGCAGCGCTTCCGTAAAAGAATTTCATGCATTTCGCAGAGCACTCGCTGATAGCCACTGTCAGAGCCACTCAGCTCTGAGCCGCTCTCAGCTGGCTCCGCCGAGTTATGCTCCAGTTCCGGCACTAGTTCCATTTTCTTTTACATTTTCATTTCACATTTTCATCTCTAGCTCTGCACGCATTGACCATTTTTTTGTGTCTGAAGTTTCAGTGGCGACTGCTCGATGGATTTATAAATTCTGTCTGCCGTCTGGCTCTGAGTCTGGAGCGGCTCACTCATCATAGCAGCTGTTGTTGCTGTTGTTGTTGTCTTTTTTGATTTTTAGCAGTAATTTTTTAAGTTCACTTTTCTTATCAATCTCTCGATTAACTTATCAATTGGGAAACATTTTGGTGGGTCGCAACACGTACTGCGCCGATACTAGAGAATTGCTCTTGTAAATTCTCCTCTAATGAAGCTACTTAATGAGTGGTCCATAACAGCTCTGATGCAATACTATATATTTTATGCGGCTTTCTATATGCGTTATATATATGAGAATATATATTTATATTCATTATTATTCATTATTTATATTTTTTAACAATTTAATTTAATTTTTTTTTATTTATTACGATTTTCTTGTAAAGAAGCTCTAATTTTTATGTGAATTTTCATTTTAAGAATTTCTAATTTTATTAAAAAATTCTCAAAAAAAATTATAATAAATAAAAAAATTAGAAATTGGTAATTGAATATTTATATAATTATATATAATATTTATTAAATAAATAAAATTTTTATTGTGATTTCTAGATTTTTATTAAATATGATCATTTTTTAAATAAAACTTTTCATAAATATTTTTTGTTTTTTTTTTTTTTAGAGTTTTTTCCTCTATGCTGAAAAATCCATTTGATTTTTTTTTTTTGGTTAAGCTAAACTTCCTTTTGGATTAGATTCTTGATGCTAAAAGCTGACCCAGTCTCTAGTTTTATTCAACTGAGCGAAATTTACAAATGATAGCAAAACTTATCAAGCAAATTTGATTGGATTCCCTTTATTGTGCCCAAAATAATATTTTATAAAAAAAATAAATAAATAAAAATAAATTTAAAAATCATTTTTGTTACTTTCAATGCAACAGAAGTTTTCTAATAATTCTTTCTTAATTTATTGATGTCTTCGCATGTTTAACATTTTAATATTTGTCAAGCTGCTTAACTTAAGAGCTTGTATCAGGCTTATATCTGTCTATTTATCAGCAGAAAATCGAAATCTAACTCAAATTGGCAATCAGAGTCTGGAATGGCTTGGCCCCGGCATAGACTTGTACCCTTGGACGATGGCTTCTTACATCTAGGGGCATGGCTTGCACAGGGTGTTCTCCTCCACTGCCGACTGATGGCTGGGCGAAGCTGCGCTTCTGCAGCTTCTCCCACTTGACCTCTTTGGGCTCATCTGCGGCTGAGTGAGAGGCAGCGGCACTGGCACTGGCACTGGAGATGGTACTGGGCATGGTCATGTCTATCGTGTGGCTGCCATTGCTGGAGCTGGTCAAGCGCTGCAGCATCTCCTGGTAGTGCGGCTGATCAGCTGTTATGTACTCGGGCTCATCCTCCGGATTCAAGATCTGGTAGTTGGGTGAGCCCAGCTCGTAAGTGGTCACATCGCCCTGCTGCACCTTGTTCTTCAGCTCGCTGGCGTCCCAGCCATACTGCTGCTGCAATGGCGCCATCCACGCTGTGTCCTCGACAGACGCCGCCTTCTCGCTCTCAGTGGAGCCCAGCAGAGCCAGCAGCATCAGGGTGAGTGTGACCCGTGTGGGTCGTGTAGGCGCCGCGTCGCTCATTTTGCTACTGAACGCTCCAAATCGACGGCATCCATCGTTGCACTTTGATTTTCGGCTGAGGCGGCCAATAGAATGGAAGACTCTCCCTCTCTGGCTTGCACGTGCGCCGCTAGAGATAGAGCTGGAGACGATGACGCGTCTGCTACGTGAGATTACCAGCTTCGATGGCTGCTCGTCTCGCGTCTCGTCTGCAGATAGCATTAGCTAATCAGAGCATCTCCGCAGTTCCATTTAACCTTATCCAACGATGACACACCACAAATCATATCTGCTGTGAGTAACAACGAGCGAGAGCGACGCGAAAACTTCTTCTTTTCATCACAGGGAAACTGAATGAAAGACTAGATAGCTAGTTATATAGTATATAGTATTATGTTTGCATATAAAAATTCATATCAATTGAAATTATACTGAACTAACTCTTTCCTAACTATGATTGCATTAAGATATCTCTCGAGCTATCTCAGCTGCTTTGTCTATGTTGCTCGACCCATGTGTACGTGTTTGAAATGTCTTCAAGTACTTTTTATTAAATTACAAGTTGTCTATATACAATCTATTTCTGATATGTTATACGATATCCATACACGATTTTCACAAAATTACCGAACTTTTTCTATCAACAACTGGAAATTGGCTGGGTATTAAATTGACACGTCTTTGCTGTTAGAAATCTTGCACTGATGGCAAAGCAATGCTTTATACTCGTTCAGGCATCGAAAAGAGTATATTGGTTTTATATAAAGTTTTCTGGCTTTCAGATTGATGAGGATTTTTGAGCCACAACTGTTACGCTTTACTCTATATAATCTATATAGTCTGGACTAGACTATATACTAGATATTAATATATTATCTCAATATATTTTAGAGATTTTTACCTCAAGAAAAAACTCAAAAATAATACATACAAAACAAATTAAATTTTGAATAAAAAGCTGAACATATTTTGATAAATTTCTAAGAAATCAAATTAAAAAATTAGTATTAATCTCAGATTTTTCTCTGATCAACAAAATATGAAATTTGCAATTTTTTCCAAATTTTCTATATTTTTGAAGTTCATTTTATATTAATAAAAAAATATCAAATATTTTGTGTTCTTCTAGAGAACAAATTCAATATATTTATTTATATATATTATTGTATGTATTTTTGTATGTATGTATGTACGATGCATCTATAGAATGAGTGTGTTCGATTATATATGTATATGTATATGTATATGTATATGTATATGTATATAACTTAAATATGGCTTGTAGAATGAATTGGTAATTGATTAGGCTGGCGCATGCGAGTTAATTGGCAGATTCCTTGACGGCTCGTGCAGTTCGGATGAGAGATGTTGAGATGTAGTCGAAAATATGCTCGATTGGCTGAGACGCGATGTCTGGGAGCTCGTTTTAGTACTTGTATTGGCCCGTGGGTCCTGAGACGGACACATAGTTGCCCTCGGACGGTTCGGCGGCCTTCAGTATGGCCTTGGGAGCGTAGTGAACGAGGGGAGCGACAGGAGAGAGTAGTTTGGTGGCAATCAGTTTCTTGGGCTCCAGCGAGGGCTGCGGAATCTTGATGTCCGTGGGCTCACGGCGAACGAGAGCATTGAAGCCGCTGTGATCGTCCGCCGTGTACTCAACGATGCGCACGTAGCCATCGGAATCGACGAGCGTGTACTGGCCCACGACCTTGTCGTCCTTGCGCGTCTCCTTCTGGCTCTTGATGTCGCCCGTGTGCGGATCGTTGACCGACCAGTGGAACTCGTACGCCGCCGGTCCGTAGTCCGGCTCCGGCTGCAGCTCAATGGCCCAGGCGACGCTGGCCAGCGTCAGGCAAATGCAGAGCAGAAAGCTAAGCTAAAGGACAGTAATTAGGACTTGTGCTTGGTTGACTGCGCTGAATCCAACTTACTTTTCCCATAGTGTGCAGAGTGAATATATATTTGGCTGGCTTCAACTCGAGAACTGTGTACGCACACGTCGCTGATCGAGATCGTTGTAATTAAACTGTGAAGTCCTCAGCGTTTTTATACTGCACTCGCCTGACAGCCGCAACGTCTCAATCTCAATCTCGCACTCCAACTCCGTCCCCGTCTCCGTCGTGCTGGATGTGAGGCAATCTGTGTTCGAATCTTTCAAATGGCTCCCAAAATCAACAGCAAGCGGCAAACAGCAAATGTGCAGCGCGCTCATTAGCGGAGCCATGAAAAAAATACAAATTATAAAACACGAAATACGCAAAGTGCTCGCTCCCCGAGGCAACAACACCTTGCCTCCAATTGGAGAAGAAAATGAGAAAAAGAAAAAAAACAAGCGTAGGCAATACCCAACCAGAATTTGGGCAAAGAAGGCTTACGCACTAGCCATTATTAATTCCGTCAATTTTGTTTTCTTTATTATATATGCAAATATAAATTATAAATTGTAGTTAGGTGGAGGAAAGAGAACTTAACTCGTTTTAGATTATTATTCATATGAAATCTCAAATTGGCAGTCCTTTGGCAACTGTAAATACGATAATAATAATAATAATAATAATAATAATAATAATAATAATAATAATAATAGTAATAGTAATAGTAATAGTAATAATTATAATAATAATAATAATAATAAAAATAATAATAATAATAATAATAATAATAATAATAATAATAATAATAATAATAATAATAATAATAATCATAATAATAATAATAATAATTATATTAATAATAATAATAATAATTATATTAATTATAGTAATAATAATAATAATAATATTAATAATAATAGTTACATGATTATTAATAAAAATAATTATCTTATTGTTTACATTTCTACATTTAAGATATACGAATAAAGACAAACACAAAACAGAAATAATTTTTATTTTATTTTTCCAACAAATGTTGCTATAATGCGTTATGGAAACATTTCCCAAAATATTTTTTCTTATATATAACTTATATGTATATAAAGGAATGCATTTTTTTTAAATTTTTATTTAATTTTAAATATATTATATTTATTTAAAATAAAGCTGCAAATTATTATTCTATGGGCTTAAATATTATTATTAATTATTCTTCACCTTTTTTATATTTTGAGCAGGAGTCTGAAAGATTTCTATATATAATCATCTATTGCATCTTTTATTACAAATTTATACTACCCTTTATGAGTGTATATAAATACATATATTAAAATAAATGTTGCCCCAAAAAAAGGCCGGCAATTGTTATCTAAGTGCCAGCTTTTTTTTTTCTCCTAAATCAAATGCCAATTTTGTCATAAATTCTTCTGCACAATTCATAAGCATTAAAATTCCATTAAAAAACCCAACCCAACCCAAGATTTTTCCAAAAAATATTAATTAATCTTTTTTCTATTTTGCATAATTTACGCAACGTGTGGAATATAATTGCAGTTGATCTGGATGGCCATAAAAATTTGATATTTGGCATGTGCCGTCGTCGCCTTTAGCCATTTAGTGCTCGGTAGATCCTCCCGAGAGGTGGCTAATTGAGGTGGCAATAACCCGTTTGATGTCATTAACAAATATTTTAATTAATCGCCATTAGGCGGCGGCGTTTGCCTTATTTGATGGCTTCGAATTCAGGTTATCACGATTTCAATACTCTCAATTTTGTTTTATGCTTTTATTCATTTTTCTAGCTGGCGGTTTGCCAATTGTGGCGTGTGCACTTGCCTGTTGCAGGCGTTAGTTGCCCCAAACTGGGTTAAGCATACCCAATATCAAGAAAACTAAGTGCAAAATAAGATCGCATTTTGCATACCTGCATTTTTTTGTTGGCTAGCTGCACTTGTCGACTGGGCCAGAAGACTGGATTGCAGCGTTATTGATTATGAAAGAGTTTTGATTAATGCTGAGGGTCTCTTAACAAGAAAAGATCAATTCGAGTTAAGTGGGAGAAATATTTGTATTTCTATATGACTTATATATTTTTTATAGCATATATTTCTTATAAAATAAAAATTCGTTTCACTCAATAGCATACAAAAACAGTTGTATTGTAAATTAAGCAAATATTATTATTATTATCTAGTTCTTGTCACACTCATTAGCTTTCTTCTCTTCCCATTAGCTTTCTTCAATGAATATCGATTATAGCAAGCAGCTTGTGTCTGCAGCACAAGTCTGACTCCAATTCCATTTCAATGCTGCATTCCACTCACACCACTTGTAGCATGCAGCTTGTGTCATCCAGCTGGAGTGTAGTTCCAATTGGAATACACCAACCTAATCCTCTTCGTCTTGCTCTTTCTCCAGTTTAGTGCGCATCGTGTGCTGCAAGCGCGAGCGCAAAAGCTCGCGTCGCAGGCAATTGCTTTCGGCCTCAACAGTCTCGACGAGCTGCAATTGTTATTGATTTGCGTTATCAAGTAATTCGTGAATTATTCACTCGTTGTGCCTTACGCTTTGTGTCATTGCAGCGCGCTCCAGTGACTCAGCGTCGGCGTCGTCGTTGCTCCAACAGCTGTTGCAAGTGGACGAGGCCACTTGCTGGCGATAGCTGCGGCGCTTCTGCTCGCTGGCCTCGTATTTGGGCGGTGGATCGTCATCATCATCGTCGGCGGGGAGTGGTGCAGAGGCTTGTGCCGCTCCTGCATCCAGCTGCGCCTTGAGCGCTGCTAACTCCTCGCGCAAGCTTTTATTCTGCATCTCCAGCAAATCGACCTAGGAGCAAAAATACCTATTAGAATATGCACTTATGTTTCCAACTGGATTCACTTACACTTTCCAGCTCAAAGTCCATTTCGTCAATGATGTCGTAGGACTCATCCAGAGCCGTTTGCATCTTCGCCAGCTTCGCCTGCAACTGCTCAACTTCTGCGGAGCTGTTCTTGCTTTGCTGGGACTGACGCTTCTCCAGCATCATTTGTTGCTCTATTCCAGTTGGATTCAACCTTGGATATATTGGACTTGAACGTATATTCCATTGCCATTCTCACCCGATTGCCGTTGCGCCACTGCTGACTTCATAACCAGCCCCGTGAGCGTCTTTTGCCGCTTGAACATCTCCTCCAGCGCTTTGCAGCGTTTCACCTTCTCCAGGTATGCATCGTGCAACTTGTTGTACTTCTTCTTGTGCATCTGCAGCGTCTCCACCATGCGATCGCGTTCCTCCTCCAATTGGAATGCCCTGATCTTGGCCTCCACATTCACTGTGGCATTCGTGTGCTGATCTGTGGAGGCGCGATTCAGCCTGTGGCGCAGCAGTATATTCTCCTCCTCCAGGCGCGCATTCTGTGCTTTGACTGGAATCAAATTTAACGAGATGTTCCAATTGGAATTTAGGGTACGCACCTGCAGCCAGTTCTGCATAAATCATTTGCATTGCGGATGAGGTTGGTCGCTCCATGTTGCAAACAACTCTTAGACTGCCTCGATTAGTCAGAAGTTTCCTGAGTCTTATCAGTCAACTTGGCATAAGATAAGCTATCAAGTTATATATTGTTGCCATATCAGCAAAAAGAAAACTTCAAGTTCCAGCAATACAATCAAAAACAATAATAATATATATATATATACAAAAGATCAAAATAATATATGAAAGACAACAAAATATAGTCTTATATTATCAAATATCTTTAACTTATTTTAAAACTCCAATTGGACTTGGCGCCACCGCAACTTAGCCACTTTAGCAACCCATTGTACTTGAAAGCTTGCAGACGAAAAGCTCGCATTTGTTTAGGTTTTTACATTAGCTGCATTAGGGTGAGCCAAAATGTAGATTGATTTTAGTTAAATTTATAGATTTGATTCCGTGAATTGATGCTAAGGAGCTTTTTTTCTAAAAAGAGAATTTATCCATTTAATATTTAATATTTTAATTTAAACAACTCTATCCACCCTAAAAATTTGATTAAAAAAGCCTGAAAAGAAATCGTACATATTTTAGACCATTTTAGAGCCTGTAGGTACGCTAGGACCAGTGTTGCCGTTTTGACCTTTTTGCGGACAGATCTGTCCTTTTTGAAACTGTGCCGGAAAATATATGAAACGTCGCCTGTCCTGAAGAAACGCCTTTTGTATTATACCCTGAACCCATTGAAAATGAGAATTCAGGGTAAAATGTTTTTGTTGAAATGTGTATGTACGTAACAGGCAGAAGGAGGCGTGGCAGACCCCATAAAGTATATAAATTCTTGATCAGGATGACAAGCCGAGTTGATATAGCCATTTCCGTCTGTCCGTATAAGAGCTAGAGAAATTTTTTTATGTAGGTTCCTGTATAGTACGAAAAGATCGAGTTTGTTTCAGAAATTCGATAACTGTTATCGAAAATTCAATGAACGTTTTTTGCTTAAATTGTTTGTCCGGATTTTTTGTCCTCTTTAAAAAAATCTCTCGGTTTTTGTCTTATTTTCTGGGCTCAACCGTCCATTTTTTGTGTAGAGGCGCCGGCAACACTGGCTAGGACTATATCCATGATATACATAAGGATAATAAAGGTCAACTAGAAACCAGTGGTGTGGAGTGGCATGGTTGCAGCAAGGAAGGGTATACATATTCGTTTAGGCGAGACAGAACAATATTTCTGATATTAAGTTATTTAATTGTATTAAAAGGTTAACTAAAACACACACAATTGCATTTGCCTAGTACATTTATTATTTATTTTGTTTGTATAGTCTCATGTTTTCATTTCATGTATTATTTCATATTGTTAATTCAATATTTTCACTAAAATAAAAATATGCATTTCTTAATGTGCTAAATAATTATTGATTTATGTTGAATTTACTCGCACCTAATATTGAGTCACGCAGCTAAACTGTGTGTTTCATAAAATCCATTTATAATTGTACATATATCATATCATGTCATTGTATAATTGCATATCTATCGTGGAGCACGTAAGAGAGGGCAGGGAAAAGGGTGCTCGATTTGTGTTAATTGTGACTTGTGACTCGGTGTCGGTGTAAACTTTAGTTTCCCTCTAAATATTTTCGAAAATAATTGAATAGTGCAGCAAGTCGATTGGGGAGTCGCACGCACGAGTGCAACGTGAAAGCTTTGACAATCCGTCAATAAACAGATGCAACTGTCCAACAGATACTAACTATACTTAACCAAACATATACTAACTATGTGTACGCTAGCTTACTGGCTAACTATATATATGTATTTGTTTAGTGTATAATTAATTGATGTATTTAAGGCATTATCGCTAAAGTACGAGACTTTCTCTGTATTAAAATGTGGCTCCAATCGATTATTGAGAACATTAAATTAAGGAATTCCTTCTAAGCTTTTTAAATATACGATTTCTACGTGTGACTCGAGATAAATCATTTTCAGTTTGTGTTTCGCTCTGATATGAGTTCCGTACATCATTTTATACAATATATAAACACAATATATATATATATATTGTGTTTTTCTGGAGTTCATTTACTTTTACTATATTCTATTAATTGCGTTCGATATTTTTCTTTTTAACAATCTTTGCTTTTATTATTATTATTATTATTATTATTATTACGTTTTATTTTCTTTACTCACACATCATTTCACAGCACAATTTCCATTGACAATTGTTAAAATATTGATATTATTATATTAGTTCAGCTGCATTTTCAAAATTTTCTATTGTTACTGTTTTTTCCTTCTATGCTTTAAAGTGCCGCAGTCAAAATGTTTGCACATCAAAAATTTCGCATTTCGAAACCGAGATTTGCATTTGCAGTTGCACAATATAAAAGCTTTTGGGATAAAAATACAAAATCTGTGAGCTGTTTACATCGATTTAATAGTATGGAATTTATATAGTTATAGATAGTTATTGGGGGCTCTCATCGGATAACACGGATTTGACTTGTAACTTTGGCAGCTGGCGACATGTGTGTCCGATTGATCAGAGCTGAGAGGGTTGTTTCGATCGAGGATAAGATAATTCATTCGTTCTTCATTCACATTGTGATTAACTGCTACGTCGACTCAGGAGGAACAACAGTCAAATAGCTCTTATAATGTAAATGGTACGTATACAATATAAAATATGCCTATCACAAGGAGCTAAGACTACAATACGAATCTACAATATGCTTACACAGTAAATAAACTATTTATAAATATTGTTGCAACGCTCCAAATGTGAACTTCTGTGAACCGTTTTGAAACATTGTATAAAATATTATATCTTGTTATCTACAAGGAAAGTACAATTGAACACTTGGTTGTAAGTACAAGTACAGTAGCTGGCTTCAGCTTTTAAGGAAATTATAAAGTCTGACATATAGGGTTTGTGATTCCTGCAGGCACGCCTGGAATGCTAGCGCACGCATCTCCGTTGCCACAAGTCGGATCAGCTTAAAGCTATATGAGACATATGTTGAGATTGCTGGACCACACGCACAGGAACATGTTGGACTATCGCAACTACAAGCGAATCGAGCTCGACTCCTCCTCATCATCGTTATCGCTAATTAGCTCGTTGCGATCATCATCAATCTGAATCTTGTGATGCGACGTGTTTCGCGCGTGTTGTTGTTGTTGTTGTTGTTGCTGCTGCTGCTGTTGTTGTTGCTGGTGGGTTGCACGATTCTGTGTGCCACCTGTGGCATGGGCATTAGTGGCGACCGTTGCTGGAGCTTCTATGTTGCTGCCAGAGGGCAGGATGCTATAGTTAAGATCTTTTGAGTTGGTACGACGATGACGCAAAATACTTAGCCCACTCGACGATGACTCGGGCAAGGCCGCTTGACTGTTCAGATCCTTCGAATTGGTCCGCGAGTGGCTACGCGACCCACCACTGCCCTCCACCTCATTGGAGTTCTTCACCTTACTCGCATCAGCCACCACGTTCTTCAGTACATTGACATTCTTCTTGGGATTGCTGTGATGCGAGTGCGGATGTCGCAGGAAGTCTGCATCGAAGCGAATATTGTTGGGCATATAGATCTGATCGTAGCTGTGATTGCGCGAGTGCTTCTTCACGAAATGGCCACAGCCCGTGGTAAGCTCGTCGTCATCATCCTCTTCGGCGCAGTCCTGAGGCCTCAGCTGGTTTTGTATAAAGCGAATGGGCAGCGATGGATCGTCGCGTAGCGTCTTGTGGCGCACATCATGAGGATTCAGATCAGTTGAG
Organism: Drosophila paranaensis; assembly: GCA_035047545.1. Lineage (NCBI taxonomy): Eukaryota > Metazoa > Arthropoda > Insecta > Diptera > Drosophilidae > Drosophila > Drosophila paranaensis. The sequence goes on from JAWNPL010000001.1 coordinate 71,255, forward strand.
TGATTACGAGTGTGCGACTGCAGCTTCTTCAGATTCCTGAACTTATCACCGCCGGCGTCTGCAACGCTGCTTGCCACATTGTGATCCTTGGCAAAGCTCTTGATCATCTTCACATCGCAAGAGGCGCTGCGGAAGTGCTTCTTCGACTTGGTCTGCGGCACATTGCAGCTGTTTACTGCTGGCAGCACATGCCCACACTTGTCATAGCTGCAAAGATTCCCAATTAGTTTCGGCATCAGCAATCAGCTCAATCATTGCTTACCAGTACTCCAGTTGCATGGTGCGCGAGTCGTTGCGCGAGTGTCGCAATATCTCTGTTGGGATAATCAGCTCGCCATTCCCTGCCACAAAACCAGGGCCCGGATCCCCGCCTGTCAGCTTCTCCTCGAACACTGCAAGCGCAAATAAACATTGATTACCAAAGCATTTCGAGTGGGCTGAGTATACAGCTTACGTTTATCCAAACTGATGATGGATCCGATGATGGGATCGCTGGCATTCAGAGGCTTCATTTTCTCGAGCTGCTTGCGCCTGCGCACGAGCCACCAGTCCACGATGAAAATAAACAGCGCAACTAGCTTAACAGACGCACACAGCCCCACATATCTGAAGGGGAAGAAGGGCAGTAAGGTAATTAGACTGCAGTTGGGTAGGATGATTTGCAGAGCTTACTTGTATCGGAACTTCTCAATGTCATAGATGAGGCAGCGACCGCCCTTCTCGCCACACGACGACTTCCACAGCAAACACGTTGAATCAATGAGATTGCCAAAGACTATGGGCGCTGGTATATAGCCGAACAATCGGAATATAACGAACTGCATGCCCAGAGCGAAGGAGCGCTCCTCCTCGGATACAGAGCGCAGCACAATCATTAGCAAAGGCATTTGGGTGGATGCCACTATGAACGTCATGAAGAACAGCAGTATGAGGAAGGGGTAGATGGTGCGACAGGGCGTGGCACATGGCCCGGCAGTGGCCACAGGCACGACAGTGACCTCAGCGAAGTCCTCGTTGGCACTCAGCGCCTGTGCCTGACTGCCGCCTGCGCCCCGGTAAATGTTGCTCGAAATGTTGGCATGAACACCTGCAAGGAGGAGGAGGGAAAGAGTGAGCTTTAAGATCATTATTCTTGTGATTTGCAACTGAGGCATACTCACAGGCACAGTTGGTGTAGTTGGAGCTGGACGAGAAGGCAGTGCAGCCGGCGTGGCAGGGACTAAAGTAGGTCAGGCCATTGTTGCCGCAAACAGGTTCCACCTCACTGGTGAGACACTCGCAGCCGAAATTGCAGGCGGCCGTCAGGTTGACCTGGAACGGCTGATCCAGCGTCGAGCCGTGCTTGGTGTAGTAGGGTATTGTGGTGCCGGCCATCTTCAGATTGTCGCAGCCCAAGAAGAACAGCATGGCGTAGCAGGCCAGGCAGATGACGTTCGTGATGAGCACGAACTGCACGGCTCCCTTCGGCTTGAGCTGGAATCGCTTCAGCACGCAGCCGCCGATGAAGATGCCGATGCAGGCGCCAGGCACCGCGATCGAGCCAGTGAATATGTTGGCCTGACTCTTGCCCAGACTGAACTGTGTTTCCAGATATTTCGGCAGGAACACGACGAAGCCAGAGACAATCATGAGTTCCATGCAGGCGCCGAGGCAGGTCACAATATACACAGGATTCTTGACCAGGCGTAGCATGGACTGCGGTATATCCTTGATATCCTTGCCGTAGCCGGTGTCCACCTTGGGCGGCGTGTGCGCTTCCTCCTCCTTGCTCGTCACCGCCACAATCTCCTTCTTCACCTTGCCCAACTCATCCGTGGCAGCAGCGGCCGAGTTGTTCGGCAGCGTCAGCTGCACTACGCTGCTCTTACGTATCTTCTTCTTCTCGCGCGTTAGCACCTTGGGAAAGGAGAAGAACGGAACAGCCACCACGAGCAGTATGACGCCGCAGAGCAGAAAGCCGCCCCACCACATGCCAACCCAGCGACGATCACCAGGCGCTGCAAGGCAACAAATCGAAGATTAGATTCAGACATCGATATAGAATATATATGTATAAAATATGCTCACTTATGGATATGATGGTGGATGAGAGGGAGTCCATGTGAAAGGAGAGCAGATAGGCGCCGAGCAGAAAGCCGACGACCGGGCCGAAGGCTGCCATGCTGTACATGCAGCCGATATACATCGAGGAGCTCTCGGTGCGCACATGGTCATCCACGTAGGTGGTGCCCAGCGTGAAGAGCGGGCTGCCTCCGCAGCCGAGCAGCAGTTGGGCGAGCACAAAGAGCAGCACGGGTCCAGTGGTGGAGGCTTTGCCCTCCAAGCAGTTGTCCTCGCGCAGCGTGTGCGGCGCAAGTGGCTGATGGGAGAGGCCACTGGAAAGTCTACCCAGATCCATGTCCTGATCCCGTACCAGAGCGCTGCGGCAAATGTTGTCGCTGGTCTTGTTCTTGATCGCAATGCCCGGATTGGGCTCGCCCGTAAAATGCGGCACCATAAACACCAGCGATCCGATGCCCATGATCACGGCGCCGATGCCAATCCAGACGGGTATGTGGCGACGGCTGCCCAAATAGCTGACGAAGATGACGGTTATCACGTTGCCGATTTCATAGCTGGACGCAATTAGGCCCGAATAGCTGGAGGGTATCTCGAAGCGCTTCTCAATGGTCGTGATCACGGAGTTGATGTACCCAGAGCTCAGCGCCTGCTGCATCATCACCAGCAGCGACAGCAGCAGCACAAATATCTTGATTCTGGCGAATCTCTGAATGCCATACGGACGGCAATTCAGTATGCCGCAATCCCGCGTACGGAACTGCTCCTCGTCCTCGTCGTCGTCCCGCTGGTGGTCGGCAGTGGCACATTTGCTAGCTGCTGCTGCTGCTGCTGCTGCTGCTGCCGATGGCTGTCGGCTGTGGCACTTGAGGACGGCATTGTCCATGGCGATCGCCGTTGTCGTGGCCAGCGTCGCTGGCTTGGAGAGCTCGCCCACGTGCGAGTTGTCCTGGGTGGCATCTATGCTGCTGTCGTCGCCGCTATTCGCTTCCGAATAGAGGCCTGTCATCTGGTACATTGATTCCTGTCGCCTGTAAGTAGACAAATCTATCAGTGCCTGGACCAAACCCTCGCTTGCCGCACAAATCTCATGACTTTTCTTGTTCGAAATTTAATCAAAGAGTCAATTGGGAGAACGAAAAATTAAGAAACTGCAATTTAAATAAATGTTTTTTTTTTTTTTTTTAATTTGTTGACGTTTTAACGATCAGGCAACTATGAGCTAATCACAAAACACGAGCCACGCTGAGTCAACCTCAGATCGTACTTATCCCCGGCTCAAATACCTTCGCAGTGCTGATGGATTGATTGACCGATTTCCTTAAGCTGAAGGCATCGAGCGGCAAATGTCATAAAAAAGGAAATCCGATTCCTGATTGCTACTACAACTACGAACTATGTTCAAAGTTCATACTTAAAGGTCACTCAAGAGGCGTTACAAAATCGTTAGGTTTTTACTTTTTGTTTGTCAATGCTAAGTCAAGACTGTTTCATAAATCTGGTAAAAAATTTTGAAAAACTACATCTGAATTTCAGGAAGAAAAAAAAGCACAATATGTGCGAAAGACTGATAACTCATACAGGAACGACGAATATTAGTCGGGGAAGGCACACAACAAAAACGATGTCAAATCGAAATTTCTATAAAATATTTCGTAACATTTGCCGCACAGTGCGAGTTGATGACAGATCACGACGAGTTCTGTCAAGTGAAACCAACGCCAATGGGCCGACCTCGAACTACGAGGAAGTTCTAGGCTGCGCCAACTTAATCGAAGGACTGCCGCGAGGACAATTCGTTTGCAGTGCTTGAATCCAATGCCAAACAAAGGCTTTTCTTTGCCGTTCAGGCCAAAAGGCAATTCTCGCCAGGGGCAACTGCAGCCACATCTCCCAGCAATCTCCCAACACCAACCAGCCAACCGACCGACTCGCGGAGTAACTGAATGTGGCCAAGAGACTCACGTGCCTGGCTGCCTGTCGGCATATCGGCTCGATGGCCTGGCCCTGACTTGACGTGTGCACTGACAAGGGTGGCCTCTGAATGCTCTATCAATATTTCAATGTTTGACCGAGTCGTCGTAATCGACTGCCATCGATTGTCTCTATCCGCACTGAATTATTGATGTCGCACGAGCGAGCTGCAGCCAATTTCCTCGGCCCCAGGCCTAATTACACACAAAACAGCCGCCCAACCAGTCGGCTGGGGATCGACTGCGATAATTTGGAGTTGTGCTTGTGTTTGCACGAGCAAAGGTGTCAATTTATGTAAATGGTCGCGTTTTCTCCTTTTTTTTGTGCTTTGACTAATGTCCGATGTCGTGCTACTGCACATTTGCTCACCTGTGACCTTTGCGATGTGCTGTGCCCGTCTCTGCATCGCTCGTGCCCACACCAGACACTGAAACTGAACCTGAACCTGAGATGGAATCGTTGCCTGTGCCTGCGCCTGCACCTGAACTAGCTCCAATTGCTGTCACCGTGCCGGCGCTGGCTGTAGTTGCTGCTGTGGCTGCGGCTGTGGCTGTGGCTGGACTGAATTCCTGCTCGAAAGAGGGATTCGTATACTCTGTGTGTGTGTGTTGCTGTGTCGACGTTCTCTTGGCTGACATAATGTTGCATTTACGTTAGAAAACCAACCGAATTCCACGACCATTCATTCAATCAGTACTGTTGCCTTGCTCCTGTCCTCTAAGGCTAAATGGCATTTCACTGCAAGCAAACGAAAAGAGGAAAATAAAGTTAATATATTACAATATGTTAATGAATATAACAAAAATTACTAGAAATAAACTATTTTATATTAAATATAAAATAAAATAAATTTAAGTAAATATTTGCCATTGCAAAAGCAAAGGTTGACTGGCTCGAATATACCAAAACAATGCAACATAAATACTAGAAAAATACCAGAAAATATAACTAACAATAGACTTAAGTCTAGCTGAATCCTAAAGAGACTATAAAACTATGATAATATAATAAAATCTACTCAATCTGCACTTGTATTATGATATACGATATCATCAGAGAGTTTCCATTTGATGATGATTTAAGCGCCTCATTAGCTTTATCTCAAAACATTGCACGTAATGCGAAGGAAAAGTAATTAAAGAAATACAAGTGCGATGCGTTTGGAACTACAAATGAAGTGACAATTGACTACGGCTTCAGCAGCCACCCACCCATCCACTTGGCCTGGCTGGGAGTCAACTGGAATAGGGCTAGAACTATGAGCAGACTTCGCACATGACTGAAATGATTTATTTTGCTGTTGCCGCACACAGAGAAGTCAAGAGCATAATCGCAACGAAGAATACGCATTTCTATAGAAGTCATGGGAGACAAGGGGAGGGAGAGAGAGAGAGAGAGGGAGGGGGAGGCCTACGCACATTTCTGTACAATTGACTTCCGGGTGTCCTGAAGTGTTGGATTCTATTGCACGACTAATTGTGCCTTAAATCTTTGTGCCAGCCAACACACGACAAGTGGCCATGAGCTGGTGCACATGCCGGCTGGCTGGCAGCGAAATAATTACGGAAGACGCCAGGCAGTCAGCACTTTAGTGGTGCCAGGCACACCACCAGTCACCCCACCTACTGAACCACTGAACTGTGCATATGAGGCAGCTCGTGTCGAGGCTGCGGATGAGGCTGAGGCTGGGGCTGGTGCCGTTTCAGATTAAAAATACACACGTTATATGACCATGTGTGGCTGTGGGCTCGTTTCTAGAACGGGCTGAGGATGAGCCGGGAGCTGCTGACTGCTGGCTGCTGGCTGGGAATGAATTGGCAACAAAAGACGCAGTAACAAGAGCCGACGCGACACGACAGACGTCAGCTGCTGATTTCCCTTTCATTAATATGCGGCTCAGCAGAGAGCGGCAACTACTATGGCAACAATAGCACTTGAACACGCCCACAAGCAACACCCACAGTTACATATATTATATATATATATATATATATATATATATATATATATATATATATATATATATATATATATATATATATATATATATATATGTGGCCGTCTTTGGTCATTGCAGAGCGCTATCGATTGGCAAGCGCCGCCAAAGCAAAGCGAATATGAAAATCAGCAAATGGCCAACATTCCACCTGCTGTTCGCTGTCGTTCCGATCCCTGGCCAGCTGCTTTGCTCTGCGCTGCTCTGCTCTGCTAGTTGGGGTTAGTTCATGTAAATTGCATGGCTAATTGAAGATTTGCTGGGGCTAGTGCGGCTCTCTGTACGGCTCCGGCGCTTAACTGTAATTTACGGCTTCCAATCTGACCCATTTGTTTCGGGGCAAATGCCCGGCTAATGTTCTGCCCGGATTGCATTCTGTCCGGCGCTACCCACTGAACCAGTTAACCAATTATGTACCGCTCTTAATGCATCTACCCTGCCCCGTTTACTACCCATATACTCTCTCTATAGTACTATATATATATATTCTATTTGGTTATCCGTGTTGACCCACAAATGCTTCAGCTTATTGCTTTTATGTTTTCCATTTTTCGTGTCACAGCAAAAATGTTTTCGCTCGTCTCTCTCGCATCTCGCATCTCGGATCGCATCTGCGAGCATCCTCCAATGACAAAATGTTATAAATTCCTCTTGTTCGCTTTTCACTTGCTTCTTTTGCATTTTTGGCAAGAGGCCAATGCAATTTTTCGGCTCTTTTTTTTTTTTGCTCGACTAGTCGTCCGTGTGTCCCCAATGGAGGAGTTACAAAATGAATTAAATGCATCAATATTGATGGATTATAATTGAAAATCTTTCTGCCACAGAGAGAGTGAGAGAGAGAGAGAGAGGGAAAGAAGGTATCAGAGCCAACATCCAAAACGTTTTTGTTAAAGGCTTCGTTACAGCACTTAACACTGGAGACACAAGTGTAAAATTGGGATTAGGTTTTCAGTTATCGTATTTTTTGAAGGATTATACTTAGGTGTAAGCTTATTATCAGCGTGATAGTAGTGCAGTTCAATGTAAATGGGACAATCTGGCTTAGAGTATTTATTTTATATGGCTTTTTAGCTAGATGATAAACGAAATAAATGAAGGCATGGCCGGGTATGTTCGAGTCGGGCATTCTGAATTTACTTTTTATATTTTACATTCCGTTTCAAATACGATTCTACTTTAAGACTGAAGTAGTTTTGGCATTAAGATGTATTCCTATAAAGAATAGAAACTAGTCTTTAATATCATTCAAGCCATGATTGTTATATATGTATAACATATATAGGTTTTTTCCATTTGAAAATATTATAGCTAAAACGCGCACATTTCCACTGCATAGCTATACGAAATAGTGTCAATAAGTTCCACTGAAAAAACATGAACATAGTCCGAACGACAAGTAATTATACTTCAGATATGTTTATTCACACGCACCTGACATTCTTGACATTTTTTTGTTGTGTGCGTAGTGAAAGTACAAAAGTCGCAGCAACATGAAATCAACCTATGAATCCACTTGACTCTTTGGCAATTAAAGATAATGTGTAGCATTAAGGTTGTCCCGGCAGACATAAGTTGGCCGGGAGCAGCCCCTTGTGACCGGCTGCCGCCGATCAGCTGATGGGCATTTCATGACATCGATTATGACCGAAATTACATAAGGTTTATAAATGTTTTTCCTCCACCAGACTTTCTTGTGTTTACAAGCGGAAATGTCGCTATCAACGCAGATTTGTAATGCAACTTTTTACAGACTTTGCGGTTTCTCTGTAGCAATGCTGCAAGATATTTTATCATTATGTTAAATTACATATTTTGCTGTTTTTTGTTGTCTTAGTAGCAATACTATTTTATCATGCTTGGAGGTGTCTTGTAAGCTAGCTTCCTCTAATGTTAAGCTACATCTACAATTCCATCTCTCTGCCTGTCTCTTCCTCTACGAAGCAATGTTGTTATCTCTTAATATGTCTCTTTTAACATTTCCTTGACAACAGGAAATATAATAACTGTTAACATCAATACTCTCCATGGAAATTATGTTAAATATGTGCTGCTAAAAATCCATTTTGATTTCCATATCTAATTAAAAATGTTCTAAAAATTCAACATTTAATTGTGAATAAATTGTTTGTGCTCTACTGCTGCCGCTACAAATTAAATTGCTCAGAGTGTGAATTAACAATCGCTAATATCAGACATTTGATATTCAAATTGCGATAGGTCAGCTGTTAATTAAGTGCAAGTCATGCCGTCGACTCAATTTGCTGTGTGTGCTGACCATTTTTACATTCAATTTTCAACATAATTTGCTCCGCAGTTGATTGCCGTTAATTTTTGCATAACATTTATGTGACATATATGTAATCCAGTTAGGCATGACACGTTGTCAGCCAATGGTGGAACCGAATGGCCTTCAAAGTTGGCCAAAAACCTGTATCGCAATTACCAATGGCCGCAAATATGGATACAGTTCGAGCTATAGATACAGCATAAAGATACTTTTTGAGATATTAGAGATATAGTTATAGATGTAGATACTTTTACAATATGCAGATACATTTGCATATATTGATAGTGCAGATACAGATAAATATCTTTACAGATACAGCTTATATACATATATATAGATACATTAGCAGACACGCCCAGTTGCTGGCCCGTCAGAGCCGTATTCGAAACTATATTCGCGTAAATCTTAATGCCAATATGCAAAAAATTAAAGAAATAAACATTCATCGTTTGAAGCTCGTGATTAACGGAGCTCGGGCTAACTGTACCGTTGCTAATAATCGAGGCCAATGCTTGGCCCAAGCATAAACAAAGCTCAGAACAAAGGCAAGCATTTTGCCAAACAAGATCAACCGCGAAGCCCAGCTGCAGACCCGCAACTGGCAACTGGCAACGGGCAACTGGCCGTTCGTTCAACTCGCAGTGAGTGAGTCAGGTGCCACCTTTGCGTGCACCCTCAATGAGCAGATGATACCAGAATGGGAAAGGGTTGGGTGGGGCAGGCGGCGGGGCAGACTCACACACTCGCAGATCTTGAGCAACAATAAACAAAGGCGAGGCAAAGCCAACGAACGATCTTCGTGCTTGTGTGGCACATTCAAAGTGACATGTGACTTTTTGCACAATTAAAAAAAATAATCATAAATTTTACAATTGTAATTGTAAATTGCGTATTGCGCATTGCGTTAGGCAGGCAGGCAGACAGACAGACAAATGTTGGGAACTGGTTAAGAGGATTAGTTACTCCCGGCTTACTCCCCAAGCAAACACTGTCTCGAGCGAACTGTAATCCGATACACTCCATCTAACTGACAATGCCCCGATGCCCCGTTGGCGTTGTGCTCGACGAGTCATCTGGGTGGGTGTTTGGGTGGGTGGCCAAGCACGTCAACAATATGCGAAGCCCCTCGCATTCACCAGACACCAACAGCACCACAAATGCACAAATGCAGCGCTGTGGTGCTTTAGCTGAAAGCCTTCCAAAACTTACTTCAAGTAAATGCACAAATGTCTCAATTGCGCTTTTAGCATTTCGAAACTCGAGATTGCAGTTGTCTAAATAAACAGCAACAAAAAGATTTTATATGTATCTTTAAGGTAGCGAAAGCAAAGGCAGCGAAAAGCCAGCATTTAGCCAAATTTAATTGGTGCCTAACAACAAATTTGGCAACAAATCATTTGCTTGGGAAACCAAATTATTATATTCATTGTGTTCAACTCCGAAAATATTGTAAACAGGTTTATAATTAGGAGTCGGAATATGCATAAGCTTGGCCTATATACTTCACTTTGAATATTTCCAAATAGAAATCTGTAATCTTTGAGGTTGATTCCATTTGAAACTAAGAATTGAACAGGTTAAAAGCTCTCATGAGAGCAAAGGAGTATATTGGCTTGCTCAATCAAATATATTAAATCAAATCATTAAATAAAAATTAGATTAGAATATATATGTATATATATTTACATATTAAATATGAATATATATTGTATATCTGCTCAAGACTTCTTCAACAATGCGCATTTAATAATAATATGTTAGAGTAAAAAAATGTATTTGGCAGTCAGTCATCACATTTCTACTTTGTTTTCCAATTCATAATAATAAGCAACACAAAACAAGTCCAGAACCCATTAATTACAATTATGACCTGATTGATGTTGGATAAAAATGAAATAATAAATAATACAAATTTTTTATCCGATTCGATTTTTCGGGGAAAAAAAGAATAATTAAACGAAATCGAAAATTCCCGCTCCCCCTTGGGATTTACGCATTTAGCATACTCTTATTAATCTTATTAAAATGCACTCAATGTATTTTGGACACTTGATAAGTCTCAAGTGAATGTGGGTCAGAAAGTCAAGCAACTTTATAATCTAACAAAAACTCTTATCTCTTCTCTCTGTAAATGGTGCTCGAATGCTTATTTAATACTCGCATAAACAATTTTAATTATTATCGCCGCATAGTATGCAAAAATACGTAATAAGTAAATAAAAATTATATTATTTAGGTTCGATTAAAATTTCACACAATTATAAAAAATTATTCCCAATAAATTCCATAACCAGAACTTTTTTACACTTTATTCCCAATTTGTTCAGAATATTTATGTTCTCTTCGGTTATTAGAACCCCTCTTTATACAGCTTTTAGTTGGCATGCGAAGTATGGGGCTGTAACCGGTTTACCGTTTATTTACCACCTCGTTGCAAATGAGTTAACTGTAAGCAATTGCTTTGTTTCTTAGATCATCGTAAGGCATCTTCTATCTATATCCCTATATGGGACGGGCCAATTGACAAAATCAATGAGACCTGCTGTAAGAGTATAGGCTCATGCTACTCTGTATTTGTATTTGCACAAAGCTCGAGCTGTTCACTGTAAATTGCCCAACATAATTTTGTTTACAGAGTTGGCGATAATTGTAATTGTGTGTGTGCTCTGTAGATAGCTACGACATGAGGTTTGCCCACACAAAAGACTTTCCGGTTTAAGGTTTACTTGAAGCTCTAGCCATGGCAGAGTTAAAACAAAGCAAGAAACAAAAGTGCGTGCATGCCCTCCCCTGTGGATGGAGATTATCAAGTCATCAATGTCAAGTAGAAAACGGTCGAGGTTATGCGGCACATTACATAAGTAGAGTAGAGTGGAGAGCACTACAATATATACTCATATATCTCTTCGAATGGGTACATAGTTAGCTATGAGCACTGTGAGTGTCTGTATCTGTTCGGGCACGATGCGACGCCATAATTCTAATTGTTTAGTTTTCAAAATGTCCGCACTCTTATCAGCTTGTTTATACAATATATTTTCGTAATTGCTTCCACTGCTGCTTGTACGAGCAACAGGCAACAGTCGGCAGTCAACAGTTCTTCTATTTGCGCAAATGTGTTACAAATATTTATATAAATCAACGGACGTGGAAGAAGAGCAAGTGAAGAGCAAGACTTTGGCCAGACTGAGACAAAGAGACAATTCTCAAATACAAAGTTTGCAGTATATGGCAGCAGCTGTTGTCTCAATGTGCATAATTATCAGAACAGTTCCGTTCCGACCCGCTCTTATCAATTGGCAACAAATGGCATATTCGAGTGCCAGCAAATATCATTTATCACTTGCTCTCACTATCAGCCCGAAGCTATCTCATAAACGAGCAAATTTATCTCCAAGAAGACACACAAACAATCTTCGAAATTCGGAGAAAAATATCTTTTGTTTAATTGAAAATTACAAAAGCTATTTATTGGTTCCGTGTTAAAGAACCTGTGACTCAGAAGTGGTTCAGTTTTATTCAAAGTCAAATTGGGGATGTTTGTATTTGAGCTATATGTTAGTAGAATAAACAAAAAGCTTTTATTGGTTCCGTGTTAATGAACTAGTGGTTCACATTTTCAAAAGTAAATAAGGAATAATTTGTCATTAGAATAAACAAAAACGTTTCCTAGTTCCCTCGTTCCGTTGTTTCAAAGGGTAAATAAAAGATTATTGTGTTTGCACTATTATTCATGAAATATATATATATAATATACATTTCTTGTTCACTTCAAAAAGTTTAACTTTAGTTAATCTGCAAGAGCCAACGACTCAGAAGTTTGGCTCATTAATTTAGTTGGCCAATTTCTGTCCGCTCCATACAAATTGTCCATTTTGCTGCTTGAGAAAAGTTTCAGTTGCGGTTTTTGCTTTTCGAATCAGTGACTCAAAAAATGAAGTTTTTTACGATGCTTTGTCTAGACATATCGATTGCAGTTGTTTATGCAGTTGACTATGCCCAATGACTCAAACAAATGCCTTTTGCTCCTTTTAAACCAAAGAAAGATATCGTAAGACGGATGTCAACTGGAGTTCAGTATAGTCTAACTCTGTCATTCAGTTGATATATACGATAAGTAAACTTCAGTTCCAGCCCGTTCGATTGCAGCCTTGACTTAGATATTAAAGAACAAGCTGCAAAATCTTGTTCAAACTTAAGAATCACCTCAGCAAATAAACTTTGTCTACACCTGCTGCCGTTTCAATATATGCATGTGGGCAAGGTGAGGTAGAACCTGACAGCCAAGATGCGAGCTGGCTTAAAGTTTCGTGAAAGTCCATAGTTTGTGCCTCTTGATGTCTCGCGACTAATGCAAATACAGCAAAAATCACGCGAATCAGCAGCGAATCAAACCGAAAAGAAAACAAGTTTTGCAAATTAACTTCCTGTACGAGCCAACTTCTGGCATGAATATATATATATATATATATATATATATATATATATATATACACTTCAACTTTATAGGAAGGAACAAACAATGCATTTAGAATCGAGAATCGAAATTCGTTTTGTCACTGCAATTATTTTATTGTATTCACTTTCCGTACGAAGCAGCCATTAGGATTCTAAAAATGCCACCACAATGAGTTAAGCGGACGGGCAATTAAACACCGCAGAAAAAAGTGAAAATAAAAGCAAAATACGCAATGAATTGAAACAAAACAGACGCGAGTCTCAAAGCATGCATGACACATGCCCCATTGAATCGAATTGAAAGCGCCAACCTGCTGGACAATTTACGAGTTGGCTGCTCAAACAAGTTTCTGTATTTGGAGCCTCGAAATGGCTTTGAAAACTTTTTTGCACATTAATGACCTTTACCATTTTAGCCAAAAGTTAAACACACACACACACAGACACAGACAAACAACTAATCTGGAGAACAATCTCACACTGAATCTGAACAGAATCAAATATGAGCAAAAAAAGTTTGAAGATTTACTTAACAGTCTGCTTGACACTTGCTAAGACTTAAATGGGAAACTGGGAACAGGTAGATGTTATTTATTTGTAATATAATAAACATTACGAGATGCTGTAGGCAGAGAACCTTTGCTATAGTGACTCAGATATTCATGCATATAACAACTTTATGTTCTCTATCGAGTTATACGAAGAGGTGAAAACTTTAAAGAGTTATATAATCGATGGCCTAATGCCAGTTTATAGTCGAGTTAAACTTCAAATGCGCATACGTGATCGTACTACAAAACTTGATACATTTATCTAGCAATACGCATAGCTCTTAGTCAGAATGACACCAATACATATCTTAGACTCTGCACTTGCCAGCTTAGAGATGCTTATATATTTTTTAAACAGACTCCGATTATCACATTTTCTTATTCAATTACATCAGCCAAACGGCAGACTTCAGTTAAGTTGGCGCTCAGGTTCAATGTACGCGCACAGAGCAAACGGAGAAACCGACGGACAGACAGAAGAGCGGAATTTGTGTGCGTGATTCGCATCAGCAGTGAACTGATAGTCAGACTGTGGAATAAACCACGAAGGACGTGATCTGCGATCTACTGATAAAAAATATATATGCTTATATATATATATATATATATATATATATATATATATATATATATATATATATATATATTTATGTGTATAGGATGCATAAAATGGGAAAAGTGCGGCACATTGTGCATGACAATTAGTTCTGATTTAGCTTTGGGTTTTTTTCAGCTGCCAAGTTTAAGATTTGCTTCTAGTCTCCTATGAGACTTACTTTCGATTCAATTGTAATTCAAAGAGGGTTATCATAGGGTTATACAAGTCAGCTCTTTGTAGTCAAATTCAACTACATTTTACAGCTGAAAATCTAAAGAATTGTATAATAGTATATAATAAATAAGATATAATATTTTGAAGCCTTCTCAGAAGAAAATAAAGATAAAAGATAGAATGTATTAGGTGGAAGATAAAATATAGAAGATTTAAGATAGAGGATGGATAGATAGAAAATAGATATAGAAGACGAAAATAATAAAAAGAAAATACAAAATTAAAGATGATCAACTTTAGCCTTAGCTAAAAATACAGTAACATCTTCCGCCATTCAGCACACACATGTGGCTTGTAAACCGTTCCGCAATTGCATACTTTTGGGATACTTTGGCCAGGTTTACTTTCGCGCACCTACGCAAATAGCACAAATAATGTTTGCGACGACATTTGTCAAGTAAATAGATGAGATTTGCGATTCTCGGAGGTAAACAACGCTCATAAAGTGTGACGTCAAAATGTAAGTACATCAGTGTGCATTTGTTTGTGTGGGCCTAAAAGCTTTTCTTCATAAGAAGGCGAAGTCATAAAGCAATGCGCACATTCGCTTCCCCTTTATCATGAATGGAAATAATCGTAACGTAGCCTATTGATCCAAGGTCTTCCTCTTTGTACGCCGGCTGCAGTTTGACGTCACAAATGAATTGAGCTTTCCATGTATGGCAACAAAAACAAGTTCTGAATTATTATGCCTTGTTTGCGGCACCTCAGATTTTCAAGAGCGAATTTTATTTTCCTATTCCTTTTTTTTGTTTTTATTTTTATGTTTTTGGCTATCTAAAGCCGGGCGAATTCCACGCTTTTACCACTGTCAGCTGGCCAAACATTGTCAAAATGTGCGTCAATTAGTTTATGAGGCAAACAAACGTGAGCATTTTCGTTTGTTTATAAAATATGCATTGCTAAAAGCAATATATGTATATGAAATATAATTAGATTAACAACAAAATTCGCAACAGAGAGAAACGACAGCTCTGACACTGTCCAAATCTGTGCGAGTGTGTGTAGCTTAAGGCACGTGTCGTCTCTGTGTGTGTTTCGGCCACCAATACACAAAAATAACTTTTAGCTTAAATACGCACACACTCGGACACTCACATACATATACACCCTGATTAACCGTATAGAAAACGTGGCACAGCAACAGACACAAAATTCTGTCGTAGGAGGCTGACAACACGTCGACGCGGTCCGCATTGAGATTATAAATAAATTTACCATTAAGATGAAAAACACAACAATAAACAATAGAGAAACAACAACAAACTCAGCGAACACGAATGAGCGTATGAGAGACGCTGAGGGCCCTCAACTGTTATATTCAATATTAATTCATAGACTAAGGCTATAAAAGAAACTTTGTTTTCATAAGAAAAAGCAGGTAAAAGCGCTCTAGGAGGACATCACTTGACTGGGAAATACCCTGACAGTCATTAAGAACTTAAGAAAGCATAAATATGATTTAGTTAATATTTAAAATTTATAAAAAAAATACTATGAAATACAAAGAAAATTGTAGTTACAAGAAAACATACATCAATTTCGAGAAATATTTCAAAAATATGAAATAATAAATATCTACATCATGTTTTTCTTTGAAATAAAAGTACCAAAGAAAACCATAAAAAACTCATGTATTATATATTTATATATTTTCATAATATTTTATTTAGACAAAATCAATTCCTATGTCTAAGTCTCTGCCCTTTACTCGGTGAACACTCTGAGCAACTTTGGCCATTAGCCCATTAGCCAAACAGCAGGGTATTCGATTGGCAGCTGCTGTGCGCTACTGCAGTTGATCTTATTGCTTTACGAGGGCTCGTCGTTATGTGAATTGTATTTACTTAAGCAAACACAGAAAAAGCAGCGCAGATAGTGAGCTGATTATAAAGATAGAGCAAGCCGACATCAGCAGCAGCGCTCGATCTATTTACGTATTGTTTGTTTGCATATGAGAGCTGAAATGCTTGCGCTTCATTGGATTAGCTACAGATACAGTCAAGTTACACCAGACACAAATGCCTCCGTGCAGTCTGCAGTCAATGATCCGAACTAAAAAGCACAAAAATAGCAATTTCAAAGTGTTTTCCATGATGCGATTTAACTAGTTCTAAAGAGTTAAATAAACATTTATGTTCTAAATAAATGTGAATTGAACTCTAGTGACGCTACCTAAATTGTTTTATAGCTTGATAAGTGTCGAGCGTGAAAATTCTAGCGGAAAACTTAAGCTTTCGGTCTTAATATAAAAATCGACTTTTATAAACTAATATGAAATTCAATTTTAAATTGTTTTCAAGATATTTTCAGCTTGTGCTCCACATGTGTTCTAAGTATGAGTGCATTTCAAGATTTTTAGATGCAAAAATAATGCCCAATCTATTTTTAATATTTTTTCTTTTAAGAAAAATTCAAAATCAATTATCTTTCAGCTCAACATCATATGGTAAATGGGCATTGAGCGGGACATGTTTATTTAATATTTTTCTTGTTTATAGGCTGCTGTTTGTGTCTCAATATTTATTCAACTTTAGCCAAGACTATAATTGACATGCATTTAAACATATATGTCTATGTACAGAGTCTGTCATATTAGACAAGATCTTCTCTTTATCGTGTTCCTAATCACAAATTGTGTTCAAATGAAGTTATCAACTTTATTTGCAATTCAAATCAAATTCAATTCAAACAAGCCTTGATTGAGTTACAAATTCTAAGTGCGCATTCGAAATTCTAGATATGTGCAAATGCCAATAAATATGCAAATCATTTATGGCAATTATAATTTTTTTTGGAATTTTTGTTTACAGCGCGTTTCAGTAAATTGCGCTATTGACAATTAAAAGTTGTTTTTTTTTTGCAACTTTTTTTTCAAGTCTCCCCATATGGGTTATCTGGAATTCATTATCAGACCACTTCCGGCATAGGAAAACTGCAAACAGAAGTTCGTTTTTATTGTGCGACCCACTTTGAAAAAAAAAAAATGTCGTGTTCATATTTTCCCAAATTAGTTTTAGATAAACACGACACGAGTTGCAGTTGCAACAATAACAAAGAGCAAAAACAACCTATATTAATGTGACCTAAAAAAATTGTGAAATTCAAACATGCGACAAAGTAACAGCAGTCACACACACACAAGCAAACAACAAATTTGCGATGTGGTGTTGT
The DNA here is from genome assembly GCA_035047545.1 of Drosophila paranaensis. Classification (NCBI taxonomy): domain Eukaryota; kingdom Metazoa; phylum Arthropoda; class Insecta; order Diptera; family Drosophilidae; genus Drosophila; species Drosophila paranaensis. Next base: position 88,585 of record JAWNPL010000001.1, read on the forward strand.
GGCATAACAAAAATTAAATAAATAGGTGAATACTCGTGGCTGCGTCCTAAATCTGTTTCAACTGTCAGCTGACACACAAGAGAGATACAAATGCACAGATACAGATACAGAAACAGATACAGAGATATGCACGGCAGTTAAATTATTGTTGTAGTTTCGTTGAACTTACACAAGTAAAATTATTATTATTATTATTATTCGTGTTGTTGCTGCCCATGTGTATAAGGTGTGGAAGTACCTGTAGTCAGTCATATAAGAGGGTATATCAATTTTAGGCTTCGCTTTTAATGCAATGACAACATCGGAAGCACTTGAAATGTGACTAAGACTTTAATTCAATTATAAATATTTGTAAATAAAATCCAGAAAGACAAAACTAATTTCTTAAATAAAATTTAGGTAATGGAAAAATAAAAGCTGAGTTTATATATGTATATAATTATATTGATGTATGTATATATTTTTCATTTTGTTTAAAAATACATTTGCAAACACATTTATGTGTGAATATTAAACATAAATATTTAGTTAGATATTATATAAAGGAGATATGAATTGACACGCCGAACATGGCATACTCTTGCAGACTTGACTAGCCTTATACATATATCTGTCTATATATACATAAATACAACATTAATTTCATATATTTTAAGATAAATGTATATTTATCTATGTACATATACAACATATAACATACATTTTGCTATGAACTTAAGTCTACTCTTTCTACAAACAGATAGCACAACTGCAAATATTCCACATCCTCGTAATGAGTAAGCACTGAGAAAAGAAAAAGATACTTTGTTAGCTACAGAAAGTTTGTAGACTGAAACGACTTACGCATGCAGCAACAATACAAATGTGCTATATACATAGATAGACCGCCCCATTCATGTTTGACTTCTCAAACTTGTGAGAAATATGCAGTCATAAAGTATGAATGTAAGATAAAATTGTATGCACACATAATAATTTTATATTTTTCTGCATTGTAGAAATGAAACTATGAGTTTTTATGTTAGTTCATATGAAAATGAATATTTCATATTTTACATCCAAATTATTTTTTAAAATCTACAGGGTATTAAACAGTCAAATATCAAGTTCTAACTAGTTTTCAAATTTTTTTTTTTCATTTTAGTTTTAGACAACGTCAGCTGCTTTCTCCCAGCGCTGAGAATGAGACACGAAAACAAGACTCGCATATGAAAATGAAACTTTTTTATTTCCCTTTTGCATTTTCATTTTCATTTCCATTTTATTTTTGTTTAAAACCAAACATCTAATTTGAATATAAAGCCAAGTTCTATTTGTGTACCTAAAGTCGTTTAATTTCAATTTACTTTTGCCCACATTTTAAAATCAAATTAAAGCTGCCCGAGGCAGTTTGTAAACTTAAATTTTAAGTACTTCTCGTCTAGTTATTTTTATGCGCTTTTAATGGCCACTGAAATGGAAAATTTTCAGGTAGGCCGTGGCCAAATACAGAACACATCAAATGGGCAAAGCCAACGAAAGGCAAACTTTAAGTGTTTTCGTGCTTTATTTTGTGTGTTTACTTCCTCTGAAGTTCTGCGCTTTTGTTTATGCTTCGCATCTATATTGTTTTAGCTCTTTGTGGTTAAGTAGAGCGTTAAATTAATTCACAATGATAAGGCTAAGCTGAAAACTTATCAAGTTGTTTGCAGCCTGAACATGCTAAATTGGTGGGAATATTATTCATAGAAGTATGGATACACACACTTCTTCCATCCAAATTCCACTTGTATAGGTGAATTTAATGTTACCTTTAGCTACCTTTAGGAAACACTCTGATTGCATCGTATGCTAATAATGGTATTTATATGAAATTTTCCAAATTATCCATCCAAAATCAGAGCAATTACGCGTTGCACATCCATGATGTAACTACTTTCATAATTAAAGTGTTGGGGAAAACATTTTCATTTTAATTTTCAGATTATAAATACATTTCCTGCGTGTTTCACAATTTACACAAAAACTAACATTTATTGTGCGCTTTTACTAGTAATTAGACAATAGCAAAAACTCATTCGATGATTACAACAATATTTTACACACTGACACACACACACACATTCATTTTATATAACTTAATTGTAATGTAGGGCCCAGAGTTTTAGGCCTAAGCAAAAGGTGCGTCTAGGCCACGAAAAAATGAGTTGAAAGCAAAGCACAGAAAAGACATTAACTAAAGCCCAATCATATCTGGATAATGCTGAGAATTGCGGCTCAAATGGGTATTACGTATGTATGTATGTGTTTCGACGAATGCCGAAAGCATTGCTTGGGGCGCGTAAACGGCTAATAGACGTCGAGCCTTTTTTGATTGAAGGTTCTGACAGCGCACAATTTTGGTGGCCTGACAAAAAGAAATTCTTTGTGTTGTTGTTGCTCTTTTTTGTTCAGGTAGCTTCAAGTTTTTCCATTACGTTGTTTTAATCGATTTTCCACACATTTTCACATGCCTTGATTGTTGGCAGCAGGCAAACATTCTGCTACTTTGTAAAGTTTTTTTTTTCATATATGTGTGCGTGTGTTTGTGTGAATATTCGTGAGTGTTTCGTGTTCAGCGAAATCATTTTGGGCCTAAGTTTTGGCTTTCGACAATAGTTGCTCTTGTGACTTGCTTTATGATTGATATTTTCGTTGACACATCGTCGTCTTTTATGCTTTTCAGTTGGTTTCTTCTCGCTTTGATTTAGTTTGATTTTCGAATCGACACACAAATCACGTAATATCCCAAAATGAGCTATTCAAATGCTAATGACATCAAATATTTTCCAAATGCCTCCACTTGAAAGTTTACGCAGCTTGCGAAATTTGTTGTTGACATTTAACCAACAAATAAAATAAAAAACAAATAAATAACAAACTAAACGAAAACTTTCATGGGCATAGGACAGAAATGACACAATTTAAAGTAGCACAAAAACTTAATTTTTTGGTAAGTGAACAAAGTGTCGCTTGCAGGTGATGCCATAACGGTTTGAGAGCGGAAATTAAGTAAATACTAAAAAGGAAGACGAAACCTGAGGTAAGCCATGTTTAAGCTTAGCTTTACTTAACTCAGATCTAAAGATCAAATATGAACAACATAAGCTGGAGCCAAAATCTCAAACAAGAGTCAAGGGAATCAAAATATACATGATTTGCCTGCCTCAACCTATGATTAGATTATGATCTACATTCATATTTAAAAATTAAATATTTTGTATATATTTATATTGAATATTAAAACAATGAATTGTGCTTTGTCACTCACCTTTTATGCCATATTTTACCTATGCATTTAGGCAATATATGTATGTATATTTAGTTGAATATCCTTGATCGCTGTGATGGCTTGCAGCTGCATCAAAAATTTCACTTAAACTTTTCTGATGAATTTCATTATAATTTTTAAACAAAAAATTTTTGGCATGCAAAAAACACTTTTATTTGTTTATTTTTATTTTTCTGAAAAGAAATGTTGATTTTAATTTATTGCATTTCTTTGAAAGATATAGATATATATATTTCACTCTTGTACATATCAGAATATCAAGAATTGTTTAGATCATGCCAAATGCAGACACAGACACTCATGCACACGCTCTTTGAGTGAGAGAGACTCGGTTCAATGAGCAAGTCGAGCGAACGAACGAACACGTCGGAACGGATGGAACGAGTGAGCAAATGAGCGAATAAACCGACCAAACGAAACGGAACCGGTTTGAGTTTTCTTAATGGTACCAAAGAGATACACAAACACCGTTAGATCTACGAACTGTGTTGATTATGTTGATTTTTGCATTTCGGTTACGTGCTAACTTCTTCTTCTTCTTGTTGGTTTTCTCATTTTTGCTTTTCTTATTTATTTGGCAAGCGAGCCCAACAGGTCGGTCGACGCCGCCGTCGCCGCAACGGCTAATTGCAAGCTTAGCCAAACACACGTGGAGAAATGGAACAGCAAAAGCAAAAAGAGCAGCACACATTGTTAAGCTGGTCTGTGTGAGAGGGAGACAGAGGGAGAGGCAGAGGCAGAGGCAGAGAGAGACATCTTGAAGGCAGCCAACCGCAAGAAAATGGGAACAGCTGCACGAATATTGGGCCACAATTTCAATAGAAACACATACATATGTACATATATGTGGAGAAATGTTCATATGTATGTATGTGTGTTAGTAAAGCTAGACTGTTTGATAGCGCCCTAACATATGAAATATTAAGTAATGTTTATTTAGATTATGTAGCCCCATAACTGTATAAGCATACAGAAATGTTAATTGGTAAATTATAGATCTAAATAGTAATATCTAGTCAGAAATGGGTAACATAAGCACATAACATAATGCTGTTACAGTTCAACATAATGTTAAACAACATTAAGCTATTACGCAGCAAATTTTTCACCTTGAATGTGATTTTCTCTCTCTCTACAAGGTTTTCCACTGCTTCTCCTCCAGCTGATCAATTCAATCAGTTAAACAATATATAAGCATATACATATTTTAGGGCCATAAACAATTGGCATAAACAAATAAATATAATTTTCGTTATAATAAATTTCATTTTTTCTTTTTCAATTATTCTAAAAAGTTTTAGCTAAGCTGAGCACTTCTAGGAATGAAAATAATGCTTCTTATTGGTAAATATGAAAAAATCAGAACTGTAAACAAATTCTGCCCAAAATATACATTTTGAGAATTCTGCTCACGTTTTCGCATGACGTTAATTTCATTAATTTATCTAATAGTTGAGCACATGTACATGTAAATCTAATAAGCGCTAACTGATGATTCAGTCAACTGCTTAAGTCTCTCTCTCTCTCTCTCTCTCTCTGCTCGTAGCACCAACTTACCGAGTGTCCAAAAACCAGTTTTCTCTTTGTCGCCTGATCTGATTGCAGTTTGTCGAACGACGCGACTTGGTCAGCAGGCTTAACTCAGCAAAACAACAAAAACAAACAAGTAACCCGCTATAACTTTTGCCATGACCAAACTCAAGAACTCGTTACGGAACGAAAGTGGAAATATATATACACATACATATTATACATGTACAAATGTGTATATATATATTGAATCATACCGCTCAAAAGCCAAACGAATGTGGCTAAAATGGAGAGACAAAACTAAAACAAATATTAAGTGGGCAAAAAACAATTTGAACTACTTTAAAAAGTTGCCACGATATAAATTTCAAGTTGGGATCTCTCTGTATTTGGGGTAAGGGCTTTAGAATAATACTATATGAATGAGATAAGGGCTTTGAAATCTCTTTTTTTCTAAAATATGTAAAAGATACTGAATAAAGGATACATAAAATATATAGGGGATACCTAATATGAACTTAAAAAGATATATACATATATATAAGAGATTTACGTATTTAACTAATCCAAAACTATGTAGAAATATATTAAGTCTTACTTTCTGTTCTGGATCACTCTCACTAGCCTTAACTTTTATATAAATATATAAAAATAAAAGTGAAAATCCATTTATGCATTTTGGATATATAAAAAACTCCAGCTGAAATGAACTGAATGCCATATAGGAATTTCAATAATCTCTAAATGGAATGCCATAGGTGACAAAAACAATGAAAAGAAATAAAATTTTGGACTTATTTGTAGTGGCTATCTCTTTTTCAAGTCAATAGTGAAAGTGGAGGCCACGTTTCACAAAAAGGGAATTATTTTTGGATAAATCAAGCTTTCAAAATATCAAAAAAATGTTTTCAAATGAATGCATATATAAAATAAATTCGTCTAATACCAAATAAATATTTAAACTTATTAAAATTATTTTTAAAGATATTTTTTATGGCAAATATTATTAAAAATTCAGAAAAGGAGTATATAAAGTAATTAACACAAGTTTAATAATGTATTTACATGTGATTTTTATAGTTATAATTAAGTCCAGCTTAAAGCACACATTAACCAACTGTTTATGCTAACTAATTTAATATATAAAACATAAGCTTTTCACAAGTCTCTCATAAAAGTCCATTGGAGGTAGCTAAATGGTGTTACGATGCGAATTTTTCGCTATTATGAGAAGTATTTAGCACATACTTGAAGGTAGATGATGAATATGCATATACATATATATAGGTATATATATCGGACTGTTCATATGTCAATAAAATATTTTGCATTTCATCAGCTCACAATTATGTAAAATTGTTTTGCAGTCAAGGCCAAAGTACTTAGCGTGCAGTGAGCTTATAAATTTGGACGTGTTCGTCTAGCGAAGAACGATTATGCAAAAACAAATCAATTGGCAACAAAGTAATAAAAGCCAGAGAAATGCAGAGCTCAGAGATATCCTATAATAGATGGCAATATATTTAAATATATGACAAGAAATTGAGATTCTGTGGAAATCAATAAAAACTAGTTTAAAATTGATTTCTCGATCATTTATAAATCAAAGCACATATTATAATATATATACTAGACAATATACAATATATACATTATAAAGAAATCTCTACTCCAACTCAATTGTTTGTTAAATCATACAGCTTGTTTTGATTGCCATGAAAGAAAACTGTTTTAGTTAGGACTTAAACACATTATATAATTTTATAGCATAGTCTTTTAATTACTCAAGTCTATAGACAGAACAGAAACTCTCTATTAAAAAAGACTACAAATCCAAAACAGATGATGACTTAATATAAATTAAGTTTTCTATGCGAGCATTAGCAAGGTAAATATGGAAAACTGTTTTTCAGAACAGAGAACAGAACTCAATTTAATTAGAAAATAGTGAAAGTGAAGGAATTAAATTAAATTGAATATCAATTTGACACCCTCTATCTAATATTATACAGGGTTTCCGAAGAAGAATAAATATATATGTATGTATGTATATGCATAAGACAGGGCAAATGGCAGAGACAACAAAGAAACCCTTTGCGTTGTGGGGGAGCTGCGAGAAAACTCGAACCGAATCTGTAACAAGTGCGCCTGCAAGTGTACACACACACACAAGCACAATAACACACGGACTTACACTTGCACAAACAAGCATACAAACATACTAACATACATATGTATATATGTAAGGCCAAACAAGTCTTGGAAAAAAGTTGAAGCTGCGCAGGGGGGCGAGTAGGTGCGAGGGGGACAACATATGACTGAGCTTCTGGTCAGACAAGACAAGAGCCAAGAAGAGAAAGAAAAGACGAGACATGTCTCTAAGTGTTTGTGTGTGTGTGTGTGTGTGTGTAGTGCTGCTCACACATTCGCACATTGCAAGCTTGTAGTGGTAAGTGGATTAAAAGTACAAAATCACCTGGCATTGATATATTATTTTCATATTCAATATTCATATATATTTGTGTTTTAGTTGGCTTTTCAGCTGATTTTGCTGCATTTATTGTGCATTATGCAAAACACTTGCACTCGGGTTTTGTTATTGTTTTTGCACCTCTCTTTTATGGTTGCTTTCTCAATTCACACATGTGCACACACACACACACACACACATATGAATACTTTGTTTGGCTTGCAGTTGCATCACATAGAGAGTGTGCGTGTGTGTTTGGGGATTTTTTAACTAAATTGGATTCCGTTATTCGTGCAGTTTACCTCTTTCTTTGCTTTGCAAAGCAGCTTAAATATGTTTAATAATTTTAATTATTACATTGAATTATTATTGTTATTATTAATAGTTGTTATTGTTTTGTTGGGTGATTGACCCTCTAATTGCACATGATTTTTGTTTGTTGCTCAGCAAATGCACATTTACACACACACAAACACCAGCACGCACTCAACAACCACGCAAAATCAATCCAAATCTCTATGATTTTAAAAATTTTAATTTTATAAATTATACATTGTCTAAACACCTTAATAGCTGCCACTCTTGTGTATTTGCTTAACGTTACGAGTGTTGTTGTTATTTTAAAAACACAGTACATGCGTCAAGTTGGCATATTTTGTAGCAGTAAACACAGCGCGCAGCACAACCGTACCGTATGAAATCCAACAACAAATTAAAAAACAATGCGACCTGTGCTGCCGGACGTTGCGCTCAACAAAGCACCACCAGATGGCAGCCTTTCGACGAAACTGCTGAGCATGCGCAGCCAACTTCGTGTGACGCAAAACTGCGTTCGCAGCCAACTTAGCTGCTGTTAATATGCATTGGGCGGCAAATGTTACCGAATTTGAATTTCAAATATTACGAAATCTATATATTTTTTGTAAATTAGTTGTTAATACTAAAATACATGGTTTGCTTATGTGTTATGCTTATTATTTGTTGTTGATTAAAATAGACATTAAAGCGCTTACAAATGGTAATGAGACCAGTGCGGAGCCAAGCAGAGAGATTTTTGGAGGATTACGAATAAAAAGTGATAAGCGGAAAATGGAAAATGGCAGTGCTTTACTTAGTCGGTATTTAATTAAATTTCCGATTGGTTTTCCTTTTTGGCTGCTAAAGTCTCGCTCGGAGGCTTGTAGAACCACCAGGCGCCCAGGAAGAACAAAACGGAGCAGAGTTTGCCCACCAAGGCCAGGAGCCACATGTAGCTGGAGGAGAAGTGGATGTAGATAATCTCTATATTTAGTTGATCCATATCCATACTAACCGACTGATGTAGAAGTTGTCGTAGACAAGACAAGCGCCGCCTGCCGCCTGGGCATCGCAGGACTCGTGCCAGAGCACGCAGGACTCGTCGATGAGCGCGCCGAAGATTAGCGGCGCTGGAATGGTGCCCATCAGGCGCACCTTGATCCACTGCAGCCCCAAGGCGAACGAGCGCTGCTCATCCTGCACGCACCTGCAAGAGAAGAGACTTTAGTGCACTCCACTTGGTCCATCCCTCCGCCTGACCCACCTCAGCGTGGCGGAGAGCGCGGGCATCGTGGCCAGGAAGGTGAACAGCATCAGCACGAAGCAGAGCGCCACGAAGTAGGGCAAGCTCTGGCAGCTGGACTCGCACATGACGTTGGTCGCCTCGGCGGTGTGGTCGATGCAGCTGCAGTTGCTGTAGCTCTTCAGGGTGTCCTGCTGCTCCTCCTGGCCGCAGCCCGCGTAGCAGGGGCTGTAGTACATGACGCCATCGGCGCCGCAAATGGGATCGTAGTTGCTGCGGCTGCAGCCGCAGTTGGCATTGCAGCTGGCCTCCAGCGTCAGGGGCAGCCCCAGCTGCGTGGCGTCGTAGGGCGTGGTCACGCCCGCGAATGCCGCATTGGGGCAGGAGACGAGGAAGCAGCTGGTGAAGAAGGTGGCCACCAGCGTGGCGAGCAGGCACATCTTGATGATGCCGCCGCAGGCCAAGTTCAGCCTCTTCACCAGGTAGCCGCCCAGGAAGGTGCCGCCTCCGCCTGCGGGCACCGTTATCAGGCCCATCACCAGAGCCGAAATCACTGGCGAAATCCCGAACTGATTCTCAATTTGCTTGGGCAGGAAGGCGGCGAAGCCCGCTATGACCAGGCCCTCCGTCGCGCCAGCCAGGTTGAGGAAGAAGAACGTCGGATTCCTGAACAGCGTCAGCACGGCGTGAGGCAGCTCGCCCAGCCGCCGGCGTGGCTGCGTCTTCTCTCCCACGGGCTCCACCTCCGCCGTCTTCTTGGTGTACGCCTCGGAGACCTTGGCCAGCTGCAGCTGCTCAGCGCCAGGCAGCGACTTCGGATACCCAAAGATCGGAATGGCGATGAGCACGCAAACCACAGCCGCGAACACAAAGCCAATCCACCAAGCGCCGATCCACACCTTGCTGTCGCTCGTCAGGCTTAAGCTGTGGAGAAAAAAAACAAAGAAAAAATTTAAAAATTTAAAAATTATTAAAATTATACAATTTTTTTAAATTATTAAAATTATTAATATTATAAAAATTTTTTTAGTTATTAAAATTATTAAAATTACTACAATATATTAAAACATAAAAGCAATTGTTATTTTTTCTATATAATAAAATGAAATATTTATTTTAATTTTATTGCAACATTTTTAATATATGTAATAATTTTAAATTTATTATTATATTTTATATTAGTTAATTATATTTAATAGCAATAATATTATTTATTTTAATATATTAATTTATTATTTTAGAATTTAGAATTTTTTATTTTTTTGTAAATGAAAACAATATTAAAACTAAATACTAAAAATAAATAGTAAACCAAAAATAAAAAAGGTTTTTTTTTTAAATTCTATTTCTTTTCTTCCCTTTAAAATACCTTTAAAATACCTTTAAAAATTCATAAAAACTAATATATGTGTATAAATATGTATATTCAGATTGCTTGAATTTTTAAAATTGATGTTCCTATTAATTTATTGCTATTACGTTTTTGTATTACGTTATTCCTATTACATTATTGTATTACGTTATTACATAGTAATATAACGTAATTTCTATTACCGTATTACGATTCCACATTGCGTATCGTAATATTGCATATTTTTTACAGCCACTCACGTCGTGCTTAACTTTTAAACGCTGTTCTCTTGCGCTCTCAACGAAGCTGGCTAATCCCAAGGCGCAGTCTGATCCGTTGCTCTCACCAAGCAAAAATTTCCTTTGACTTGCACTCAGTGCTCTGTCACATATGTATGTGTGTGCTGGTAAATTCCTTGTATGTTAACATTGATACGCCTGTATGCGTGAGTTCTGCTGCTTGCTCACTGGCTGGTTCTATGTTCCAAGCTCTCTTGTGCACTCAACGAAGCTATGCAAGTTGACCAATCGTATCATCCGTTACTCTCCTCAGCTCTTACTATGCATAATTTCCTTTTGCTTGCACTCACTGCCCTTCATATGTATGTAGTGCTGCTGCATTCCTTGTACTCTCGCTCACTCAGAGTAGCTAAGCTAATTGACCAATCCCAGAAGGCTTATGATCGAGCGAGTGGTTCGTTGCTCACGATGACTTCTCCAAATTCCATATTTCTCAGAGAGCGGGAGTGAGTATGGCTTCAGAGCAAACACAGTTTGCAGGCTAACTCTATGCTTATATCATTTGTTATAAATAATTCTTTAAAATTATTTACTACAACTATTACAATCCATCTTATTTAAAATTATTAACTATATTTAACTAAAAAGTTACCACGAAGAAGAGGAGGACTGCCAAACTGCACGACTGAACACCACAAGATCAGGAAACCAACTGAAGAAGCGCTCCGCAGGCTCGCCTTTATATAGGCGGCCGCGATGCCCACTTCTTTCATACATTTCAAACGAGCTGAATTCAACTGTTGAGCCTTTTTGCGCGTTAGTTTTTACACTCGATCGTTGGCTGACAAATGGCAAGGCTCGCTGCTGCACCCGCTGCCGCTGCTGCTGCTGCTGCTGCAAGCATCCCAAAAACTTCTGCTGCTCACTCATGCATAACTGTGTTAGTGATCTGCCATTGGCTCTGCTTTAACTCAACTGCTGCTGCCCTTTGGCTCTGCCGATGGCTGTGCTTCTGGCTGAGTTCTAGCTCTGCCTGTGGCTCTGCTAGTTGCTGTGCATTGGCTCTACTCTGCTCTGCTCTGGCTCTGCTCCTGATCTGGTTCAACTGCTACTGCTACTTCTGCTCTCTAGCTCTGCCAGTAGCTCTGCCACTGGTTAAGTTCAGGCTTGGCTTTGCTCTGCTCAGCTCTCCTCTTCATCTGGTTCAACTACTGCTGCTGCTTTGGCTCTGCCAATACCTCTGCCTCTGCCTGAGTTCGGCTCAACTCTTGCTCTGCCTTGGCTCTGCTCTGGTTCAACTGTTTCGTCTCTGCTCCTGATCTGACTCAACTGTTCACTCATGCATAGATGTGTTAGTGCTCTGCAGCGCTGTCTCTTGCTGTTACAGATATATTAACAGAGAATGTTAGACAGACAGAGAGCTGCACAGACAGAGCGACAAACTGATTAACAGACAGACATATGTACATGCATAAGGAATCAGCTTATTCCTTACATATATATATATATATATATATATATATATATATATATATATATATATATATATATATATATATATATATATATATATATATATATATATATATACATACATATATATATATGTATCTCCTTATACATTTATCTACTATATATATTTTTAGATCTATCATTATTTCTTTCACCTGTATATGTATGTACATATATATCTTCTCTAGTATTTCTTACATAAATTGTCGTTAATTTACATTTACATTTATATTTACAAGCCAAAATATTGCTGTAAACTTTGCTTTGTCGCAAACATAAACAAGCATATTCTTATACCCTGTAAATTGTGAAAAGATGTAAGTATGGGGTATATTGATTGTAACAGGCAGAGCCGCGGCGATTGAGAGAGAGAGGCAGTGGCAACAGAGAGAAAGCCAGAATCTGCTCTTTATCTACTTAAACTTGTCAGTCCATCTATATAAGACTAAAAGATATAAGCCTAAACCATATTAGGCTTAGGGTATCATTTAGTCTTGCATTGCCCTCCAAATTACCTTGACTGCATTTCTTTTTTATAGCTTCACAATAATTTAGTAGCTCACCGAGCGTAAAAGTGGCAAACGAGATTCACGAGACCAACCCAAGCCAAGCGCCAAGCGCCAGGCTCCCAGCTCCAAGTTCCGGGTTCCCTCCGTTCCGTATGACTTATGGCATCACCTTGACAATAAGCCGTGCGGCTTATCCGTGCAATGCAGCGGCTCCGACACCAGCAACAACTCTCAGTGCTTGGTAAATCAAACAAATGCCCCACACCCACACCCACAACCACAACCACCCACCTCCCTCACCCACTCCGATTCGCATTCGCACCTTATTTGCCTCGTTGTCAGCACGAAATGTTGTTTTATTAGTCTCCGGAGATGTTAACGCGACGGCGTGCTTTGTGTTTGTGGCATTTGCCGTTGCCCGGGCAACAAATCAGCCACCGAACCACGTTGACTGCCCCACAGGAGCCGCCATTAAAGTCATTCGCCATTGCCTTTGCCCTCTTCCAGCGGCTTCAAGTGGGCCGCGCGATTAATAACAATCATCGCGGATTTATCAGTTACTTAAGCACTATCAAAACCAAACATATATATATCTACTTACTCAGCTGCATCCACGGTTACGAAATCCGTATAAATGAGCAGCAATTGGCCGCCCAGAACGTAGCCAATTGCCGGCCCAATTATGGCCATCGTGTAGTAAATACCTGTGAATATATCGAGAGCTCATCATCAAGTGGCGACTCACTCGAATGTTTTAATTAAACAAATAAGTGAAAAGTATTGAATATGCGAGTGTGAATAGAGTAAACAATGAAGATTAAAGAGGCTTGCAGTCGAATATATCCGACTGCGAGATGCCCTATACAAAGTCTTAGAGGCGCTAAGTTAGCTGTGTGGAAGCTAGTCTACATGCCAAATTGCTAAAAACAAATGAATTAAAAATAAATTAAATAAATCAAATAAATAAAATTAATATAATGAATAAATGAATGAATAAAATAAATAAATAACAAAAATAAATAATTAATTAAATAAATAAAACCAACTAAATAAATAAGTAAATGAATAAAATAAATTTAAAAATAAAATAAATAAATACAGTTAATAAAACAAATAAAATCAATTATATAAATAAGTATATGAATAAAATAAATAAATAAATAAATAAATAAATAAATAAAATAATTAATAAAATAAATAAATAAAATTAATAAAGTTAATAAAACAAATAAAATAATGAATAAAATAATTAATTCATTAAATAAATAAAATCAATTAAATAAATAAGTTAATAAATAAAATAATTAATAAAATAAATTAATAAAATTAATAAAGTTAATAAAACAAATAAAATAAATAAATTAATGAATAAAATAATTAATTCACTTAATAAATAAAGTCAATTAAACAAATATAAGTAAATAAATAAAATAAACAAATAAAAAAGTTAATTAAATAAATAAATACAATTAATGAAGTTAATAAAACAAATAAAATCAATTAAATAAATGAATAAAAAATAGAATTAATTAATTAAATGCATATATAAATAAATAAAAAAAATAAATTAATAACATAATTGAAGTAATTAGATGAGTGAATATAAAATAATAAAATTGAATTATTAAAAGATACATTAAAATAAATTATTCAAAATAAGTAACTAAAAAATTAATATTTAAGTTAATAAAGACAAAAAAACGATTTCAATATCTATTCTTTCTTTTTGTTAAGCCTGTATTATTTCTATTTATTTTTCCTTATTTAGCATCAGTTTTAAATAATTTACAGCTAGAATTTGCCGAGTCAGTGAAATACTTTTCAGTTTAGCCACAATTTGTTTGCATTTGGCATCAATTATTTTGCGAGGCTTTGTGGCTGCCTCTAGCCACTGTCTGTCTGACTGTTTTGGCAATAAGTCGATGCATGTCTTATCATTTGGCTGCATCTTAATTTGCATGACAATGGCCCAAGAGCAGGAGGGCTGGGACGAGGGCAAAGGCAACTGTGGATTTAATAACTTGGCTGCTCTGTGCGAAAGTGTTTATCCTTTCCTTGCTGCCGCTGCTGCTGCCGCTGCTGCTGCCGCTGCTGCTGCCGCTGCTGCAGGCGAAGCAACAAATAAATAAATGAAAAACGAGAAGAAGAAACAAAAGAACTTATTGGGAAAATCCCCGAGAAACGAATTTCAATTGTTTCAAAAGGCGCAGACGACGCGTCGTAGCTGGACGGGCTTTGATAATTCCGCATCCTGTCGGATGGGAGGCACGATAAACTTAACTAAGAGGCAATAAATTTCGCCTGCTGTCTTCAAGCTTAGCGCGTGTCCTGGGCCCTTGGCTCTGACATCAGGTCCTGGCCCCGCCGAATTGCGCCTGACTCAGCTTTAAAATTGGGTCAATAGGCGAGGAGAGGGGGAGGGCTAGACGCAGTTGTGCAAGCATTGGATTGGACTGGATTCGATTGGGGGTATTCCTTGGGCCTGGGGTGCAAATAGTAAATAGTATATTCACTTCCCTTTGTAGCTGCCATCGTTTGGCAACATAGCAAATAAAAATAAATATGCATGTGTGTGTGTGTGTGTGTGGGTGTGGGTGTGTGGAACTAATAGATCCTTTGATATGCCCGCAAGGAGCTGGCGCTTTGCTTATTTGAGCAGACGGAGCTCGCAGCAGCCGTCGCAAAGTTTGCCCAGAAATGTCTTATCAATGCGACAGTTAAACTTACCCAAGTAAACAGATGACATCTTTGTGGATACATTCTCATCCAGATAGGTTACGCCCAGCGTGAAGAGCGGCGAGGCGCCGGCGCCATGCAAAAGTTGCGCCGCAAAGAACAGCCAAACCGTCCAAGTTAAACTCTCGCCCGGCTGCTGCTGCTCCTCCTCCAATCCAGCGCCACATCCCAGCTGCAAGATGCATACCAGTTAGTGCTATTTGACCAGCCCTCAAAACAAACCTTCGCCTGGCCCACCCACCATCGTCTGATTCGCTTGGCCATCCCCATCCATCCCCTCGCATAGGTTCGCCTCGGCTATGGTCGCCCGATAGCTGCCGACCAGAAAGTGCGGCAGCGAGAAGATCAACGAGCCGAGACCCATCAGCAGCAGCCCAATCGCAATGAAGCACGGCTTGGACGCACCCTTCCGCCCGCCATAGTACGTCACGGGCACCAGGCACACAAACGACGCCAGATCATACCCACTGGCCACCAGACCCGTCTGACGCGAGCGCAGGCCAAAGCGCCGCTCGATAGTCGAAATGTTGACGTTCACGAAACCATTGACAATTAGACCTGGAAAAGTTCGGATAATTTTTTATATAAATAGATAGATATTAGTATAAATATATAAATATTTTTGTATATTTAGTAATATTTATATTTATATTTTATATTTTAAGCAATACAGTTTTATTTTCGAATTTCAATTTAATTTAAAAATATTTCTGGTCTTTCGGCAAACTTAAAAAAAATATATAATCAAATGGCAAATATTATTATAAATATATAAAATTAAAATTTATTAATAACTAAAATAAAATTGATGAAAATGGTATTACTCTTGCTGGGTCAACTTGCTGTTATAACATAAGAATGTTATTACGTAAGAGTTCTATCGCGTAAAACTCTTATTACGTAAGAGCAGAGCTAATGCAGATCCAGAGCAGATCCAGGCAAAAGAGTTGAGCCAGAGCAGAGCCAAGGCAGAGCCAGGCAGAGCCACAGGCAGAGCAAGAGTTGAGCGAAAACTCAGCTGGAGGCAGAGCCAGAGCCAGAGACAGAGCAGCAGCAGCAGTTAAGCCAGATGAAGAGGAGAGCTGAGCAGAGCAAAGCCAAGCTAGAACTTAACCAGAGGCAGAGCTACTGGCAGAGCTACTGGCAGAGCTAGAGAGCAGAAGTAGCAGTAGCAGTTGAACGAGATCAGGAGCAGAGCCAGAGCAGAGCAGAGTAGAGCCAATGCACAGCCTGTGGCAGAGCCAGAGCAGAGTCAAAACTCAGTCAGAAGCAGAGCTTTAGCTCTCATGCAACTGCATATTATTCAACAAATGTAAAAATAATTGTATAAATTCCATATAAAGTTATATTTAAAATTCTTTTCAGAAATATAAATATAAATAATATTATTCATAAGACTTTATTTCAAGTTATTTATTGATTGCAGTCCTATAAACTTTACCTCACTTAAGATTATATTACTTTTATGAAAATCATCTATAGAAAATTCTAAAAAATATATAAAAAGTAAAGCAAATATATAAAATATAAAATATTCCTGCACAGTGACCCGTTGTGAGCTGAAACTAATTCAGAATTGCATTTGAAGCCCGGCGAGTTTAGCCTGGCTCAAGCCAGCAGTCGAACGCCCTCCACCAGCTCCCCAAGCACTATTCAGGACTATTACCGAGGACATCATCCCTCAAGGCGGGTGTCATAAAAAATAAGACGAGCTAAGATGATTTTATGACTCGAATTGTTGGCAACATCAACAGATTGAAATACAATATGAAACGGAGATAGAGCAGCAGCAGCCGCAGGGGGGCGCAGAGTTATAAATTAAATATCTGTACGACAAATTGATTTTGCACATAAATATATAGACATACATATGTATGTATATATAGAATAGATATGTGTAAGGTGTTTGGGCTCATTGTGTTGACAACGAATTCAATTTATTTTCCAATAATCGAGCTGCTTGAAAAATGTCCTTTTAGTCACACGAGCTGGACACACGGATGCCAGCCCCCCTGCGGAGTGCTTGAGGGGCGGCGTCTCTGGTTGGGGCGTCTTAAATGTCTCAAGCACTCATAAGTCATTTACCCCTGAAAAGTGCAGTAATATGGATCAATTTCCTTACGTCTAATGAGAGAAAAACGGAGGCGGGCACCGATGCTTGGCGAAGTCGAGTGAAGCATCCTTTTGTGTCGACTTTGTGGCATACGTGACAATCAACCGATTCGTTTATGCACTGCAATTGGCCTTTGAAAGTCTCACGATGCGAAAGCCCTTCCTTAATTAGCTAAATTTATTGCAGCAGCGAAAAGGACTGCAACAAATTTAATTGCAATTGAAAGCATGCTTTAAAATTGCATTGTTATCAAGAGTGAAATAAATAATATTCATTTTTTAAATTTATTCTAAATATTTAAAACTGTAATTATTTAAATTTGAATTTAAATTTTAATATTTAACATTTTGTGCACAAGAAATAGCAAATTCACAGCTGTAAGCAGAACAAAAATATTTATTTCCTGCTAAATTTATTATTTTTTTCTAAATATTTTTCTTTTATTCGAGCTCAAGTCTTTAAAGATATTAAGATATTATTTATTATAAATAAATTTAAATATTTAAATTTAAATAAATTTAAACTTTTTTAAATTTATATATTCTTTCCTTAAAAAATGTAAACAAAAAAAGAAGTTCATAAATAAAAAACTAAATAAATTAATGTATAAATAAATGAGTAAATAAATAAATAAATTTTTTTTAAATAAATAGAAATAATAGAGAAATAACAAAAAACAAACAAATAATTCATGAGCTGTAAACCAAATAAATTTAGTTAAAACTGAATGAAACATGTTATTTATTTTAGTTTTAAAAAAACTGTTTTTTGACTATTTTATTTATTATATTTTTATATTTATGTGACTTTAATATTTTTATAATATGAAACATAATATAATTAAATTTTGATTAAATTTCAAATTTTTATAGATTCTAAAATTGAATTGAATCTGCATAAAGTTTCTGTCTACGGCTATAATTTCCACATCAAGTTTTCCCAGGTAAAATCTCTCCGTTAACTCATATTGCCAAAGCTATAAAATTTTGGCGTGGTTACAAATACTTAAAGTTGCCCTAAGCACACAGTGGACACACGCTTTGTAATTAAAACAATAAACCGTTAAAATCGTTTGTGCAAGTGGAAATGGGAAAAACGCCGTGGAGGAAGCGAGCGATGGCCGTAATCCCAAATTGTAGCGGATGATTTATGTTAATGCCATGTCAACTGATTAATATTTTTGGTCACGTGCCGCCATTCATAACCGAGCTGCACTGTACTGGACAAACACGAGCAACAAACGACAACAAGACGAGGAAGAGAGAGTGAGAGGAGAGAGATTCGAAGGGCTGGCTGCAGGGAGATTTATCGCTGCACGCGACCTGGCAAACACTTGGAGGCTGGGCGTTCAGCCTTGTCATCACTTTGACACCAGTCCAAGAGTCCACAGAGAGAGAGAGAGAGAAAGAGAGAGAGAGAGAGAGAGGGGCCCAATCCAAGTCGGAAATGCGCTCACGTAGCGCAATGTGCAACAGATGCCAAAACTGTGGGAATCCATGCATATAATCTGTTCGGGTTTGTTTATGGCACTACCAAGACATAAATACAGCGAGCCCTTGTCCCCTGTCGCTGGGGGCAACCCCAATGGCCGAGCTAATCCCTGGAACAGTGCCTAATCCGTGCTGCCTTTCGCAATTGCTGAATTTTAATTAACCACATGAATATGAAGCTGCCGTCGCGTAGGGTTGTCATGGCTACCAGCCCGACGATTTGCATTGCCCCGATTTACGCCTATGACAACGCGCCAGCCGAGCGAGGATGCTAGGATGCGCCTTTCAAACTATTCACAGTCGACAGTTTTCTTCCTTTTTTTGTATTTTTGAGGTTAATGCATCCTGAGGCTAGATAGGTGAAAAAGTGTCTGTTGACTGCTTCGGGGGCTGATATTAATTATTAACTCGTTTCCCATTCAGCAAAATGCTTTCGCCTCGCCAAGGCGCTTATCTGTTGCACACAGCCTTCGGCTGGCTGAGCCCAAAACTCCAACCAAAAGCCGGAAAATTGCCCATGCAATGCTCAGCGATGCTAATGAAGCGTTCCACTTAGCCCCGCCCCCGGTCTCGCGTCACACTTTCAGTTTATCAGCGTGTGCTAAATGCAGTTTTTTGCCACGACCAATTTTTGGCTTGACTTGGCGCAGCGCAGCTCAAAGCCCAACACCCAACTGCTGGGGCGCTTTAGGGAAGCTGGGAAATAATTTTAATTAATTGATCAACAATTTGATTTGGATATTCTATATAATTGATTAGAAAATGCAACTATACTGCGCCCTCGAGTGCACTGGCACAAGGATCGCTAAAAAGCTTCGAAATATATTCCGAATAAACTAAAAATAATATAAAAATCTTAATTTTTTCAGATTAAATAGGGTCAGCTTATTTTAAATATGAAATAAATTTTTATTTAACTATGGAGCTTTATTATTTACATATGAATATATTTAAAGTATTAAAAATCTGTTTTCAAATATTTGAATATACATATTTTTTAAATATTAAATACATTCATATATAATAAATATATATACATTTACATATATATTCTTTCAATTAAATTTTGTATTTTAATTTTAAAATACTTTTAGATTATTTTTATATTATTAAATATATTGAATATTAATATGCACATTTAATTATTATATTATTAATAGGAATACTTTTTCAAATATTTTATATATTTTCATATATTCCAAATATAATTTTAGTTTAAATAAAATAAATTACTAATTTTCTAGCTAATTAGTCGACTTTGAAAATGGGAATTCAGAGCAGAAGCAAACGTGGCCGAGCCCATAAAGTTATTTTAAAATTATATTTTTCTAATTTCTATTTCACTTTTATATAGCATTAAATATATTTCTATATATAGGTATTATCTAGGCTGCCTCTATCACCTGTCTGGGACAGAACAAATCAAAAACTTTCCATACGTTTTCAATTACAATTTAAATAAATGCAGCCACTCGCCACATCCACTTTATCAACTTGAACTTTATGTAAATTTGCATTTTATTTGCTTAGCAATATGGCCCAGTTTAATTAAGCATGATTAGATAACTGATCTAATCTTGCATTGCCACAACAAGTTTCACTGATTTCCCCGGGCTAACAATTTTGATGTGGAAATGCACTTTTAAATCACTTTTATAAAATCACAAAAATAATTATGCAGAGAGAAAATACTTAAATTTAATTTATATTTATTTAATTTGTACTCAAAATAATTTTACAAATATTTTTACGAGGTGCTTCTTAGTAGATGTTATCAAGTTTATCTTTTATTCGCATGATAAGAACAAAAAATCAAAAAGTATGTGGGCGGGATCAGCGAGACGGAGCTATTAAGTGAATTAAGCACGGACCACGATGAGAATTTGTGTGCCAAATATTGCCCCCTCCCACTCAGCCCCTCACTTACCCTGCAATGCGCCGCCCCAGCAGAGCCAGAAGAGCGCCCACTTGGCGGTGCAGAAGCGTTGCAGCCACTGCGGCTGGCATCGCAGCCAGCCAAAGCGCGGCTCCTCCAGGCACGTGGAATCCGTGCCCGTGCTGGTGCCCGTGGAGCTGCCCACGCGGCTGGACCGCGCGCTATTGTTATTATTCATGTTGCCATTTCCATTGCCATTCCCGAGCTTCGGTGCACTCGTGCAAATTGTTGACATGTTGCTCGAGTCCTCATCAACTGCCTGAGATGTGGACATTTTTTATTTGGATTCGATAAGAACTTTAAGAGATATTTCACTGGAACTCGCGACTGCTGCGATCCGCAACGAACGAAGCGCCAACTGCAACTGAACGCACAGATTTGAATTGCGCCAAGCCAGAGCTTAGCCTCAGCCTCAGCCTCGGACGTTTCCTGCTGCTCGCCGCTTAACAGCGCAGGACTTAGCAGAGCTCTGTTAGCTAGCCAAAAGCAACCCCATTCACACACATACATACACAGCCACCCACACACATACAGATAAACTCACATCTGTTGGCGTAAACAAACTTTATGAATGAAATTTTATGCCCGATGCTGCCCCCTCTTCCATGTGGTGCGCATATCAACAGTTGTCAAGATATTTAATTTGATTCTAATTCAAGAAAACATTTCTGAATTTATTCACAGTCGGCAAATATTATTTGAAGAGCTTGCCAAGTGTTTGTAAAATATATATTATTTTAGCTTTATAGCTGCCACGAATGACTGAAATTCGCTAATTTTATTTAAGTGTAACTTAACATCGATTTCGGATAGAACAATATTGCTCAGTTAGCATAAATTGTTGAGAATACTTCTATTGATAGATGCTCACTGCATATTACTCTATAAATGGGATATATATGGGGTGTATACCACAGCTTTATTAGCTTGAATTCTATGTAATTTCTACAGCACTTCTTCTAATTTAACAAATTTAACAATAGTAAATGAAGGATATGCCATATTCTTAACAAAAGTATACTCATAAAAAAAAAAATTTAAAATTCCATAAATTCCATATACCTTTAACAGCAAAAAGATAAACCACATTCCCGAGTGCTAACATAATGCGTAATACGTAAACATTTTCTCAAGAATTATTCCGTTTCCAAATTGTTTTTTTTTTCTAAGATAATTTCCATTATCTCTTTCCAAGAATGCCCTATTATCGCTTATCCGTCTATATCGCTGCTGTATATAAAAAGAAGTGTATTTATCAAATTTATCAGATTTTAGTCTATTCACATTGGCAGATTGAACAGAAATTAAACTATATCTTGTTAAGAATGCTTTAGTATCGAATAACCAGATCTAGCATAGGACGACAAAATTGGCGTGAGTCTCTATAAGTATATACTATTAAATATATTTATATTTTAAAAAGATAGTCTAAACAATTAGCAAGCTGCCAAAAATTTTCAATTAATTTATATTATTTAAAAAGAATTATTTAATTTTTTAAATATTTTATTCATATTTATAGCTTGACACAAACCTACCATACCACATCCATCTATAGACTCTCTATAGGGGTTTATATAATATCTAAAAGGACTGCAATCTCATGGTAAATTCATAAAAATTTAACTAAATTATTATTTATTTATTTCAAAATTCCAGCTTCTTTTATAGTCACATAAAGTTGGAAATCTCTAAATCTAATTTCCTTTTACAGTAATCTTTACTTTATCGCGCCTTAGATGCCAGCCCATATAGTCTATATATTTGTATAAAAATATCTATAAACACTAACCGAAAACCTGTCTTTAACTTAAGCCTAAGATCACTTCAAGATAAACTTCATTGAAATTTTCAATAATATTTGTTTTAATTTCCACTGTGCGACGCACTGGCAAGCCACAATAACTAAAATCTTTAGTTAGTTTATTTGTAAATAATGAAAAGCTTTTCTCAGCAAAGTTTAAGAAGAAGAAGAAGAAGAAAGCAGTTCTTAAACTCGACATTGGATTGTCTTTCTCTGGACTGGGGCACACTCAAATGGAACGTCTAGTCGCCCGTCATCATTTCCATGAACTCTGCAAGCGGAATCGATATACATATAAAGATAAAGATAAACTGGTCAGATCTTAAGTTTGATAGTCGAATTACCATCAAAGTCAACGGTGCCTGAGCCGTCGGTATCAATTTCGGCAATGATGCCATCGAGATCGCTGGATGATAGCTTGTCGTCGAGGGCGGCTAGAATCTCTTTCAGTGTGGACGTGGTTATGTAACCGTTGCCCTCGCGATCGTACAAGCGAAATGCCTCTTTCAGCTCCTTCTGTATGGCCTCGGCGTCCTCCTCCTCGAGGAAATGGGCCGCGATGTTGCAGAAGCCGTCGAAGTTCACCTTGCCCGTATCCTCCGGGTCGTTCTCATCGATCAGGTCCTGCAGTTCGCTCTCCTCGAACATCTGGCCCATGCTGTTCAAGATGGTCTTCAATCGCAGCGTTTCGATGAAGCCCGTCTTCTGGGTGTCAAACATCTGGAATGCCTTGCGCATAATGTCCATTTTCTCATCGTCCTCCTAATATCGAATACATAATACCCCAAATATTTGCATTATATATGAATATGATATAATTGCCGTTGGCAGGCGGCGATTCGTACCATTTTTTTTCTTTCTTATATTATTCCGCTGCCGGTTGTTCCGTTTGGATGAGCGATGCGACTATGAATGTGGGGTATACCGAATGCGAGTGGTTTCTGGCCAACTGACTTTGTACATCAACGAGTTGCTGCTGCGTTGGACCGCGAACGTGCACTAATCCGTTCGTCTGGCCAAGATCATTATTTATAAACAACAAAAAAAGTTTTTTCTGCTAAGTGACTACGTCATCAGCACGCAGCACGCAGCACGCTGAGCGCAGAGCGCACAATTCAACCCCACCCGCACTCACACACACACACTCACGCACACTCTCACACACTAACACCTTAGCCATTTGGCCATTCTTCACGTTGCGGGAGGAGGGTTATTGTTGTTTGTTAGACTTTTAGCCGCAACGCCTTATTGAAGCTGGCCAAAAATATAGCCAAAAGCGCTCGCCACATGCATATAGCCGTTGGAATGTGCTGGCGGAGGCTGGCCAGACATTCGACCAGATCAAAGTGGTGCACGACCGACCAGGTTGATCGCTCGATATCTCCATCTCTCGATCGGTCAGACTAAGGTCGCCCACTGCCATCGCAGCTGGCGACGTCATCTACAACTCAACCACGCTCCACGAGTGCCGGAAAAATCAAACAAAATGCACCGAAAACGTACGAAAAACAAGTAAATCTGCTGCAGCAGCGAGCGTATGCGATTGCCTAATACTCGCCCATTGGTAAAAAAATTAAATTTCTACTGATAAGACTAGCAGACTAGACTTCCCTTAAAGAACCCCAAAGAACTCCTTCATTTCTGCACAGGTCTTTGGCATTCTAAGCTAGAGGATATTAATTCCCAACCAGTCAGCTAACATTAGGGGTATTCTGAAACACATGTCTCAAATTTCAAGTCTCTAGTTATAGCAGAGCCCGAGTTCATATGGATAGTTAGATCTATAGATTTCGATATGTAAATATTAATTGTTCATTTTATTAAGATCTCATCATCCTTAGCATTAGGAGTCTTCACGAATATATAGCTCAAGTTTCAAGTCTCTAGCCACAATAGAACCCAAGTTCAGTTGGATAGTTAGATCCATCGACTTCTACACAGAGTTTACATAACCTCTATAGCGTTATGGCTCAATGCGAATATACTCATTTAAGAGCTTGTTCCGTCTTATGAACGCTTATAAAATTATACAATGTCGAACCGAAGAGGCGCAGCAGATCGCCCCCAGAGTCAGTCACTAAAAATCGGCTATAAACGTCCTCACAATCAGTCACAAAATCAGCGCAAATTTCTCACGGTAATTGTATTTTTAGTACTTTATAGCAATTTTTGTCCAAATGATCATGAGCAGTGGGCCAGATGTCGATGACGATGCCGATGCTGATGGCGATGGCGATGGCGCTGCTCTTGCTCTGCCGCCATAGTTACGGAGCGCCCAGAGATTCACCTCTCCTCCGGGGCGCGTAAATTGTTTTCAGAAAAAAAAACAACAACAACAAGAAGAAGAGAAAAAATGTTGATGTGGTTTTAGATTTTTGCGTTAAAATAAACAAACAGGCATTTCAGCTCTGGCAAATGGACATCAGAATTGTTGGACGTGCACCAAGCCCAGTGGACAGGTCGAGCGGGGGGCATACGGTGTTGCAGGCGGCCTTAACGTGTGTGTGTGCGCGCGAGTGTGTGTGTGTGTGTGGGTGGGTGTGTATATGCTCTATATAACCTTCTGACGAATTGGTTTGGTTTCTGTGCGGCATTTTTGGCAATAGCCAAAGGCAATTTGATTTTTATTATTTATGACAAAACGTGAAGCACTTTGGAAAGCACTTGTATGTAGTTAGCTACGTGTATGTATGTGTGTGGGTGTTTATGTATGTGGCATGGCAATGAGTGCACTTATACACACATATATATACACACAGAGTCTGTGCGTGTGTGTGTGTGTACCTGCCAGATACTTTGCTCGATTGTTTTTGAATATTTGTGTTGAAATATGTTCACATATCGTATAAATATAGATCCCATTCTCGGTACACGTATGTACATATGTATGTATGTGTCGAAAGTTTCTAATTTGGCCGCTGACAGTTGGTGGCTAAATTTGCGGTTAATTAACAAAAATAAATTGTATAATCCAGAAGCGTTTGCGCACCTTTTGAATATTTCACAACATTTCACACAGCCCAAGCGTCAAATCGTTTCCCCAAGTAATACCAAAACTATAAATACAAAAATATATATGTGTGTATATAAGTATCTTTTTTTTAATTTTCAGTTACATCGTCTTTAGTGCATTTAATAAAATAAGCAAAATGCTAACAAATATTTAATAAATAATAAAAATATATTAAATGATGGAAAATATTTTCAAAAACTATAAAATAAATTCATTTATTTTATAAAAATTGAAAAATTAAATTATAAATCGGATATTTAAACTTTTAAAATAATAAAAACTGATATCTAAAACTAGATTCTTGTATTAAAGTTTAAGTTGGGCCTAAACGAATCAGAATTTGGTTTAGACTGGGCATATAGAAAGACTCTTAATAAATTTATTTGAAAATTATTGCAGCTTGTTTACAGCTCAAGCTAAAAGATGAAATCATCAAAGAAATATTTGAAATTTTCTTAAAGGCGACACGGATAACAACTGAAAACATTTAAAATTTTATGTATTATGTATACTTCTGAAAAACATTTCTATATTTAAGTTATACTTCCCATAGATCATTTAGATAGACAATTAAAAATTTTTAAAAATAATTTTATAATATTTAAAAAAATTTACAATTGGCTATCTAAATGATCTTTAATAATAAATTATATTGAATTTATTATTTAAATAAAATTAAAAAATAATTAAGTATACTATATTATTATTATATTCTAAATAAAATCAAAATTTTCTCAAACTTTAAAATAGTACAAAGAAATCAAAAATTAATAAATCCACAATATTTAACCTGTGCCTCAACATCCCCAATATACATACAATGATCACACTTGATGCACGACAGCATGCAGCAAGAGCCAGAGCTCAGCGAATCCAGCGATGCTACAATCCAAAATTTTAGCGCATGATTTATGTTAATGCCATGTCAACAGTTTAACATGTTCGGTCACGTGCCATTTAAACACACACACACACACGCACAAATTGAGTATTTTTTATTTCCATTTAACAAGAGTCTTGAAGCAGAAATGAATGTGGGCGGATCAGCGAGACAGAGCTATTAAATGAATTAAGCATGGACCACAATGAGAATTTCAGTGCCAATATCCATCCACCCATCTCGCCCCCCACTCACCCTCTCACTTACCCTGCAATGCGAGCCACTTGGCGACGTGGAAGTCAGCCTGAACGTGGTTCCTCCAGAGATCGAGCTGTTCACATTTCAAGAGACGTGTTACTCGACTTCTCATCAACTGCCTGTGATGTGGACATCTTCTATATTCTATTTATAAATTTAACTGGAACTCGCGACTGCTGCGATCCGCAACGAACGAAGCGCCAACTGCAACTGAACGCACAGATTTGAATTGCGCCAAGCCAGAGCTCAGCCTCAGCTTCAGCCTCGGACGTTTCCTGCTGCTCGATGCTCAAACAGCGCAGGACTTAACAGAGCTCTGTTAGCTAGCCAAAAGCAACCCCATTCACACACACCCACACATACACAGCCACCCACGCACATACAGATAAACTCACATCTGTTGGCGTAAACAAACTTTATGAATGAAATTTTATGCCTGACGCGCCCCTTGCTCCTCTCCCATTTGGTTCTCATATCAACAGTTGTCAAGATATTTAATTTGATTCTAATTTAAAAATATCTTAATGTGTTCAGAAGAGGCAGCAAAAATTATTTGAAGAGCTCGCCAAAAATTCGAAAATGAGTTATTCAAAACAAATTTATTCAGCCATAAAAATAATGCAGAAATAAGACATTCATCATAAAATCACAAAATTTCCCAAAAAATATTATTAAATTGAAAGCAATTTAGTTGGAGGGGGGAATTCGACAGCTAGATTAAGATTAAAGTAGAAAATTAAATTAACATGGAGAAAATAGGAATTATTATTTATTCTCCCAAACCCCCCAAAGAAACCCCATCACATGTTGACTTCATTTTAACTTTCAAAAGTTTATTCAGTAATTTCTTTTAGTAGTTTCTCTTGGTTTCACTAAATATGATCTTAAATTATACAAAAAATGTATGCACAAGTTTGTAGCCAATCAAAGTGTATTCATGGTGTATGAATGGTTCATCTAGGAATTAAGTTTAATTAACGAAATCTGAACAAAAACAATTAATTAATTCGTTAATTTACAGTGTCCGCAGGTGGGGCCAATGAGCACCAGGAAGGAAAAATTAATATAATTTGTAAATTAAGTACGAATGAAAATAAATCAATTAAACAATAAACTGATAAAAAGAAAACAAAAACAAAAAACTACGCAACATTAACAACAAATATGTATATATATATAAAGAAAAACTAAAGAATTTATTTGTTTTGTTTTTAGTTTAGTTGAAATTTGGGGCATCATCTAACACATTTATCAGTATTTACAAGATCTTTTTTCTTTATATTAGTATCATTTTAATTATGTATGAATATTTATTCAGTGTTAAGTTTTTTCAATAGATTTTGTTTTCTTTTTTATTGACAGCTTGAAAAGTTGTACTTCGTCGGCTTTGCGACAGGCTGAGCTCAGGCCGCAAGTTATTGAGCAATTCGTGGTATATGCTTTATAATATATTATTTAAGAAAAAGAAAAGAAAATCGTTTGCTTTTCCTTGGGTTCTGTTCGCTTAGAGCGTACTTAATTCGTATGCTTGGTTTAACATGGATACAGTGAACGCTTTGGGCACTACGACAAATATCACATAATGAGATCAATTGGATTTATTTTGGGTTTTTGTTTGTTTTTGTTTTGTTTTTTTGTTATATATATATATATAGTGTGTGTGTGTATGTGTATGTGTGTAAGAATGTACGATGTCATTTGAACTTAACATTGCCTACTGATTGACTGGTGGGTTTATCATTCAATTAAAGTATTCTTCTTCGAGCAAACTGTTTGTTGTTTCATTTTCATTTTAAGTTTTAGTTGTTTTCTTAAATAAAGCACACGCACATTGCACAATAAAATGTCAGTTATCAAAGGCCAGCCTGCGGCAAAGCGAACAAGAACAAAAGTCTTCTTATAACGTATAAGTATGCAGGCTCTCGAGTAAGTAATGGATTGGTGTTCCTGGTCGAACTTAAGTATGTTTAGATAAGTACAACATAATTAACAATAATCTTATACAACTTTTCAAGCGTCAATTAACTCAAGTTTGCCCGAAACATTTGCAATATATATATATATAAGATACATTTGTATATTCATATAGTTTTGTGTATTTTGCTGGCCTAATTTATACATACATATATAAGTAGTTGTGTTTCATATTTCATTTCATTTCATTTCATTCGTGTTTGCATCTTTCATTTGCCATTTGATATCATAGTTAAAATATATAGTATATATATCTTGGTTTGTATAATTAGGTATATACTTAAGAAGAATTTAACCAAAAAAAATATATATATAGATATATGTATGTATATATATATAATCATATACATATGCATACGTGTATGTGTGTGTATGTGTATTTGTATAGTAAAGTAGTAAAATAAAACAAAGTTATGTTTAAAACTTGTGTACTTTTTGTTGTTTCTTATTGTTAACAGTTTTTGTGTGTGTATGTGTGGTTGGTTGGTTGGTTGGTTGGGCTGAGGAGCAGCAATAGGGCATGGAGTAATGCACCCATTGCTGTTAAGTGTCTTCACTGTGGGCGGGTGGGCTACGGAGACAGGCAGAGTTAGAAAGACAGGGGGAATGCTGAGGTGGGTGTTTGCTGATTCGCTGCTTTTGTCAAATTGCTCACGTCATTTTGCTTGCTTCCATTTGGGTTAAGTACCTAATGACCCAAACCTGCCCCAAGATCCTCCTGCTGATGCTGCTGTTGTTGTTGCTGTTGCTGCTGCTGCGACTGCGGCTGTTGTTCAGCTTCTGGCATGTCGGCCAGCTCGCTGTGCATCACAATCTCAATGTCACCCAGCTCGGCGGCAGCCTCCGCTTTGAGGGTCATATCCTCGACACGCGACAGCTTCTGTAGCGTGTGCAACGTCTCCTCATTGATGGTATGCTCCGGCGAGATGTTCTCCTTGAGTTCGCGCTTCAGGCTCAACGGCATGTGCACTGCATTGCGTTCGGGCGGCGATGGCGACTCGGCAACATTGCCCAACATTGGCGATATCGTCATGGCAGCCGCACTGGGATTGACATCCAGTTGAGACGCACTGCTCATGCCATCGTTGCCAATATTGAACGAGAGACTGGGCCGGAACACTTGCTTCCTCAAGTCGCGCAACTGCCGCGACGCTGTATCCAGGAACGAGCTCCCGCCAACGCCCGTCTCCAAACCAAAAGCTCCTGCTACGCCCGACCCTCCTGCCGGCAATGCTGCTCCTCCCGCTGCCGTGTTGCTGCTGCTACTGCAGCTATTGCTTCTCGATGGCGGCGTTGTCTTTCGCGCCGCCATAAACGTTACGTTCACATCGCCGCTGAGGCCCATTGTTGAGTTTGTTGTTGCATCTGGAAAAAACAAGAAGAAGAAATTAAAGACTGAACATGGAAACGCGGCAGGTAGATAGCTATGATTATGCTCCTTACTCTGTGCGTTGTTTGTGAGTGGAGCCACGGCTGAGGCCGGTGCTGCCGATGGCTTTGATTCCGGTGATGAACTGCGCTGGAACATGCTGCTCGGGTTGAACAAGGTGAGCAGCTTGTCCACAGTGGTTGGATTGGCAATCCATGATGATTTGCGTGCTCGCGTCGCCGGTGGCTGTTGCTGCTGCTGCTGTGGCAACTGTTGCTGCTGTTGACCCGTTGCTGTTGCACTCGCCAAGGAGTCCATCTCACTGCTAATGGATGCAGCTGCTGAGAGCGCCGCACCGGCTGCCGAGTCCTTGGTGAGCGTTATATCGTTGTCACCGAACACGGCGATGGGGCAACTCTTGACGGCAACAATAGCCGCTCGCTCCCCACAGTCGGAGCTATCTGTTAGATCGGTGGAGGCGCCGCTGCCGCTGCTGCTGCTGGTGCTGCTGCTGCTGCTCGTTGCACTGGATACGGGCGAGGTGCTGCATGAACTAGATGATGTGCTGGGCGAGTTGGGCGACAGCTTCTGTATCGCCTCCGACTCCCCATTTGTACTTTGTTGGTGTGCGTCGTTGTCATTGTCAGCAGCTTCAGCGGCGGCGACGGTGGGTGGCGATGGCTCCACTATGATCACGCTGCTGATGGGCATCGCTGTTGTTGCTGTTGTCGTCGCTGTGGCCGTTATTGTGGTCGCTGCCACGCTACTGGTGGCCTCAGCCAGCTGAGCGGCTGCCTTGCGCGCCGACTTGAGCATCGGCGTTGGGGGCAAGTGAATCGGTGGCGTCTGCGGATCCTCGTAGATGCGCGAGACATGAAAGCGCGAACGCGGCGACACGGACAGTCGCTTGATGGTCTGTGTGGATGAGGTCACGGATGCCATCGATGGCAGCGAACTGGACGTGGGCAGCGGCAACGCGGCATTGACACTCAGACTGCTCTGGCTGAGCAGCAGGACACTGCCGCTGCCGATGCCCTCGTCGCTGCCGCTGCAGCCAATGCCCGCGGCGGTGGCCGTCGGTATGGACATGCAGCTGCTGGCCGAGCGCGGATTCGGCGGATGCTGCGGTGGCATTTGGGCCAGAGGCGAGGTCAGCGGGCTGCTGATCTCGTTGACGCGCGACACATGAAAGCGGCTGCGATTAGGCGAGGAGGACGGCGATATCGTGGGCGGACTGGGACCCGGCGAGCGCAGACGCGCGTTCGTCTTCCGCTTCACCTCCAGTTTGGCAGCCGGCGTGGGCATTGCGGTTACTGCTAGCGCAGCGGTCACAGTGCCAGTCGCTGCGTCCACCAGCGGCCGACTGTGGCACGTCAGCGAGATTTTCCGCGAGCCCAAGTAGTAACCGCCGCGACACCGATTGAAGATGCTCTTGCCTCCGACGGCACCGTTGCCGTTGCTGCTGCTGCTGTTGTTGCTGCTGCCGCCCACGTTCGCCGCCTTCTCCGCCAGCTCCAGCTCCTCCGCCTGCATCTTCTCATTGCGCGAGCACATGGAGCGCACTGTGCCCAGTACTCGCGTATAATCCAAATGCGCATCGCTGCCAATCTGCAACAACACAAACCAAAAATATATTTCCAAATGGAATTCATTAGTTTCATTTCTTTCCTTATTGTTTCGAAGATTTTACATAACGTTCGTCTCGCCAGAGTACAAATATTTGTAGTAAGCATGTGCACAACTAAAGTTGACCTTTTCAGCCCTTTGAAGGTTTTTCAATTGTGTTTAATTACTTCTTAAATATATTTATTAATTTTAATATCTTTCAATTCTAGTTTCTGATTAAGTACAAATTGTGGACAAGAATCGAACGGCAAAGCCAGCATTGACTGTATGATACTCTGACTCTAAGGGAATATCATTCTATATCTATTTTTTGTATTTCTCAATATTACTCAAGAACGAAGAACTTTTTGGATAAGTCTACGATATTTTTATTTTTATTATAATCTGTGTTGAAATTAGTTGAAATTCGATGCATACTATTGACTGTAAGCTGCTCTGTTTTCAGTTAGTCATACGAAAACTCAAGAGTTGTTTCTGTGAAAATCATTATCTGTTCATAAGCTCATCAAGTTCTGCTAGCTCAGATAAATCAAAAACTAATTGGTATGTGGAATATACAAAATTTCAAATGAACAAGTTCAAACTGCTGTTAGGCTCATCTTTTAGCAAGTCTATATTAGTTGACTATATTCTATATTTGGAGACTTTAGTTTTCTAGTTTTCTACATTTTGTTGCCCTTTATCGAAATTTCACCTAAATTTTCATTATGAATAGTTTCAGCTTATATCAAATTTGTTAAGATACAACAAAAATAACATATTTTCAGATATTTTGAAGTGATTTATAATCTGTATAACTAACATATAGGATCAGCACACAAAACTTGTAAATTCAGAATTCTGTTTACGAAAAGGGTTTTTGAACCGTAAATGAAAGAGCTTGCTTCAGGTCTTCAGCTGAAGTTTGAAGTCGAATCGTTTTTGCTTTCAAATATTTTGATATAGCAATATAAAAAAATATATTAAAAAATAAATAACTGGGTCAAGGAACTAGTTTTATTTAATTACAAAACATATATAAAAAAAAGCAAAAATTATTTTTAAAAAATATTTATAAAAATTTAAACAAACAAATATTTATAGTTTTAAAAAATGAAATCTTTTTGACATTTAGAAATATCATATTATGATCACTAAATATTATGATATTATGATCACTAAACATTGACAAATTTCTATAATTTCTCGCTGTTCGAGAAACGTGTCCTTCAGTTATGCACACTCACAAATAGTTGTCAAAGTTATAAATGTTGGTCGTGCTCAGTTTTTGTTTTTGTTTTTGTTTTTCTATTAGCTAAGGTGATTTTTAATAAACGAAGTGGCAGCTGTTGAACTATTGCAATGTTAGCATTGTTAGCGTTTTTTTAGTGGTAGCAAAGCCGATAATTCGTTGCAATTGTATGCCCAGTAGGCGGCAGAGAAGTATATATATAGAGAGAGAGAGAGAGAGAAAGAGAGCGAGAGCGAGAGCGAGCAACGAGTAAGAATTGCTATGATGTTGTATGGGATTTACTTACGCTATCCTGGGGCATTGGCGTTGGCGGTATAACTTTTACTATCGGCACTATTGGCAACTTTTGCGATGAAGGAGTTGGTAATACAATATATATTTATATATATTTATAACAACAATAAACAGCACGAAATGAAAATGATTCAATTATAATAATCAATCAACAAATAACAATCAACTCAACGCTCAACGCGCACAACTGTACGCAACTACAACTATTTTTTTGGATATAGAATTTTCTAATCTTTGGCTAAAGCCAAAGCCTTAAATGTCAATTACACGGGCTGTCAAGCTTTAAAAAAAAATAATACTCTAAAAACTTGTATAACTGATCAATTTAAATATTTAATTCCTATACTTTTACTAAATTTCTTATATATTTATATATATTATAAACAGCAAGAGCACAACTACTATTTAAAAATAAACTTTTTTGATTTTAAATAATTGAAGAGATCACAAAATTATTTATTTTCCAATTTAAATGAATGCAAAAGTAAAATATTAACTTTTTCTTTGAACTAATTTAAAATAGAAATTATTTTTTTATTTCAAAATTGATCTAAAACAAACAATTTTTATTTATTTTTTTTAACTATTCTTTTTTAATACCTTAATTACTTAAATGTATATATTTATTAAATATGTGTATTTACATTTAATATGCAAAATACAAAAAAATAAATATTTGTTTTCTTTCCAATTAATTCATATTTTTGAATTTCAATCTGTTTTCAAATTAATTTAAGACCTATAACCAAATTATTACTATAACTATTTAATAGAAAATGCGAACTTTCAAGGAATATTATTCACGCCTTAAACAATTCGCTTTATCATTAATTACTGCCTTAAAAATAATACGCATCGTGTAATTGACATTGACATAGACGTAATAAAAAAAAATAAATAAACAAAAAACTTTTACAACCACTCAGCTTCATCTCCTGCATTGAAATCGTATCAAAATGTGAGATATTCATAGCTAATATTATTATAAGGCTGTTGTTCGTTGGGTTCGGCGAGCGTTCAAGGAGAATTTTAATAAACTCTTATATTCAGCTGACTTACCGTTAGACGTTTGGGCTCATCATTGATATCAATTTGGGTAATCGTCTTGTTGGACTTGAGCACCTCGGCAATTATATTCAGACTTTCCACCTCTAGTTTATTGTCACGAATGTCGATGCGCTGCAGCTTGCTGTTGCCGCCAAAGGTCAAGATGGAGGCGAGCGTCTCGATGCCCTTGGCACTGAGATGGGCGCTCTGCAGGCCGAGAGTGGTGAGCGTGGTGTTTTTGGTCAGGCTATCCTTGATGGTGGCCACGAAGTCATTGGACAAACAGTTCTTGCCAATGTTGAGCAGCTCCAGCGAGGAGCTGCGCGAGAGCAGCTCGGCTATGCAGGGGCCGCAATCCTTGGTCAAATTGTTGCTCCAGAGGGCGAGCGCCTTCAGGCCGCTGGGCGCACGATTGGCCGCTTCCAGCGCGGGATCGACCAGTTGGCGACGCGAGAGTGTATCGTTCTTGGTCAGCTTCTCGGCGAGATGTGGATCGGCAACACTCGTGCTGCCATCCAGCGAATTCTCGCTGCACAGGCTATCCGAGCTCTGGGATCGATTGCGAGTCGACTGGTTGAGGTAGGTGCAGCTGGTTTCCACGCGACGCAGGCCGCTGCTGACGCCGCCCGGCGATGTTGACGGCGGCGGCGGCGTAGGTGTCGGACTGGGACAAGGACTGGCACTGACTTCCTTATCAACAGCAGCAATCGTTACCTTAGGCCCCGCCGGCGCCACAATCACCTCGGGTGTCACCGGCTCGGACGGCGGCTTGAGGTGCACAGCAGGTGTGGTCGTGACTGCCTCCTCAGCTACCAGCAAACACTCTGTCGACTCACTGGCTATAGTCGCCGTCTCAATGGCCATCTCTTTGGCCATGTCATCCAGCCGCGTGCTCTCCAGCGATACAGACAGTCGACTAAACTCGTCTGGCAAATGGCGACTAATGTCGCCCTCCGATGCGCTCTCAAATGCCGAGTCCATGCTATGCGTATCGTCGAAGTCATCTCCCGCCTTCGTGTTCTTGTTCATGTCCAGCGGTCGTGAGCCACTTGGCCCCTCAATGCCATTGATGCAGTCGCTCTCTTCGGCGGTTACCTCGTATATGGCTGCTGCTTCGCCCGAGGCGCCCTCTGCCTCAGCCGCTGGTATTTGGTTTATAACTTGATTATTATTATTATGATTGTTGTTGTTGTTGTTAATATTATTGTGGGAATTAGCATTGTTGTTATTCTGTACACAGGTTTCATTGGGTTCAACGGTTTTAGCCTCTGTTGAGGGAGTAATATCTGCAAGAAGAAATAATATTAGAAATTATACTGAATGGAGAAGCTGAAAAGGAATGTAAACTTTATCAAGTACTTTTAAGTTAAGTTATTAGTCTAGTATACATAGAAATATAAATATACAATTCTATATAATGTAGCAATCTAACTTGAACTATTTTTTAAATATTTTCTATTTTAATATTTATGGTTCATATATTTTTTATGAAATATTTCATACAAGGCTTAAGTAAAATGAGTCTACAAATTCTACAACTTTTTTTTACATATTTAAAAAAATATTTTATGATTCGGTAATATATTAAAATAATATATATTTATATAAAGTAAAACTCCACATACGAATTTTAGTAAAAAAGACATAATATTTAAATTTTGAAATCAAATTTATACTCGGAGCAATTTAAATTTAGCAATGTATTTAAAAAATATTAAAGCAAAACTTTAATATTTTTTAAATACATTGCTAAATCGAGTAATATATTTTGGAATATATAAAAACTTTTTTAATGCATTACTGTATATTGGAATATTTGTAGAAATATATAAATATTTTTGAAATACTTTGTATATTATTTAAATATATTATTCGTTAGACTCGTGCATTACTATTTCTGAACTTTGATTTATGTGCAATCAACCAACACTACCCCATAGCTAATATAATCTACTTCCAACATCTCAGGGCAAACCTACGCTTGCTTGTAATATACATACATAATATATATATATATATGAGCATTTTACACAAACATTACATATATAAAGATTCAATTAACACTGAAAGGAGTGAATGTTTCAAAACCCAAAAACTGAAAAACAAATCGGTCCAAAATGACCTGCAAAATCAGCTGCAAAAATGACAGTTTCATCGTGTTAGTATTGTTATGAGACATATCAAAAATATCTTGGAATGAGTCCTTCAATAAAATGCATATATTACCACATAAGTTGCGTTCATTTTGGGAACTTTGCTGTTGTTGTTGCTGTTGGACTGCTGGAGCTTCCTGCTCCAAGCTTGGACTAACCACCGTCGCAGAAGACATGCAGCTTGCAGTGAGCGGCATCGTTGTTGACTCATCCATGGATGTTGTCAATGGTGCTGTCGAAGACAATTTGCCAGCCACATCGTAAATATCATTGCTGATCTCGCTGATGTCCTCGGAGCAGCAGGCGGCTAGCGTGTCGGTGGATATGTTGGATGGCGCCTCCTCGCTGCTGCTATCGCTATTCATCGAAAGCAGTTTGTCCAGCATAGACTGTCCAGTTGCTCCCTGATTGCCGCCGCTTCTCAGCGTGCGCACCGTGTCCTCTGTATTGTCATCGTCAGCATCATTCTCCAAATCCACTAACACAGCTATGGCTGGCTCACAGCTGTTAAGTTCTTCAGATGCTACCGACGAAGTCGCCGGCGTTGACGGCTGCTGCTCCGCTACGGTCTCCATGATTTCGACGGCATTCGGTGTTGTGTGGGCTACTGTCGCCTTTGCCTCTGACTGCTCCACCAACTGCACCGGCGCTGTTGTCTCTAGGGGTGACACAAGGTCATCATCCTCAATGGCTCGTGCACGCTGCAGCGGCAAGCCACTGCGTCGCTCCAGTTCGATCGCCTGCAGGATCAGTGCCTGCACCAGGTACTTGGCGCCTTCGTCTCGTATGTTGTTGTTGCTAATGTCAATTAGCTCGATGCTGTGGTTGAACCGCAGCATATCCGCAATGTGCTGCGCATCGGTGCAATCCAAATCGTTGTAGCCCAGCCACAGCTCCTTCAGTATCTTGTTGTGGTACAGCTTGCAGCCTGCAAAGAGTTTGAGTGTTAAAGAACACGTAAACACACAGATGCCGAAGTGCGCACACTTACAGAAATTGGTGAGTGGAGGTCCCTTGAGGCCGCAATGCTCCAGCTTGAGCGTATGCAGATTAGAGGTGCTCAGCGCACTACCCAGATTCTCGGCGCCCACCTTTGAT
This sequence comes from Drosophila paranaensis, assembly GCA_035047545.1. NCBI lineage: Eukaryota > Metazoa > Arthropoda > Insecta > Diptera > Drosophilidae > Drosophila > Drosophila paranaensis. The sequence continues at coordinate 126,068 of JAWNPL010000001.1, forward strand.
ATTTGATTGCCCTCGGCATTCAGCAGCTGCAGCTCCTGGCTGCGGCCAACCATGTGCGTGCAGAGGCCCCAGCCACGAACCGTCATCTGTTCCTTGTTATATGAAATATCCAATTCATTGGCAGCCTCATAGTACTCAATCATCTGGCAGAGTGCACTCAGGCAGCTCTCATTCAACGGGCACTCTGACAAATCGATGGCCTTGTATTGTATCTGCGGGTGCGATGCGTAATAAGACATTAAGTAATTGCATTTGAAATGCTGAATTGTTTGCCACTCACCCGCATGAATATCTCCTCGAGCGGCTCACAGTCGTTGGGCGTCAGCTGAATGCCTTTGAGCGATAGCAGCGGTTGCCGCTGCAGGTGCAAATCCAGCGCCTTCAGGTGTTCCATAATGTTTTTTAGCGGCTTTGTGTGGTGCTTAAAGCAGGATTTCACATACAGATCGGCGATCTCGGCTATGCTCGACACCTGGCAAACTGCAAGAATAAAGAATATATATATATTTTTAATATATTTATGCATATGAATAGAAATTAGCAGAACATAAAATTATCAGTTGGCTTTATTCCCCTGCATAGCTATCCTATCTCAGTATATTATATTTAAATGAAGTCCCACAAGATAAACTAAGTAAATCATAAAATATTTAGCAAACAATTCATTGCTACTCAATTACACTTCAAACACGATAAATTCTTGGAAATATATCAAGTTGACATATACGCTAAAAATTGCTTGGGATTAAAAAACAATATATATTTGTATTTTCTATTTGGCTCACGCGCGCACACGTCATAACTGGAAGTGCTTATATATATATATATATTTATATATATATATATATATATATATATATATATATATATATAAGCAATATAGAAATCTATATATATCTTTACACATCTATATATACATATATCTCAACAGAGGCAGCTGATCAAAATTCCGCAATTTGTGATCAAAAATACATATATAAACAAAGAACATTGTTGATTCTTCCGTTTGTCATGCAATGTGACAATTTCAAAGCAACTACATTGAAATAGAAACACACTGAACGACTGCGGAATACCCTGTAAAAGGTACATAGCATGACGTGCTGGTGAACTTTATAAATACTTTTAGCATAGATCAATCCATATCAATCTATCTATAAACATACTTAGCTCAACTCTTAACTTTTATATGCCCTCGTAGCTTTTACCATAGGGTATAAACATCATTTTGCTCTTATATGAAGTCATTCAGGCATTTGTCATAAATAAAACATATTTACACGCAAATATATATCAGAAAAGCTGATGGCGCGTGCGTGTCTACCCGAAATACACCCAAAATACATTATAATCATCTCTATCATCATCACTATCATCATCATCTAGATGACTCGTAAGACGCAGACAAATTGTCCGCAAATGTCAAAAAAATATAGATAAATGAAATTGCGGCATTTCCAAATCGTGAACTTGTAATTTGCGAGTCAGACGAACCTGCTGCTGTCGTCCGTCTGCCATTTGGATAGACAAGTAATTTCCAGCTAAATTTAGATACTCTTTATGATAATTGGACAGACGCAATCTAAACTTGACCAAATCTGAGCAGAATAAAAGTAAATATTCCTCTGTCTGTGTGGGCAAGTGGCTAGAATGTAAACTATATGTTTTTGTAGCACATTTGCGAATGAAATTGTTCGGTTTCTAGGGGGCGTATCAAATCGTATTTAATTTAAACATTTCTGGGCGACAAAGAAACGCAAATGGTGCCAAATGCCAAGTGCATTGAAAGACATAACGACACAAAGCTCTCCTAAAAATAGTGCTTCTTGAGAAATGTAAACAGATTAATCTATCATTGCATTATCTAGCCTCAAAGCACTGGCAATTAAACGATTCATCTTAAATCAATGACAAAATTTGATGCCAACACGAAAAATGCTCGCACAAATGTTGCGATACCCTGAACGCTGCAATGGCCATGGCTAGGCAGGGTATGATGGTTTCTTCTTGTTTAGAAATGAAAGAAATGGAAAAATTCAAAAAATAATTATAAAAATATATATTTTATTATACAAAAATGTATATAATTATATTATTAACATAAAAACTTATAGAACAGCCCTCGTATAGCTCAACTTGATTTTGAATAAATATACATATATTTTCTCATAGAGCACAGAGCACTGTGATATATACAATTTGTTGGCATATTTCATACCAACTCAAAATTGTATATTAATTGTAAATTATATTATATTATATTATATTATATTATATTATATTATATTATATTATATTATATTATATTATATTATATAATATTATATTATATATATCTGGGTATACTTTAGTCAGGTACTCTTGCCCATAAACGCTTTCCTGTGCTTTGTTTTTGCCTAGCTTAGATTTTTCTTCAAACAAATAATATTTTCTTTTGGCAATCGTTCAAAATGTGTCTCATACCGCTCAGTTTTCATAGCTTGTGGCATACGAGACGGACATCTGTTAAATGATTCATTAGTGCTCGGATGCACACTAGAAACATCAATTCCTCAGAAACATTACTATATATACGTGTGTTTGTGAACATATATATAAACCATATATACATACATATATATAGTATATATATATATATATATATATATATATATATATATATATATATATATATATATATATATATATATATATATATATATATACATATATATATATATATATATATATATATACCATATACAGCCTTTTCATTTTGCGCTGGCAGACAATGTGTCGTCCGGCTACGACATTTCGCTTTTTGTGTGTGTTCTCAGTTAATTGTAAATCATTTTTGTTCAACTGATAAAATATTTTCCATGAATGCCTCGTGTGCTGCCGGCGGTTTACGTTTGTCAATTTCACATGGCATTAGTTTGTATTGTTTGTTAGCAATTTTTTGTGTGTTTTGTTTGCTTTTCGTGTAATTTAATACACAAAAACAAGTCAGAATGTTGCACTGGAGGCGCCACTGACTGCTGACTGCTCGTTTTCAGTTCCAGAATAGTTCAATTATTTTTAACAAGTCTCAAAAGGAAGTCTGTCTGCAGTAAAATAACTTAAACTTAAGACAAGACAAGCAAGGGTTACGAATATTTGTACTAAAATGCCCAAAACGAATACTCTCTTTTCACTTCATGAACGAGTATAACAATGAGAAATGTTTCATTAAAGCCCATTTAATGATATACTAAATGGGATTTTCAAAATAAATTACTCATACATCAACTAATTTATGAATGCTTAACTGCTTCTTTGTAGAGGTTTCTAGTGGAATATGATAGAACTACAAATCGACATTTTCTCTGTTAAGGGAAGAAGTGAAATGAAATGAAATTAATTTTAAATATTATTCTTCCTGGTAACAGTAACAGTTTTTAACATTAATAGAAAACAAACCTATCTAGTTTGATTAAGCTAGAAATGCTAATCGAGCATATAAACATTTATTCAACTAATACGTCTAATTTGTACATAATTTACTTATTTTTTTATTTTTTTGAAATGGACTGAATCAAGTAAACTAGTTGTGAAACACATGATAATAAGTAAATTATTAAAAGAAATATCTAAATAAAACTTACTCCTGTATTAGTTAGTAATATTTTAATAAATCATTTGCACAGCTAATATATGCATATATTATTTCATCGTACTCATTAGCTAAGCTAACTAAACTCATTTCATATGATATATAAATAAACTAAATATATATTATACATATGTACAGAAGTGGAGAAAACTATGTGAATAATGTTGAATCATTCATAATCAACTCAAAATGCACAGCACCAATATTAACATTAGTATAAATAATCTATGCAATGCCAAACAATTTTAAATTATTTTTAAGAAAGAGCAAATAAAAGTATAAATCTAAATAAATTATATACCCAGTTTATAACATATTTTACAAATTACTAACCAAGTCACTTGGCATACCCACTATAGACAGCCTCAGAAATCCAGGGTATAAACAAAAACTGGGCCTATATGCGATTAGAGCAAATAATGCAAAATATATGAAAACAAGATGAAAGCATTTCGCATCGTAAACAGCTTTCAAATGTAAATAAACTATGAGAATTTCAGAAATTAGACTCGAAACACACTTTTAATTCGATTCTACAAACAAAAATACAAAAACCGAAAATTTGTTTCAGTTTTTTTCTTTCTGTATTTGTTTTTATTTTGTTACGCTCTTATCGCATTCATGACGATAAAATACATTTTGTTTACTCAAATTAAAATAAAAATATCAGAACTACAATGCAAATCAAATAATATCTTAATCAAAAACAAGTAAACAAAAATATGCGATCGGGCACTACCGACTGCAGAATACTCATTCACGCCCCCAATCAGTATATATAATTATTTTAGAATTCGAGTTGAGCCATAGTTGAGTGAGAGCAGAGCCATAGACAGAGTCAGAGCACAGCCTAAGTAGACCCAGAGCAGATTTAAAGTTGAGAGTTGAGCCAAAGCTGAGACAGAGTCGAGCTCCAGCTGCGCCAATGCAGAGCCAGAGCACAGACACACATTGCACAAAACCAATATACTCATTTCGCTTTCGTGATCATAAGTTTGCCTGATTTCGAGTACTTATATAGACTTGTGGTATTTTCTAGTCGAGCATACCACGCTCAATTAATTTATTTAATTCTTTTTTCTCCGCTTTGCTTTTGTTAGTCAGCATTTGGACTCTGTATGGCTGATAAATGTCAAATAAATTATTGTCGACTAAGTATAAATAAAAATGTATTTAAGTGCTCATTTCTATTTTAATAGCAAGTCTATTTTTCGCCACAAAACTTGCAATTGTTGACAGAGCAAACCAATACATATATGATACAATTGGTTTAATAGAGGAAATCACATGAAATGTCTATGCGAGATATATTAACATATGTGTATATTTATATTGGATCCTTTGGCTACGCTTGGCTAAAGCCCAATCGTCTGATTTAATGATTCAATTATCGATCGAAAGCGAATTAGCTCATCCAACGGTTCAAACTAAGAAAACAGCGCGTGCCTGCGGGCAGCTGTTGTGTGTGTGTGTGTTTATATATAAATATGTGTATCAGTGTGTGTGCGTGGCAATTGGCGTATTAAATGCTTTTCAATTTTTTATTATTCTATTGATTTTTATGCGTTATCGACAGGCGCTGCCCTCGGAAAGGGGGAGGCAAAAGGCAAAGCCAAAGGCAAGGCAAACGCAGCGCCAAAGGCAAAAGCATAAAGCAAACGGCAAAAGGCAGCAGACGCTAAAAGCCAAAACAAAAAGACGAGCGAAAAATTGTTTCAATTAAATTGCTGTTAATTTTCTGCTAAACATTTACACAATGTCGGCGGCACAATTCGAGCGAATGTTCGTTCTCGAAACTTGTTCTCAACGTCTTTGCCATTTATTGAAATTTTTTATTTTAATTTTTTGTGTTTTTGCTTTTTTTTGTCGGCCTTTGCCAAAGCCAAATTGAAGCTAAGAGACAAAATTTGTAGCTGTAGCAAGAACCATTTGAATAACATAAAAAAAAAAAAATTGAAAAATTGGCATCAATTCGATAATTTCTTTTGCCACAGCAAATGATAAAGCAGCTGGAAAGCTTCATTAAAGCGTGCATAAATCCGTTTAGATCATAATAAAAATCTCTCAAATTTCATATTCAATTTTGCCACCGAATTTGTTTATCAGTTTAAGAAAAGATGTAAGCCTTGGCAGGAGACAAGTTAGATCACTCCAGTTGGAAGTATCCGACTAGAAAATATCCGGCAGGCTCTTGTCCGATTGAACTAGTATATAATGTGTATATATCTAACTTTTCTACAGAATTAATCAAAACTTATATATAATTTTGCCCCGTCAAGCCACACAATTTCCATTTTTTTATGCCCCGAGCCCCTTAAAAAACTGATTTTATTTATAGACTTTGTTCGTTATGCAAAACTTCGGCTAAGTGAAAACAAATTGTGTACAAAACAATTCTTATCGCGTTTTCTTTCTTTTTTTCAACTTTTTTCTACGCAAGCATTTGCTAATCAGCTCGAGTACCGATGGACGACGAAATTGTGATCGTTTATCATTGTTAAGGAACATATTCTAAGACAATGGCACACGTAAGAAATGATATATGACCAGATAAATAGCTCAACATACAACAAAATAATGAGAAATTACGGACTTAATGTAATTAATTCCAATGTTTTTTCTCATTCTTTTTTTTTTGGCATATTAGTTATATGAGAATAGAACTATTTCCGCAACAAGTGACATTTCAGCTAAATGCAAAGATTAGCATTCATATTTGTTACGTTTATACTCGCTCGTGAAGTTGCGACAGACAGTATATTGGTTTGGTATCTCTTAGAACTGGAATTATGTTCTACTAAGTTTTTGACCTGTGCTGTAGTCAGACCTCTCTTTTGTTATATTTTATAAATTGAAATCTTTTAACCTTGAACGAGTATTATGCAGTTGTTTACGACCGTCTATAATGCTCCTACTTGTTTTTCTTTGTGTGTTTGTTTTGTTCTTTGTTGATTTGCTTTATGCTCGCTCTTTTCCTTGTTTTGCTTTAGTTTTCTTTGCTTTGCTGGAATTGCATTAATTAATTACATCGAAATGTGCATTAATCGAGCTCGTGACATTTTTATCATCTTTCATTAGTACTTTGGGTGCTTACAGACAAATGTACAAACATATATATAAACTCATATGTATATTTGTATTTATAAATATGCGCACTTAAGTCTCTTCAGCAAAACGCTGAATTTGCATTTCTTTTATAAATTTAAAACCTTTTAAAAAAAAAAGCTAGACATAATTTGCCCCAAAAAGGCTGCGATTTTTTTAAACTGTATTTTACTTTTTCTTTTCTTTTATTTCAAAAAATAAAAAATATAAATTAAATACATAAGCTAAAATTAAATGTTAGCAACTTAACAGTCTGTTAAAATGCTCTGCTAATGCCATACGTTCTACAAGAACTCTAATATACTTTAGTTAGGATATCTTTAAAGCTATTAGGATTGCTCTCAACATGTTCAAATTATTGTGAAACTCTACAAATTGGATATGCTGTTCAGCCATCACTGCTACGAGTTGCAAACATCTTCAATTATTCTGTTTATAAACAGTAAATATAAATATAAATATTTACTTTTTGTTTTAACAGCTAAGCGACACGCCCAAGCACGCCTCTTCAATGTGGATGCTGGCTGCTCAGCCAGCTCATTCACTTGAAGTTCAATTCAAAAGTTGAACTCTTGTCAACAATACAAAAAAAAAAAAACAAAAGAAGAAAACTGAGAAAAATTGTAAAAATTACATAAATTTAAAGAAAATTGAGAACTTTTGAAAATTCAACTTTTGATAATTCTTCAACAATTCGGACTTTCTTTGACATCTTTCAACAAGTCTTTTGCCTATCAAATGCCATTCAATAAGGTAAATATTTGTATAGAGTATTAAGCTATGCAAAGTGTTTGCAAATGTGTATGTAAGTATATAGAGTTTCAAATATTCATAAGACAATATTTGCATATTATAGAGTTTGACTTTTAAACACTGAGAAGGGCTAGAAATGGGTATATTGTGCTTGAGCTAACATATGAAACTGGCAGGAGCAGATGATGGCTAATTCCATTAAAAATAAATACTAAATAGGGAGCCCAATACGGCAACTGATAGATCTCGAAAACTAGAAAAGCTATAGATGTGAAATATGAAATATATGATGAAATATTCCCGTATATTGTAGCCAAGAAAATGTTTTTCAGATATACATTGAAGAGAACTAGTATTGTTCAAGGCTTTGAAGATTATGGATTACTTCCATTTCCCACAATTTGCCCCACATATTCGATCAGCATTTCTACAAACTGTAAACATCATTAAGACCATACATCTAGAGCCATAATTATTTTATAGCTAATTTCCCAAAGGCGTGAAGAACAAGCGCAGCTGCTGCATAGCTCTTGGGTATTTCCTAGTCGAGCTAGCGACGAGTGGAGCGCTCTCGACTTGTGACAAGGATGACATCACATGGTACGAGTTATTACACCTACAAAGCAAACCAAAGGCGAAAAGACAAGAAAAGAAAAAGAAGAAAACAACGACAACAAAATACTACTGCAAATCTAGTAAACAAGATATAAACAAAGACAAGAGACGAATTTAGGCAAACAAACAAGACATAGAGTCTACGCTTGCATACTTAAAGTATTTGCACGCACACTCATAGCTAAATATACATAATATACACCTCTACAAAGACTTTTATATACATATGTATGCGTGTAGAAACAAACACGCCGAACAAATCGTAATCGTTTCTACAATTTATAGCATTTGCGGTGAGAAAACAGATAGCAGACAAATGGCAGACAGAAAAAGTAAGCCTACAAATGGAGCCGGTAAAAAAGCGACGACGAATGAGAGAATGAGTGAACGCGAGAAAAGACGCATAGCAAGCAAGCCAAAAATAAAAAATGGTGAGCTTTATGAAGTGAGCGCAAATCTAAACCGTAACCGATCCGAGCCCCAAAAAAAAACCGAATCGTTGAATCTCACGAATCGCACACAATTCGTATCTTATCAGTGATTCTGCTGTTGTTCATCTTTATCGCTAGCTAGGCAAAATAAAAAATAAAATACTAATACGCATACGAATACGAATAGAGCGCGTAACCAAATCAAAGGCAAACCAATCACTCATGGGGGCAATAACAATAGGAATGGCAACAGAACTTAACGGCTATTGTTTAAATAAGCTATTCCAGATAAATACAGATTGTTCAACTGACGAACATTGAGATATTTATAGGTTTGAGATACAGTTCTTTAAAATAAATATGGAATTAGTTTATTATTATATTTTTAAATACTTCATTTTTATTTAATTTTTCTTAAAGAAATTTTTATTTGTGTATATGTATAAATAAACATTTAATTTTATAAAAACAAAAAAATTTATTTTATATAAATATTTTTATTTTTATATAAATATTTTTCTTTTCATATAAATTTATTTACTATAGTATATTATTGTATTATTTAAATTTAAAATATACGTAATAATTGCTAATATTTGCGTATACGTAATATCTAACAAGCTGTTCTTAAATTGAAAACTTTGCAAATAGCAACTCTAAACAATTATTAAAGCCTGGAAATCTCCTGTGTTAGACATATGCATATGCACTTATTAATAACTGTAGAGCAAAACAAAAAAAGGTCGTGAACGAAAAAAATCAATCTACTCTAATGCATTGGCAGTCACACCATTGTACAATGTTTATACACACACGCACGCACACATGTGCACACAAATATGAAATTGCAAGACTGAAAAACGGTGGCAACGTCGTCATCATCGTCAACATAGTCGTCGTTGTCGTCGCCCGCACGCAAGTGTCAACTGTCAACAATTCGCACAATGATTGAATTGTGCGCATCACTTTGCCACTGCAGTGGGCAACTAAGTAAGAAAGAGAGCGCAACACAAGAAGCAACGTCAAAATGAAATGCGCTTGGCAACAAACGTCATCATCGCCATTTATTGCGTTCCGTTATTTGCGAGTGCAGCGCCATTCAGACATTCACTTCAAGCAAAATGCATAAATATTTGTGCGCACTTCATTGAATTGGCTTCGTTTTCTCACTCTCTCTCTCTCCTTCCTGCTCTCTTGTGGGGTTTGGCAGACACCCACATATCGTTCTTGCAGTCGGTTTCTTCTTTACCCCACTCAGACTCTCTTTCTGTTCCTCTCTCTCTCTCTCTCTCTCTATCGTGCTTTGCGCACTTACCGGCTGCATGATCAATTGCAGTCTTTGCTTGATTGCCTATCCGAATCCTTTTGCTCTCATGCTTGCTATCTCTTTCTCGCCTCTTGTTATGTTTCTCACTTCGCTCTATAGCGTTTCTTTAGCTTCCCAATGCATTTCATTCATTTCTGCTTGCAAATTAATCGCTTAAATTGAATTAAATCACAGGAAATGTAATTTACGAAATGTGTCTCAAGTTTAGCTTCCGTGTTTGCACAAGTTCTCGCATAATAAGCAAAGTAAAGTAAAGTCCGTTAACGGAGCATTGCCTATAAAAGCCCAGCGAAATTATCTATCAATATCACGTATTATTCCACCTTTATCTACATGTAAATCGGAAGCAAAGTAATTAAGGCAACTGCCAATCAATTTAAGCATTGATTATAATGTATAACGTATAAACTTTGTATGAATCGCGTATTGCTTTACGTTGTTTAATACAACTAACATCAGGAATACCTACGTTTTCAAGCATTTTAATTTTTTAGTATATACATTTTTTATTTTTATTTAATTATTATTTTAATTTTATATTTTTTTATTTATAAATTATTATTTTGTTATTTATTTATTTTAAAATTATTTATATTTTGTTATTCATTTATTTTAAAATTATTTTTTTATCAATTTTTATTTTTTTTTACCTATTTATTTTTATTCTATTATTTTTTTTTATTATTTTTATTTATATTTTTTCTTCTTTTTCTTTCTTTTTAATTTTTTTTTTATTATTATTTAATTTATTTTATTTATGTTTGCATGCATCAAAATAGCTTACGTAATATTTGTTACGTAATATAATATATAATTTTTGTACCCTTTAAAAAGTGTTGATCATCAACAAAAAAAAAACTACTTATTCCAAGCGTTTCAATAAAATAAACCTAAACGTCCTAAGGTCTAAAACGCTTCAATGAAAATATTAAACTGAAGAGATCTTACGGGATGAGTTATCCGTAATTTGAGCCCATTTTGACCCACTTCATATATTTTATATCTAATTTTAAGCAAGATTAATTCATAATTTGCAAGATGGCTTACCTTTTTCCCATGGATTGGCCGGTTCGAGATATCCAGTAACGAGCTCCTTATCACTTTCCGGGAATGAGACGCGACGCGGCATCGCAGCTGCATTGAATGAGCTGTCCGAGAATTTGCGCTGCAATAGACTGGGCGCTGTGGCATAGCCGCCGGTGGCGCTGCCGCTGTAGCTGCTTCTGCCCGTGCCAATGCCAATGCCAATGCCAATAGCCTCGATCGAGCCGGCATCACTTCTGTTCGAGCTGGAATTGGATGCGAGCGAATCGGTGCGCCAGACGGCGCTCTGTTTGGCGCCGTGATAAATTCTTATTTTCTGTTGTTGCTGCGTACGCATCTGAACGTCGAATGCTGGTTCGGTCGTCTCTGTTGGCGGTTCGCTGCCAGTGACAGAGGCATCAGCTGTTGTTGCTAATTCGGTGTGCTCTGCCGCAGCTGACAGCGGCAATGGCGTCGATGTATTGTTGGCTGTCACTGTCATTGTTGCTGTTGCTTGACCCTCAACAGCTGCAACGGCAACGGCGACGCCAGCAGCGGCAACTGTTTCTTGTTCCGTTGCACTTGTCGCTGCTGCTCCTCCTCCTCTTCCTCCGCCTCCTGTTGGTTCTATTGTTGCCGTTGCGTTCACAAGGTGCGCTGAAATTGTTGGCTCTGTTCCATTGCCAGTTGTTTCTGTCGGGGCCATTGTTGTTGCTGCTATTGTTATTGTTGCTGTTGTTGTTGTTGTTGATGATGTTAATGTTGCATTTGGCGCGGCATTTTCATCAATTTTATGCAACATGATAACTAGACTAATTGGGTTTCTTTAGATTTTCCGCTTCAATTTGTTATAAATGTTCCTTGCTTTTGTTTTGTTTTTTTTTTTTGTGTTTTTTGTTGGTTTTTAATTAAGTTTGTCTCGCCTTTTCCTTTTACATGTGCATAAATTTATGTTAACTCCGTTTTTCGGTATATTTTTTTCGTTTCTTTTTACATTTTTACGTCAATTTCAAATGCAATTGGTCAAAAAATCAAATTTAGAATACGTGTGTGTGTGTGTGTGGGTGTGCGTATGTGTGTTTGTATGTATGTAGTTGATTGTGTGCGCATATACTTGGCCAGCACTGCAAATAAAATATTGAAAGCATAAAACTTTTTATACACGTTACAATTCACATATCATCGGCCGTACAACATTTCATTCTAATCAGAACACAAAAATTTTCCTCTCTCTCTCTCTGTAAAAAAGAACGCACACACAAAATTTTCCATATAAAATGGTTTCAAAACAAAAGTCAAATGAAAACGAGAAAAAAAAACAGCGGCATTGAAATGAGCGCACATTGCGCTCTTTCTGTTGCGCTCTCGCTCTCTCGCTCACAAAGTGAACGAAAAGACGACGCAAAAGAGAATGCCGTAAAAACATTACCTAATTGTTGTTATTGTTTTCGTTTTGTTGCTTTTGTTTCACATTTGCAAGCAAAAAACATTGAGAGGGGCATGGAGAGGTTGGCAAGTAGTAGGTTCGACAGCTCTGCCGCTATTTAGCTGTTGTTGTTGCTGCTGCTGTTTTTTTTTGTCTTCATTAATTCCATGCTTGTTGTTATCCGTTTTCCCCATGCACATTTTGTATTTTTGTTTACCACACAAGCCTGCTCTGCCTTTCTCTCATGAGACGTGTACGTGTGTACTTCTGAATGTGTGTGTGAGTGTGCGAATAACACGCGCCCTGTTGCATGCAAAATTCAAATTAAAAGCCAATTGCAATTGGTAATTACAAATTGTCAAGAGGGACGGACAATCGCACACGCTCTTGATGTTTCTATATATTTTTGTTTTTTGTTTTTTTTTGGCAATTCGCGTTGAGTATTTGTTTAGAATAAATATAAATTACGTCACATTCAATAGCGCTGCCTCACTCACTCCCTCTCTCTTTCTCTCTCACACTCTTGCGCTGGAGAGGGAACTTTAGAAAAAACACTTTGTTGCTAAACAAAGGATTTTATTACAATTAACTTTATTTCAGTGCATATCTTTTTGAATTTTTTCTATCAATTGGGAGTTCACTTTTGCTGTGCTTTGGGCGCTCTACGTTTCATTTTGTGATTGTTTTTGTTTCTTGTTCCACTTTGGCATTTAGTTGATTTTAGCTGATTTATAAATATATACATATATATTTGATTTGTTACACAATATACATTTCAATCGAGAGCCGTGCTACTAAATTGACGTACAAATTAAACAGACAAAGTAACTAAATCGCATCCGAACAACAACCAACAACAACCGATCACAAAGACGTTTCAAATGCAAAAGGTAGAAATCGAAAATAATGAGCAGCAGCAGGAACACGCACTGACACTATGCTCTGCTCTCTCTCTCTCTCTCTCTCACTCTCTTTAGCTCTTTGGCTCCCTTGCTGGCAGTGATGCTCTTTGTAAGTCACGACAAAATATGTATTTCATTTGTAATCTAACACACTCTTATTGACCTGAGGCATTAATCATAAATAATACATCAACAACTTAGCACAGTCCAAAATGCATTTATAGAAATTTGATGGAAATAATTTTGTTACATGTATTTTGTCGCGCAACTACACTGAACACAGCAAACACGGCACGCGCACAGATCTAATTTTGACAGTGCGCACAGCGTTGCCAGATTAGCAAAAGCGCAGTTTCGCTTCTTATCACAGCTAATATTGCACGAATTTATGTACTATTAGGTTTTATATATATGTGTGTACGCAAATCATAAGTATTTGTGATTTGTTTGTGACTAACATATTGGTACAAAAAATATATAAGCCATAACTCTGAAATAGCACATCTGGCAGCGCACCTAATGTCGCGCTCTTTTTACGCAGCTCTCCCCTCCCAACATTCTGATTTTACGCACATAAAAGCGATAATAATAAAACTATCTACATCGCACGTTAAACACACTAGCGCGTATATTAAAACAATAAAATTGCATTCATTTCTGAAACCAACACACGGCACGCGGAACATAAATTATTAGCAGCTCTCGTTTGTAGAGCTCCAGCACAGAACACACAAATTCAAGCAATTGAGACGAAAATGAAACCTTTTTGTTTGAAAGTGTTCTTTTATTGTTGGCTTAACTGTCGCGTGCACACTTAAGCGCGTTTCATTTTTGCACATTTGGTTTACAAAAAGCAGACTAAACTGTTTAAAATGTAGCTATGCCAGAGAATAAACTGTGTGACCGCCGCACGGAAATCATAAAATATATATCCGACTTTTTTAAAAATTACAAAATACCAAAAGGGTGAACAAACCGACAAGTGCCTCTGGAATACTTTAGTATTTAACTAATTTGGTGAGATATCGATTTATTTCAAACATGTGGCAGCACCGGTAAGCAGCTGTTATGACGAAAAGCCAACTCAGCTAATGTGAAGAAATTTTTTATACACAAAAAAAGTTTTGCACACAAACCGTACTATAATTAGGGCCGCGGATTAGTTTAATTAAATTGTAAACAGTGCAGAAATAGAAAAACAATGCAAAATGCGGCCAACACACGCAATTGCCCCAACCAATACGCTGTGGAGTGACTTGCCCCTCTACCTGGCCATCGCCTTAACACTTTCCCTTTCAAGTCTTCCAACGACGTGGGCTTTGTCCGACAAACGACTGTGCGCTGACGAAAAATGCGAACGTAAGTAATGCGCGATATACGTAAGCAGAAAAGTCTTAACTGAGACTTTTCAATTTAGTTCAGCCCACTAAAATTAACCCTGACCCATTTTCTGACTCATATTCCATAATTTTTTCGTTTGTGCAGAGATCATCTCTTTCGGCAGTGCCAAGATCAGTTATGCGTCTGGAGAGGATGGCATGCTGCCGTTTAAGATTCATTCGCCGGTACGCGTTCTGTCCAAGAGCGCCGGCAATAATCCAAAGCTCTGGGGCGTGGAGATTAATGGGCGTCGCGGCTATGCCAATAAGGATTTCATCATGGAGAAGAAAATCTTGATTAAAGAAGGCGACCTTAAATATGAAGTGCCTGTGGTTTGGCCCGCCAAACCGCCAGCCGCCACACCAGCGATCCCAATTGCCAGCAATACACCAGTGGAGCAGGCGCCTCAACAGCCGCTAGAGCAAGCGCCGCTCGTGTTGAACGCCTCCGAGACAGCTGAAGATATAGCAACTACGACCACTTCGCCGCTGGACACGCTGAAGCTGGCCATTCTCACGGAGCAGGAACAGAGTACCAGCAGCAGCAGTGAAGTGCCTTCACCTGTAACCCCAGTGCAGCCCAATGTACAGCTAGTCGAGGGAACGGAATTGCCGCTGGAGGCTGTGCCGGCCGTTACCGAACGAAATCCAAATGCTTCCCATGCAGAAGAAGTCAAAACGGCAGCCAATAGTAAGAATGCTGAGTTGGAGGACGATGAAGACGAATTCGATTACGAAGATGACGAAGAGAATCTTATGGAGGACGACAATGAAAACGAGGCAACACTTGATAGCAAGGCTAACGACAAACAAAACAACTCGAATGCAGAGAGCAAGCCAACGACTGAGGCGACGCCAGCTGCGGAAGCAAAGAAAGCCGATGCAAAGCCGGAAGCTATTGAAGCTCAGCCAGAAGTTGCAGCCAAACCAACTGAAGCTGCGGTGCTTGTGGAAACCCGCAATGTGAGCGTGGTGCTTGATGAGCAGCAGCTGCCGGCAGATCCACAAGCTAAAGCAGTTGAACCTGAAATACAAACTGCAACAGAAGCTAACGAAATTGTTAATATTTTGACTAAGACAGAACCAGAAGTGCAGCTGATGTCACGAGAGATCGCCGAACCAAACGCCAAGGAGGAAGCTACAACTGATGGTTTACCAAGCCAAACAGAAGCTCAAACTGAAGCGACAATTCAGCAGAAAATTGAATTAGTAAACCAATTGGAAGTGTCAGCAAAAGCCAATGCCAGCAAAGTTGAAGGAGAAATAGAAAGAGAAATAGCTCAAAAGGTACCGGAGCTACAGCCAGACTCAAGTGAGAATGAAATCGTCAAGGTGGATGCCGAAGCGCCAATTGCAGCTAAAGTGGAGGATGCCATTGTAGCCAATGAAACGAGTCAGCAGCAAGTGGAAACTGATGCAAATGCAGCACAACCCAAGGCAGAGGAGATTGTCGCACCCGCAGTGCCACAGGCAGTCGATGAGGTGGACAGCTCAACGGTCAGGACTACAGAGGAGCCCATTGTGGCGCCCAGTTTGCCACCATTGTTTAAGCCGCAGCATTTCAATAATCCAAATGAATACTACAAGCAGCTGCAGGAACAGCAGAAGCAGAAGGAGGTAGATGAGCAACAGCAGAAGCAAAAGGAGCTAGAGGAGCCACAGAAGCCAGAGCCACAGGAGCAACAAGAACAGGAACAGCGCCAAGAGCTGCCGAATGAGGAGCAACTGGAACAACAGCGACTAAAGGCTTTGGAGGAGCAGGAGAAACTGCAACAAGAAGAAGATGAGCAACAGCGACAACGGGAGAAACAACAACGAGAAGAAGAGGAACAACGACGACAAGAAAAGTTGAAAGAGCAACAGCTGGAGCAGGAGAAACTGCGTCAAGAGGCGGAAGAACAGCGCCAGCAACAGCTGCAGGAGCAGGAGAAGCGGCGACAGGAGCAGCAACAGGAGCTAGAGCAGCAACAGCGAGAACTCCAAGAGGAGATGCAACGTCAGCGAGAGAAGCAGAAGCAACAGGACCAACAACAACCCGTAGAGCACACCACGCCCACTGCAACCGCCTTCGATCCCTATGATGCTGTATATCAAGCAGAGCCAACTGCGGCGCCAACTGGTTCAGTCGAACCAATCGGCCAGCCGGCTGTGCCTGCTGAGACGTCCAAAGAGGAAGCTGCACCCGGACCGGGACTCTTTAGCACCATTATGAACACTGTGAACTCATTCATATCCAACGAAGATCAAAAGGATCCCAAAACGGAGCCATTAACGGGCAGCGATGAACTGCATCGTTTGCTATACTCCAATGAGGCTAGTTCAAAGGGTAAGTGGCTTGAGCAGAGACTAAATATATATATTAAGATTTAAGAGCTATCTTGAAAACTAAGTTTGAAGGCAAAGTCAAAGCAAAGGTCAAACTGCTACGAATCTAAAACTTCAAATAATTTTCTTTTATCAGTTTTCAACAAAAAATTAGGAGCTGGAAAATTTGTATTAAATTTGCATTATTTTATTATTCGATTTATTTAATAAATATATTAGTAAATATAGCTTGGAAATGTTCTTGTTTCTGCAAGATTTTATGCGCGGCACCAGACAAGGTTAACTAGAAACTCAACTTATAGATTTCCTATATAAACAATCAATATAGAAAAATATTTGAATTTTAATAATATATTTAACTTTATATTTGATATATATTTCTCTAGAAGATGCTCAATCTGAGGGCTACTGCACACGGCCATTGGAGGGCAGTTGCCATGCCACCATCAACTTGGATAACTTTCCGGAGGTGTTGGCCGCGAAGGTCTTGGATCATAGCCTTTTGTTGCTTTGCGTTGTCATTGCGGCTGCCTCATCGCTGTTCTTTTTGTTCACCTACTATTGCTTCTGCAACAGCAGCCAGGAGGGTGCCTTGCTCTCTAAGCTGAATCATCTGGAGCGCAGTCTGCTGGCGGCGCACAAGGAGAACCTGATCATAAAGCACGATCTGATGGCTACGCGCACCAAACTGTCCAGCATTGAGGATAATTCCTTTGGCTCCAATGATATGGTCGCAGCTTTGAAGAAACAACTCGAAACGGAGCTCTGTGAGAAGGCGCAGCTGCAGGAGCAGGTTAGCTCCCTGGAGAAGGTAAGTTGGTGGAGCAACTCAAAATAGATACAAATAATAACACAAGCTATATTAACTAGGATTTGGATAATGCAGCGGAAGCGGGCTTGGAGCTGAATAAAATGCTGTCTGAGGTCTTGAACAGTCAGAATGGCGATGAGGCTTTCATGAACACAGTCGACGAGCTGCAGCGACAGCTCAATGACCAAGAAAGTGAGTTAACAGCAACGTAACAGCCACTGAGCATTAAATCAAACTAAATCATTTCTCGCAGAGATCATCATTGACATCAATGCCAGTTTGGCGGAGAAGAGTCGCGAGAATAGCGAATTGCAATATTCGTATACGGAGTCGACAACGCGCTTGAACAGTGAAATGAAGTCGTTGCAGCAGGATAACTACGAGCTGGAAATGGAGAAGTCCAAGCTGCAGACACGCCTGGGCGAAATACAAGTGGAGTCCGAGCAGGAGCTGTCCAAAGCTCTAGAGACGCGTAACTTCGAAATGCAACGACTGCAGAAACAGATTATGGAATTGAGTGCCAAATACGACAAGGAGCATAGCGAACTGCAGACGAGCCTGGCCAAAATCGAGGCGCTGGAAGAGTGCTTGAAGACGGTCAAGAAGGATGGCAATGCCAATGTGAAGGAGCTAATATCAACGGCCAAAATGCGTGGCGAACTCAATGCGTTGCAGAAGAAGTTCAAAACACTCCAAACGAAACTGGAGCAGGAGTTGGAGAACAAGGCGCGACTCGAGAGCCAGCTGCAGGCATCCAGCGCAGACGTGGAACAGCTCAAGCAGGACTTCAATCAGTCCGAGCGCGACAAGCTTGAGGCGCAAACACGCCTCGAAGTTCTCTCCGGCTATTTCCGCGAGAAGGAAACACAGCTGCAAAAGTGGGTGACATTTATGACTTTCGCTGATCGAGATATTGTTCAGCTATATTTAGGCAAAGTATTGCTACGGATAACCTAAGATCTAATGCTTGTATTTTAAATGCGTGGCAGGAAGATCAACTAGAGATCTTTTTCGCTTTCATCTTTAACATCCGATTGAATTTTAAAACATATATCTAATCCTACCTTTCTGCCTTTACAGAGAACTCAGCTTGCAGGAGTCGAGGTGGCTGCAGCACCAGGGCGAAAATGCCAGCACCGTTGAGACTCAAACGCTGATGAGGAATGAAATTCAGCTGTTAAAGTTAGTTATTCACCTGATCGATATATATATGTATATGCGTAATTATAACTCTCACATACTCTCAGATCTCAAAACGATGAACTGCGCGCTGAGATTGAGGCGCAGATTGCCTCGCATAAGGCACAGATGGGCACGCTGGAGAATCGTGCGCATGAATCGTGGCTGGCAGCGCGTCAGTCGGATCGCCGCCGCGAGGAGGCGCAGGCTGAAGCCGCCGGGTATCGGCGTCAGATGACAGCCATGGCCAGTGGAGTAGGCGATTTGCCAGGGGACGTATTGCCAGCCAATGGCGGACTGGGCGCGCCTGAGCAGGCAAATGCGCCATCGCCGGTGCCACTGCCGCTGCCATTGCCGGGCTCGCCCGGTCTGCTTAACATGCCCAATCCACTGCCATTCCTGCCGGCGCCCTTCTCGCCGTTCATGGGCCTGCCGCCGTTCTTGCCACCACCCGTGGTGGCTGGCGGTGCGCGTCCACCGCCGCTCGGCCGCATGCGTTCGCCGCCGCCGACGTCGTCGTCACGTGATCGCTACTCGCCGCACCGCGATGATCGCGACGACTACAGCGACTATGATGACTACTACGACGATGACGACGATGATCGCGGCAATGATCGGCACAGGCGCCACAGCGGTAGCTGGGGTCGCCCGCATCGCGACTCGTACAGGCATTCGCCGCGCACGTATCGCTCGCTGTCGCCATCGGACAGTCGCTACAATTATAATGAAACGGAAACAGACTTCAGTCCGCCGCCGAGCCCAACGCCGCGCAAGAACAGCTCCCGCACAGTCAGCGAAGTATGAAGTTGGAAATGCGGCACGGTGTACTTCACAAGTGGTGGACAAACGTATCCTAACATATTATGTACGAGTAGTTGCAGAAACTCAAAACTAGTTCAAATCTATGTATATTTATTATTGATCATCGGATTAACTACGACTTAGGGCAACTCACATACTTACATATATATACACACACACACATACGATTCCCACAATACGAATTTGAGACATATTCAAATCCAACATCAATTCAATGGCTCAATGATAATGATAGAAATGATATCAAATGAAAAAGTAAACAGAATAAACCAAACATTAAAAACACCAAAAAAAAAAAATGGAAATTTTTATATTTCAATTTAAATTTATATTGTAAACAAAACATAGTTTTACAAATTTGAAATGAGAAATGTGCCCAAAGCTAATCTTTTAAATTTAACTTAATTGCTTCATGTATTTTAAGGGCCTAAAGATTAGTTCGTCAGGCTTTCTTGACTTCATGAGAATCGCATAGTAAGGAACTTTTAGATGAATGTATTTGTATAGCAGGATATGGCCTTATGCATATGTTTATGGCGTGACTATGCGAAAGTTGATATAGATCTAGTCTAAACTTATCTATAATCTATACTTTATGCCTAGAAAAGGATTTAATGCGAGATTAAATTTCATTTCATTTTCTTTAAGCTTCCCTCAAGCTAAATAATAATTCTGAAATTCCCAGACCCTCCACAATAAGACGCTTAACGCATGATTCAACATGGATCTAAAGTAGGACAATTTATTTATGATTTGATTATGCGATAAGATTAACAAAAAGCCATTGCTCATAAACAACTACTATCAACATGTAATGTTCCGTTGTAAAGCTAATTTTGTCTATTAATATGCGCGATTAGCCAAGTCTAATCGATTTCCAGCTTGCGAAAAGAGCCGACGGCACCGAAGGTGGAGCATTTGTCCTGTGGGCGGCTGTCCACGTCGCGCAGCTTCTCATCGCAGCCAAAGTGCTGGGAGGCCAGGAAATATTGTGCATAGGCGCAAAGCTTTGATTCCATGGCGTGGCTGATGTCCTCCATAATGCCGTGGGTGCCACCATATTCCAGGGGCAAATAGTCGGGCGAAACTAAGTTGAAAATGGCATCCGGATGGGAGCTCACGGAAATCTGAAAATGAGATATGCATACATATAATGGAATATCTATATAAAGCGCATTCAATCAGTCAACTCACTCGACTCTTGATCTTGGCGGGAAAGAACGATTTGAGCGTATTAAAGCCGGCCTCAAAGGCTGGCGGCACGTTGATGAAGTGGATACCCTTCTGCCGTGTGGGCATCGCCTCGTCGGCGTAGGCCGAGAACTTGCGCAGCAATTCCGGCTGCAGGGCGAACAGATGAGTGCCCGTAATGCCCTTCATGTCCATGATTTCGACGTAGCCCGATATCGTGGCATTGTCATCCTCAAACATCATGATCTCACCGAACATGGAGCCAACGCGTATTATGTCCTGAAACTTGTATTTGGTCGTGTCGTAGCTGCCAGCGCGTATGATGGTCACGCAAGGACCTGTATCGTCCTCATGCTGGGGTATGCGTAGTAAGATGCTGTAAGGATCAGATGATGAGAGATATAGTTATAGATATAGATATAGATATAGATATAGATATAGATATAGATATAGATATAGATATAGATATAGATATAGATATAGATATAGATATAGATATAGATATAGATATAGATATAGATATAGATATAGATATAGATATAGATATAGATATAGATATAGATATAGATATAGATATAGATATAGATATAGATATAGATATAGATATAGATATAGATATAGATATAGATATAGATATAGATATAGATATAGATATAGATATAGATATAGATATAGATATAGATATAGATATAGATATAGATATAGATATAGATATAGATATAGATATAGATATAGATATAGATATAGATATAGATATAGATATAGATATAGATATAGATATAGATATAGATATAGATATAGATATAGATATAGATATAGATATAGATATAGATATAGATATAGATATAGATATAGATATAGATATAGATATAGATATAGATATAGATATAGATATAGATATAGATATAGATATAGATATAGATATAGATATAGATATAGATATAGATATAGATATAGATATAGATATAGATATAGATATAGATATAGATATAGATATAGATATAGATATAGATATAGATATAGATATAGATATAGATATAGATATAGATATAGATATAGATATAGATATAGATATAGATATAGATATAGATATAGATATAGATATAGATATAGATATAGATATAGATATAGATATAGATATAGATATAGATATAGATATAGATATAGATATAGATATAGATATAGATATAGATATAGATATAGATATAGATATAGATATAGATATAGATATAGATATAGATATAGATATAGATATAGATATAGATATAGATATAGATATAGATATAGATATAGATATAGATATAGATATAGATATAGATATAGATATAGATATAGATATAGATATAGATATAGATATAGATATAGATATAGATATAGATATAGATATAGATACCCACCCCGATCGTATGATATCCAACACCAATGGATCTGTGGCCAAGCGCCGCTCGTTGAACACCTCCGGTATGGAGGCCTGCAGCGTATAGAAGCGATCGTACTTCTGCTTGGCGCGCTCCAAGCTGAATTTGGTGCCGCGCAGAAAGGCCAGCAGGAATTGGTCATCTGTGCAGCCGCGTAGATGCGGCTGCTTGAGCACCCAATCGCGCAGCGCCTCTACATCGTCTACCACACGATGCGGCACCTCGTTCAGCTCCTCCACGGCAATCGCTTGCAGTGCCGGCTTCAAGGGGCGTATACGCAATGTGTTCATGGCTAACAGAAGCAAAGAAATTGTTAACAATTTCAGCGTTAAGTTAAGTATGTCTGATAAGTATATAGATTATAGAATCGATTATCGTAACAATAATCATTGTATGTACATATATATTGCTTTTGTTTGTTGTTGATTGACAAGATTATCACGCATACGACATGTTCGCCTGCATATAAAATGCATTTAATTTGTCAACTGTACAATCTGATTTCTTTGCTTTTAGCATTTTATATGCATTTATATTTATTTTTTATTGTCTTTTGTTTTTATAAATTTTTTAAATGTTTACTTTATTTCATTTTACAATTTAAATTCGAATATATTTGGTTGATTTTTATATACCTATTTTTTGTTTATTTATTATTTATTTATTTATCATTTGTTTATTTCCACATTTTATAAATATTTAATAATTTTTTTGTATTCATTTTAATTCCACTGAGTTTCCCATTTTATTTTCTTCTACTTAATTGAAATCCAATAAGTCAATATTTATACAGTGGAAACGCATACACATATTTTTGCCTCTAATTTCAAATTTTAGTTCAAAATAAATTTTATACATTTTTAATTTTCTTTTTTTTTAGTTAATTTAAATAATATATATGGAATTTATTTTTATTTTTAATTTTATTTCTAAAAAAATTAATTTGATCTTAAAGATTTTCATTTTTATTAATGAACAATAAATTGTATATCTTTGCTTGACATATTTTTAAAATAATACATATATTGCACATATATTCTTAAAATTATTAATAGAGCACATAATTAAAGAAAAATTTGTGTTTAATTTGTTTTAGATATTTTAAGTTAATTTACTAGTTAAAAATTATTAAATTATTATTTTTGGCCAATTCTTTTATTTTTTTCTTTCAAACATCTTAAACTAATTTAAGTTTTTAATTGAATGCTTCTTGTATTTAATTAGGCACAGGTGTTTTTCTTTTTTCTTTTTTTTTTATCACAAAACGCTTCAGTTGCGCTTTTCATTTGCTTTTTGTTTCTTTTTCCGGCTGCATCAGCGCGTGTTTACCGTTTGGAAATGCAGCAGCGACTGATACAAAAGGAAAAACAACAAACGGCCAAATCAACGAACTTCGAAGTGTTTACTTTTGTCGATCAGAAGCCGATTTAGCGATACACGAAGTCTTTTTGCTGTTGCCCACTGCAAATGGACTCTTGAGGGTATATTGGCTGTGGGCAAAGGTATGTTGCAAGGCGTATAATAAAAATTATTGTTCATTAATTAGCATTAACAGTAAAAGGCTTTTTATCTGTCTGCACGTGCGTTAGTTTACCCATTCGTTACTCTACTTATTCGTTCGTCTGCCTATCCATTCGCCTGTCTGTTTATCCGTTCCTACGCATAAGGTCCTTTCAATTATCCATCAAGTGAAGTTTGTTTCGAGCTATCGATAACTTAATCGATTACAAATACTTGAAGTCGAAGCACAGCGGTAGCCCATACGTGGCCTTACGCAAGTGTGTATGTGTGCATAAATATACAAAAAAATACTTAAGCTGCTGTCATGGGGCTTAGGGTATTCGTTAGTCAGTCAATTATTGTTTTTATTGTACTATTGGCAAACGCTTAACGGGGTAGGAAGCAACGATTTACTTGCTATGTTGAGTGCCAGGCGCCGTTAGTCACATATAATTTGCAGTGGGTGGCTTTTCGACAATTGATTGTCTTAATTGGCTTTGGATTTAGCCACATACAAATACACGGACACACACACACACTCGCATGCATGCATTCATTTGGGTGCATGCACCTGCGCCCTTCCTCCAGTTGGATTTTGATTTGGTCCAATTTTGTAGAATACTCGACGTCATGTTTAATTATTTAAGTGTTATTGGCGAACAAATTTGTACAATTCTCTTTTTTTCCCATTTTTTATGACTTAACAATTAAATGAATGCTGATAATAGAGAAAGGTTACTTGAGTGCATCTTACTTATATATATATTGTTTTCTTTTTTTTATTGAGGAAATCAAGGACTGATAATTTATTTTTAAATTGCAACATGGTTTACATAATTAATTATTTAATAAATATGATTGAATTATTTAAATATACACTGAAAGGTTTTGTTTACCTATTGGATACCTATTAAAAGTAATTGCGTATCAATTAATAGAAAAATCGTAAGGTAATAATATATTTTGCATATAAAACTTAAAATTAAATATTATAAATTAAAAATATTTAAGCCAACTCATGGAAAATCTCATCTCCATTCACGGATATGTTCCCGCAAACGAAATCCTATCATAAACTAAATTTTAACTATCAGGAAGTAAAATAATTTCAAGTTAATAATCATATACCACAGATTTTGTTACATTAATTTTTTTAAATATAAACAAGTAAGAACGTTGCTGTCGGACGCAACCCACAGCGAAATACTATTTCACGCCCCAACAGCACACAGGGGCATCTATCACATTACATTTTTTTAAATTTAACCTTAAATCCCCACTGTCGCCGCTCAAATTAGCTGCAGATTAAAACTTTTCATTGGAGGTAGCCAGACAGTTTCAATTAGAATCGAAGCTTAGAGATGCCACCTCTCTCGATTTATCTCGATTGCCTTACCTTAGCAAGAACACGCACCTAAATCGAGAGATGTGGCATCTCTCCAAATAAGAGAGGTGGCAACTCTCAAAATGAGAGAGGTGGCAACTCAGAAAATGTGATATACATAAGTTCGTTGGCGAGGTGTGGCATCGAACCCCGGTGCGGTCATGTTGATATTTTTGTTACATTTTCTTTATTTAGTTATTTTGTATTAATAAAATATTCTTTTCTAACACATATATATAATTTGGCAAATCAAAAGACAAGGTCAAAGGTCACAAAGTCATTATGTGGCGCGTTATTGGCTCAGAAGCAGCAGATGTTTCAGTTTTGATTTGCCACGCCCCCAGTGGCCGTAGACAAATAATTTTTGGCATGTGCATAGAGTGGGCGTTTAAGAATATAACTGTAAAGTTTGGATGCTTACATTCGAAAAATGCGAAAATTACAGGGTATTTTTCTGTATGTCACGCCCCTTTTGGGGCGTAACAATAATTTTTGGGGAATCGATAGAGGAGGCCCTTAGTAACCTATCATCCAATTTTGAAGCTTCTAGCACTAAAACTGTGGGAGATATAAGCTGATATTTGTTGCCACGCCCCTGAAGGCGTAGATATATCCGCCATAGCTTATCGGTCGTGGGATGTTAACCCGAGTATATATACCAAGTCTCAAGTCTCTAGCATCAATAGTGCTCAAAATATAACGAAACTAGTAAAATCACTATATATTCAGATCCGATTTGCCACGCCCCTAGTAGGCGTGGCCATAAAATTTTTGGGCGATCTTTATAGGATCGTAACAGTAACCCACGTGCCAAATTTGGGCGTTCTAGCTTTAAAACTGTAGAAGATACAGTTTGACCCGATTTGCCACGCCCCCAATGGGCGTAGATATATCCGCCATAGCTTTTTGATTTTGGGACGTCGACATGAGTGTTCAGTTAAAATCCCAACTCTCTAGCCCTTCTAGAAGTAGTGTTTCTGAGATACAGGAAAATGCATTTTCCGATTTGCCACGCCCCTAGTGGGCGTATCGGGAAAATCTTGACACTTTATCAGACGAGGGTATACACGAGTATATATTTCAAATTTCAAGTCTCTAGCTTCAATAGCGTCGAAATGGTTTGCGTTCATACGGACAGACGGACAGACGGACAGACGGACGGACAGCATGACGGACATTGCATCAAAACCAATATACTATATCACTACGTGAAATAGTATAAAAACGACATTTTTTTAAATCTGTGAAAAAGTTAACAAAAAATACTTTTTTCTTTGGTAAATAGTATTTTGTGTTTCGATAAATGTATTCGATAGTTCGATTGTTGTGCTAATTGGCATAGTGACACAGTGACAGGTAGCAGAAAATATATATAGAAATTGTTATAATAATTATTGCTTGAAAAAATACTAATGTTAAATTTAATAACACAACGTAATGCAGGTCGCAACAATGTCCAGCGTTGGAGACACCGAAAATCCATTTGCAGCTCTGCTGCAGACGGGTACCGAAGCCAATGGCGTTTCCAAGCAGCTGATCGAATCTATTTTGCTCTTTACACTGAGCAAAGATGTAGACTCGAATCGTAATAAGACGATATTATGTTTGGCCGATGTCGTTGTTGCCGACAATAGCAATGAGGACACACTTTGTATTGATCTGCTGGCACATGCCCTATTCGAACGCCTGATGCTGGACGACACCGCGAAATACCTGCTGCCAGCTGAACAGGTAAACCAAAAACAACAGGAGCAGGCGCTGGAGACACGAGCCATGATATACCTCTACGGTGCATTCGCCAGATGGGAGCAACTGCAGCGCACTTGCAGCATACAAGACAAAAAGCATGGCAATCAAATACTTGACCTAATCCTGAACAATGCCAGCACCTGCATGCGCCAGCCGGATCTGTTTGCACCCCAATCCTTCTCCGCTCAGTGGCTGGAGCTGTTCGAGCAGGCGGATGAGCATGATACCAGCACGCAGGAGTTTCTGGTATGTGTTGTGGGCAAGGTGCTCGAAGAAGTTGAACCGCTGGAAGCGCTAGGCGCACTCAAGGCCATATTCTATCCCATGCTGAGTGAGCTGCAGAAGCAATTGGCCAAGGACAATTTGATAACAATACGAAAGAACATATTCTTCATCTTTGGTTTCTTTGTGCGCGAGAAACGTGCCGGCGTCCTCGGAGAACTGCTCATTGACTTCACCACGCCCAATCCAAAGGCTAAAGGTAAATCTCCATCTCTATAGATTATCATGAGTTCCATAAGATATTTACTTATATATTTATGTTAGGTGGCGAGTATATGGATACGCTCTTTGGCCAGCTGCTGTGCATATCAATTATGCCCAAGACACAAACGGCGCCGTATGAATTCTTTCGCGATATTTCACTGATCTCGCAGCAATCGGATCCCACGCTATGGCAGCTGCTGGCACATCATCAACAGGCCATGTTCACGCTGATAAAGCAGCTACTCGTTCAGTCCTCCACAACCAAGAAGAAGACGCTGCAATGGATCGCCAATTGCCTGGATGCGAATGTGGCGCGCGGCCATCTATGGAGCGCCATCAACATAAACCTGGAGCAGACCGTGCACAGCACAGCGAGCGACGCATTTATGACCAGCCTCAGTGCGGTGCTGATGCGTCTGTGTGCGCCGCTCTGCGCGCCTGCACTGAAGGTACTCTAAATCGATAATATCCTTAGTCTGTTAATATATTTATCCAATGCTCTTTCAGGTGCTCTTGGTAGATCCCACATATTGTGGTGTGGCAGACATTATGGAGCGCCTTACGAAGGGCGTTAATATGCTGAAGGCTTTTGAGGAGACCTGCCTGCTGCCCATGAACGAGGGTGAACAGCGCCTGACAGCGGAAAAGTATAATTTCATCACCGAAATCTTCTATATGACGCACAAGGCATTCGAGCTGGGCAATCGAGCGTGCATTGAGCGGCTGACTCGCATGATGCGTGAGCTGCAGAACACCCAAACCGCTTACCAAGATGTGGCGGCCAGTGATCCCAACAATGATCTAACCAAGAATCTGTTTCGCATGATGCAGGATCAGATGCAACAGGTGCTCTGCATACGCAACGGCTTGGCCGAGCCAGAGAATGATACGGCGATACTCAAGTTCTTTGAGGCTTCGGCCATTTGGCTGACTGAAATTGCAATGCTGCCACGCGAATGCTTCGAGGCGGGACTGGACAAAAAGGACTTTGCACCGCAATTGTTGCGCAATCTGGAGATCTTATCGGACACGCCGCCCTTCGTGGCGCCGTACATGAAGTCAGTGCCGGAGAACATCATTGACAACATTGCGGCGTATTTGAATTTCTGTCGCAGCTTTCCCGGCGATCAGTTTATACAAATGCACACCAGCTCGCACGATGCGTTTTTCAAGATGATTCTGCTGTTCATGGGCAGCTCGGAGCTGGTTAAGAATCCGCATTTGCGCGCCAAACTGGCGGATGCCTTGGAGTTTCTGCTGCCCTCTCAGATGTCCGCCAACAATCGCAAGGCGTTCAGCACACACGTCTTCGACAGCCATCCGGATCGGCTGCAGGTAGTGCGCAGCCTATTGAATGTGTTCGTCAGCATCGAGATGACCGGTCAGTCGGTGCAGTTTGAGCAGAAGTTCAACTACCGTCGGCCCATGTATGCAATCATGGAGTTCCTCTGGACCAAGGAGGAGCACGTTGAGTGCTTTAGGCAACTGGCCAAGGATGCCGAGAACAGCATGGAGGCCATTGAGCCGCCGATATTCTTGCGCTTCATCAACCTGCTCATCAATGATGCTATCTTCCTGCTGGACGAGTCGCTCTCCAATCTGGAGCAAATCAAGCAGCTGCAACAGGCCCAGGACAATGGCGAGTGGAACAATCTGTCGCACAACGAGCGACAGCAGCAGACCACCAATTTGCATCATCTAGGCATGCTGGCGCGCTTTGACAACATTCTGGGTCGAGACACCATCAATCTGCTGAAGCTGCTGACCAGCGAGATCAAGAGCATCTTCTGCCACAACAGCATGGTGGATCGCATTGCGGCCATGCTCAACTATTTCCTATTGCATTTGGTGGGACCGCAGCGTGAGCGGTTCAAGGTCAAGGACAAGAAGGAGTTCGAGTTTGATCCAGCACAAATGGTGCTGGAGATCGCGCACATCTATATAAATCTAAGTACTGACAACAGCTTCTGCCTGGCCATCTCGCAGGACGGCCGCTCCTACAGCGATCAGCTCTTCGGCTACGCCGAAAACATTCTAATACGCATCGGCGGGGGTCAGCTGATTGGCGATATGTCCGAGTTTGCGGCCAAGGTGCAGAAGATGGGCAACGACTACAAGGAGGAGCAGGAGCTGCTGGCCGATGCGCCCGAGGAGTACCTGGATCCGATTATATCGACGCTCATGACCGATCCAGTGGTGCTGCCCAGCTCGAATGTGACCGTTGATCGGTCCACAATTGCTCGGCATTTGCTAAGCGATCAGACAGATCCCTTCAACCGCGAGCCCCTCACCATGGACAAGGTCAAGTCGAACGTGGCGCTCAAGCAAGAGATCGAGCAATGGATCGAGGGCAAACGCACTGCGGCGCGTGTCAAGAGTTGAACAATCAAACTGGGTGAGGGCAAACGCGCTTAACCAAAGAACTAGCTCGTTTCTTGGGGGAATAATAACCGGATAAGGCTTTAGTTTAATACAACTCTCTTTCCTCACAATTCCAGTTTATGTAAACGCCACATAAACGGCCATTTCTATTTCCAATTTCCAATAAATTTGATATATATTATGGGTGAGCTGGCAGTCTCAAGTTTCTGTGTTGTTGACATTCAAGCAATACGAGAGCGTATTTTGAATCAATAAATAAATATAAAATTTATAAAAATTTTAATTGTAAATATTATACAAACAAATTATGAATAAATAATTCTTTGTGCCGTTGCAGTTGACAAAATATTTATGTTGAATGTGGTATTATGATAAGAGGTAATTAATGATATATATAGCTTTAGCTTGTTAAAGACTTTATTCCTTTAACAAGGCTTCTATATACATAGCTTCTTTGTATATATATATATATATAATATATATATATATATATATATATATATATATATATATATATATATATATATATATATATATATATATATATATATATATATATATATATATATATAAAGTTTACATTCCAAAGAGTTTTTCTCTTAAAAGCAATCTATATACATTTCTAGATTATAAACTACATCTTAAGCCTCGCTCTATAAACATATATCTTATGTTGTCCCTAGACTTAACTCCATAAAAATTTATATACAATATTTGATCATGAATTTAGTGGCATGCTACAGCCTCTGGGGCGTAATCCTAAATCCTGTCCTGGCTATCACATCTCACTTTCCTCGACAACGTCATGGCTCATATGCTCGAACTGTTCGGTGACCAATTGATGGGCCAGACAATCGCCACACAGATTCAGATAGCAATAGCAGCTGTTGCAGTGCCAACGCTGGCGCGTCACAGCCGACTCCTCGCATACGGCGCACTTGGGAGCGAGCGGGTCGGGACTGTAGCCATCCTCCGTTTGCAGTTTCTCGTCTCGTATGGCTGTTAGGATTTTCAGCTGCAGCAGCTTTTGACGACGCGTCTCCGTTTCGAGTGAATCTGGTTCCAGTTTTGGTTCAATTTTGATTTGTGGCGGTGGTGCTGGCGCCACAAGCAAGTGCTCATCCAACGTGTATTCGTCCTCGGGCATTTGTATCTCGATATTCTGGGCCGGAAAAAACGTAGAGCGGCGCACGTTGAACTTGGGTCGGGTTAGGAAGCCTGCGCGGCGATGCTTGGGCACACGACCTGGTACCGGCATACCGGCATCGTGAAGCTTCTGGAAGTACTTTTGTACACGACTGAAGACTTGCTGTGGCGTGCGATTGCCCAGAGCTTTGGCGATCTTGTGAAAGCGTCGCGTTTCCACCTCTTCGGGAGGATAATCGATGAGTAGCTGTTCCAGGCGACGCTGCTCCTCATTTGTCCAGAAGCGAGTTTGTGCCTTGCCGCCATTTTTATTGTCTTTGTCCTCCTCATTTGGTGGAGCACTAGCCGCAGGCGGTTCGACCTTAACATCTTGGAGTACAGATAATGTGGGCAGCTCGGGCAGGCGAACAGTGGTTAAATAATTGGGCGCTATCAAAGGCTCGTTATTGCGCAACCTCTCCAGCAGAAGTTGCGGATTCTCCAGATAGTCATCGCGCGCTTTCTCCAGTTCGCCAATTTGTTGATGGACGCGAATGCGCTGAGCCTGCAGTGTGGCTATGGTGCGCAAGAGATTGCTATAGCATTGATTCCCACGCAGCGCCAGGTGCTCCGTTTCAAAGTAAAACACATCCTCATTGCTGCCATCGTAATCGCTATCATTCCCATCAGTCTCATTCTTTATATTATTTTTATTCGTCTCATTTTGTTGATTGTTTTCGGTTTCCATTTGTAAGCGGGTTGCATTCAAGAGCACTAGAGATGAGTAAATCGCGATCAGCTGTTACGGGAGATACTATCGATAAGTTTTGAATTAGCGCCTTTTTATGTAAATATACATTTTATTTCAATTGCCAAGAAATATGTTTATTTTCCAGCTTACTACAAGATGACCTTTGCATTTATATAATTATAGTTAATTATCTTTAACAACTATCATCTGATAGAATGTTATCGATTGCTATGATCAGTCTGATATGCAACAGCTGTTGTCTGTGTTAAAAAGAGCCGATGCACGTAACAAGTTGTTGTTTTTACGCATATTAGCCATAATGCAAATTCCACGATATTTGGCACGTCCTCTATTTCAATGGTCTGTCCATGTAAGTTGCCGTATGTTATATATGTATATAATCGGTATTAAGCAAATTAATTTCAGGGCAGATCTTCAAGATTCATGTCTCAGCTGTCGCAGGATAAAGTGCGCATTGTGGAGGTGGGACCACGCGATGGACTGCAAAACGAGCCGAAGTTGCTGCCTGCGGCTATAAAAATTGAGCTTATAGATCGGCTGTCAGAAACGGGCCTAGAAACAATTGAGGCCACAAGCTTTGTGAGTGCCAAATGGGTCCCTCAGATGGGTGACAACTCCGAAGTCTTGCGCGGCATTCGTCGGGTTCCAGGCATTAGTTATCCCGTGCTGACGCCTAATCTGAAAGGATTTGAGAGTGCCCTGGAGGCGGGCGCCGAGGAGGTGGCTGTGTTTGGTGCCGCTTCGGATGCCTTCTCACTGAAAAATGTCAATTGCACCGCGGCAGCGGCTATCGAGCGCTTCAAGCCCGTCCTCGAAGCTGCCAAGAAAAATGGAGTTCGTGTGCGTGGCTACGTGTCAACTGTGGTGAGTAAAAGCTGATCAAATATCATAAATTATGCTTTAATTTGATTATCTTTCAGGTAGGCTGTCCCTACGAGGGCGCTGTGCCGCCCCAGGCTGTGGTCAAGGTGGTGACAGCGCTGCACGAGATGGGCTGCTATGAAATCTCGTTGGGCGACACCATTGGCGTGGGCACTCCGGGCACTATTCGCAAAATGCTGGATGAGGTAACGCGTGCTGTGCCGGCACAGCAACTGGCCGTACACTGTCATGATACGTACGGCCAGGCGCTATCGAACATATTAACCTCCTTGGAGTACGGCATACGAGTTGTGGATGCCTCTGTCTCCGGCTTGGGTGGCTGTCCATATGCACGCGGCGCCTCTGGCAATGCAGCTACTGAGGACGTCGTCTACATGCTGCACGGCATGGGCATAGAGACGGGCGTCAATCTGGACAAGCTTATTGAGGTGGGCCGCTACATATGCACGGAATTGGGCAGATCCTCCGAATCTAAGGTGAATCGTGCCTGGAAAGGTCCTCAGGGTAAAAAGTTATAAACTTTTCCAAGCCCACAAAGCAATCGATGGCATTTACTAGTTACTAAATTGTTGTTGCATCTGTGTACTATGTCGTAATCTTTATTTGTTACCAAATTAAAAACTAATTGCGATTCGCTTTATGAATTTGTAATGAATCCCATGTAGAAACGTTATATCCTCTTCTTACTATGTTCTCAACAATAAGAATTAAAATTTCTGAGCATCCTTAAGCGTGTACAAGGAGACGTCGCCCGAGGCCAACGACAAATCTGCCAAACTTTGATTGGGACGACGTGGTATATGCGATATATTCTTGTTGCTGTTGCTGCTGTTGGTGTTGATATTGATGTTGCTGTTGCTCTGGCCAGGCATCTTCATTTTGCCATCGTGGCGCAGCACAGTTGGCTCGGCAGCTGAATTCAAATACTTTTGAATCTTGGGCACACTCGGCATGGGCACGGGAGTACGTTCATCAACGATCTGTACACAAAATGTTTAAATACGTTTGGTTTACTTATATATATATGTATATATAGACTCACCTGCTTCACCTCAGAAGAGATGTACGCCTTCTTAGGCAGAAATGGAGCAGCTGGATTAAAGCAATTAGAACTAAGCTTCGTTGCGTTGCCATTGCCCCCTGTAGCTGTGTGCACCCTGTTCAACTTGTACATCAGTGACTCCTCCTCCATTTGCATGACGCTCAGATTGTTTGCTTTCTCGCGGAACATGCTCATTAGAGGCGCAGTGCCCGACTTTTGCGTATATGTGCGTATGGGGCTGACAATGTGTGCGAAATGATCTTTATGCTGATTTTGAAGGCGACGCATGGGTATGGAAGAGGGTTGCTTGAAGAACTTGGTCTTCGGCTGATCCATATTAATAAGATGCCGCGTTCGGCCAGAGGCCGTTAGCACCTTGGAGCTGCTTTGTGGCAACTGTGGCTCAGTTTCCTTTTTGGGCGTCAGCACAAATGTATTCTGTTTCGCTGGCTTCTGATGCAAGTGGATTATGTTGGGATCGGATTCTGGCTCTGGTGACATGGGAGGTATCTCCTTCTTGGCTTCCATATATTCTTGAGCCTTCTTCAGCATGTATTCCATTTCCTCAATGGTGCCATTTAAGCGCACTGACTTGTTTTCCTTATCTTCCTCCGTATCTGAGTCAATTAAGGAACATTCCTCCTGCTTAATGCTATCTCTATTCATCTCCTCCTCCTCTCCATCCTCTTCCCCATTCTCGCTGGATGAGGACAGTTCAATAATGGTATTGTCCGCCGCATCGGTGAGTGCCAGATCCATTAAAGTCTCCTGCAAGTCAATCAACAGCTCTTGCTGCTCGCCCTTGGATATGCCATGTGGCTTAGCCTTCGCGATGGCCGCATAAAACAAGTCATCAACGTTCAACGTTGTTGTTGCTGTCGCCTCTTTCGAGCTGCTCGCCAACGAATTGTCAGCGGCCGTCTCGTAGCAGCTCGAGCCAGATGCACTCGATATCTCGTCATAATCTTGCTCCGTCTTCAGCGTATTGGCGGTTAGGAAACTGCTGTTGAGCGAGCCCGACTCATTGGACTGCAATCCTGTCAGATCGGCCTCACTAGCCTCCAAAATGGTTGAGGGGCGCAGCAGGCCGACCATTTTAACAGGCGATGTCTCTGTTTTTGGGTGAAAGACTGACTCGGTGGCATTGAGCATTGAATCGTTATCCCAGAAACGCGAGGGCGCCTCAACATCCTCCAGCTGTGTACACTCGACACTCTTCAGCGGACTCTCGTTGCAGAGTTCATCCTGGTTGGCAACGTCTGCCAGCATGCGACGCAAAGCATTCGTTTCCATGTCACCAGCTAGAAAAGAAATTGAACATATACTAGATTTCTTTAGACACTCTATATTTACACTCACATTTATCTGAACGAGAGCTGCGCCGCTTGGCAATGGCCAATGCCTGTTCCTTATCGTCGCTGTGCAAATATTGGAATAGTGTGCTGTCTGGATCGGATGCGGTCTTATCGCACATGCGTTCGAACACATCGAAACTATCATCTGCCATCTGTTGCGGCGTATCCTCGTTGTCGCTCTCGATCTTTGAATCCATTTTATTCACGCGCTGAAGTCGCTTCAGTTCCAGCTCAGCTTTGCGAGCTTGTATTAGAGCAGGAAAATCCAAGACAATACCTAAACTGGGACGCCGATCGTATGATACCTCTGGAGGTTTTGGCGCAGTTGGTCGTGGCCTTAAAAACACAAATTTTATTTTTGTAAATTGCTAAAACTATTTCTGTACGTGCTTCTGCCTGACACTAAATGTGAAGTTATTTGTTTTTATTTTTACTTTTTCTTTATACTTATTTAATTGCAGCGCTTTCTAAAATAATTCATGCTACGCTGGAGCTAAATTCATCCACTCTACAGTATATACACATATTGACGTATTTACCGATCCGTGAGCAAATGGTTCAGCAATTTTTGACGCCATGCTGGATTGTCTTGAAATTTTCCCAGGCCAGACATTTCGGTTGCGTCCTTATTTCGTTTATAGTAGTTTCATGTATGAACACAAATTATAATGTATTACACGGTAAAGACCAATTTTCCTATTTCACTATGCCAATCGCACTAATTGTGTGTACTCACATAAATGGGGGAGACAAATTGTAATTGTAAAGGACAAATAGCGCTTGTGCAGCTGCTGCTGTTCAAAAGAGCCGATCGCAGATGAGTAAGTATCGACGCGCGGTCAATTGACGGGTAGTTTTAAAATCGATACTTTTGCAGGGCTGCAGAAACACGAACAAATGATCAAAGAGTAAGTCAAAAACAATTCAATTTATTTATTTTTGCTGTTTACACTTGCAATAATAATAATAATAATAATAATAATAATAATAACAATAATAATAATAATAATAATAATAATAATAATAATAATAATAATGCAATTTTAAAAACTCAAATATGACGGAATTTCTGATTAACTAAACGAAAATTTCGCTCATAGTGCGGCGAAGATTTATTAATTGGAGTTCGTGGACTGTTTATATCGCGATCACTCAATGTGCTCAACTCCAAGCTACCATCGTCGATTGGCATCATAATTTTTCTAAATTGAAAATTTCTACACGTTTGTCTAGATTGTGAAGAAGTTGATAATCTAGACATCCATTGATTCTCGGCCATTTCACTTCTCTCCTCCGTTGAATCACTAACCACATATGTTATATGGTTAGTGGTTGAATCAAGCTGACTTAACATTCTAGTTGATTGCTCAGTTGAAGAACGAGGTGAGTCCAACGAAATTGTAGAATGCAGAATTTTATTGTCTTTCATTTCGTATAGAAATTCATTAAAATCACTGTCGTTGTCCATATTGTAGACAAGCAAGAAAAACTTGGAATATGGACGAAGAAGCAGAATTAAAAAGTAACTGTTCTCTTTCGAAACATGTTGACCATTACTATTATCGATATACATACATAATTAACATCGATAACTATGCTATCAAGTGTCTTTAAATGCCGGTGCAAGAAGAAGAGAGAGAGAGATAGATAACAAATATTGTTCGTAACATGAAAACGGTTGTAAATGCAATAAATTAAGTAAATATGAACGCTTTGAGGCACACAATATCACTGGTGGCGCTGGGCACCTTTCAGCTCAGGCGCCGCATGAAGAGTCAGCATCTGCATGGACTTCTGCTTGGCACTGGGCTGGGCCTATCCACCTTCGCATCGGTCACGTACGCACAGGCCGAAGCGGCAAAGGTCAGCCGAAAGTTGAACCTCTCCAAATTCATGGCCGAGCCCATTACGGACTCGGATGTGCTGCTGGACGACAAGGACAATATGCGGCATCGCATGGAGCTGATGATCATGGAGATTCAAGCCGAATTTTGTCGCGCCCTCGAATCGGAGGAGTTCAGTGGCCAGAAGTTCAAGGTGGACCGTTGGCTGCGCAAGGAGGGCGGCGGCGGCGTCACCTGTGTCCTGCAAGATGGCGACGTCTTCGAGAAGGCGGGCGTCAATGTCTCCGTTGTGACAGGTTCGTTGCCACCAGCTGCCGTACAGCAGATGCGCTCCAGGGGCAAGAATCTGGCGGAGAACGTTAAGCTGCCATTCTTCGCCAGCGGCGTGAGCGCTGTTATCCATCCACGCAATCCCCATGTGCCCACCATACACTTCAACTATCGCTACTTCGAGGTGGAGCTGCCCGATGGCTCCAAGCAGTGGTGGTTCGGCGGCGGCACAGACCTAACGCCCTACTACCTGGACGAGAACGACGCCCGCCACTTCCATAAGACGCTGAAGAGCGCCTGCGACGAGCATGACACCACTTACTATCCGAAGTTCAAGAAGTGGTGCGACGACTACTTCCACATCAAGCACCGCAACGAGTCGCGCGGCATTGGCGGCATCTTTTTCGACGACATCGACGAGCCCAGCCAGGACAGCGCCTTCAAGTTTGTGACCAGCTGCGCCCGTGCCGTGATCCCATCCTATCTGCCGCTGGTGCAGAAGCACAAGAACGCCGACTACGGCACCAAAGAGAGGGAGTGGCAGCTCCTACGGCGTGGACGCTACGTGGAGTTCAATCTAATCTACGATCGTGGCACCAAATTCGGTCTCTATACGCCGGGAGCCCGATACGAAAGCATCCTCATGTCCCTACCTCTGCACGCCCGCTGGGAATATATGCACGAACCGAAGACTACGTCCAAAGAGGGCGACTTGCTTATGGTTCTGCGCAATCCCAAGGAATGGGTCTAGCTTGGGGTTGTTTTAACCTTTTTATCTAATTATGTATAATGGGATTGGTGCCTTTCATGATAAAGTTTTGATTATATAGTATAAGAGTTGACAATATTTATATGCCTGAACAATCTATTTCCGTTAAAAATTAAAGAGTTTAATTTTTAGAAACAAAATTTGTAAAAATCAACCCTAAATTTCATAAATTTTCGAATTTGCAATCATTTTATAGGTTATGTTCTATACACGTATACGTACGTTTAGTGCCAGATGACGTCATCTATGCCATATATGGGTATTGAGGTTATGCTCGTAGATCGTTATTACTATGCTGAGCTATATCTGAATTTTGAATAGATAGTATAATGCCCAATTCATTATATTTATCTGTTCGTACATGTGCACATACATATACATCATTGAGTATTCGTGTTTTTTTTTCGTCCGCATGGACAGACATCTGTCTGCTTCGATTGTGTATGTATACTCGTTTTCACACACACTAACGCACACACATGCAAACGTAGTTGCTGTACTGTACACGAACTGTGTCCGTGTGTGTACCAGCAATGCTGAAACACACTCACAAGCGCTTCGCATGTGTTTGTGTGCGTGCGTTCAAGGGATACAAAGCGGGAAATGCGCGCCATCGGCAAAATTAGCCACCAAAACCAACTTTAGCCATAGAAATACAGAACTCCTTTTATGAATCAATCTTAAATCATAGTTTACAAAATGCTTTATTTTCCACTTTTTGTTTGTTTTTGTTTTGTTTGTTTCTCTTTAATCTTCTTTAAGCAAATATCTAGACACTTCCTTCGGTTGTTTTCATTGAGAGCAAGAACAGAATTGATAATTTTCTTTTTCTTTATTTATGTAGAATAATGCTCGCTTAATTGTTGTGTTTGCTGCTGCTGCTGTTGGTTTTGTTGTTGTTGCTGCTGTGGTCGTTAAAATGAAAAGTAACTAGCTTAACTACATTCATACAAGTATATATTTAATAAACACCGCCGGTCTGCTGTTGGTACACCTCGATAGTATCGCCCTCCTCCATCTCTAGCGAGGTCGGAGTATCGTTCTCATTGATGGGCTGCCCGTCGAAACGGAAGCGCACCACCTGCATAGAGAGTCCGGCACGGTCGCAGTAGGCATTCATCAGCTTTCGCAAAGGTGTGTGTTTCTTAATTTTAAATTGGACCACCGCATTATCCTGGCCAAGTACTTTCAGATTGATGTGCTCAGTTTCGCCTCCCTTCTTTTCGTCAGACATGTTTTTTTTTTCGCTATGTACGCGCTTCACGATATTCACAAAAGTAAAATGCAATGATGCCGGGCGTGCGTGCTGTACAATGAATGTAAGAAAGTCGTAGAAATTAATGAATATTCACTCTTAAATATGTATTTACTGTTTTTCACTGTGAAATTGCAATTGAAATGCAACTTTTCTTACTTTTTTAATACGTTTCACCACTTGCTTCCCTCTTTATTATATTTCCAAGCGGCTTGCGCTAGCTACACACACGCCAAAAAATGGTTGTATTTTGAGTGTCTCCCCATTCGCACACGGCAAAAAAAGTTATCAGCGAAATAATGTACTAAAAATGACCAACGACGCCGACAGTGTTGCATGTAAATATTTTAAAAATTCAAAAAAAAAAATTAGATGATAAAAATATAAAAATGATTATTTATTGCCAAAAAATTTAAAGTATAATATTTTAAAATCAAAATTATTTAGTAATTCATTTAGTTTTAAGTGCCACATTTTTCAAAACCAGCAGTTGTTGTTTAGTTGGACTATCGTTATCGGAAATTTCTAGTGAGCTTAAACAATCTATCTATATATCTATTTAAACACATTTTAGTGATCTTCTGCATATGTAGTTCTAAATGACAGTTTTATGTAAACAAACGTTATACAATCAAATATGTTTTTAAACACCAATCACTTTTTTCATTGATGTAACAAATGGTCATCGGCGATCGCAAATCTATTTATCGGCGCGTGTTTGAATTATTGAATGCAAAGAAACCAAAGAACTGCAATTATTATCGAAAAACAAATACAAACCAAACATTGTAGATAAGAGATTATTTCCTGATACGTTAATTATATATTCACAATTGTCGATTATAGAGATTTTAGAAAAACAACAAAATTGAAAACAATTTCTTTGCTTGTTGAAGGTACTTTATTTTGATCTTGAAGTTTCTGTTTTAGCATATACTTTTTAGCTTTCGAGCAACAAAAATACAACTGCATATTCAAAGAGGTCCCACATTTGCTTTGCTTAATAATCCTTGAGAAGCTATATTTCGATAATTGATTTCCGAGATCAATATCAAGGCGAAACAAAGCTAATGTTGGAACTGTCTGAATTTTGAAATATTGAACTGTTTCCCTTAAATTGTAATTTCTTTTGTTGCAGTTTTTTTTTGTATTTTTCTTTTCACCCTTCTACAAAGACTTAAGAGTATACCATATAGAGGGACATTTACCAATTACAGGCGGCAAGTGAAAACGGCCAATAACAAACCTGATTCAGAATCCTTTAAGACACTTGTGCCACACACAAACAATCACCGAACGAAACGTACTTGAAAAGATCGAGATCGAAACATGATTACTACGATATCAACTTGATACATAACCATTTCCATGGGGCATACCTCACCCCCATCAAGATCAAAGAATATATACTTGCATGTACATATGTATATATTCTTTGGTTTCATTTTCATTTGGACAGAAATCTTACCAACAAACCAGCTCAACCACTCAACAACTTACAATCGTCAGATAATATTTCGAAAGAAATTGAACCGATTTCAACTTACTCACAGACCCAGGTTTGGCGAGCTATGGTACACCAATTGAATAAGCGGAGCCATCACGTTTCTAGTGTTGGCCTAAAACGGTAAACGCAAGGATTAGTGGGATTTGTGTAGAGAAGAATTACCTGATTTTCGATAGGTTTCTAATGGGTATTTGGCTTTGAGTTACGACTTTTGTTTTTGTTGTTGTTGTGAGGAAATTTTCTATGGCTTTCGGAACTAATTTTTGTTTGTTGAAATACTTATGTTTTTTTTTTGTTTTCACACCCTGGACGTATATAGTCAATATACAGATTTTCAGATTTTCAATATTGAAAACTGCAAAAAACAAAGAAAACAAAATGGCACGAGTTAGCGCACAGTTTTATAGTGGAATTGTGTTTTTTTTTTGTTTGTTTGTGATTAATTTTAAACAAGTTTTGACCAAGACAAACCAATCAGTACTCGCTCGGAATCCGGATATATATGTATATATACCACATACCATAGCATTCCCTTATACCCCCTTACCAAAGGTGGGGAAACAAACACATGTTGATCTGATTTATTTTTACTTACTCTTCATTTTCAATTGTTAAGATTTACTTACATATTAAAACGTATTTAAGCTATGCACAATTATTTTTGTTGATTTGCGTTATTTTTTTTTTGCTTGTTTTTTGTTTTGTTTCTTGTTATTTTGCTTTCAAGATAAATTTAAAAGGAGCCATTGAAAGTGCTTCCAGCTTAAAACGGACTTACAGCATGCCTTACTTCGATGCTTCGATGATCCCGGCTGTTTCGCTATGAATTTCAAATTTCAATTGAATAAATAAGTAAAAACAATCGAGACAATCGATTGTGCCAAAATTATGGGTTGGTTACAGTCATAATAGTAGTGTGTGTTACCAGCGCTGGTTGTTTACGAGACAAAAAACTCTGAAAATTGTTATCGTATTCGATTACCAATTGTTATTGCTGCTGTTGTATAGATGGACAGGATAGCGCCTTACTGTCGCCACCAAGTCGGATCGTTGGCATTCTGCCCACCGTTATCTGGATTGCTGCTGCGTGGAGGTATCGGCGGCGGTGGCACACTGAACATGTTATGATGGGTAGCGGGCGGCCGATACTTCTCCTCGTTCTCATCGTCCAATTCACGTTTGATGGACGTGTTTTGATAGTCATTCATCGAATATGTGGGATAGCCGTCATCGATGGGCTCCTCCTTGATCTTGATCATATCCATTTCACGGAAATCGGGTTTGCGTTCCTTGACATCGCGATCGATGCCACTGCTACGATCAGAACCTCCCCGATCCCGATCTCGACGCTCACGCTTGCGATCGCGCCTCTCGCGCGATGATTCACGTTCACGTGACTTGGAACGCTTCTTTTTCTTTTCACGCTCACGATCGCGGTCGCGTTCTCTGTCTCGCCTGTCACGTCGCCCATCGAAATCGTCATAGTCACGATCCCTGCTGGTGGCACGACGTTTTCGGCGTTCGCGCGAACGGCTGCGTGAGCGACCAACACGTGCGCCGCGATCCCGATCACGGTCTCTGCGATCTCGGGAGCGCGAGCGACGCCTCTCACCGCCCACAATCCCGCCGCCGTAGGCAGCACGACCGCCACGTCCATCGAGACCATTATTGGCGCCGCCACGAACACCACCCTCGCGATCCTCACGCTCCCGCTCCAAGCGATAGCGTTCCCGCTCACGTTCATTGTCCTCGCGGCCGGAGTGCTTGATATTAACATCATTGCCACCTCGCCGTGTGCCACCCAAGCCGCCGCCCAGTCGACGTGGCAGCCAGCCCTTAACGGTACGAGCCCGCTCCACATCCACCAGGACACGCTTGCTGTCTATCTTCTTACCATCGGCGTGCTTGTACGCTGCGTGCATGTCCCGTTCGTGCTCGTACTCAATAAAGGCATAGCCCTTGGGTTTACCTGGAGTTAACATAGGATTAGTGCGAGATTTAATAAAGTGAACAAAGAGCTAAATACTTTACCTGAGTCCTGATCATGAATGAGCACGATCTTTTTGATGGGGCCGTAGAATTCAAACTCGCGCCTCAGCTTAGACTCGGAGGTGTCGTAGTTGATGCGCGCTATGAAGAGCGTTCGGAATGGATCCTCTGTGGCGTTTTTAATCTCGGTTGGATCCCATAGTGCAATTTCACGTTCGAGCTTGTATGCGACTTGTTCAGCCTTTTCGCGACGCCTTCTTTCGAGTCGCTCTTGCCGCGTTTCCACTGTTTTCGGCGGTGGTGTGTCCTTTGGGTCCTCGAAGTCGCTCATGAATTTGGCTACGCCCAAATATCCTCGTGATTTTTTTTCATGAGGCAATTTGTCCACCGGCGGCATAAACGGTATTGGATCACGTGAGGCGAATAACGCCAAAAGATTTGGCGGCAGATATTGGGTCATTTTGTTAATATATTATTTTACCTTTGTCTCCGTCGTTCCGTCAAACTTAGTGCTAGACATTGAAAATTGAGGTTATGTTACGCTTGTTTACGACGTACGAAGTAACAGATTTAATCGATTTACTTACTTTTTGATCCATTCAGTTGACGTACTTGGTTTAGGGCTATTATATTAAATAAGCCCAATCTCAATTACCGCAACTGTCAAATTGTGCTCAATCGATTTATCGCAACTGATATTTATAGACAAAAAATATTTTTTCTTGTAGCGTAGCTACACAGTTACTAATGGTGGCATTACGCTAGAGATGTGCAACTCATTGATATCACAGTGATGGTTATTTTTAAGTATCCGTGACAATGTCTGTTACACTTCAAATAAATGTAAATTAACTCATTTTGAGTTTTTCGACTATAGTTTTAAACTCATTACTTGATATAAATTAAATTTACTTTGATATTGTTAGTTTTCTTTTATTTTTATATTATTCATTGCTATTGACTTTGCACAAACTAAATTTTATCTACTGTTTTAAGGGATGACCCATTACAGGGATGGTATGTTATCGATATATCGATTAACAACACTTATAAGCCATGAACTTTCTTACATGGTTTCAGTATTAGAGTTCAAAACACCCACACTAGCCTAACACACACATTCATCCATGAGCCGGTGCACGATTGAAAAGAGAAAAATAACGGCATCTACGAGCTCGCCATAAACGTGATTTCATTTTGCAATATTTAAAGTTACGCTTTGCATTAAGATTTTAAAGTGCTTAGTTTATACCAAATAAAAAGTTTTTTTTTTAATTATTGTAAGTATAACTATTAGCTAAGATTACAAATAAACAAAGATTCGAAAATTATTTGGCGCAATCAAACAGAAAATGTCGACAAGTTCAAAGCAAATGCTCGAGACTGAAGTGATTAAAGAAGAAAATGGCGCTGGCGCTTTAGAATTAAAGCA
This sequence comes from Drosophila paranaensis, assembly GCA_035047545.1. NCBI lineage: Eukaryota > Metazoa > Arthropoda > Insecta > Diptera > Drosophilidae > Drosophila > Drosophila paranaensis. The sequence continues at coordinate 170,149 of JAWNPL010000001.1, forward strand.
ATCACCGAAGGAGCAACGCAAATGTAAGCGAAAGTATTTCCTTTTAATGGACAACGAGACTGCTGGACGGGAAGATATCGACGAAACAGCTATTCAACAAGTCCTGACACCTGTTGAGAAGGCTAAATTTGCAATGCCCCCACCGCCACCACCGCCCACACCTGTACAAGCGCCGCCGCGATCTACAGCAGCGGCAGTAGCAGCAGCAGCGGCATCAGCACCGTCGCCAGACACCGAAGATGAAGAGGCAAATTCGGAGAAATGGGAAGATCCTTGTGCGCCACCACCGCCGCCACCATTACCAACAAATGACCGGACCATTTGTCAGCGCTACGTGAAATTGACGGCCGTCAAGCTAAAAGACGCCCTGGAGGAGGCCATTACGAAAATGGAGAGCAACAAACGCGAGCAGCAAAAAGCGAATTTCGATGTGAGTTAAACATGTAGAAAAGTGCAAAATTGCTTTATTTACAGTTATGTTATCATTATGCCCACAGTGTTCACTCGATAAATTTGACAATTTCGTGTTTTGAATTTCAAATAAGATAATGAAAACTTCATGAACAATTAGAGTTTTTAAAATGGTGATTAATACCACAAAAATGAAAATTGAAAATATCAAAAGAATATAATTTAAAATAAATAATAAAATTAATAAAAATATATAAATAATTAAATAAAAAATAAATAATAAAAAATATATAGAGCTTGAAAATTTCTATGCATATTTTTTTTTAAATTTATTTTTATTTATTTTATTATTTATAAATTTTTTTTCTTCTATTAACTATCAACTTTATATGATGACTTTAAAAGCAAAGTCCTAAAAAATACGTTTATTTGAACTTCTCCATCTTCACGAATATATTTTTGGATCAAGTTAGCTTTTATTTATGTATATATATGTATATAACAACGTACTCCCGATTTGATTAGTATACCTGAAACTCTGTAGCTGTTCTAATTACTTCAATTTTTTTATATCCCAACTACATTCGTTTTCTTACATTTCCTAGAAGAACAATAGGAGCCCAGTTTTATAGCTCAGATTATAGCTGAATTTTTCCTAAATTTATTAAGTGTATTTACTCATTTTTATTTTGTTAACCTCAATAGTATACAGATATTAACATTTCAAATATCGTTAATGTTCTTTGAAAGGGCTGCAGGAATCAGCTTACTGACCGCATACTGTACAACAATCGTTTGACATTTGAAATTTTTTGTTTTGGAAATGACATTAAAATTTACGTGCCTGAATTTTCGCTAATATATTCTCGTGAAAAATTTCTATAGTATTGCTAATTTTGTTCTGAATTATATATTTTTGTTTTTTTTTCTTCTAATTTTTTTGTGCAATTTTTGTTGTTGCTGGTGTAAAATTGTTTTGGCCAACAGTCCGTAGATCAAGTTCTGGCTGAATTAAAATCGGAAGCTACCCAAATGTCTCCTACGTGTGCAGTGAAACGTACGATCAACCCAATCACGGCCGTAATGGTCCATCCGAAGTGCAATAAGCCGGCTGTCATCCGGAAGTTGGAGAGAAAAATGAAGGTTGGCAAATTGATTGCCAAACAGCTGCAGGCTAAGAATTTCATCATCTCCAAGGAGGCCATACCCTTGCCGCCCGCAACTGGTCACGATGAAGAGGGCAACCAGGGCTTGATGACCATGCAGGTGCTATCGGCACGCGCTTCCACACCCTATACTCAGCCGACCAGTCTATTGTCCTGCGATCTGCACTTGATGAGTCCTCCATCAAATCAAGCCAAGCCAATTGGCAAGAAGCAGTTGCCTCAGATGGCCGAACAGCAGCAGCCAAACAGCCAAAAGCAACGTAGTTCTTCGACTGTCAATGGACAGTGTGGTCAGAGTGGTCAGCGTTTGTCGAAGCTACGCAACACCCAATCGGCTGGCGTATTGCCTGCCAGTAAACCGGATGGGTCAATACATCTCTATAGCCGTCAACATCTGCTCGAGATACGTAATGCTATGATCCATGCCCTCATTAACCGTTCCAAGGAGTCGCTGACCTTTAGTATGCCGCGCATTGCCACCTGCGATGACATCGAACTGGAGGGGCGACTACGTCGCATGAATCTGTGGCGCAGTGCGGACGGTGCATCCATTATCCGCAGCACCAACAGCTTCAAGCCACGTGTCAACCTTCATAATTCCAATGGCAACAACGAGTGCATGCCCGCCTTCTTCAAGAACAGGAACAAGCATCAGTTGATTACCGATGAGTCCATCATACAGAGCCAACCACCGCAGCCACAGCAAGAGTTTCAGGTAAGCTTCGTTCTCTTATTTTATGCCCATAATATATAATATATTCTTTTTATACCGAAGATACATATATTATCATGCATATTTGTATAGAATATAGACAAGCTAATCTTGTGCGCTTTAATCTGATTGCATTTTGATAAGGCTTACAGTATGTATATTTATGTATGTATATGTATATTTCTATATTGCAAATATGATATATATGTATACTCAAGTTCAAATATGCAAAAAGTAATTTGTAACCGTTATAATCATAGATGAACTTTGATCAGCCCCTCCAATCCATTTCTAATGAATGATATATTTTCTAAATTCCGAGTCTCTAGACAGCTAAATGAACGGGCAATAATGCGGACGGATAGACAGTATTAGATCAATATAAATTCTATGTATATATACATTTCGTGTCGCATTATGATAGCCAGCATCATAAACTATATGTAATTACAATTATGATTCATGAACCTTTCAGAGGGCGGAATGAAGTTCGCCGGATCCGCTGGTATATACAGTATATACTCTCTCTATATATAAATCAACTCAAGTGTTATGTAAATAAGTAGAAAACGTAATCTAAAGCTCGCTGGCAGTTTTCCTATTTGCTGATTATAGGAATTAGTTAGTTGTGCTAAAATACAAATTTGTCGTGTTTCAGTTTTAGTAAGTTTTTTTTTTTTTTGCACATATACGTTTATTTAAATTAGTTCAGCTGGAAATCTAGAAATTATTTGCTCAGATAATGCTTAGTGCCGTCCGATTCGCGCAGTCGCTGCGCCGCCTGCTCTGGCGTCAAGTCGCGCTGCGACATCGCCAGCAGCTCGAATCCGACCATAAATTTGCGCACTGTCGCCGAGCGGAGCAGTGGGGGATAGTAGATGGCATGGAGTGTCCAGTGGGCGCTCGAGGCATGCGCATGCTCTGGTCCCGTGGGCGCACCGTGCCAGCCCATCGAATAGGGAAAGGAACACTTGAAGAGATTATCGTATTTGGTCGTCAGCTGCTTGATGGTCAGCGCCAGGTTGTGGCGCTGATCGTCGGTTAGATCGTTGATGCGTTTGTTGTTGTTGCGCGAGATGAGCATCGTCTCGAAGGGCCAGGTGGCCCAATATGGCACCACGACCAGCCAGTCGGGATTCTCGATGACAATGCGTTCCTTGCGCTGCAACTCACGTTCCACATAGTCGCTCAACATGGGTCGATCGTGGGTGGCGTAGTAGGCGCGTAGTCGTTCCTGCTTCTGCTGTGGCTCTGTGGGCAGGAAGGAGCAGGACCAGATTTGGCAATGGGGATGCGGATTCGAGCAACCCATGGTCGAGCCTTTGTTCTCGAATATCTGCACCCAGGCGTACTTGCCACTCAGTTCATTGAATTGCCTAATCCATCTGATGTTGATGGGGAGAAGAATGTTGAGCGAGAGGAAATATACATTTTTCGTTTGACTTACTCATTGATGACAGCGCCGATTTCCGTGGGACTCATGGTTGGCAAGGTTAGATTCGACTTGGGATGGAAGCACATAACGCGACAATTGCCTCGCGCCGGCGCCGCCTGAAAGAGCGGATCATCGCTAGCGGGCGGTGACGGCACCTGCTCCAACAGTGCGGGAAAGTCGTTGTCAAAGACGTAGGTGCTTTCATAACGCTCCGTGATGATGCCATTGGGTCGCTTAACGCCCGGACAGAGGGGATTAGTGGGATCGAATTCGGGTTGGTCGTTAAGCTGTGGCTTCTCCTCCTGCCCCGACCAGGGTCGCTGCATGCGATGCGGACTCACTAGCACCCACTGTCCATTCAATGGATTGAGGCGTCGGTGTTGGTGCTCTAAATAATTATAGGAATATATTTTATACATATGTTATGTAAACACATGTTCACTGCATTTATAAAATGCAATTAGATTAGCAGCGCATCGCATCGCCCTTACCGGTAGCCACGAACTGCATTTTGTCACTGATCCCGAAAAAAATACTTCGCTGCTATCACTGCATTCACCTACTGCGTAGGGGTTACCGCGTTGTTGTTGTTTATTTGTAATGTCTGTGGTTTACCGTAATCAGTCGCTCGGCGAATGGAGTCCGCGGGACAGCACAATGCCAACTGGCGCTGGCACCGTTTTAGTTTTTGTTTTTGTTCATCTCCGACTAGCGCCTCATGCTTAAGTATGTACGCCATGCCTTGGGTGTGTGTTTCTGTCGAGCACAATTTTCATTTTACCTACGCTCCCTTTTGTTTTTGCGCTCACTTCGCTTAGCACGCACATTCGCAAGTTTGCTTGGCGATTTATCAGCTCACGCTTGCAATCTCTTTCTCTCTCTCTCACACACACACACAGCTGCGGTTGTAAATATAAATATGTGCACACACATATGTGTGTTTGTGTGCATGTTGGGTATGCGAGAGCTTCACAGCTAGCGCCAGCTGCTAGCGATGTGCAATCTTCGCGATTAACGGTTAATGCTACTAAACAGTTACACAGTTGCAGTACACGAATTGCTGTGTCACAGCTCGTTGGTACAGTGAAGCATCGCTAGTAAGGATAGAAATAAATAAATAAATAAATAATCAAGCATTACATTGCCTAAATATGTTATATTTATTTCGTAAATATGTTTTTCTTATGTAGTATAACTGTTTGAAAAGATTATCTCAGAGATTAGAGGTTTTTATTTACTGTGGTGTTTGTGTTTGTCTACTTAATAGCTTTTATACTCGCTGAAAAGTAAAGTTTACATTTTTATTTTCAAATATTTGCTTTGCAAACATTTTGATTAGATTTGAATATTAAAATATTTCCTTAGGCTTATCTGGAAGAATGATTAATTATTCAAAATTTTACTTATAATTTAATTATATTATAAAACTCTTTTGACAGGATCCGGCTATTGTTAATCAAAGACGTATTGGCAGCGGCCGTCTATCTCATACAAGATGGTCTTTCAACAACAACAACACCACTAATAACAACAACAATAACAGCGACTATAAGTCCATTCATTCATACAACAACATTCATCAGCTGAATAATTCCATGAATAAATCCCACATGGGTGATATGAAATATCAGAACAACAACAACTCGAGCAACATGACCGTTCTGAAGTTCTTCGATAATGGCGAGATTAGCAGTACCCAACTGAATGCTACACAGCAATCGAATGGTCGTCCGAATTCGCCCATAATGGGCATGTCCAATAATAGTCGTTCGGAAAACGAAAGCCTTAAATCGAATGAATCGATAGAGGATCTGAATCGAGCGAATGAGAATTATGTTAAGCGCGTCATGTCTGGCTTTTTGGTCGTCTCAAAGTCCAAGTCGCGCGACTCGGAGGAGCGTCACTATCGTCGCTATAGAAATCAAACTGAGGAGCCAGAGTGGTTCAGCTGTGGCCCGACCTCTAGACTGGATACCATTGAATTGTGTGGCTTCGACGAAGAAGAAGAGAAAATGCTGAAAGAAGGCGGAAATGCTGCAATTGACGCGAACGGAGATTCCATCATGCAAAAGCACAAGGTAAGAGGGATAAGAGGAGCTATTCGGGATATGTGTATATATTACCCATATTATTTGCAGGTCGAAGCTAGCAAATACAAGTGGCAGCATCCCGATACAATTGGTCGCAACAGTAGCAGCAGCAGCAGCACTCCCAGCAACATCGGCGGCAAATTGATGTCGAAGAGTGATAGCAATAACAACAACAGCTCATTGGAGAACATGAATCATCCGTATCAGCAGCAGCCGAAGGATGAGAAACGCTACAGCAATCGCTCGGTTCCGTTCGACAAGTTCAAGCACAGCCATAAGAATTTTGACAGCAATGGCTATGTACGCACCGATGGCAACTATCAGCATCATAAGCATCATCAACAACAACAGCAGACAGTAAACAATAACAATTCGAAATTTATGTCCTTCTTTGCACACGATCATCAGGATAAGAATGGTTCGTCGTCATCATTGAATGAGTTCTTCAGGCAGGCGATGAGTAACAGCAACAATCCGAGCTTGGAACAGCCAAAGAGCTTAGGTTATGTCAATCAAATGCCATCTGTGGAACAGTTGGAGGCCAAATGGCGTCGTAATTCGCTCGGCAATGTGAACGATATTCCAGCAACAACAGCAGCAGCAGTTGCTGCAGTCGCTGCTGCCGCAAACCATTCTGGCAACGACAACAACAATAACATCAAACAGTCCGATAACTTCCAAAAGTTGATTGGCGCTCTGCATGGTGCCAAACCGCAAATAGTGCCGCCTCAGCTGCCCCCACAGCAGACTCAAGTGGGTGCCGATGCCATTTCGAATTTCATTCTACAACAGCAGCAATATCAGCAGCAACAGCAAAATCAGCACGTGCTCATCCAACAGCAGCAGCAACAGACCGCCTTCTTGGCCAGTCTGCAGCTTAAGGCCATACTTGGACGCGCAGATACACAGCTATTGCTACTACGTCTGACCAAAGGTGAGTTGTGTAGTCTAAACTATATTTATTGTTAATAGTAATAATCTGACTTTGTTTTAGGGGAAATTTCCAAGCATGGTTTGTTAGTGCAGTTGGCCAATCCTCGTTTAACCACCATGGATCGCGAGGCCATAACGGCTGTGCTGCAGTTTACAAACACACAGCAGCAGCAACAGCAGCATCAGCAGCAGCTGGAGATGCTATCGAGTACAGTGATTGCCAGTCAATTACAGAATCTACACAATTTGGCTATTGTACAGCAGACGCTCGCAGCGCGACAACAGCAGCAGCAGCAGCAACAGTTGCTGCAGCAGCAACCACAAGTGCAGCCACAGCAACTATCGCAAGAGGATCTGCAGGCGCATGCCAACACCATTATGCGTAACGCGGTCATGAAGCGTAAAATGGAGGAACAAACCTCAAAGTTGCTCAACCTGAATGGGACAGCAACAGTCAAGCAGCAACAGCAGTTGCAGCAACAACAACAACAACAACAATCACGGGCTCAGTTGCCGTCCATGCTTGGTGCGAGAGCTGGCCTCCGCCAGGATTCATCATCAAATGCGCTGCTGAATGCGCTTATTGCAGGTAAATCCCTACCAGCAGCAATTAACGGGAGCATGATGCCTTCTCAGCAGCAACTGCAACAACAACTGTCGACTAACTCACGACGTTCTGACGCAAATTTGCGTTTCGCAGAAGGCGCAAATTTCCAAATTGGGGAATTGACCCAGCCGGTTGGACAATATCTTTCTTATCAACAGCAACAACAACAATATGCACAACAGCAAATTCTTAATCAACAAAATAATCAGAACAACAACAACAATAACATCAATATTAATTTAAACGCCAATTTTAACAAACCTCAAAATCAACCACAACTGCCTGTGGCACTGCTGTCAGCTGGCAGCGGCGGAGGTAAGTCCAATATCAATCTTTTTAAATCAATTTTTATACAGGTAAAGTCAAAGTTAATTTACATTGAATGCAAAGCTAACCGCAGACTACTTGGGTTTTAATCGCTTGTTAAACGGTAGTAGAATCTTTTACACAGACTTGTTCGATATATTCTTGACACGTGTGGACATCAATCTCTGGGCTTTTCTCAGATAATAATCAATCTCGTCATACTTATGTAAATTTGTAGAAGGGCATATTATGGTTCTACCTGCTGTTTACTGTTTTTCATGGATCAATTCTTGCTATGCTTGAAAACAGAAAACCCCCCCAAAATTAATATTAAAATATTAATTTTCAAGTATAAGTGCGTATTCGTACTCGTTTGTCCGTATTAAGCTTAGATGCTTGAAATTTGGAACTCATACTCGTTGATAGCCTCGTCTGAATTATGATTACCAACTATGGGCGTGTCAAATCAGGAAATATTATATCTGGTATGGTCGGTCGCGCCCCTACAGTATTACATTTTATATGGTTTTATTATAAAGATCTTTTGTGAACTTGATCAAAATGTTTCCACCAATCGCTTCCTGAATTTGAAAGTGATGAATTTTTCGGCGAAGCTTATCTGTAAATCAATAAATTAAAGCTCGCGTTATCTCACCTATTAGCTTAGGAATGACAAGACATGTAGTCTCCGCGTAATCTGAATCTGAAAACCCTTATCTATTTAGCTTTGGTTGTTTTTACAATATATTTCGGGTTTTTGCCAAAGGTAAACACGTTTTTGCCATTAAAATATTTAACTGTTAAGAAATATTTGAGTGAAAGCACGAATACATATAATGGGAGCGACCTTTATATACATATATATTAATAATCGTGAATCAGATGACACAAAGTAAAGTAAATGCAGTTTATTTATATTTGCAATGCTTTTAAAGTTTTCATATTTGATGTGACTCAATGAAACCAATATATATACATATGTATATATAAAGAGAGACAAAGGCTGAGTCCCACTCTGATAATATTCGAAGATAAACACAAAGTGTTTGTTGTCTTCGATCTTATCAGAAAGATAATGTAGAGAATTCCTCATTATTGAACCAATTTCGAGATTCATTATAGAAATATTTGTACTCTCCAATTATCAAGCTTTGTTTTTCTTACTTTTAGCTAATTTGTTTTTAATATAGCACGAAAATAATAAAACATTCTCGTTTAACAACTTCCTATCTAAACACGTTTCTCAAAGATGAGAAATGTTGATTATAAACAGAGCTTTGTTTAGCAACACAATGGAAAGTTGGTTTAAATATATTATATATATTTATATATATTATATATATATTATATATATTTTTTATATATATTATATGACATATATAAAATGATGAAACATTTCAGATACAGAACCAGTTTTTTATGAGCAGATTTCAGTATCACTCATAGCAAAACAGAACGATTTTGTTCACAGCTCTCGATAGATTAAATATGCAAGTATTGCTAGCAACTTGTTTTGCGACACACATAGTTTCATCTTCATACATGACAAGGTTTGAACAAATTGGAATCGAGCCGACAACCGACTGCATAATACTCGCTCTTAGTTCGATGGGGGCATGTTGCATTGACAGAATCACTCAATTTATGGGTAGAGCAGGCCCTAGCTGTACAAATGAAGAAGAAATATATTTTAAAATTTCAGAATGAGTTTTCAAATCAAACTCTAGTTTTTTCTTAGGCGAGTATTAAAAAACAAGCGAACATTACACAGCAGCAATTTGTTGACAAATTATCAGGGAGTTCGAATTTTGTTAATTTATGATGGTTTTTTTCTGAATAGATTGATGAACGACGCCTTAGCCATGTTTATGACGTACGTTCAATGAGTAAGAAACTGGAAAAATCCACCGTGAATACGAGCCTATTAAGATGTTTGTCGATATAGGCATTGATCTGACATTATTTACTAAGGGATCGTGCATTGACTTGTCTAATTGTTATGTGGTGTTAATTAGATCCCACACTCGTGAGTCATGTGTGTGTGGGCTTAGCTTAATAAGTGGGTTTTCATGCTCCTGAACTTTGCCTGCTTATTTGCATGTATGTATAGGTGCTGTGTATATTTATTTGCGCACATAAATCTTGAATCGCAATTGTTGATTGTACGGCTTAGTTGGGTGTGGAATTTCCATGCCTTCTATAACTCATACGTCTATTCATTAGTTGTCTAAATGAGACATGAATTGAAAGATGTTGATAAGGGTTTAACGATAGAGCGAATACTCTTGCTATTTTAGTCAGAAATCCTAAGAGATACGCAATATCGTACATTACTGCTTACGCTTTGCGTAACTCCATAACGGAGCTTATGTAAGTCCGGATCTTTAAGCATATATCATATATAGTTAGCACTCATATCTGTAATAGTATTTTCCCCATTATATACAAATTTGCTTAGAATAAAAATATTCTCTGTTTATATAAGATATTTTTTTATATAATAATTGAACACATTTTTCCACAATGGAATTAATCTATTCCATATAATAGGGCGCTCTGTTTATAAAAAATTATGTATATTCAGATATATTTATATATATATATATATATATACTATGGTTTTTGTTTATTATTTATGGTTACTCTGTAATCAAATAAGCATATCAAGCGCGACGCTTTGTAGTCGGTTCGTTCTATTGTCTTAGCTTCTTAGTAGGGTTGATGGACTTTGCCGGCGAACAGAATGTTGCCGGTGGCCTCCTCCTCGATGAAGAACACGAATGGTCGATTCACATTGAACTCGACGATGGTCTGGGAGCCGCCGAATTTGTTCTCGATCTCAACGACAGTGGCGGCATAGGCTTCCGTGCCCTGTTCGTTGACATCGATGCCAGCCTTTTGGAGTACATCCGAGACTCTCACCTTGCCGGAGACGTCGGCGCCGCGCGTTAGGCCGGGCAGTGAGGCGGTCGTCTCGAAGATCTCACGTACGCCCAGCTGCTGGAGTGTGTCCTTGAAGCTGCGCTTGTAGTCGAAATGGAACTTCGGCAGCGTCACCTTCACCTTGACTTCCTCCATGGCCCATTGGGCGCTCTTGACCTCGTCGTTTTCCAGAGCATGCAGCAGCTCATTGATGCCGTCCATGGCATGTGGCAGGAGCACAAACATCGAATTCTTTCCCTTGTACGGCAGACGCAGTATCTGTGCCTTCATCTTGTCCGAATTGTGATAATAGAAATATTCCGTTTGCTCCATGTACTGGACGCGAACCTGGGCATTCTGTGTGCGGAAGAAGGCGCCATCGAATGTATGGTAGAATTGGCGACGCCACACACCCTTGAAGTAGATCACATTCGTGAGCAGCATTACGCACTCCTGAACGGTCTCCGGCGTGACCAGATTACGTAGTCTTCCATCAGTGACATTGTTGGCCCAGTCATTGATAGCATAGGCCGCCGCCGGAGCATTGCTAAAGTCCAGAGCTTCGATATCGCCGTCGTAGAAGTGTTTCAAGGTGGCCGTAAACTTTTGCTGTGTCTCGATGAAACTGTCCGTGAAGAGCTTCGTGCGCACATTCAGTGTGTTGTGCAGTTGATTCTCCTTTTTGAACGAGTTGAGGGTCTTGCGATAGAATTCACGCACGTTGTTCGCCGATCTGATGTCCGGCTGGGTGCTTATCAACTCTTGCTGTGTCTTTGTGTTGGTGCCCGAGGCCTCGGAGAGCATCGCTAGCACCAATTTAATGGAAAACGGCGATATGATGACATTATTCTGATGCTCCGTATCACTGAGTAGCACCGCCTTCAGCAGCTGCCACGAGAAATTGTCGTGTGAGTCACTGCGGAAGGGTACGAAGGTGTCGATGTCATCATAGGAAGCTGCGGGCAGCGGCAATACTGCAGTCGTTCCACTCGGCACCTTGTCGGTGCGCGTCTCGAATACGCCCGTCGGCGTCGTCGCAGTGGGAATGGAGTTGCCATTGACATAATGCTTGGACGAGGCGCCAATTAACAGCACCAGCAATGGCAGCCAATTATTTGCACTTCTCGATATATTTGTGTACATTTTTTCTTTGATTTCGTGTGTGTATACGCGTGATTTCGCTCCTTTTCGTTGAAGCAAAAGCAAATAGAATTGAGCTTAAAGCGCGACTTGGCGCTCAGCAGCAAAATGATGGAGAACCGTTTGGCGCACAGTTCCAACTGAGAGTGACTCAAAGCTCGCTGCGCGCAGGCCATTTTAAAAACCAGCTTACTGTTTAACACTGATGTTGTTGTTTTTTTACTGCTGCCGCGGCTGCTGCTGCGCGGCTTCTGCTTTTTCGCTCTATTGCTTCAAAGGGAGTCCCAGTCGCGATATTGTTTTGTCTGCGCTCTCTCTCTCTCTCTTCTCTGTCGTTCTCTGTGTTACTTGTTTTAACCGTTGATTGATATGTAAATATGCACAAGAATGCTTCGATAAACGTAGACAGATAAGATTCGTGCAGCTGCAAAGGAAGTCCGCATAATTTCCAATTGCGTCAATAACTTTAGATGAGAAAAACCCAATAATGATATTAGTATATACCTCCAACTAACTATATAATTTTTTGAGTGTGATTTTTGTTCTTTGCTCACACTTTATTCAAACGAAAGCAGATTGCTATGACAGTAGCAGTGTGGCAACGCCAAGTCACCAGTGTTGCTCAATTAAGTAAATCAGCTGTTTTCAAGCACACTTTAGCGTTGATGTAACAGTCGCCGGCAAATAGAAAGAAATACGAGTGGTTATAATTTATAAATTAAATACATTAATTTATGCAATGCAAATACGTCGTCCTCGAGGTGTGACAGTACCACAGTTAATGGTTGTGACTGCAATAGGTTTTCTGGGCGGTGTTTATATTTGGAAGCCACTTATAGTGAGATTTAACAACGAAAATAAACCAGAAAATACCGAAGCGCCAACAACAACAACAGCAGCAGCTATTACAACAACAAACTCGACAAAGTGGGGGATCATATATAGTTGAATTTATATATTTGAATATGAAAACTAACATATTTCTATATATTTACAGATGAGCTTCATTAAAAAATTTGCCTCAACCACTGTCGGAATGATGGCGATCGCCATTGGGTCGACGATGGCCGTTTATTGCACTCACCGTTTTTTTATTAGACCGTATCAGAGTAAGAAGCAGCGTTTGGAAGCCGAAGCCTGTGCGGAGTATATATTTCAACAGGAGTCCCAGAAGCGATCCCAGACAGACCGAGTATGATGGCTTTCGGTCTCAGAATTTCATATAAATTTTCTATTTTGGAACATGATTGCATACATTTTTAAATAGTATAATAGAAAATTGATTTCAAACGGTACAAAAATTGTGTGGAAAGCTTTTTTTTGCCAATCTATATGCCAATAGGGAAGAGCCCAACTTTTACTAGCAGTTCTTAGGTTCGCCGATGCTATAAATAATTTATCTTTAAGTCAAAAAATCAAATGGAATTTTATTGGATGATTTATGAAAAAATGAATTGAAATAAAATATAAATGGAACACTTAACTTTAATATAAGAATACACATATATGTTTACAATTTTGAAATAAAATATATATCCTAAACATAAGCATCATTCATCTTATTGAGCCATAGAGCTCGAGGACGCTGCGCTCTTCCAGCTGGTGCGTTTGCTTCTTCTTCAGGGAGTCCAGTTTATCTCTGGGATAGAACTCCCATATCGAAAAGGACTCGTCCATGCCGGCGGCGGCGAGCTTGGTGCCATCCGGACTCCACATCATGAAGATCGCGCCCCTGTTCTGATGGGTCAAGATGTCCACAACACGATTCAGCGAGGACAGCACGAAGATCTCGCAGCACGGGCAGCCGTTCTCATCTGTAAAGAAATCTCTGTATACTTATATATAAAATATATGTATTTTGATCCCAACTTACCGCATTTATAGATGTTGACCAGCAACTCGCCCGTGATCTTGCTGAAGGTGATCGAGTTGATTAAGATCTTGTCATCGCCGCGCTGATAGAACGAGACAATCTCTCGACGCCGCACATTAAATATGTATATGGAAGAAAGTTTCTTTTCAGCTGGAACAATATTTTTTTGTAAAATTTTGGAAATTTTGGAAACTTTGTACTCACAAATGGCCAGCTCGTAGACCTGCCACGGATGCCAGTCGAAGACGATGCCGCCCTGCTTCGCGCCCAGCCGCATTATCACCTTATAGGTGACCCCATCGAATATATATATCTGACCCTGGACGTCAGCTGTGGCCAAGTAGCGACTCAGGCGGGAGAAGCGCATGCAGCAAATCCCCTTCGTGTGCTGCCGCAGCACGCGCTCGATGGTCATTGTCGAGAACTGTATAACCACGATCTGTCCGCTCTTGGTGCCGCAGAGAATGTTCTCGTTGTCCTCGCTCCACTCAATGCAGCAAATCGACTCGAAAGATCTGGGCAGATATTTGCCATTGGCTATCAGGAATTCCTTGGGCGATTGCAATAGCCAAATCTCTAGAACTGACAGAGAGAGAGAGAGGGAGAGAGAGACAGAGAGATACCGAGAGTATAGGTAGAGTTACTATATGTGGGAGGCACCTTAAGGTCTAGTAGAGCAGTTCCTCTTCTATCTTAACAATATCGTATTAAAATAAGAACTAATACTGAACTAATACTAATTAATACTCAACTGATCTATTCTAATATTTACCTGGATGTTCCCCATCCTTGCAGCCTATGGCCAAGTATTTGCCATTCGGGGAATACTTGAGTGAGCTGGTGCGTTCGACATTGAAGATCATGCTCGTATCATCGCAGTTGCGCCAGACGATTAGATTTTCGTCAAAGGACAGCGCCATCTGATCATTGACGGACCAGTCCATCATATTGAGATCTGTAAGATGGGATGATAGATTATACATATATTATACATTAGACATTAGAAAGTTGGCTCACCAAACGATGTGCACAGCTCCGGCATTTCGTTTGTGGTTGTGGCGAAGGCCACGGGCCGTGCTCTTGGGCGACAGTGCCAGTCGCTGTCCGTCTTCTGCCTGCCCGTCCGGGTGTATTTGCCCTGCAGTTCGCAGAACTGCAGCAGGCGACTCTCCTCGATATTGAAGACTTTATTCATGGCCGAGACAAAGTTGCTCTGGCGCCAGTAACTTGATCTTTGATTAAGACTCTGAAAAGGAACTCATATTTCAGATATATATAATATATACCTAAGCTTATCTTACCATTTTCAAGAGATCCTGCTCTTTAGTCTTGCCCACATATTTGAGATTGTAGTCGATGGCCTCCGGCTTGAAGCGTTTTGGTATAAATCGATCGCCGAATGAAAATTCCTCTTTATTATTTTGCTTATTCTAGTTGAAAATTATTATTGAGAGTTTTTTATTTAGTTGTTTGTTTTGTTTTCTTTGTTTTTCTCCACCTGGTAAACTTCGTTTCGCCAGTCCATGCGACGCTGTTTCATGAAGGGCGGCGCCCAGTTGGGGTCCATCAAGGGATTTTTGTTAAAACTTTCACACACATCCATCACGAAGACAAACATTGAACTAACTTCGAATTTCTATTCGCGCCATGTTTAATCTTCGACTCTTTTCAGTCTACGATTTCTTAAAAGCTTCATTTAACTAACTGTACTTGCTCTCTCTCACTCTCTCTCTCTCTCTCTCTCTGTCTCTTTCACTCTTAGCTGATATGAG
Source organism: Drosophila paranaensis (assembly GCA_035047545.1). Taxonomy (NCBI): domain Eukaryota; kingdom Metazoa; phylum Arthropoda; class Insecta; order Diptera; family Drosophilidae; genus Drosophila; species Drosophila paranaensis. The sequence continues at coordinate 185,516 of JAWNPL010000001.1, forward strand.
CACAGAAGTGCTGGGCTTAAGCATAGGCTAGGCTAGGCTACCAAGATCCACTACAATCATATACATATAAATTCCTGATTATACAAGTACATATATGTTTGAAAATCTTAGCTATATTTTCTACATATATAGAGATAATTCATTGGCTTGGGAGTCAGCTCTTTAGTCTATGTTAATATTTAATATTATTTAAATCATTTGAACTATATTTATAAATTAATCCAGATCACATTTTACTATATTATATTTTATACATTATTAATTTATATCGGCAACACTTTCAAATTTTTTATTTCAAATAAAATTATAAAATTCATTAGTTAAATTAACTAAATTTATGGTTATTAAATGGTAAAAAGAAGACCAGTTTAGTTATGTATGCTTCTATATAATATATATTTATTATTATTAGCTATTTATATACATTTTAAAAAGTTAAGCAAAACTGCTCAAGAGGACAGAAGGCGCGCATATATGTCACTCAACGATCAACTGTAAAAAGGAACTCAGTGCAGCTCGAATTTGAGCGAGAGGCACAGAGCCTGCGCAGCACAGCTGCAATCAACAGCATGAGTGAAAACAGACTCCGAATTTGAGAGGAAGTCAGAGAGCTTGCGCAGCGCAGCTGCAGTCAACATCAAGAGTGAAAACGCACTCAGCATTTGAGAGGGACCAGCGCAGCTGCATTCGACTTGCAAAGTGAAAATTAACTCCAATTTTGAGTGGGCGTACGAGAGCCTAATATGAAGGCAAATTCAAGCAGCGCAGCTGCAGTCGACTTCCACTTAGATTTTGAGTGGAAGTCGGAGAGCCTAATAAAAAGGCTAGTTCGAGCAGCGCAGTTGTATTAAACTCAGATTTTGAGTGCGCGTCGGGCAAGCAGCTGTAGTCAACATCAAGAGTGAAAACGCACTCAGAATTTGAAAGGGAATCAGAGAGTTTACTCAACGGCAGGCCTGTGCAGCGCAGCGCAGCGGTAGCTCCGATTTTGAGTGGGCGTCGGAGAGCCCAACATGAAGGAGACCAGCGCAGCTGCAGGCTGCAGCCGACTTACACTCAAAAATTGAAAGTGCGTCGGTAACTGCTCAGCGCAGCTTCAGTCGATTTCCTTGTCTCCTGGTGTTCAGTCGTGAAGTGCAGTGCTCCTCTTCTTCTTCTGGATGCCTGGTAAATATTTAAAGAAAATATAATAAAATGAAGTAAGTTAAGCAGAATTTTGATAGTTATAGTTTTAAGAAAGTTTTTTTAATAACAAATGTTTAGATAATTATAGTTTATAATAAAGATCATTCGCTAATGATCATTACGTAAATAATTAATATTTCTTTAACAAATTTATACATTTTTTCTTGAGAAATATCATATACAAAATAATTGAGTTATCCTAGATGTTATATTTAGATCTATATATTTTATTTATTTAATAAAGCCTACACATAGTTCTCTTTTTGAAAGATTTAAAATTGTAAAATTCCGCTAACTTAAGCTAAATTATTATTGCTAAATTCTCTTATTGGCTGAGGCGCGTTGCCCACTTGTTGCCGCAGGTGGGGCAGTTGGAGCGGGTGCGCAAATATTTTCGTATGCAAAGTCTGTGGATTTTGGTGCCACAGTCTGAGCACTTGATGTCCCAGAGCACCAGCTGCTTGCAGAGGGCACACTCCTTGATCGTCTCCGCAAAGTTGGAGCGCAAATAAAATTCGAACTCGACGACGCTGCGTGGTCCCAGATAGAGTCTGTCGCCCGACTCCAGGAAGTAGCCCATTTCGGTCCACAGTTGGAGCAGGGACTGCATGCGCAGTTTCTTGGGCGGCTTAGCTGAGCCTTTGAAATCCAAGTTGGAGTACGCCTCGTTCCATGCTATGTGGTAGTCCTCCTGCTGGCCCAGTTTCTCCAGCAGAATGGAGAAATAGAGGCATTCCTCTGTCGTCAGTCCAGGATGATTGTGTTTATCGGGAGTTGCGTCCGTGATGGCAAACACCAAATACTCCTTGCCAGTTATAGGATGAACCATAAAGTTCAGCGATTGATTGAGCTCCTTTATCGTCCCATCGATGCTGTTAACAAATTCGTGCAGAGCCTCTTGATTCGCGGGCTTTGTCACTTGACGCTGTTCACAGAGCGGTGTTAATATCTTATCAATTTGATCATGATCCAGGCAGCTGTGATTTATGCAAGCACGTAAAAACGTTCGTTTAACAATTTCCATAGTGTTTTTTTTAAATATTAACAACAATAATAAACCACCAACTTTGGTATAATGCAGAATAAAGCGACGCGCCCAACCAGGGCTGCGTACATAATCGATATTCGATTCGCGTATATCGTTTGACTGTCAGCTGTTGCTCCGGCAAGTTTGGATTTAAAAATATCGATTGCTTCCGCTTTAAATGGCGGCTAGTTTCAAACATGAGCTTTAAATGAAAATGGAAGAAGAATAAAAACAATTGTTTGGTAGTCTTCAATTTTTATTCATTTCAAACTTATAATTTAATAGCACAACAATTTATATAATCAATGTCTAGAAGAGCTTTGCTTTAATTAAAATTATATATAGAAAAGTTAGTCAGAGAATATTTTGAATATGAGAACCGAATATCGTAACGTTTTAAAGCACTTTTATCGTGCAATTACATATTAAATATACATTAAAAAATCGCAAGATTTTTGTATAATTTGAAAACGCAATTACATATCTAAAGCAATTTAAAATATATTTATTTACACTAATTATTGTTCGGCAATTTCGAAAGCAATACCTATTATAAATCTATTGTAAAAAATATATAAATAAATAAAGATTATTTAGTTCTATAGTTCCTATAACTTCTTGCCATAAAATCCTAATAGCCTGATTCTCGTTGACACCGGACTTTGGACATGCTCCAGGATTTCCATCTAAAGATTTGCGTTGTTTCGGTTTGAAAAATAGTTTTTATAAATATTTGAAAATGTGTATACATTGATTATTTTTTGTTTGTTTCAGATGTAATAAAATGTAGCAGCGGTTTCAAATAAAAAAGAGAGGGAATATAATAAAGCTATGAGTATTTTCTTTCGTAAACATTTTACAATTTATTTTATTTCTATGATCTTTATTTTGTTTTCAATTTAATATTTTCAATTGAATTACACTTTAAGCTAAAATTATGTATTTATATCCTTTTTTATATAGAAGAAAAAGAAATATAATTAAACTCTCAACAAAACTATGATTAAAGTAACTAGAATCCAAATCACAAAACTCTTATCAACTAAAAACAAATTTCAAAATAAAAATCTAATTTGTACGCATTAAATTTTCATCTTAAATGAGACCAATTGCATAAATATGTATATATGTATGTATGTAGCAACAAATCAACTTAGATATGAACATTCCCATGTTCGGTTGTAACCTATAAGAGAAAGTTTATAAAGTGGGAAGAACCGAGATGAAATAATAATAAAGGCAAATACAACAGCAAATCAAAGAGCAATACATAAATGCTTAATTAAGTAAATGATAACGAACTTATAATTGTATACTTACATGGTTAGTCGCATGTTAGATTCTAAGAAATAAGATTGTGAGATACGTAAACATAAACAATAATTACAAAATACTAAAAAGCCTCTTCAATATTTTGTGCTCGTGCCACTAACAGGGGCGGGAATACCCTTAACCAGATTATTTATGTAATTATTTGTGCGATCGGACAGGCCGACAACAAGCGTACGCTCACTTATCACTGAGAGTTACCAAGACTTTCGCAAGTTGAAACAAAAGAGAAAGGATTCAAATTCAAGTTCAAAGTAAATAATTTGAATTGTAATTAAAGTATAAATAGAATTGTTTAATTTGTTGTGTTAAATTCGATTAGGGATTAGTTTGATTCGTTAAGTTGTTTCCAAATGATTACATAAAATTATTAGTAACCAAGCTGAGTTCGTTTGCAATGTGATTAGTTTCATTTAATATAGTTGACTTTTGTTGTTTCAGAGATGTGTGTGTGTGTGTGTGGAGAGAGACAGAGAGAGAGAGAGAGAGTTGGAGGCAGATGGTAACCGTAATATAACCGAATATATATAGAAATTGTTAAAAAGTCCGCATGAGTTGAGTTGTTGTTGTTGTTTATTATTATTTGGTTAAGATGAATTGAGGGAAAGATATAGAAAGAAAGATGCCGCAGCAAATAAATAAATTAATATTTTGTCGCTGAGAAAGTTACATTTTGCATTTGGTTTCGTTTGTACTTATATATTTTGTTGCTTGCTTTTGGTTTTGGTTATTGGTTTTTTGGTTAGCCATGCAGTTTAAACAGTATGTAATATTAACAAAATATGTATTAAGACTAGAAATCGCTTGGCGTATATAAATTAAAAATACAATAATGATACTTTTTAATTAACAAACACAATAATAAGGTATACAAAATAAAAGATTCCTTTTTTATAACCTTTTCAGTTTTTTGGTTTTCTTGTACAAAAATTAACAGTTTCTTTTTTTTATAAATTAAAAGAGTTAAGAACATAAATCACAATTTCGTTTTTAGTACATATACAATATATACATTTATATATACATATATATAGTGAGCACATATATATGCATATATACGACGTTAGGTAATTTGTAGTATTAGAACTCGCTTATAACAATGCGTCTACTTGGCCAAAATATCTATTAGATATATATATATATATATATATATAGTATATAGTTGTTTTTCACTTTGCTTTTGATTCTTTTTGGTTTAGTTAGTTGCTCTTTCTACATGGTATTAGTCTTTGGTGCTTCATTCAAGATTTCTGTAGCTAGCAAGTAGGTTCTGAGTGTCGCCCATGTACCGAATACTTACACGATTTATCGAGTTGCGACGCCCTCCGCCGAGGCCATCCTGGCTGAGCCCATTGCCAGTGTCGTTGTCAATGCATATATCCGAGTCGGAGTCGACTCGCCGAAACTCGCTGCCATCCTGCAAATCAAATAAGAATAAAGCGCTGATCGCAAAGATTATATTTCTTCACTCACCTGCGTCAACTGTTGCGTTGTGGTTAGCAGCCTGGCAATGGGGTTACAACAGACGGGCAATGTCTCTAGCAGTGTGGGCCGCGAGTGCGTCAACAGCGGCTTCATATATCTGTAAAATACTTCAGCTTATACTCTCACTCTTTAGCCACGTTTCGATTGCTACTCACTTGGTATCAAAATTGCCCCAAATTCGCGCCAGAATCGCCTTCTCGTGGCTGTTGCGTCTACGGCCGCACGCTGATGTTGCTGCGTTGCCATCGATTGGCGTATCCAGATTCGAGTCGGCGCCACTCGACAGCCGAGCCTTGCCACGCCCACCGCCGCCGCCTTCCACGTCCTGCAAGTAGCCATCAGACTGAACAGATTTCAACGAAACAAGATTAGCGCTTTGTGTATGTGTCGAGGAACGTGATTTAAAAGTAAGTACCAGCATAAACAATAACAATAAAACACCCAAAAAAAAGAACGTAAGCAAACTCATAGAGATCAGATAACTCAATCAATGTATTATGTGTAGTGTTCGTGTGTGGGCGTGTGACAAGGGGACAAGGAGACAAGGGAGAAGCACACAGAAATTTGCAATTGTATGGATTTGTTAGTCAACGTACCGGAGCCGAATGTGAATTGTCCATGGAATTGTAAACCTTTTTTATTTGATAGATGCAAAATGGCATGAATTGCGCAGAATTGTACAAAATAAATAAGTTAGAATAGAATATGTTGTCAAATGTATAATGATCAAAAGCGGAGGATGAGAAATGCATTATAAATCAAAGCACAAATTGGCCGAATTAACTAAGCTAACTAAACGACGAGCGGCTTCTCTAATACCCTACAATATTACGATTTCATCTACATATATGTAACTTATATATTCATGTCTCTTATCAACATCAAAGTTAAATTCATTTTAGATTTGCATTAGATTAGGCTACTGGATTTGTTTTGAAATTTTGTTTATGGAATTTCCCAATTTATATTCAAGCTATAAATATATTCATATATATAAATATAAAAATAAATTTAAGCATTCTTAAGCTCGTAAGCAATTATAGAGAAAAAGCAACTATTTTTAATCAAATTTGATCAGATTGAGTTTGCAAATCTAGCTGCAGGCAGCACAATATGCGGCCTTTATTATATTAATCTGGCTTTATTCTATATTCATAGTTTTTTGAGGCGTGCTTTCACCAAAATAAAACTCCTAAAATAAATGTAGTTGCATTCAGCTTAAAAAAGAAATGAATGAACTGGCTTTGATAAGCAGATACTCACACTGTGTACCTGATAATTGTTTAATTGCTCCGTCTCCTCATCGACGCCGACGCTGCAAATAGGAATTTTTAATTAAGAGAAGCTGAAGTTATTTGCGTTCAAGTGCAACTCACGGTATTTTCAGCCAGTTGAGGAAAAAGTTCGCGGCGCCGCCCTGAATAATGACCGTAAAGATGACAATCAGCGATGTGGCCGTCAACATGGTTTGCCGCGCATCGGATACGGTGTTTCTAATGGCCAAGGCAAAGGACATAGCGCCACGCAAACCTAAACAATTAATTGTTTTACTGAAGATATTCAAAATCCATTTGTATAGCTCATAAATACCAGCGAAGAAAAGCATGTGCTGGAAATTAGATGAGATTTTTGGTTTGCGCTTGATGTTCAATAGCCAGGACAGAGGATAGACATTGACAGCGCGTCCCAGAGCAGCGCAGATCTGTAAATTGAATAAATAATTACTTAATAGAAGTTAATTTATGTGCATTTATATAGCTTACGAAAGCTGTTATTATGAAGCCTGCATCGAAATGATGCTTGGGGAAGGTGAACATCGAGACGCCAATGTAGGAGAATATGAAGTTCTCGGCCAGAAAGTTAAGCAGCTCAAAGATCTGTTTGGTGCGCTGTCGCGAGTCCTCGGATAGATTGTTATACGTGTAATGCGCCTGGCAAATGCCGCAAAATAGTACAGCCACCACGCCGGTCAGCTCCGTTGCCTCTGCCAACAGAAACGTGCTGTAGCTCATGAGCACAAACAGCGCCGACTCCAACAGCGGAAAGTCACGAACACGCGTAAACTTGGTCAAGTGTGGCAGGAGTTAAGGATACACATTAGCTTACAACAAGGGAAAAATCAATAATATAAGGTTTGGGTTTTCTTTGAAAAAGGATATCAATGCCGTAAAACAGCCCATCACAGCGCCAATCATCAGCGACAAAAAGAAGATGGAGAAAAAGTCACTCAGGGAGCGCAGAAATGCCGTAGTCTCGAATTCTCCCGTATTCGAATAATGTTCGCCGTAGTTCTGAATGGCTCTGCAAGCATTTATTAGTTAGAAATGATGGATTTTGATACATTATACGTCTATCTTACCCGCTTAGCACAATGGCAACGGCATCGTTCAACACAGATTCGCCCAATACAAGCGCATAGAGATTAACATCGACATGGAGATCGTTGAATATGGCCAGTATGGTGAGCGGATCTGTGGGCGATATCAGCGCACCAAAATACAGCGTGTCCAGAAATGTGAAACTGCTGCTCAAGTATTTTGGCATCAGTTTCACACAGCCGTACATCAGGCCACCGATTAGGAACGCCGATAAGGTGGTGCCCACAATGGCGAACGTGAGAATTGCACCCAAGTTGCGAAAGAAGTATTTCTGCAAATGCCAAAACGTTTATCAATTACGATCATATTACAAACATATATACAAGGATATATATGTACCTTCTTAAGGCTGTAGCCAGCGTAAAATATGATGGGCGGCAATATGATATTGAAGAAGACCTCCGGATCGAAGGTGGCCTTCAAATCGATTTCATTCTCCTCGATGTCGTACACCTGTCCACGAAACACGTACGCATATGTCTTCACACCCTCGGGCAGCTTTGTGGTATTTGTTTGATTAACCGGATACTGAACAGCAACAGCACCAGAGGCAGAAGAAGAAACAGAAACAAAACAAATTAAATGACAATAGACTCTAATTGCATAAGCAAACGTGTCGGGCTGTGGGCTGTGGTGTTACGCACCTTGAACCACAGTGTGTCTGGCGGCAATTTGTCATTGTAGGTGGGTACGCCCAGCGGCTCCACCTGCATATGCACCAGGGTGGTGTTTGTGCCCGCATATCGTATGATGGCGCCCACAATTAGGCCTGCAATTGCATAAAGAAGCAATTCAAGTTAATTACATAATATATCTTATTAAATAGACTTTCAGTTTGAATAAAAAGCTATTTATGTAGATCTAGGTTTGGGAACTAAAAAATTCAAGTTGAGAATATAAAAAAAATATATATAAATAATTTCACAGAAAAAAGTGAAATATGCGTGAAATGATAAACGAAGCAATCAAATATATTTATTAACTAATATACAGGTCATTTGGAAATACAAATTATATCTGAATAAAGAAAAAAAAAACTGTATGTGAGTCATATCTTGAACCCTATTCACATATATTTGTAAGCTTATTTATGGGTCCTTCGGGAAATGTCTGACTGTGAATCAGACCTTGAACTAGAGGCACTGCACATAAAGCGCGCTGTCTGCTGCTCTTTCAAGTAATAATTTAAAATGAATGAATCTAGTCTCTGAAAGATAATCTGAATCGGTTCCGGTTCAAAGAGGTTTTTTGCTGGTTTAGTCGTAAGCTCATTTCATTATTGCCTGACCTATCACAAAGCTCGTTTTGAAAATGTGACTAATGAATGCGGAGCAGTTGCCGGCTGACTTGCCTACATATGTATATAGTATGTGCTGATAAAATCGTTTGTAGAACAAGTAAAACATAAACACTCAAGTTGTTGACTCACTTCACAGTCCAAACCAGAGCACGCTTATCAGACACAGCAGTTTGCACACTGCCAAAAACCTTTTGAGCCTTATCTGGTTTTAGTCTTTTATTATAATAATATTTCATTGCTATCAAATTTTGTATTATGACTTTGCTTAGATACGACTGCCTAATTAGCATATTTAATTATTCCATTGCAGACGAAGATTAAATAGAAAAACAAGTATAATCGGGCGGATTGAGTATACACGACTATAAAATGCCCTTCTATCGAACTGTTGGCTTTAGTATTAGAGTCGGGAAATGGCTTCCTGAAATAACTGTTCTGCACAAACGATGTTTACCTTTGAATTCTATATATATACTATAAATTGATGTATTCCAAATTTTAAATATCTCTGTGTGTTCATCAAGAGTATAGCTAACAAATTTGGTCTATCTAAAGCAACAGAAAGACACGGGTAGATAGGTTGGCGACTTCATATGTACATACTTGAACAGGCTAGGCATACCCGACGTACCGCCAGGTTCCATAAATGTACATAAATAATTAGCATGAGTTATCTATATATTATATATGCATGTGTATGTCTGTAAAAATCACGTGCTCATTGAGCTGTCGACTTAGTTATAATGTCGTAATTCTCCACTTCAGGATGACGTTTATAACATGTTTTTGATTCCCAACTGGTATCGATAGCAGACATAAAAAATAAGAAACAGCAAAAGCATTTGAGGGGAAAACCCAAAGCAAAACAACAAATGCGATTGTATTGAGAAAAAGAAAAGAAAAGAAAACAGACGCGACCCAATATAATAATTGAGCAATGAGTTCTGTTTCCTATCAAAGAAGACGTAAAATAACCATTCATAACAAAGATCAAAAGACCGTCTATATATAATAATAATTTGAATTATGCTAAGCAAATAATTAGAGAAATGCCAAAGCATAGCATTGCCATGTTTTTTTTTTGGTATGAAGAAAATTTGAAAAAGAAAATAAAATAAAATGCAGTTTATATAGAGTATATTCTTTAAATTGTTATTACTTAAAGTACACTCGAAATAAATTGATAGCAGAAATCCAGATTTACAATTTGATTGCGCTGAAAATTGAGTTTAAACTTTTGATTTGCTTGAGTTGACGTTAGCGAGTGCGCACTGTAATCAAAGCATGCACATTTCATAACGGCGAAAATGTCGCTGAATTGCAAATTTCGGTGCAGAAGAAAAGAATTTTTGAGCTGTCATGTGTAAATAGGGTTTCTGAATAACAGGTTCGTATATCAAACGAAATATTTGTGTGCACAAAATGCGGGACTTAAAAGCTTTGCAGTTCCGATTGCAAAAGCCAATTTGGGTTTCAGTCTGTGAATGTGAACAACAAAATTTAAAAATACGTAATTGCGTATTTAAATATAAACATATAATATATATGTTTATCTAAATGCGAATGTTAGAGAGACAAAGAGGCGGCAATGAAAGTTGCTGGTGACAGTGATCGAAGAGGAAGAGCATAGAGAAATGATGATGAAATTATAAAAGAGGAATATACGATAATAACAATATGTAGCCAACAATTAGCAGCTTGCTTACCATAGATGACAGCCAGTCCGGTCTCATGCAGCCACGAGACGCGATGGTGTTTGAATAGCCAAATGGTTAACACGGTTAAGGCTAGAAGAAATACGAATACCAGCAGGTCGAGACTTTGGATGCGATGATTGAGCGTCGCTTTGGCGTCGAGCGTTATGTCCGTGTCGGCTGCACTGCAGCCAGCGATGATGGCGCACAGCGTGAGCAGACGCAGCGCATAGCTGTCCCAGCTGCACTTGCTGCAGCGACGATTCACCAGCGGCCTCGCCTGGCCTGAGTAAGCGTGCATTTCGTTGCACTTGCTGTGTGCCGACGGTGGAATGAAATTAATTGTACAATTGTACATGAATTGAATGTGCACAGCAAACTGCTGCTGGCAACAGCAGACGAAAACTGAAATCGATTTTCACGTTACGTTTGTGTGCGCTGTAAATTGATTTGGCGCACAGCTTTTGCGGCTCGCGTTTGTGCACAGAGGCACCTTTGTGCGGAGTTTCTATTCGTTTCCCCCGTCTTTATCTATATTTTCTCACTTGTTGTTACATAAAAATAAATATTTTTCACATTTAAAATTGTCACCAGAAATGTCTATTTGACATTATGCTCGCCTCTTATACACTCTTATACTAAGAACAATTACACTACGCTATGCAGAAGTTTCCTTAGAAAGCTGCTGCTTGCAATGCTGTTAATCACAGCTGTTTGTGTGGCTATCGATATTTTCGAAAGTTTTGCAGCCGATTTTCAGTGCTGTTAAATGTGACGATAATTATTTTTGCCTTTTGTTGTGGTTGCCAAATTCTATTATGTTTTGTGCCAGCATTCTCAACAATGGAATAAAACTGAAAGCAAACTGATCAATAAAAACACAGAAATTTAGTTTTTTTTTTGATGTCTTAGCTATCTGATTGATTTAAGTACTGTTCTCTTTTATATTTGGCAATAATTTGCATTATTTCTAGCTTAGCGTCAATTTTATAGTCCTCATCCAGATAATCCAAATCCTGGGCAATAGTCATGCCATAATGATAAAAATTCGGTTGGTGTGTGTTTCTGGGGAATCGCACTTCTGAGACTGGTGATTCTTTTGGTCTTTTTCTTACAGGTGACAAAGTGGCTTCCTCTTCAATATCAGGCTCATTCAATGACGGCGATTCCTCAGGCTCTTCTGTTTTGATTGTAATTGATGGCTGGCATTCTTGGGTGGCAAGGGGATCGTCCTCAGATAGATCAAAACTGCTATCACTTGCAATCGGAGGTAGCAGTGAGCTACATGCGTTATCTGCCGATGTGTTTTGCTGTGATCGAGGTTGAGTGTCCAGAGCTGAACTCAAGAATGATAAGGTTAAGCGGAATTTCCAGGTGGTACTGAAGGTTTCTGCATCTGCACCGACCCGCCTTGATTTGCTCTCCTCGAACAAATAGTATGTTTTCATATTAGTCCATTTCTTTTGCAATGCCTCTAGAACCATAATAGTTTTACTTTAATATAATAATAATAGCTTTTATTTTCTATCCATTTTACCTTTCGTTATTGGTGTGGCCGAAGAGAATCCACCGTAGGCGTTAACTTTTTCCGCCAGAAGCGACCAGAATTTAGCCTTCTTTGATTTATAAGTGAACTGTGGGTGGGAATGATCCCAAACGAATGGCGCTGCTTTCACATGTTTTATAATAAAGAGCAGAATTTCGTCGGTCCAAACAACTTTGTTATTTTTGCTCATTTTGTTTCTACTTTCTTTCGCATGGCAGAGCTCTGAAAAATCGATGAGCTAACAACTATCGTAGAATTTTTATATCGATAAGAATATTTGAGCACGGTATGCAGCTCTGGTACTTAGCGGCGTACCCATCAAATTAAACTATATATTTTTGCTGTGATGATTATTTCTATAGCTTCCGACGATGAAGACTAATAAACTAACTGACCATCAGTATAAATTGGTTTCGACTGCTCCCAAAGCTTGTTTACATATGTATGTAAGGAATGTGGATCGTAAGCGAGTTTTTCACATATTTAATTTGTTATTTATAAAGAACGATAGCTATTCACATTTTGGCACTTTTAAGTTAGTTTAGAGCTCCACTTTGGTCCACTGGCTCCTCATGAATGCTGCGTACTGCTTGGCACCAGTATTATTGTATTTCTCAAAGTACGGCAGCTCGCTAAGACGCGCAAGCCAAGCGGTGATCTTCGGATACTTCTGCGCGTCAATGTCAAAAACTGCAGGCACGGATGAGACCGTGGCAGCACAGCAGAAATCGGCAATGGTGAATTTGTCGCCGGCGATGTACGGTTTCTCCAGGAGAGCTTCTGTCAAACGGAGAGCATCGTGAACAGTGTCAGTCTTGTCCTTGGTTACCTCAGTGACGCCTCGGATCCAGAAGACGCTGCTCACATTCCACAGCGCTTTGTAGATGACGCTGGCATCGAAGAACAAGCGCTGATGCACTTCTGTGCGCTTCAACAGATCCTTTGGATAAAGTGCATCTGTCTTGGCATACTTCTCGCACAGATATATGCATATGGCATGCGAATCCGTTACGATTGTTCCTTTGTCATCCAACACGGGCACCGTGCCTTGCGGATTCATCTTCAAGTATTCCGGCGTACGGGTCTCGCCTGTAGCCAAATTGACTTGCTTGTACTCGAAGGGCACCTCCAATGCTTGGAGTGTTACCAAACAAGCACGCACCGGTGGAGACATATCAATACCATAAAGCACGGTCTTCGACATTTTGCTGTAGATGCTAACCTCACAGCGCAAGAAATCAAACTGAACGCAATACTCGCTGATGAGCTTTATATGTACGTATTTCTGTGTTTGTGGATCTCAAGTGTGGATCATAACTGTTCTAAGCTTTCATATGAGCAAAAAAGGCACATAACAATGATATCGCACTTTTATACTCTTCAGGGCTCTGCCTCTATCTGCTCACGCACGATTAGAAGACAATTTTCGACTCCCAGTTGAGGTCTTTATCACTTGAAAATTTGTGTATTATCATGTTTGTTGTCGCTTGTAATGACGTCGCATCGGATTGTACCACTGTACTATGATTATCTTATATTTATTTATTCGAGCAGGGTATATTATAGTCCATAATCTATAACAGCAACAAATTCAATTTGAATTTTCAATTGAGCGTAAAGTAAAAAAAAGTTAAGTATAGAACTTGCTGACCCTAACTCTATGAATTGTAAATAAAATATTGTCATCATTATCATCACTTTTATTGATTGTGAAATTGGACGTTTATATTCATAATAGAGTTATCTCTGAGCTAATGGAGAAACTTAGTTTATTAATATTAAAAATTCACAAATATCTTCTACATGTATTTTCAATAACTTTGAATCCGTTAATTAATTTTGTTTTTCCACTTTCATCAGAAAGACCATTTTCTTTCTGATCTTCCTCAAAAATCTCCAAATGAAATATGTCAAAAATAATAAATTTGGAATATTATTCAAAATTGGAAACAATTTATTTGAATGAGTGCCTAAGATGGTCCGGAAACCTAAATTTGTGTTAATGGTTACCCGTATTCTGAGATCCCGAAGTAAGCCCCGTGTTGCCTGTTCACAGCACCTGCATCAGACGGCTGCATCATGCCATTGGCATGAGACATGCGAATTTGAGGCGTTTCAGTCCGGTCATCGTTCGGGTACAATGTCGGATGGTAAATGTGGCCCTATTTGCGCCTGTTTCGAATCCCTTAGTTGAATACTCTCCGTTCCAGTTAGTGTAAATATACAAAAGCAAATTGGCTTGGAGCCGGGCTACTATACGATACCCAAGTGTCGGGCAAATCTGCTTAAGTATACACCGAAGCGTGAGGATTTGCCCAGTCGCAGCATGACGGACTCATTTACGACGGCGATACTGCCATTGAGTTCGAGCTCGCATCGGGAACGCTACGTCAACCACTTGCGTCGAGTGCGTATGGGACGTCTGATGGAGGAATTGGACTTGTTTGCGGGTAAGTCAATGGATATGCTGGCAACAACTATACGACACTTAAGTATGCCAGGCTCTTAGTGTGGATCTGTCATCGTCATGCGAATGTGCCGACATTGCCCAAGGGCATCCCTCTGCCCTATATATTTGTCACGGTGCTGGTCGAGAGCGTGGAGTTTGCGAATAGCAACAAGATCTCGGCATCTGAAGACATCTCTTTTTGTGGCCACGTCTCGTGGACTGGCTTGACCTCCATGGAGATAACAATTTATATGCAGCAGAAAAATCGAACGATTATTAAAGCCATCTTTGTGGTGGTCGCACGTAATGCGACGAATACAGCAGCGGCACCAATCAATCCTCTAGCTCCGGCCAACGAGAAGGAGAAAGCCTGCTACGAAGATTCGGTTAAGCGGCACGAGGCTCGAAAGGCGAAGCAATCGAAGTTTGGACTTTATGTCCGACCCAACACGGAAGACGAGAAGCTAATGTTTGAGATTTTCAAGCGTACCCAGGGCACAAGAGCCCAAGGAATGTACGATGTTGAATTGCCATCCAATTGTCAATGGATGTCCGAATCGAATCAAACGACTTTGGTGCGCGCCTTCCCCGACAATCGCAACTTTCACAATCACATCTTTGGCGGATTCATAATGCGATCGGCTGTGGAACTCAGCTCGATCACCGCCAGCATATATGCGGGCAGTCATCCACTCATCGAATGCATCTCGGATGTGGCTTTCTATAGTCCGGTGAAGGTGAACTCGTTTATCAAGTTAACTGCCTACGTAGTCTACACATATAAGAAGTATATGCAATTGCTGACGATTGTGCAAGTAGTGGAGGATACGAGCACGCCGCATTTAACAACGAATTCGTTATTTCTCATCTTTAGGGCTGGAAGGGATGTTAAAGAGGTGCTGCCCATTACCTATCAGGAGTCGCTGTGGTATATAAATGGACGCAAGAAGTTTCACGCCTTTCAAAAGCTGAGACGTGATCGATTGATCAATTTGAAACAGTTTCAAAAAACCGAAAAATCTGGCAATTAAAAAACTGTTTTGTAAAAGATATATGTACTTTGAAAATGATATTCAATTTAATTACGCATGGAAGTGCTCGATTTGGGCAGTGCCTGCAGTCGCTGGCGACGCTTCGACTCAAACTCTGTGGCCAGGTGCCAGGTTTCCTTATCCAGCGTCGCATTGCCACGCGCGATCCCAAGCAGGCGCGATAAGACCAACAGACAGTGCAGATCGTCGGCATTGCTCTTCACATTCGCCTTGCGCATATCCACAAATTCCTGCTGTATCATTTCCGTGTGCTCTTCGCTAACGCTGAACTGTCCAATCCGCGACGTGGTCAAATAGTTGCGGAACTGCTGCAAGCGTCCTGGCTGCAGATAATGCAAGGCAGCTTTCAGAGATTCCTCGTACATCTGAACAGCCTTTTCATCCGCCTTAATGGGCATCACAAAGTCGCTCTACAGATTACATATATTATAGATATATAATGATTATACTAAGAGCACTTCCATACCGGCAGCATGCTGCGTCCCTCGCTGAGCACCAGCACCGGAATATCCACGTTATAATCGATTTGGTAATACTGAAAGTCGCACTTGAGCTGCTGATTGTTGATAAGGTTCGCCAAGTGCTGCACGGCATGCACACCATTCGCCTCCAGTTTGCCCTGCTGCATGCGCGTCTCGTCCAGCACCAGATGTGTGTGGGGCGCCAGCTGCAGCAGCCCAGAGACTAGCTTGTTTGTCTCGTAGTCCTTTCTGTGGAAAGTAAATCAACTCTGTTACTCATCCCGATTTTAAGTAACTTATACTCACTTTGGCGTAAAGGCGGAAGTATTCATGGTTTCCAGTGTCATTGGCAGATAGTGGCTAGCGGGCAACAGCAGCTCGAGCACCTCATATAGCTTTGTTGTATACTGCTCGAGGCACTCTTTGGGCAGATTGCAGATGTTCAATGTGAATTTTCCAATGCTCTGCATCTCGGAACGGCTATAAACAGTGGAAATTAGATGACAGAGTAGGTATTCGGCAGCAAGCTCGTCCTCAAACAGGCAAAGTTTGAGTAGCATGCGCAGATCCTTGTGTATAGTTTCCAAAGATGGTGGTGCAAGTAGTGTCTTAGCTGCGGCGGGCTGCTGCAGACTCTCATCCAGCAGCGGATTGGCGTGGCACAAAGACTTGACAGCAAAGGCATGCAGGCGCGGAATTAGAAACGGCGAAGGATTCTGTGCCTGCAGTTCGGCTAGGCATTCCACATCTTTTATTGCCTCAGCATCTATCGTGGATGCGTCCAGCGCTGGATCGACAGACAGAAAACCCACAAAGTCCATCAGCGAGTTCAGGGTGTATTTATCAAAGTCCTCGTAGACTTTCACCATGCAGGCCATGCTGGGACGACTGGGCAGCGGTGAATTGAGCAGGTAGTCAGTGCCCAGCACTATGGAGCTGCAGCCATTTGTCTCTGCTTTGATCTCAACACTTACACATTGCTTTTTAGATAAGCTAATGCTGCTAGATTCATCTGTTTTGTCCACCTCCATATCTTCTTGTTCGTCCAGGGCACGTTTGACACCACTTCCAACTGCTCCATTTGGCAACTGTTCTGACTGCGGGTTACACTGCTGTTCGTGCTCTTTGGCCCAGTCATTGAGACCAGGCACTGAGACCACGAACAGTGTTCGCCGCTCTCCATGCACATTGCCCTCGGCATTGTAGTCGATTTGTTCATCTTTGCCCAGTCGGAGGCAGTCGCGGTATTTCCCTGGCTGTACACGTGCACTGCCATCTGCTAATTTCACTTCGTAGTGCTCCAAGTAGATTTCTGGATCCATCATGTCCTGCACCATGCCACGAAAACGCACCAATCCCTGATCTTTTAATTTGTGCAAAGGCGTGTGATTTAACAGCGGAATGGAGTGCCATTTTGTGGAATCTTTGAGTAACTCTTTCCAGTTTGCATTGTCTTGCGCTGTCAGCTCTGCTGGAGTGCTTGGTAAGTCCATGTTGCAAGGCATCGCGCTCATAAACAAATAATTGTTGTTTCCCTGAGTGGCGTGCGCGCCAAATTGCAATATTATTGATGGAAAAACCACGATAGAAATCTATAGTAAGAGTGGCAACTCTAATTGCGTGACATCGAGCCATTATCGTAATCGTTTCGTGTTATCATAAGTTGTGTTGTAGGGCTGCGATGAAACGGATGTAAAGCGGAGTATCCGCAAAAGAAATAATGAGCAAAAAGAGTCGAGTTTGGAACTTTTTCTATAAAGAAAGCGATATTGTCGCTATTTGTTGTCTGTGCCATAAAAATTATTCACGCAAAGGCCGCGGCACAACATGTCTGCGAAATCATCTGAAGAGCAAGCATCCTGCCGAGTTTCTAACATTATCAGAAAACGACATCAAGTATATGGTGAAAACGGAAATAAATGATAACGCATCCGTTCACACGAACCTGCAATTACACGTAAAAAATCTGTTATGCTTTTTAGATAGAGTTCATTCAGTTGCTAAAACAATTTTCTGTTTCATTCTTTTCAGGATGCTGATCCATTGGAAGTTCAAAGGGTCAGCGAATCGGAGGACAGTTATGCGAGCGATGAGAAATTAGCTTTAATGATAGCCCAGCATGATTATTCATTTGGCTTGATTAATAGCGTAGGTTTTGTGAACTTTATTAAAGTTCTGCAGCCTCGATATGCTATTAATACTGTTGGTTATTATGAGAATATGCTATGTCAGGACATATATCGGCGGATGCAGACACAACTGAAGCAACAGCTTGTCATGTTGGATTCTGTTTCGTTGGCCACGAGCATTACGTGGGGAACTGGGGGCCAAGGCTTGCTGAGCCTAAGCTGCCACGGAATTTCCAATGACTTCCAGTCCAAGCAGTTTCACCTGAAATGCGAAGCCCTCGATGGGCGACACACGGATGACATCGCTTGTCGCATTCGTATCATCGTTTCAAATGCTTGCCAGGAGCTACAGCTGGCCAAGGAAAAGATTAATTGCATCATCAGAGATGAGGGCACCTGCATCCAAGGCTCTATAGTAGAGTGCAATGTTCACCTGCTGAAGCTTTGCGTGAAGTACGCCGTCGAATCGAATGAGCATCTCAAGCAATTGGATGCCAAATGCCTTCAGATCGCAAAACACTTCGAGCAATCTCACATAGCATACAATCATTTGAAATATATTCATGAGAAGCAATTGAATCGCGAGTCATTGCAATTGGTGGAACACAATGAGAACCCTTTGGGCTGGAACGCGATCTTTCGCTTGAAGGGCCGCTTGCTCAAGCTTAAAGATGCTCTCTCACTCTATGCCGAGGAATATAATATGGTCAAGATTTACCCGGACGAATGGCTGGATATTGATTTGGGTCAAAGAGTCATACAGCCAATTGAGGAAATTGTCAATATTTGGAGTGGAAGCTCTGCGACGGCCTCCTCAGTCATACCTCTGATAGCCGCTCTACGCGATTCCCTTCGCACAGACGTCCATAACTTTGTGTCTTCAGTGGTAAACTGGAAATCTTATGAGCAATCTATAACAAATTCTAATTTCGAATCTCTTACAGACCATCGGCGCCTTTGCCCGAAAGTTGCTCGATGAGCTAGAATCGCGATGCTCGACAATTACGGCGGATCTCAAGTATCTGATGGCCACATATTTGGATCCGCGTTACAAGCAAGCCTTTTTTAGCCATCAGGAGGCACAGCTGGTAACCGAGGAAGTCCTCACAGAGGTTTGCCGAACTCAGCTCCAGCAATGGCAGCCGCCAATGAAGATCGCAAAAGCTGCCCCAAACGTTAAAAACGAATCGAAAATTGATTCTTTTCTTGACAATATGCTCACACTGTCCAACACCAGTCCGGAAGCGTCCACATCCTTGCATTCGCAATCGCAATCGCAGCTGAAAAATCTATTGTATCTATATAACTCTGAGGCAAGAGTCGACCGACAGAGCGATCCCATAACTTGGTGGCGATCCAATAATAAATACAGCGCCTTGTTCCCAATAGTTAAACGATATCTATCCACGCCCGCCGCCAGCACTGCCAGCGAGCGTCTATTCCATATATCGAAGAGTCTATATAGTGATATGCAGTTGGGACTCTGCCCTGAAAATGTTTCCAAAATATTATTTGTCAAAGCTAATTTAAAAGCTCTAGAGCAAGACTAGTTATATGATTTCAATGCAGACGAATTTAATTATGTTAAACATATTGTTTTAAGAACATATTTAATAATTTGTATATTTTTAAGATTGAAATTAAACATATTTGTAATGAATCCTGAAAGGGAAAAATGTATTGTAAATTTATTTATTTTAAGTTACGAATTGAAAGAAATTAAATGGAATAAAGAATATTATTATATACATATAAATATATATAGGAAATATTAATTTATATCATTTTAATAACATTATTGATTATATCTAGATAATTATAACTAGATAAATGTCATGTCCACCTTTTTCAAATTATATTCAATTTACAAATTTACCTATTGCCATAACAATTACACAATTGTTTTTTTTTAAGAGTATATAAGTCCAATTCCGTAAAGCACAAACATTAGTCTAATTTGAATATCCAAACGATGTGGCTTCAAGTAAAAATTCTAAACGCGGTGTTTTTAGTGACTTTGCTCGCTGTGCAAACCGAATCATTAAAATACCTTTTCATTCCTGAATATGATGATTTGTTTGAAGATTGCCCGAATGCAGCAAGCAATGTTCTCGATGTGCACGGCTTGTATGATATGTCTGAGCTCCAGTTGACGCGCAAATACGATAGCATATCAATTTCGGGAAATTTGACCTGCCAGTGGAATATTCTGCCTGGCGATCGCGTCGAGGTATTTTTAAACAATATTTCCTCAGTTGAAGAATATCCATAGTTGCTTTCTTACTTACAGGTTAGTTTTCAGCTATTTCGGTTCGATCGTACAGCCTGGCTGCAAACTCCTTTCGGGATGACAATTACTAATATCTGTCCCATTTTGTATGATGAACCGCAGCTCTGGTATAAATACTGGAGTCAATATATAACCAATAAGGAAGACGTGAAGGACAAATGTCTCAACCCTGGGGTATGGTTATCAAAGCTAAACATATTTTAAAATTAACAATTTTCGTCTTTGTCTCTCAGACTAAGCTCATTCACGAAAACTTTGACTTAAGTATGATTGTAGAATTGACAGGATTGCCCTTGAACGGACGATATAAAATTATTACCACAATTCAGGCCTTTAATTCGAATAATGTGAAGCGAGAAACCAGCATCTGTAACGCAATAGAGGGAACCTTTGAGAGGCTATAAATTCCAGAAATTTGTCAAATATATGCAGATAAAAGTATAAAAGTAAATAAAAAAATATATGTATATTCATAAAAACTGATAATATATGTGCTTATATAATAATACATTGCACCTCACGCAATATTTGTTAAAAGAGAAAAAAAACCAAGTAGATAAACCAAGTAGTAGAATTTAGCTAATCTTTTTCAAATTTAATTGATGTTTTACTACTATTTTAATTTGTACAATCTACTTCTTGTATCTAGTCTGTCAAGCTGTTACAACAGGATATTGTTATTTATATAATTCATATTTTTAATCAACTCTGTTGAATTGTCCTTCGACTGCGAAACAAATGCTAGTTTCTCGCTCGACATTTTTGGAGTTGAAAGCCTTGACTGTTGTGATAATTTTGTATCGTCCACTTAAAGGAATTCCAGTATACTCCATTATGACGCTTACGACAAAGGGTTCGTGAATTAATGTTGTCTGAAAGACGAGGGATATTATTTAGTATTATTTATTATTTAAATATATTTGAAAAGCTTACTCCAGGACTAATGCATTCGTCCTTCACTTCTTCCTTATTGGTGATATATTTTGTCCAATATTTATACCAGTATTGGCGCTTGTCGAACATGACTGCACACCCGTCAGGTATGGTTGCCCCATAAGGTGTTTGTACCCAGGAAATACGTTCAAACCGAAACATGTTCAATTTTAGCTGAATAATAGTGCAATGCTAAAGATATTATTGAACTCAATGAATGAATGCAAAGTCAAGATACCTCAATTCGATCGCCTCGCTGAATATTCCATATCGACGTCCCATTGCCCGACATGTGGATCATATCGTCCTGCTGCCCGATTGTGAAGTTAGACAGATCAAACAGTCCATGAATGTTGAGAACATTTGCTGGTTGATCGGGACAATCGTCAAAGAAGCTTTCATATTCAGGGACGAATATGTAATCCAAGCCAGTCGACTGCCTTGCGAAGAGGATCAGAAATACAATTTGAAACTTAACTTGGCACAGCATCGTTTGATTATTCACGTTTCACTTTCGAACTAATGTCGGTGGCGCACAGATTGGTGTTTTTAAACTCTATGAAATAAATTTCTAAGCACTGATAAGCTATCATTAATTAACTGTTTCCCTTTGCTCAATTGTATCTGATTTGAAAAAGGTGGTCCCGGGATCATTCGAGTCAGATAATATTTGGCAATCGGAGTTTTATACATCAAAAACCAAATTGATTACCACTGATTTGTACCATTATAATAATATATATACGTTTCTTTGATTCTACCTAATTTGAAACAGGAGGTCCTGGTATGAATCGAGATGTAAAATACTAATCATATTTAACAAGCTTCCGTTTTATTGACCAATTAAAGAAATATATGTAGTTGACTAATGCTAAAAACATCTGCTGTTGTAATTTTTAAATATAATTGCTTTATGATCGGGCGATAAACTAACAAGCAAGGGCTATGCATGTATCAGCAGACAAATGAGGATATTCAAAAATATTGTATTAGGGCAGAGACACAGAGATAAACAGGATGGTTTACCCTATGCTGTCTGAGATACTTTTTTTCCGAATGCAATCAAGATCACAATTCCTTGGTTCGCCAAGACAGCTTCAATAGCTGGAGCTGGGTTCGGTTGGTTCAGAACAATCCCACTGACTGAGGCAGCTCAACAAAATGCAACCTGATACCAGGGACTAGAGCATACAAGTCTTTGATACTAGTACCATCTTCAGATGGGTTTAGAACAAATTGAATTTAATACAAAATTTTAAAGTTTTTCATATATTATAATTTACTTCGAGAAAAAAATAATATAAATATTTTAAGGATAAATATATGTATATTTATATAGTAACAATAAAATAATAAGAATGCTCTAGTTGGGAGTGATCGACTGTCAGATACCCTAGAATAATAATTAAATAGTCAGTCAGTCGAACACTTCCGACTAAAACCCATTTACTCTTCTAATTTAGCCTGTCAAATTGCCCCTCTACTTCAAAGCAGGCTTTTGCGTCCCGTTCCTTGTTTTTCGAGCTAAACGCCTTGACGGTGGTAATGATCTTATATCGTCCATTTAAAGGCAGTCCAGTCAGATCGAATATCATATTTATAGCAAACGGTTCGTGAATAAATTTAGTCTGAAAGACAAGACACAACGAAATTATTAAAAATATATTTCAAAATGTGATTAACATACTCCTGGGTAAAAGCACTTGTCCTTCACGTCTTCCTTATTAGTCACATATCTCGTCCAATATTGATACCAGTACTGAGGCTCGTCGAACAGAACTGTACAGATGTTATGAACAGTGATTCCGAAGGGTGTTTGCAACCAGGTTATCCGATCAAACCGAAATAACTGAAAGCTCAGCTAAATAGTAATGGAATTGAAAAGATGCTCTTCCACTCATTTTATGTTGAGCCTAATACCTGAACGCGATCCCCTGTGTGAATATTCCACTTAAAGGTAGCATTGCCCGAAGCTAACATTTGATCGCCTTCCCGCGAAAACGTTAGCTCGGATATATCGGCTACTCCGTGAACGTTAAGAAAATCTGCTGAATTTGCGCAATCTTCAAAGAAGTTATCATACTCAGGATTGAATTGGTATTTCAAGGCACTCGATTGCCTTGCGAACAAAATCACGAATAAAACTGCGAATTGAAACTTAGCTTGGGAACACATCGTTTCTAATTTGGCTCACTTTGGGATTGACTTTTGTGTCTTACGAGCTAGAGTTTTTATACGCCGGCAACTGAATTATACAACGCGATTGATAAGGGAATAATTTAAAGCATGTTATAAATCGCGCCTAATTTGAACATGTGCTCCATTCGGGAGGGTCCGACTAGAAATTACCCAAGGCGCTGTTTCTGATGTTATTATGTGGAGATAAATTATCAGGTATATGTTCAATTCAATGAACTAATTAGGTTAATATAACAGACTAATGTTATACACAAAATATATGAAAAGCCTTCTCCATTTAACTACTAAGACTAGTGTTATAGAGCAGTTATCTAAAGTCCAAAGGTCATATATAATATACGAAATGCAGCAGGACTTAGTCAGATTTGTAATCCCTGAGGATCATGTCATACGTATAATATTTAAATATTTGTATAATCCCCTAATCATTAGTCAGTTACATTACCTGAACATGGGCTAACTAGTCTGTTACCACCTTTTTCAAGTTTGCTAGTATCTGACGAGCACGTGTGAGCGATTATGAGTGTAAAATTTCCCCATTTCTAGGGTATAAAAGCCCCAGTTCGTTGAGCAACAATCGAAAGTGAGACGTGAATAATCGAAAGATGTGGTTCCAGCTAAAGTTTCAAGTTAGTGTAGTTTTATTGCTATTCCTGTTTGTTTGGCAAATGAGTGCCCTGAACTACCTTTTCGTTCCCGAGGATGATGAGTTCTTCGCAGAGTGCGAAGATGCACCAAGTAACGTGCTGGACATTCACGGATTAGCTGACATGTCTGAAATAACTGTAATGCGGAAAGACGGTAAAATAGCCTTCTCAGGCAATGCCACATTCATCTGGGACATTCAACCTGGGGATCGCATCCAGGTAATTGCGATTGGCATCATTTGAGTGGAATAATATCCTTATATTCGCATTCAGACGAACAGTATCTTATATCGGTCCGATCGTGGCAACTGGCAGCAAACACCATTCAGTGTAACTATTTATGACGGCTGTTCTAAACTCTATGACAAGACGCAATATTGGTATAAATATTGGACTCAGCATGTTACCAATAAAGATGAGATAAAGGACAAATGTTTCAACCCCGGAGTATGTATTGCCCCATAAAGCCGTCTAATAACTAACAAAATGTCTCTCCGCCTGCAGACTAAACTGATTCAAGAGCCCTTCGACTTAAGCGTGGAAATGCAGTTTACTGGACTGCCCCTAAATGGACGATACAAAATTCGGACAACATTTAGGGCATTCGACCAAAGAAACGTGGAGCGCGACACTAGCATCTGTGTAGTAGTCTACGGAGAGTTCGAAAGGCTATAGAGTGAATATATATGCACATACTATATATATATATATATATATATATATATATATATATATATATATATATATATATATATATATATATATATATATATATATATATATTCTAATAATCTTCATATATTTAAATATATCTCGAATGTCTAATGATCCAGAACAACATTATCCTAAAATTAAGCACTGATAATATGATGATGATCTAAAGAGAAATCATCTGTATATATCATCATCAAAGGATGAATTTAATAATTTCATTGAGAAAGTCAGTATCCGCTTATACTCAATGCGAGTTTGATTAAATTAAATGTTTATACTTACTAATATTATAATTTGACAAATATACGCTCCCATTGGAGTCGTGAAAAGCTTTTTAGTTTTTACCGTTTAACAATTAAATGATTTAATCAGGATAATATATTATGATTTACTGAGAAAGACCGACTCGTAAATACCCTTGCTAGCCTCGAATGACGTTACAGCATTGTTGTGGCATAGAACCAGAGCTACATTTGACTTAGTCTGATGAGAAATATCACTGAGTAAAGACACTTTGGAATTGATTTTTGTTTCTTTATGTTTTCACGCTACAGAGCAAGTTGTATAACATTGATGCTTGTCTCAATAATAATTCTTAAATTGCATCTAAATTGCATCTAATAATAAGAGAAGTTCCTAATATCTCGATAGCATACTAAGTATATTTAATTGTTAATAAAAGTATTATAATTGCCTAATGCTTATATTTCCCGGAGTAATAAAAATTTGACAAAAACTGTTGACACAATAGTTATAAAACGAAACGTTTGGTCAGGTGGCAAAGCCATGTGAGCAGCGCCAAGCAATTTTCCTATACGAGCATTGGCATTCTTGCCTATTCTAAGCAGAATAAGTATTTCAAAACCCTAAAATAATTTTGTATAAACTTATTCTAGATAGCTGTGAAAGGGGATCAGGGTATCTTCTAGTCGGGCACCCGCGAAAATGTATAACACTGATACTTATCAGAATGTAGAATACATTATACTAAATACATACATATATCTAACAAGGGTTCCACTAAATATTTATACATTTAATGCAGTAATATAATTGACAATTCATGCCTCGCTCATTATAGCTATCTATTATCATCGGAAGAGGCTGACTTATATGACATATATGGGACTCTCTTTAATTAGTTTATTAGACATAAGCCTTGTTAGATATAATTAATGTGTTATAGCTTGAGTGATACCAGGATCTCCCCTTTCAAATTAGGTGCCACCTGAAAAACGTATGTATATAATTATAGTGATAAGTATCAGATTGACACAACTTGCTCTTCAGTATATAAAAACGTGAATACCTAATGCACAAAAATCAATTGTAAAGTGAGTCCAATAGTCAAACGATGTTGCTTCTCTCAAAGTGTCTTTACTCAGTGATACTTCTAATTTTGTCCGTACGGCAATCGTGTGCCTTGAAATATCAATTCGTTCCTGAATATGATGAGTTCTTTGACGATTGTTCCAATCAACCACATAATGTCTTAAATATCAATAAACTGTTTGATATGTCTAAGTTCACAATTAGAAAAGAGGACGATCTGTTTTATATGTCGGGCAATGCTACCTTCATCTGGAATATTCAACCAGAGGATCGCGTTGAGGTATTTTGCTTCAACGTTCATTGAGTGGATATTCATTGATATTCCATTTAGATAAGTTTTCAGTTATTTCGGTTTGATCGTATAGCCTGGGTACAAACACCATTTGGAATGACTGTTCGAAACATCTGTCCAATTCTTTACCATGAGCCTCAGTACTGGTATAAGTATTGGACGAGATATGTGACCAATAAGGAAGACGTAAAGGACAAATGTGCTAGCCCCGGAGTATGCTTATCAAATGTAAATATATTTGTCAATACTAATACATATCTTCGTGTTTCAGACTAAATTAATTCACGAACCGTTTGTCGTAAATATGACA
The DNA here is from genome assembly GCA_035047545.1 of Drosophila paranaensis. Taxonomy (NCBI): domain Eukaryota; kingdom Metazoa; phylum Arthropoda; class Insecta; order Diptera; family Drosophilidae; genus Drosophila; species Drosophila paranaensis. The sequence goes on from JAWNPL010000001.1 coordinate 212,268, forward strand.
TTCGATCTTACTGGAATCCCTATGTATGGGCGACATAAAAATATTGTCATACTCAAAGCCTACAGCTCGAAAAATGTGAAGCGGGAAACGAGCATCTGTATTGAAGTAGACGGAGAATTTGAAAGGCTATAATAGAATTGTAATTGACAAAATACCAACTTAAGAAACTGAATAAATATAAGATAATTGTGTAGAAATTTGTATGGTACTTAGAAGAAAGTATATCCACAAATTGAGTTTTAGCCGTAGATCATCTCCATCTGAACGAAGATTATATTTTTTCAAATAGAACATCTTTCTTTATACATTTGTACATTCAAGGTGGCGCGAAAGTAGTCCGTTGTTTTTTTTCCTTTTCAAGCAGTAATCCGAAATTAAAACCAATAATTTCCATCATCGGTGTATTATTCACAGGAACCTGAACGGACGAATAGTAAGGTATGATTATATCGATTCAGCTCGTCGTTCTGCTCTTTGCCTGTCACATACACTTTCGCAAAGCCATTATTCCCTGAACTATCAATGTGCTCAGGGTATAAGAATAATTTTAAAATAGAGGGAGCTGCTCTCCTGTTCATGGAGTGCAACTGCTTACTACACCAGAAATATAAACATAAATCAATTATATTACTTTAATTAATAATTAAACTTGTTAAATATAATTAGCGTGTAAAAGCCCAATTGGTACCAGGACCTCCTCTTTTAACTTAGGTGCAATCTAAAAACGTGTGTATAATTACTCTGATAAAGATCTCTGTTATACAACTTGATTTTGTGTATATATAAGTTGCAATTCATAAAGCCCAAAAATCAATCGCAAACTAAGTTTGTTAATCGTACGATGCTGTCCCAAGTCAAGTTCCAATACGCAGTTTTATTCGTGACTATACTCATGAGGCAATCGAGTGCCTTGAAATACCGATTCGTTCCTGAATATTACGACTACTTTCGCGACTGCGCCAATCAACCAGAAAATGTTCTTAGTGTTAGTGGACTGGTTGATTTGTCAGAATTTACAATTACGCTGCAGGAGGAAATCATTCAAATGTCGGGCAATGCAACCTTCGTCTGGAGTATTCAACCAGGGGATAGCATTGAGGTATTTTCTTTCAACGTTCACTGACTGTAATAACATATTTATAATTAATATTCCGTTTAGGTTAGTTTTCAGTTATTTCGGTTTGATCGCATAGCCTGGGTACAAACCCCATTTGGCATGACTATTCCAAACATCTGTCCAATTCTGTATGATGAACCTCAGTACTGGTACCAATATTGGACGAGATATGTGACCAATAAGGAAGAAGTGAAGGACAAATGTGTTAGCCCTGGAGTATGATTATCAGAATTAAATATTTGTGTATTATACGATTTCTCCGCTTTCAGACTAAATTAATTCACAAACCATTTGTCGTGAATATGATGTTCGATTTTACTGGAGTCCCTCTGAATGGACGTTTTAAAGTTGTTGGGACAGCTAAAGCCTACAGCTCGAAAAATGTGAAGCGGGAAACGAGCATCTGCGGCGAAGTAGAGGGAGAATTCGAAAGGCTATGATAGATATGCAATTGACAAATTACCAAATTATATACTGAATAAATATATATTGATTGTCTCAAAATACTGTAGGAATTGCGGTTTTTATTGACCTCTAAAAATCTAATTATATAACACTGATCTTATCACCAAACCTCAGGATCACACTAGATATATATATATATATATATATATATATATATATATATATATATATATACTTTTGTTAGATATATATGATATATATATATATATATATATATATATATATATATATATATTTATATATATATATATATATATATATATATATATATATATCCATATATATCTAACAAAAGTGGACTTCAATTAAATCGTAAATTACGGCAATTTAATTGAGAAATATCATAATAAATATCTACTAAAGGTGGAGGCCTTGTTTAATGTAATTAGAGGATTAGTGCTCAACATATCGGGACCTCCTTTTTCAAATTTGGGGCAATCTAAAAAACATGTATATAATTATTTTGATAGGGATCTCAGTTATACAACTTAACTTTGAGCATATAAAAACTGCAATTCCTAAAGCCCAAAAATCAATCCAAACGTGAGTCGTACAACCGAACAATGTTGTCCCAAGTTAAGTTTCTATACGCAGTTTTATTCGTGATTATATTCATAAATCAATCGAGTGGCTTGAAATACCTATTCGTTCCTGACAGTTATGAATACTTTGGCGACTGCGCCAATCAACCAGAAAATGTTCTTAATGCTAAAGGAATGTTTGATATGTCTGAGATCACAGTTACACTGGAGAACGATCTGAATGAAATATCGGGAAATCTCACACTCATCTGGAATATTCAACCAGGGGATCGCATTGAGGTATTTTGTTGCCAACGTTCATTGAGTGGAATACCATATTTATAATTATATTAGGCTAGTTTTCAGCTATTTCGGTTTGATCGTATAGCCTGGGTGCAAACACCATATGGCTTAACTGTTTCCAACATCTGTCCAGTTCTGTATGATGAGCCTCAGTACTGGTATCAATATTGGACAAAGTATGTGACCAATAAGGAAGAAGTGGAGGACAAATGCTTGTATCCCGGAGTATGTTCATCAAATATAATAATAGCAAATATTACAAATATTACAAATGCTTATTTGTGTTACAGACTAAATTCATTCACGAACCGTTTTCCTTGAATATGATATTCGAGTTTACTGGAATTCCTCTAAGTGGACGATATAAAAATGTTGTCACATTCAAAGCCTACAGCTCGAAAAATGTGAAGCGGGAAACGAGCATCTGCTTCGAAGTAGAGGGAGAATTTGAAAGGCTAAATTAACAATGTAAGAGTGTTTTAGTCGGACTTGCCACAGAGGGAGACGGACTTCTAATTAAATTATATGTAAATTGACAAATGATATATTTGAAAAATAAAAATGAAATATTGGCACATGATTTGTAGTTAGCTGGCTATGAGTTAATACATACATAATGCTGTCACGAGCTAATTAATATATTGTGTAGATAACACCGTATTAAAATCTACTCTAACCAGTACTAGTACTACTACTACGATTATATATATATATATACATATATATATATATATATATATATATCATACACTCGTCGTGCCCAGATTGACAACTGAGTCACTCAGGCCGCTCATCCACTTTCTATAAGTTGATTTATAATTAAATAAAGCAGCATATTAATAATTGTAAATGCGCTCTTATTGAAGTTACACATATAAATTTTATTCTTAATGATAAGGGAATAGATCCTTCATTTGCTTTTAACTGCCTTAGATGAGCTCAGCCTCTGTAGTCGGGATCATTGTGTTCGTCTTCATCTTCCTCCTCCTCATCATCTTCATCTAAATAATAAATAATGTACGTATTTTATTTCAAAGCAAACTCTCATTAACTTCCAACTACTTACCATGATCTCTGCGCTTGCGCGTGTACGCTCGACGTGTGGCCACCGGCGCCTGATCCGTTTCGCCGTGCAGCAGGGAATTACGATACAGTATTAAGGGCTGCCACTCTTCAGCACGACTCGACGGCATACCCGGCGGTATCACCTTGTCCAGAAAGGCCATGATCACCTTCTTATCTTGCTTCAACAATTTATAGTTAAATTCATTCAGCACCTCTAGGAACAGAATGCGAGTCGGCGCTCGGACTGGATCATCGGGCTGTTTATTGGCAGCAAAGTAAATGCCGCCACGATGTATGGAAGCAACCGAGTCGCGATTCTTAAGGGCATCAAACCCAAAGGTCAGCGCGAAACGTTTAGCTAACTCCTTCAGATCGATAAACTCCTGTGAACTCTTTGACACAATACCATCATCACTTTGCTCTTGTAGAGTCTTAAACACTGTAATTAAGCTCAGCAACAGTGTCATGGCAAAGTTGACCTTATTGATTTCACGTGCCTTTCCCAGCGTAGCCTTTATAATGTCGCCATACTCGTTATAGCACTGTAATTCAATGAGTAAAACATTAAAACTATGAAAAGCTACATTCCTTAACGAAGAAAGATCTCTGGAATTATTAAATTGTATGTACCTTGACATAGTATTTGAAGATACTTGCTGCTCGCATTGTGGGTATTATGTTGTACACAATTAGTTTGCAATAGCAGGCCAAGAAGTTCCGCTTTTTGTGCAACTCCTCGATGCGGGTTTCATCCTGGGTAACAACCTGTTTCAATGAGAACACATAATGCTGTACAAAATTGTCCAATATGAGATGCTCGTCCATGCGCGACTTGTATTCCAAGCTGCGTATATGTTCACTCTCGCTGCGCGCCAACTGGTCTGAGTAAATGATGAGCAGATCACAGATGGACTGGTAAGCCTGTAAGAGAATAAATCTACCATGAAAAAAACCGCTAATAAAATAAATAATTTGATACGCACAGCTTCTTGAATTTGGACAGTGGGTCCGTCACGGGTCAGCTCAAAGCAGGCGGACATAAAACTGTCCAAATCACTGCGCAGCTCGGCAACAACCTGAGCCACATTCAACCCTTCGCAGTCATTCTCGACGTAGTAGAGGCCCCAGCTAATCGAGAAGTAGCAGGCCTCTATGCAATACGCCAGCGCCTCATTGGGCAGACAACGTTCAACATTGTCCTTGCACTGGGCCTCCTCCACGTCACGAAACAGAGATTTAAACAGATCCCACGGATTCAAATTATGCGACGAATACAAAATGGACAGGACTTTTAGCGTTATGGTTATATTATAGATATCGTCCTCGTTGGGTGTCTCCTCGCCTGCAATAACAACGCAATTATTGTTAATTAAATTTTGTGTTATTTTAGGGTAACAGTCGATTGATTACATAGGATAAGATTACGCCACTCGACAATGGTATCCTTGTACTTGTTGACCGCACTCTCGATGATATTGGAGCGGGCAATGTTGCAGCGAGTGTATGTGGCGCTGCCTTCGGCGCATAGGCATTCCAGTGTCTTGGCACAGGTCTCGAGTACGTCGCGACCGGTGTGCATACACATGACTTGACTGATCTTATCCAGCAGTGCCTGCAAGTTGCCCTCTTGCCGGTTGGTTGTGTACAGATTCAGGTCAAAGTACTGCGGCACTGCCAGCAAATTGGCCAGCTTTTCGCTATCAGCCTGATACTTTTCTAACAGAGCGGGCAGCGTTAAAATGAAATGCTCTGTCAACTTGACCTTCTCATCCTGTATGGCTTTCAATTCCTTCGAACTTAGTGTGAACTTGCGATTGCTGGCACGTCCCACGGGCACCTCACCTGATGCAGATTGCTTGACGCTGCTCACCATGATTTCGATCAGCGTTGATTCCTGTTTGTTGTCGAGCACTTCCTCATTGGGACCTGGCTCCTCCAGCAGAAGATCAGTCATGCACTCCCAATCGCGCACCATGTCATTGCTGTCTATGAAGGAGTCCACCAAATAGGCGCCGTGTTCGTGTAGCTCTGACTCAATGAAGAACTGCACGAGATCGCGAATTAGTGGGGTGTTGGGCAGACGCACTTTACCGCGCTTTGTCTTGGTTTCTTCCATGTCGGCAGTTAGATGGAACAAACGCACATTGAGAAACTCTGCAGCGGCCTGAGCAACACCTCGATGTGAGGAGTAGACCAGCTCATAGACAATCTCGCAGTCCTTATCAGCCAAAATCTCCGGATGTATTCTAAAGCGAATCGATTAATTTATATATATACATATTATATTTTATTTTAAAACTCACTTTAGTATGCTGATAACCAGCTTAACAGCGTGGACGGACACTTCGAATTCCTTGTCCAGCGTCATGGCTACAATTCTGTCTTTAAATTTGGATGTGAATAGCTCCAGTTTGCCTTTGAGCTCTTCCTTGTCATAGAGGGGCAGCAGCGACTGAAGACAGCGTAGACGCACTTCGCCAATTTTATCGTGCAACGTCCAACCAATATATTTCAAATACGAATCATCTAAGAAATTTTGGGGATAGTTTTCCATCCAGATGCCAATCTCAGCCATGCAAATGGCTCGTATATCTGGCAACGTATCCCTGTAGCGATGTACAAACACCGACTTGAACATGTAGGTTAACATGCTTTTGATCTCATCCATATTCTCTTCCAGTTCCGAGCGCTTTGTCATCAACGAGTCCAAGCGATCCGATGCTCGCCGATCACGTGACTAAAATATTGAATAGCTATTGTAAGTAAATGCTTAAATAATATTTAAAGCTCTTCTTACCTTGACGCGCTCAGCTTCAAATTGTTTGGCTGCATTCTCGAAGTTATTCGATACGAGCAGGGCAACATCCACCAGAGCAGTCATTAACTTCATAGCTGCCAATGTTGCGGTGTGACGGAAGGCGCGCACTTGCGAATCGGACAGACCCGTCAGTAGCGAGATTACGTTGTCCATTAAGAACTGATCATAGATTATGGAATATTGGCATTGCTTAACGAGTGTTTGCACAAAGTCGCAAAAATTATTTTTGAACTTCTTCCACTGTGTGCCGGTCATAATTAAAGGATACTCGCCGCTTTCCTACGTCAAATAATTGACATTTAATAGTTTTCTTTGAGTTAGTTAAACTGCTAACTTACCTCATCAAATTCTTCCGTCATGCGACGTATGATAGCCGTATGATCCACGGGATATTGTATGTCCTCTGATATTTTGCCTTTGCAACCGCTAGCATTGATGAAGAACTGCATCAAGGCGACAAGCGCTGTTTCCCGATTCGCTTTGTACTGTCCAATCCATTGATCAACAATGCTCTGCGTCAAGAATAGATTTATTTGGTATTCAAGATTACTACTGCAGACACGCTCATAAGCAATGGTTTTTATATTTACCGCAATTGGATTCTTGGAGTGTCGCACAATATAGTATAAACTGTTCTCGTCGGATGTAATTTCTCGCTCGTTGTCGATGCGTTCGTGGTGCGCCTTCTCCACTGGCTCTTTGCGCGGTCGCTCAATGCGCTCCTTTCGCTCCGCTGGGGGTTTGCGTGTTTGTGGCGTCTTCCGTTTGCGCGAAATAGGCGCAAAGAACTCATCTTCGTCGTCATCGATAATTGGCGGCTTGTCACGGACGCCACCGCGAGCTCGCAGTCGCGTCATGCGCTTAGTGGGGCTGTCTGCATCAGATGTACTTTCATTTAAGGCATCGCTGTTGGAAAATAATTTCTCATAAACAATGCAATGCAGGGAGAACTGGATTTGGCATCTGTTTTACCTGTGTAATTCGTCGTATTCGGGCGCCGGAGGCGGATCATCCATACGTATGCGCTTTCCACCGCGGCGCGCCATCATGTTGATGTACTAAGTGTACTTTTTACTAATAATTTACTATTGTTATAAAATCTTTTTAGCCGAAAAAGCGTATTAGCGTCTAAGAAAACAACAACTAGTGATAGTAGCGAAAAGCCACCAATACTATCGGCAAAGATATCGATATTTACGGCGAAAGAAAGAGATACAGCATTTGTTTATGTTTTGTTGCGGCGAAATGGTGGTTCGCAAAAATATCGAAAAAGAGTATCGATATTCCACTACAAGACAAAAAGTTGCAGCGTCTGTTTTGCTTTCGAGGAAATAAAAATAAACAAATACAAACTGAATAACAATAGCAATTAAATATGACTGAATTTAGTGCGGAGTCAGGAGGACGCTTGAAAGGCGTAACAATTGTGAAGCCAATTGTGTATGGCAATAAAGCACGCTCCTTTGGCAAAAAGCGAGAGGAGGATGGACACACGCATCAATGGCAGGTTTATCTGAAGCCCTATTACGATGAGGATATGTCGATTTATGTAAAGAAAGTTCACTTTAAACTGCACGAAAGCTATGCGAATCCTAACCGCATTGTTGTCAAGCCGCCATACGAAATCACAGAGACCGGCTGGGGTGAATTCGAAGTGGTTATCAAGATCTACTTCAACGACCCTTCCGAAAGACCTGTGACCTGCTATCACATACTGAAGCTGTTCCAGTCGCCCGTCGTGGACGGCGAACTAACCTCCTCTACGACAATGGATACCAAAAAGGGACTAGTATCTGAAGCATACGAAGAAATAGTCTTCCAAGAGCCCACTCAGATAATGCAACATTATCTTACGCTCTCCGAACAAAGTGCTAATGGATTGCTCAACCACGATACCGATTGTAAGTAAATATATACATATATAAAATTGACTAAAAATTAATATATGTCCTAACCATTTCAGTTGAGGAAAAGAAAGGCAAAACCCTGGACAACATTGTCAATGTGAAGCAAAAAGTCAAAGGCGAGATCATAAGCCTTAAGGATAAACTGAAGTTGGCTCGCGAGACAATTGTTAAATTCAAGGCGGAATTAGCTAAAGTGCAAAAACAACCTGCCTAGAACCGAATATTGAGAAAATAATATTATTAAGCGAATATAATAAACTAAGTTGTATAAAAATATAAATATATATCTCTTATCAATGAATTGTTTGTTATCCTAAATTTATTGGGAAATCGAGCTATAAAATGTGGTCGGACAGCAATGTCGTTGTTCTTTGGAAACCAATACTTGATATAAAACAGTTTTATATAAGTAAATATTTAGCTGCACAATAAAAATTTAATTATTATTTTATAAAATTAAACAGCAAAACCTTTACATTCATTCATTTTAAAGAGCATTCTCCCATTTCCAACTGGGCAGCATTGTTTTTTTACGCTCTCTCCTTCTTTCTCTGTCTCTCTTCGCCGCTGGCATAAACACTGGCATCCACATGCACTTACACACTCATGCACACGTACACACACGACTTATGCCTAATGAACCATTGAACCAGTCAAAGATTTTTTCAGCTGAATGAACCAGTTGACTCGAACTGGCGTCGCTGTCGTGTTGCAGCATCCAATTTCGATGGCAAATAATAAAATGTTATTGTTTATTTGTACAAGTTGTTAAGTGCATATATTTATTTACATGTCGGTAACTTGTAAGCGAAACAATTAACTCGTTTCCCAGTTAACAATATAAACGAGCATATAATGAGCCAACGTACGACTGTGTAAAATCGAAAGAAGAAAAACCTGCTTCCAGACTCTGCGCAAACGCGTCGGATAGCTTAAGTCGAGAACCGAACAAAAGGAACGGAACGGAACCTTAGGCAGGTAAGCATGCGCATTACCTGTTGCCTGCGGGCAGCAGACATGCTAATATACGTATATATATGTAAACGCTTTGATTTAATTTTGTTTTGCTTCTTTTTTTGGATTTGAAGTCGTTAAATTTGCACAGATTTGGCATTTGTAATTAGTTTTACCTTTTGCAGCAGCGCCCCCAAATGTCGATGACGCGACGCTACAAATCAAAGCCACCGCCGCCGCTGCTGCTGTTGTTGCTGTCGGTGCTGACGTCGTTGCTTGCAGCAATTCCGGTTTTGCAGGCCAATGCGCCGTCGGCTGGGCCAGGCGTGCGAATACTGCGCCCGCCCGAGTCGACAGTGGCGCCCTCTGGCGACGAGGTGGTGTTTGTGTGCGAGACCAGTTTGCCGCCGGACCATTTCGAATGGAGCTACGCCTCGACCCGCAGCCAAGCGCCGCGCTTTAAATACCTGAAGTCGAGCAGCCCCAAAAACAATTCCAATGTAACCATAACCCACGACAATGACATATCCAAGCTGCGCGTCATCGTGCGACCCGAAACTCTGGGCGAGTATCGTTGTGTGGCCTGGTTTGGACCGCTGGCCGTCACCTCCACCGCAGCGCGGCTGGAGCTGGCCACCATCAGCGGTGACAGCTTGCCCAATCGTGCCCATTGGCGCGTGGCGGCTGGCAACACTGTCCTCTGGCACTGCGGACAGGTGACGTCCAATCCTGCCCCCACCTGGAGCTTCTATTACAATGACAACGAGATGCCAGCTGCCTCGACTCTGAGTGACTCCAATGGCACGTTGCTACTGCCACATGTCTCCACGGCAAGCAGTGGCTCCTACAGCTGCGTGGCCACCAACACAGCCTCTGGGCAACGCCTGGCCATGCCTGGTCGCTTGGAACTGCAGGTGCCGGCTGCAGCATTGCCAAGCGCAGCGCCAGCTCTGCTGCACGGACAACGTGTGCGAACACAAGTGTTGGCCCGAATAGGAGAAACCGTGCTGCTGCTGTGCCCAGGCGTGGGCTATCCACCGCCCACAGCCGTTTGGAGCAGCCCCAATGTGTCCGGGGCTGTGTACAACAATCGAACGCGAGTGCTGCCCTATGGACTGCAAATCAGCGGACTGCAGCGAAAGGATGCGGGCACCTACATCTGCTACCTGGACAATGGCATTCGACCTGCCTTGGAGCATTTCATTCAGCTGGTGGTGCAGCAGGCGCCGCGCATAGTGCGTCCGCCCAGCGCCAATCTGACGAATGAAGGCGAATTCATGGAGCTGGAGTGTGCGGCCACGGGCACGCCCACACCGAAAATCTACTGGCTGCTCAATGGCGAGAACAGCGTCTACGATACCGAGGCGGAGTTGCCGACCAACGGCTCCCTAATCCTGCGCAGAGTACAGAAGCGGCATGCCGGCTATGTGCAGTGCTTTGCCAGAAATGCGCTCGGCGAGCACAGCGCTGGCACCCTGCTCCAAGTCAATCCCACGCAGATACAGGCCGGCGAAGGCACGGGCACAGGCGGCACGGGCAGGTCATCATCCGCTCGACCCTCACACAACCGCAAGCAGAAGCAAATGGTGCCGCCGTCGGCTCCTAATGTGACCCGGCTGTCGGATGAGTCAGTGATGCTACGCTGGCACGTGGTGCGCAACGATGGACTGCACATTCAGTTCTTCAAGGTGCAATACCGCATGCTCACGGACAGCGGCAAGCGGAAGAGCTGGCAAACCACCAACGAGAACATACCCTACGGCAAGCAGCGCCACGACTCGGATGCGGCTGTTAAGAACTTCACGTCATCAGTGACGGGCTTGCGACCGGATCACAGCTATCGATTTCGCATCATGGCCGTCTACTCCAACAACGACAACAAGGAGAGCAACACCTCCGGCAAATTCTATTTGCAGCGCGGCGCTGCTCTGGCTCCGCTACCCGTGCCCGAGCTTCTGGACATTAAGGAGTATTCACAAACGGCTGTCGTGCTCCACTGGCAGCTGCCAATCGATGCAGATGAGCATTTGATATCCGGCTACTACGCCTACTATCGACCCTCTGCCTCGGCCGGCGAGTATCTGAAGGCGACCATCGACGGGGCCAAGGCGCGTACCTTTCAGATCTCAGCTCTCGAGCCAGGTACTATTTACGAATTTAAATTGCAATCCTTTAGCGCCATGTCCGCGTCGGAGTTCAGTGCGCTCAAGCAGGGACGAACCCAACGGCCCAGGAGCAGCACAACAGCCCAGCCGACGATGCATACCGTGGACACAACGACGCCCAGCCACAACGAAACCTTCAATATGAATCCGATGCTCACGGGCACCATCGGTGGTGGCGCATTGCTAATCTTGCTCGTGCTCAGCGCCTGCCTGTGCCTATGCCGCCGGCGCAACTCACGCGGCAACAACTCGCAGAACAAACCGCGGCTGGCGGAGCTGCGCGAGGATTTCGTGCCATTGAACACCTGTTCGCCAAACAAGCCGCGCACGCGACACATACACATTACCCTGAATCCGCTGGCCCAGCAGCAGCAACAACAGCTGCAGCAGCAGCAGCAGCTGGACGAAAAGGACTCGCAAGATAACGAGTTGGGGTACTTCCAGCGCCAACCCGTTGTCTACGATGCCGAAACGTTGGGATTCAATGGACTTGCGCGGATGTCTTCCTCTTCGCTGCGACGCTCACAGCGCACGCTGGAACGTGCCGCTGCCGGTGGAGGCTCTGGTGGCAACAACAACAATCTTAACCAAGCAACGGACGCCTCACTGGCCGCATCGCTGGACAGCCCGCGCCTACAGGCGTCCAACAAGCCGGGACGTGTTATTCTTAAGCGCACACGCCTGTCCAGCCGTTCCGAGAACCTCTCATCGGGCAGCCTGAACAGCGTGGGCGTCTAAACTCGTGATCTTTAGTCTATGTTCGTATATAGGATATATACTATTCCTCTACCTCTGTTTTACGACTTTTTAAACCTTCAAATGACATTTACTTAAACCTGCTTTTGTACTTAGATATACAAATGTATTAGACCTTAAGTACTTAATTAGTTTTCTACAATTTATTAGCTGTATGGAGCCCATATATAGCTCACATGTGCATTTTATAGTCTAGTATTTACCTACTTATATAGTTAGTCTTCCACCTCTTGATATAAGTTCAAATTCTGTACTGATAGCTTCATAATTTTATACAAAACAAACAAAAACAACGAAAATGACAATAAAAATTTTCTAACTTTCCTAAAATCAAAATTAAAATTACCGTAACTCCGAAAAATTAGGAAGTAGTTGAAGTCTTAATTAGCTTAAACATATTTCCGAAAAATACCTTCAAGTTTTGAAGTTCAGAAAAGATAAATTAAAATTCTAACTTCGCTTCAGTTTTTTTTCGGCTGCTAATCGTAACTATTAAATACAAGTTGTTATTCATGACTCAGATTTCCATAATTCACGCCTTCAACAAAAACTCTATTTTTCTTTGCTGAAAATTGTTATGCATCGTCGTACATTTCAGCATCTGTTCTATATATGAGATAACTACATAAATTGAATTAAACATTTGTGCACACAACATTCTAATTTTATATATAAATCATATAAAAAATTGTTCCTTATATCAGCCATGCATGGCAAACGGCTACATTTTCAAATTAAGATATGATATCGATTAATTTGCAGGGCTCGATAACAAATTAAAAGCACTGCTGTTGGAAAAAACGATGGCAACCTTCTCAGCTGTCAGCTGTCAAGCCACCTATAATAATTGGGTCGTACCAAAATTTCTAGTAGTAACATTTTCGATGGTTAAATTTTTTTTTTTAATTCAAATGATTGGCAAACAGAGTTTATAAAGGAAACATAATAAATAAGTCACAAAACGTGTGCAACGTAATTAAAATACACAAAACATAATACAAAGCAAGCGTTAAAGATGTTCTTTGTTACAGGTAGCAAGCCCCGCTGCAAACAAAAAGGAAAAAGGCAAATAAGAATTGAAAGAATTCAGAGACAGGCAGATTGCAGTAAAAGGCTCGGCAACATGTCGAACCTATCAGTGGGACAGATGATAATGGACGCACAGCGTATGGCCAGTCGTGTAAAAGATTTGGATGCGCTGGGAACAGCACTGCTAGAAGAGGCTGAGACCAACAATCGTCTGGTTGAAAGCTTGCGTCAATATCAGGAGGACATTGAGTCACTAAATCGAGTCGCAAATAACAAGACGAATGCGGACATGGTCAATCGCATACAGCAACAGAATGTTAACAGCTCAGAGATACTGAAAGAGAATCGTGAGCTTAAAATCTGCATTGAGGACTATGAGCGAGCCATGGAACTGATGATGCAAAAGTACAGGGAACACACAGTGACCAAGGTGCTGGACAACAAATTCAATTTCAAGGAGCTGTACAACGAACGCCTTTGGCAGGTGATACGCGAACAGCGCGAAAAAATCAACGAAATGGCGGCGGTGATGCACCGGGCAGCCACTGCGGACGACGAGAATGTGCAGCGGGAACTGCAAACAATATCACAGCTGCGCATGGAGAACGAAACGCTGCGCGAACTATTGCAAATTTCCAAGCAGTACGGCTCAGCGCAGCGGCCAATCCGAGAGGGCGATCATCTGCTTGAGGAGAAGGCGGTGCAAACGGATAACCAGGCGGATGACTCAGCCGATGATCTGTCCATATCGGGTGCTTCGGTGGAGAACATGAACAACAATTCAGTCATACAATTGTACAACAGTCCCGAAATGACCTCCAGCACAACCAATGCCAGCAATAATTCAGCAATCACTGCCTCAGTAAATGCGCTCAGCGCAGCTCAGCTAACCAACACAGTTGGTGAAACTATGGATGCTGCCACTGCTGCTGCTACTACTGGTGTGAATACAGTTGAACATACAAACGCCAATGAAAATAACAATGGACCTGCTATACACGGCTCGCCAGAGGCGCCAGGCAAGCCAACGACGGCGACGTCAACTGCATTAGCATCCGTGCCGACACCGAACGATGTTGAGGAAGAGCACACGCTGCCAGTTGTGGGTGGTGCTGCTGTTGTAGTTGGTGCCAACGCAACATGATAGGTGCTGATTATATCTGGATTGCATTGTCATCTGTCGTCTGCAGCTCCAGTCAATCATTGTCTGGCTTGCATTGTCATCTGTCGTCATCAGATCCAGTCAGTCATTGTTAATTTTTATTCGCTTAACAAACACGTCTTTGATTTCCGGCGAAACGCACTCATCAGCACTCTATTAACAACAAATGCAACCACCACACTCACGCTCATATCCGATCATAAACACACTCACACGCTACTCTACAACAGTTCATAGCGACTAATAATCTCTAAGTAATTTATACGTGCATACAATCTAACGTCTGTGCCAAGCGCAACAGAACGCTCATCAGAAACCTTATACACACTCACACTATAATCCATGTTGCACTCTGTCGACTTATTATGATTTCTTAATAAATACCATAATAGAAATGTCTTTGAGCAATTATTAGAGTGGAATCGAAATAGATCTATGGAATCATTAGATTTTAAAGAAATGTATAATAGATCTATATTATAACATTAGCTGACTAAATCTTGAATAAACCATGGAAAACACTATCGAATGCCAATATAACTCAAATATTGTTTACTTTTAAGGAGATCCCATAAAATTAATTAAGAATTGAAACACCTAAACTTTATTTGGTAGTTTGTTCTTGTTATGGATTAAAAGTTTAGAATTCTTGGAAATTCTAGGCACAACAGGGTATCTTACGTCAATGAAACTCTTTGTGCGCTCACTCACAAAGAGAGAGAGAGAGAGCATGGATGGATATTATAGGTAGCATCTGTTCCATTCTCTGAGGCTAGTCTGAGCTTTTTGAATTGATTTAAATTTAGTTTCTCGTCGATTTTCAAAACGTGCGCAACGTAAAATCTACGGAAAAACGCGTCGGCCCGGAAAACGGTTTTGCCTGTGCAATTGGTGGGAAAGAGATGCAACGATCTCTATAAGTATATTTCGAGTGCTCAAGCGATCGATGTTATATCAAAAAAGAAAATAAAAGATCCCACAGCATATGTATGTATATATATAGTATATAGCTATAGATGTGTGCGAGTCTAGTGAAAATTCCGAATTGAAAAAGTTTCGTTCGCCATGAAAATTCGATAAAGGGACAACGAAATTTGGAAATTTTGTAAATCGAAAAGTAAACAAATCATTTCTATAATATTCAAAGATAAGTTTCGAAAACGGGTTTGCATTTGAAATCTTTCTGAATGGGATATATGTGGAGAGTGCGCTGCCATTTACGAAAAATTCTGTGCTATTTATAAAACACAGCTAATTTTTCGGCCGTAAATTTTCGGTAAAGTGAATATATCAAAAAATAATATAAACTGAAACAAACAAAACGTAAAAGGAAATAAAAAATATTGAAAAGAAAATAAAGAAAAGCCGTAAGAAATCGAAATGCTGCGAGTGAATTGGATCTGAAATTCAATTTATTTTCCAATGCAATTTAAAAGCAGTTAATCAGTCTCGTCGCCTGCCTGCCAATAAAAATAAAATTTTTTGCGGTTACGCAATTAAAGATTTGGTAAATGAAAAGTTTCGCTCGATACGCGTACGAGCAGGAGCAAATGCAGCAGTAGCAGCTGTAGCTGTGGCCCCATTCCCAACTTGCCCAGCTTCAAATTCATCTAAATGCGGAATCTTCTTGTGTGAGTTCTAAATTTGCAATTCGCTAAACATATATACAGCCATAGTGTATATATATATATATATATACACGTCTATACGCTTAGTTGAAAAATGTTGATAATTATTTTTAACGTGCTAGGGATTTGCAATGTTGTAGCCCTCCTTTGACAAGAGTACGTTGCCAGGGTAAGAGACTAGCTCACGCAGCTTTCCAAAGACTCTCTCCCACTCTCTGCTCTCTCTCTCTCTCTCTCTCTCTAGTGTCTCTCTCTTGAGTGAGCTAAATTTATCACTCGATTTGTATATAGTCTCGTCTTTTATCTCTTTTATCTTAATTGCCCAAAAAACATGCGCAAACTTGCGATTTCTGTCTGCGCGTCGCCCACCTGTAAAGCGATCATAAATTCTCTTTATAGCTCTCCCAATCTCTCTCTCCGTCTTCTCTCTATCTCTCTGTCTCTCTCTGTCTTCTCTCGATCTTTCTCTTTCCCTGTGAGCATCTGTATATATATATAGAGGGCAGTGTAAACATTTGTTATTGTTTATTTTTACAAATAAACCAATGTTTGTCTATATAAACAATGAAGCAATTTTTTTCTTATTATTTGGAAAGAGTATATTGGTTTTGCATAATTCCAGCGAATGGATGCAAAGTCGTTTTTCTGGGGACTCTTTTATTGGATCGAAGTCAGATATAAACTATAAGTTATTACAGCTGCAGCTAAAGGCCCGCATTTGGGCATTTGGAAAAATTAGTTATATAAATTAGGATATGTCCAAGTGGATCATTGTTGACCTACTTTACACATATTATTCTGACTATGAAGAGGCATTCTGCAGTCGGCTTGGCCCGACTGCAATGTTGTTAATTGCTTCCAATTGGATTATTCAACAATTTCTTGTTTCGGATGTTTCAAATCAAGTAGCTCGTAAATTTCATACCTAAATCTATTAGGTATAGATAATTTCGTATTTAATTTATGAAGATTCTTAAAATGTTGATAAGAATATTTTGCTGAACTATAAAACTATCATCGGAAATCCAATTTGAATACCTGTTGTTAATTCTAATTGTTTCTTATAGTTTTTTTTTTTTGCCCTAACTATATTTTTTTCATACATTTTTTAATGATTCAATTTATTTTATAACTCAACATGAGCCTAGTACAAAATGCCAGAGATTTAAGCTATTAGAATTTGTTTTTATACAAAAAAAAAAAAAAAACAATAAATTTGCTATCGAGTTAGGCACAAATAGACGAACAGTGCTAAATCTGTTTCATCCGTTGATCCTGATCGAATATATATACATATAAATATGTCAGATCTTTAAGAGGCTGGCCACGTCTTCTTCTGACTTCAATTCCCATTTTATAATAGAAATTAGTTTTCCAAAAATAGATCCATTATTTATTCACGTGCTTCATAATTATTTTGATTATGATTATCAAAAGTTTTTTGATTATCAAAAGTTTTCTTCAGACGTTCTAAAATGTTTTTCGTTCAATTGCCAGGCAAACTGATTCAAGGTTTATTGATCTATGTCAACATTTAAAATAAAAGAAAAAAAAAACTTAAGATCTTTTGTAAAGCAAAAGACAAAAGAAATTGTGTGTAGATCGGTTGATTGCGTTACAGAATTACGTCGAAACAAGCAATAGACAGACGAACGAGCGTAGGAACATCTCTCTTAGCCATCCGATTTAGAACATTTTGTACAACATTCTTGAGCTTGCTTGGAGCACTGCCAAAATTCCAATGAAAGCGTTTAAATTTAGTTGATGCCCTGCATATGATAGTGTCCACTGCAGATCTAAGGTGCACAATATACAATAAGTACCAGCAGCTCCAACGAGCAGGTGAGAAAATATGACGTATTTGGATGACGTACAAAGAAAATTATAGTCAATATGATTTCAGCGCTTTGTTTCAACTTTGGCAATCAACTCGATTGCGGATATATATTGTAGTGATATAAACCTTATTTGAAGCATTTTCTTGAAAATTATTCAAGCTGTATAGGACTTGCTCTACTATATGAATAACTGCTAATTGATTACTTTCCTTTTGATTGACAGAAAAGGCAAAGCTGACAATTTATATAGACACAGATGCATCATCTGTACCCATCGCTGAAAGGCGATCAGCTCTGCCCGCTCGGCTTTCATCCCCAGACACGTTATCCGACCAGATGTAAACGCTGCTTTCGCGATTACAAGGAGCATGGAGCCCGACGAGGAGGCGACGAGGTGGCCGCATCCTCGCCAAATCTGTCAGATGCGCAGAGTTCACGGTAGACTACAAGTTATCGATTACTTATCGATCAGCTATGATCATATATTTTACTCTTCCATAGGCCCACCTCGCGTACATGGACATCAACACAGAACTTAAGCGCAAATTCAAGTAACAGCAATGATATAGGTATGACTGATGGGATCTGCTAGAAGAGTTTCTGATTAGTCAGATAGAAGCATTCATAGAGTTCTTAGTGGAAAGAAACTCTAATCCAAGCATATTAACTTTAACTCTTAACTCTGACTAAAGTGCATTCTTTCAATCAAATAATCATGTGAACCTTAACATTTTTGTACTGTTCAGATTCTAGAGTGTTAAATGTTTTATTTATTTATTGTAATTTTATAAACCAAAATCATAATTTTACAATAATTTACTAAAATATGTTTTTATGTTGATTAAAAAAGTTCTTCAATTGGTTTTTAGTTGTAGCAGTAGTTAATAATTATTAAGTAAATTGTTATTATGAAACAAATCGATTTCTTTAAAACATAAACTCAACATCAATATCTGGAACAAATAACATTCCATTTGCACTCATTTGTAGTTTAAATTTCTGTTAACTTTTAAAAGTTCAAATTTTTATTCCAAGAATTTTTAAAATAGTTTTTGAATTTAGATCTATTGTAGCTTTCAATAATGAACGCGCATTGTATGCTTGTAGAGATATAGATATACACTGAAAACTTTATAAAACCAAGTTTATACTCAATGCTCAGCAGAATATATTGGAATATTACGATGAAGATAGTAACCTAATTCGAATAAACAATTGTCGAATGTTGGTTTTTTCTGATCTGTCTCAACAACTTTCAAGCATAATCAAAACACTTTGCTGTTAACCAACACTGTCCGATATTTTGATTTAAATTAGTCTCAATACTTTCTCAATATTTCTGCAAGGGTGTTTAGTTTTCGGTATTCCGAAAATAACTGTGATTCGTTTCCTGTTTCTCTCTAAGTATCTTTTCTCTCTCTATCTTTCACAATTTGTTAACTGAACTCTTGCACCAACTGTACTTTATTGTGTGCTCGTATCACTCTCTCTCTCTCTCTCTCTCTCTCTCTCTCTCTCTCGCTCAACACTAATCTGCATAACGTTTGTTAACACTACTTTGTACTGTGCTGTTGCGCTGACGTAAATCACTTTTATCGCACCTGTGTTACGTAACAAATAACGGCACACTTTGGTTGGCCAACGCTCATCGCCGAATAAACTTAAACAAAACCCAAACTGTGACTGTGAACGTGACTGTGATCGTGATTGTGACCCAACACAATGATGTTCATGTTGATGTCCAATCCGCTGCTTGCCTTTGCATTCGCTGCACTTGACGCTTTTACTCAACCCAGTTGTACACTTCAATGTAGAGCTGAAGAAACGTCCGCAGTCCTGGGCCTCCACGCCGGACATCGATGAGTCGCCGGACGAAGCCCAGCGCCAAAGTTCCACCTCTGCGTCGGCGGCTCGTTCCTCCGCCGACCACAATGTGGCTGTCACCCTGAAGCTGCCAGTTCCTCCCCGCCGTCACACAACTGCCTTGGACATAGCTGAGGTAAGTCGGAGTAACCAATCCAAGTCCCAGTCATCCTATTGTCATATTTTACTGCTTCTCCATTACCAGGTGGAACAGACGCTCACGCAAGGCCGTGCCACGGCCTCCCCCAGTAAAACTTCAAGTATTCCAGATGAGCTAGTCATCCTATCGACCGACAGCCTCGCCGAGCGCGTGCGCAAAATGAATTTGCTGAAAAAGCAGCGCAGCCTCAACTCAAGGGAATCCAGCCGGGAGCGCTCTGTGCCGCGTCGAGAGGAGTAAGTCCAAATCTCCATTGAATGTCCCAATTCCAATTGACCCAACTCTGTTTCAGGGAAAGTGAGTCTACAGCACCACCGCCGGATCGACCGGAACGCAGCAAATCCGGGACATCGCTCAACCAGCAGGCGGAACTGAAGCGCACCTCCCTGCCGCCAAAGAAGGTTCCAGTCGTCACGACGGCCACAGCAGCTGCCACTACTGCATCAGCGCCCACAGCTATCAAATCCTCCACATTGAGCACGTCATCGACTCACACAGAGTCAACCAAGGTCTCAGCCTCCAGTTCTAGCTCCAGCAGCAGCGTGAGCAGCACTCGGCGCAAGGAAACGGAAGTCAGCAATGGAACCAAGGAATCCATCAAAAGACAAACTGTGCCGGCAGCAGCTACGCCCAGCACCACGGCCAGCACGCTGAAGGAGCAGATGGCTACGCTGCGCGCCGACCTGGAGGCCATGAAGGCACGAGCCGAGCGGGCGGAGCGTGAGAAGAGCGACATACTGCTGAGGCGGCTGGCCTCCATGGACACCGCCTCGAATCGCACAGCTGCCTCGGAGGCTCTGAATCTGCAGCAGAAGCTGAACGAAATGAAGGAGCAGCTGGATCGCGTGACGGAGGACAAGCGTAAGCTGAATCTACGCATGAAGGAGCTGGAGCACAAGGACAGCCAGTCGGAGCTGAAGCGCAAGCTGCAGGCTGCCGAGCAGATCTGCGAGGAGCTCATGGAGGAGAATCAATCGGCGAAAAAAGAAATCCTCAACTTGCAGGCCGAAATGGACGAGGTGCAGGACACGTTCCGGGACGATGAGGTCAAGGCGAAAACCAATCTGCAAAAGGATCTCGAGAAGGCCACCAAAAACTGTCGCATCCTCAGCTTCAAGCTGAAGAAGAGTGAGCGCAAGATCGAGACGCTCGAGCTGGAGCGGCAGAGCTCCTACAATGCCGAGCTGTGCGCCAAGGTCAAGAAACTGGAGGAGGAGCTGCGCTTTTCCAGCGAGCTCACCCGAAAGCTGCAGGTGAGTATGCCAGGTGGCGGGAGACTCCAGTTAACTCACCTACTCCTCCTCCTCCTCATCCCCTGCAGACTGAGGCCGAGGAGCTGCGCAATCCGGGCAAGAAGAAGGCGCCCATGCTGGGCGTGCTGGGCAAGTCCACATCTGCGGATGCCAAGATCACGCGAGAGTCTTTGACACGTGGCGGCTCCCAGGAAGATCCGCAGCACTTGCAGCGCGAGCTGCAGGACTCCATTGAGCGCGAGACGGATCTCAAGGATCAGCTGAAGTTTGCCGAGGAGGAGGTAAGTCCACACACGCAGCCATACCGAACTCAGATTAATCACTTGCCAACCTCAACGTGAAGCGACGCCAACTCAAAGCTAGGGCCTCCAGGCACCGGGCCCAAGTGAATCGTGGCACCCAAACGGGTGACATGCTGGCCATTCCTTTAGGCTTTCCGCGCTCCACCCAGACAGCGCCCGTAGCCCAAGCTGAGGCTGGCTCCAATACGTCACCCTTGCCGGAAACTCAGGCCGTGCACACACAGACCCAGCCGGTCGAGGCTTCCGACATAGCCACACAGACCAATCTCGAGCTGAGCGCTAGAAATCTGTCCGTTGAGCGTGAATCTTCACCGTTTGCGTCGCTCTTTGTGCCCAGCACCTCGGCCAGGGCTCTCAATTCCACCTCTTTGCTCTTTCCCAGCGCCATGTCTCACGTGCTCTTGGCAGGCGCCAGCGCAGGTACCTAGCACAGATCCTGCTCACTCAGATCTCACCAGCAATGACCACAGCAAGAGAATCAAATGAGGAAATTGAGAATATCAGAGAGAGAGAGAGATAGAGAGAAAGAGAGAGAGAGAGATTTAGAGAGACTATCATCATTATCATTATCATCATTATCATTATCATTATCATTATCATTATCATTATCATTATCATTATCATTATCATTATCATTATCATTATCATTATCATTATCATTATCATTATCATTATCATTATCATTATCATTATCATTATCATTATCATTATCATTATCATTATCATTATCATTATCATTATCATTATCATTATCATTATCATTATCATTATCATTATCATTATCATTATCATTATCATTATCATTATCATTATCATTATCATTATCATTATCATTATCATTATCATTATCATTATCATTATCATTATCATTATCATTATCATTATCATTATCATTATCATTATCATTATCATTATCATTATCATTATCATTATCATTATCATTATCATTATCATTATCATTATCATTATCATTATCATTATCGTTATCATTATTTTATTAATAATCAAGAAAGGACATTTTTCAAATAATATTAGAAAATCTCACTTTGACCTCTGGTCTTTGCTGGTAAGGATCTGTCCCCTCGTATATGTAGTGCAGTTGAATTTCTTGTTTCACTCTGTATTAATTTTGTATAAATATGTCTAAAATACACTTGCAAAGACTATTTGTTTCTGCAAAAATGTATTATAATTAATAATATTATATTAATATAAATAATTCAAATATCATATTCCTCTGTCTGTCCGTTTCCCTGTGAACCAATGCTTGAACTAATATTATTTTCTTTTCTTTAAAAAAAACATTTGCTTCAGGCCAAAATATAAATATATTCAACACATATTAGCTCTACAATATTCTACATTCTGTTTAGTTTAAAGATTGAAATATATTAGGCGTGGTTCACAAACAAAAAAAAAACTAGGTTCATCAGCTAAGGCTCAAGCTAAGTTGGCTAGAAAGGAGAGAAGCTTTATTCCAAATGGAAAATTTATTATTTAACTTATGTTTTATTATATTCATTAATTTATATAACGAAAAATGTATTCAATTATTCCGATATTACGTATTATAGCCTGCAAGTGTATTCCAGCCTCGGCCCGCCGGAGGAGTTTCTTTCTCTTCTCTGTTTCCATGTTGCCACGCCATGCTAACCCAGTAGATAGAGTCTTTTGTTTCTCATTGGTTTAGCTTGATATCAGGGCTGAGTTTTTATCCTCGAATACGAATTGATTTTAACTGAATTAACCAAGTTTTTTACATATGTGAATCAAATGTTGTGTTTTGTACATTTCAGGCTGAACATTTGAGGAAAAAGGTGACTCGTTTCGAGGATGAAAATGAGTCTTTGATGATGCAGTTGAAAAAAATGGCAACGCGCTCAAGAAGTACGATCAAAATTTATATATCTAATACTCACAAAGTTTTTCTGAATGGAATGAAATTTACTAATAAAAAAAAAAAAAAATCAAAATCCAAAAGAAACGATTTAAAAGATATGTAGATTGAAAGATTATTATCGAAAATCTTTTAAATCTATTCTCAGAATGATATACTATTCTACTTCTATCGAACTAACTATATATCTCATGCGCTTCTAATGAATAAATTCAACAAAAATAATTTGCCATTTTTTTGCGGCTGCTCATGAAATGTGATTAATCAATGTAAACCTGGCATGCATGACTAACTGATACCCTAACTTTGATATGTTCTTTAATCTAATTTTCCCTATGCCCTAACAGCTCGCAAGTTGAGTCCTGCGCCGCATCCGCATCGCTTGGCGCCGGAGGTGCATGCCGATCGGGATGAGGGCATTTCGGATGAGGATGATCCCGCCGAGCTGCGCATTTTGCTCGAGCTGAACGAGCAGGAGGCATCCATACTGCGTCTCAAGGTGGAGGATCTCGAGAAGGAGAATGCCGAGTCGAAGAAATACGTTCGGGAGTTACAGGCGAAGCTGCGCCAGGACAACACAAATGGCAGCAAAACTTCGCTGCTCAGCTTCGGCAGCTCTTCCAGTGCCGCTGAGAAGAAGCTGAAGGCGCTAAACGATGAGCTCGTCCAGCTGCGTAAGACTCTGCAGGATAAGGAGCAGAGCGTGGAGACGATGCGCGCTCAGCTGACCAAGCTGACTACGCTGGAGACCGAGAACGAGAAGTTGAGCAAGGAGAACAAACGGCTGCAGCTGCAGTCGCTGCGCAAGGCCAACTCCGTGGAGAAGAATGGCGAAGCGGAGCTGCCCAAGCTCAAGGATGCACTGGCTCAGGCGCAGAAGGAACGCGACGAGCTGACCGCCAGGGTGAAACGGATGCAGGTCGAGGCCGAGGGCAAACTGCCGTCGCGTACGCCCAAGCGAGTCAATGATCTGACGCCCAAGAGTCACCTGAAGAAGTGGGTGGAGGAGCTGGAGGATGAGATCAGCGAAATGCGCGTCCAACTGGGTAGCAGTGGCGCCGGCCAATTAAAGACTCTTCAACTGAGCAAGGAATCTCTGGAGGAGGAGCTGCACAAGTGCAAGCAAAAGTTGACGCTGGCCGAGGGCGACCTGCAGCGCCTGAAGCTGCTCAACGGCAGCAGCAGCAAGTCTAAGGAGTTGGAGCAGAAGCTCAAAGGCAGCGAGGAGGAGTCCAAGAAGCTAAACACCAAACTGAAGGACTTGGAGGACAAGCTAAAGAAGCAGGAGAGCCAGCTGAAGCAGGCCGAAGCCAGCAAGTCCTCGCTGGAGACACAGAACAAGCGGGAAAAGGAGAAGTCAGCGATTCTGGAGAAGGACCTGGAGAAGCAGGGCAAGGAGCGGGAGAAGCTCGAGTCCAAGGTCAGCCAACTAGACGGCGAGCTGCTCAGTGCCAAGAAGGCAGCGGAGAAGACGAAGACCTCGCTCGAGAAGGACATCAAGGATCTGAAGGCGAAGGCCAGCAAATCGGACAGCAAGCAGATGCAGGAGCTCAAGAAGCAGCTGGAGGAGGCCCAAGCCGCGCTCAGCGGCGAGCAAAAGCGCTACGAGGAGCTGAACACCCATTGGGAGAAGCTCTCCGAGGAGACCATACTCATGCGCGCCCAGCTGACGACGGAGAAGCAAAGTCTACAGACCGAGCTGAATGCCGCCAAGTATAAACTGGCCGACATGGACACCATACGGATCGAGCGCACGGACATGGCACGGAAGCTGAACGAGGCGCAGAAGAAGATCAAGGAGCTGGAGGTGAAGACGCTCAAGACGGGCAGCAGCAGCGACCACGAGCGCTCGATGCTGAAGAACAAGCTGGCCGAGAAGGAGCACGAGTACGAGCGACTGCGCCGCGAGAACGAGATGAACATCGATCTGGTGTTCCAGCTGCGCAAGGACAACGAAGATCTGAACAGCAAGCTGAGCGACTTCAATCGCATCGAGCAGGCGCAATCCTCACTAAACGGCCACGGCGCAAGGCGTGAGGCGGAGATCAAGGAGTTGAAGGAGAGGCAAGTGAACCAGAGAAGAATCGCCTGGAGTGGATGACATACCCTCAACTCACTTGTATTCATTTATTTCAGATTGCAAGCCTCCGAGCTGCAGCTGAAGTCCGAAGTGGCCTCCACGCGCCTGCGCTACGAGCAGCAGGTGAAGAATCTCAGTGGAGAGCTCACATCTATGCAGGTGAGCGAGGATAGCTTTAAGCATATCCTGGCCTATGATTATAGACTGATTCTCTGTTTCCCCTGCAGCGCCAATGCGAGCGTTTCAAGAAAGACAGAGATGCCTTCAAGCAAATGCTCGAGGTGGCGCAGAAGAAGATCGGCGACCTGAAGGCCAACAACACGGGTCGGCAGAGCCGCAGCTCGATGCACAGCAGCGACGACGATGACAAGAGCAAAATTGCCTACCTGGAGCAACAGGTGAGCTCCATTGCCAGCTGTGCCACATAAACAGAAACTTATGCTTACCATTCCCCACCCCTGCAGATTGGTCATCTCGAGGATCAGCTGGTCGAGTCGCGGCTGGAGTCCAGCAAGGTGAAGACGGAACTCGTCTCCGAGCGCAGTGCTAACGAGATCAAAATATCCGAAATGCAATCGAAGCTGAACGAGTTCGAGGAGGAACGCGTCATTGGCTCCGGCAGCACAAAGCTGCCCGGCATGAAGACCAAACTGGAGCTGTCCTGGCAGAAGGAGCGCGAGGATCAGCAGCGCCTGCTTCAGGAGACGTCGACCTTGGCGCGCGATCTGCGCCAAACCCTCTTCGAGGTGGAACGCGAGCGGGACAAGGAACGCCTCGAGTCCAAGCGCAAGCTGGACCAAACCAAGCGCACAACCGAAGAGGAAATGGAGGAGGGCCGCAAGAAGATTGCCGAGCTGCAGTGCGATCTGCTCGAGCTGCGCGATGTGCACGCCAAGCTGCGCACCTCCAATGAGAAACTGCGCAGAGAGGTGAGCATCTCGACATGATTAACATGACATGAGACTTAATCCTTTCTCTCTCCCCGTCTGCTCTCAGCGTGAACGCTACGAGAAGGAGCTGATTAAGCGCCGCATGGAGCAGGATGGCGGTGAGCGCAAGGTGGGCGCCTTGCTGCAGACCGTGGACGAGCTGGTGAAGATCGCACCAGATCTGAAAATAGTTGGTGGCTCATCGGCGCGCAGTTCGTCCTATGCCGACAACAAACTGCGGCCGGAGCAGGCGGACGTACGGCGCAGTCGCAGTCCGTCGCCCACGTTGAGCAGCACACAGATCACCAATGTGCTGGCTCGCTTGGCAGAGGCCTCCGAGGAGCTGCGCAAGTTCCAGCGCATCAGTGAGGATGAGCAGGAGCGGAGTCGCATACGCCGTGGCAATCTGCGGCGCGCCGCCTCACAGGAGAACGATCCGCACGGCAGCACCAGCTCGGTGGCCAGTGCGGCGGGCTCGCAGCGCGGCGGACGCTTGTCCCGCAACTCCAGCAACAATGGCAGCCTGATACGCAAGAGTCTATCGCTGGATCACTCCATACAGCGCGATCAGGTAAGCAGTGATCTCAGAAGGAGGAAGAATCGAGCTCCAACTCCGATTCAATTGCTTGCAGAATATTTGGCGCCAGGACGATGGCAGCGTATCATCCATGCAGTCCATTGACTCGGAGCTGGGCGGTTTGGTGAGAGACTCCAGCTTGGACTCACGCCTCGACTCGCGGCTGTCCGGCGGATCCACGCAGAGCGACATACCACGCGGCCCGCGCAAGAAGAAGAAGGGCATCATGGGCAAGCTACGCAGTCTGACCAAAAGCAGTCGCAATTCCGAGAGTGAAGTATCGGTGAGCTGAAGAAGGAGACATCTCTGGTCCATGAACTGAATTGAAATACCACCGTTTTATTATAGATTCAAGGATCTGACTCAGATATAAGCGTGGCCAGCGATATGAGGTCCAGTAAGAAGGACTTGCGGGGTCGTCTGTCGGGCATGTTCAAGCGCTCCGGCTCGAACTCACGCAGCGAGAGCATCGAGCGCGCCAGCTCGGAGCAAAGGCCAGTTGCGGTGACTGTCGTCGGTCATCCGGATGGGCCACATCCTCGCGATCCACCGCCAGCTAATGCGCTAACGCCCAAGCCCATACGTTCGGCAAGTTTGAGAGCAGCTCCAAGTAGACGTTCGGAATTACTTATTTCCATAATTTCTCACTTATAGATCAAGCCGCCAACGGGCACACCCACCACTCCAACCACAAGACGGCGCCAAGCCAAGTAGCCAATCGAGGATTTAGGATTCATCAGTTAGTTAGTACACCCGCATAGTCCATGGTTCACTGGAGCTTCATACTATTCATAGCCTATTTATTTTCTTTGACTTGCAAATGTTCTTCAATTACAAATTTTATTTTCATTGTTTTCTCAATTTTCTATCAACAAAAAATATGTACATCTTTAAAAAAAAGTCAAAAGTATTTTTCTTTCTATTCTCCGTTACCTAGTTCGCGATAATGCTGAAAGAAATATTTTGAAAAAATACTGAATATCTTTTTTCGCACACTCACATGATAATACAAACACCCAAAGGTCGATACATAGATCACAATGTGTGTGGCCAAAGTGAAGGTCTCTGCCGGCGGCGCCTTCTCAACGTTAGCCAGAAAAAAAATATAGACCCTCCGACTCCAAATAGCAGCAGTTCCAGCATTTTCTGTCTAGAGATCTTCAGGGTCCCTTTTTCTACACACAAATTTCGAATTTTGAGCTATACTGAAGCTCAAATTACAAATGTGAATGATCACTTCGAATACTGAAGTTCAAAAAGTAAATATTCGATTATTTACTTTTTAAAAATCGAAGTATTATTATGGGTGTGGTGGTCTACTCGGATAGCTAGTTAAACCTATAACTTTTATAGTCCGTCCATTGTGGCCTGCTTTACCCATAAACCTAACGAATATTTTCACCAAAGTATCCTCTGGTCCAACAATTTTTGAATGATATTCGCCTATATCTTGGATATAGTTCGGATATTTGTAGAGCCAATGAATAATGTTGAAATGCAGTTGAAATAAAAAGAGTGAGTGACATTTATTCTATTTACTTGCAATTTATGTATATATCCAAAGTATTTTTTTGTTTTTTTCCTTTTGCTTAAAACTTTTTTTTTACAAACTACATTTAAATTTAAACATAATTAAAAATTTATAATTCATTTCGTGTATTTTAGTAATTGTTTTTCTTTTCATTTAAATATATTAAACAATTGAAATTTTAAAACTTGAATTGCCAGACCAAGAAGGAAAAATAAAAATTCAATGAAAAACCAAATAATATACTCTATATACTTCATAGCGCTTCTTTTCTTTTATATTATATATATAGATATATATATTTATAAACAAACTTTGTAAATAATATTCAACTTTGCATTTGATGTTAATTTGAGTATGCGGCTTGCCTAGAGGTTTTTGTTTATACTATATGTACTATATGTATAGTATTTTTATGCTATTTTCTTTTGATAACAAATATGAACTGGGATCGCTTTTGCACGAAATCAAAAGTTTCAAGATCTTAAGCAACTTATTGTGGGTGGTATTTGTTTTCTATGCAATATTTTGATATACATATACATACATATACATATATAGTATTTTAATTATATATGAAAGAGAGACGTATGTAGGGGGTACGTTGCTATATTTATTGGTATGGTATTTTCTACTTTTATTTTTTTTTAGCTTCTGAATATTGTTTAAGTATGTCAGTTGTTACATTTATACAATTATGCAAATTTTGGTATTTTTATGGTATTTTTAAGTATATTCTGCTTGCGTTTTCTTTGAATTTTGTTCGCTTCGTATGTTAATTATGTTCCATTTATACAGTTATGCAATTTGGTATTTTTTAAATGTACTCTGCTTGACTCTTTAGTCATTTATTTAAAAGTTAGCTTTTATCAATCATTATTATTATTATTATTATTTATTTGTTTGCTTGTTGTTGTGTTTAGTAACAATGTTTATTTTTTGACAGATATTTTGTTCACTTACTTTTTTTGTTTTTTGATATTACTTAGGCACTGTGTTCGTATTACATTAAAAAATTAATTAAAAATTTAAATTTAGGTATGTATAAATACATTGTAAAAAATTTCATTAAGTTTACCGTAAACTAAAACTTTGCAACTCGCTCTATCTCTGTCTCTTTCGCTCTATATGTATGTATGTAATTTCCATTGTAGTTTATGTTTTCTTAGCTTTTCCATTCTTCCTACTTTCTCGTTTCGTTCCGTTTCGTTTTCTTTTATTTTGGTTTCTTTTTTTCGTATTTCTAATATTTTTTCTTTGTTTATGTTTTTTTTGCTGTATTTCTATGTATTTATGTAACTTGTCTGTCTCATTACAGGTTCGGTTCCTAATTTGTTATCTCTAAAAAGTACACGTAGAAAAGTCTAGAAAATTAAATAAAAAAAATAAAAAATAAATAAAAAAAAATACATTTCATATAATATGTATGTATAGCTTTTTCTCTATATAAGTGTATGTGTGTATGTGTGATACGTAAAATCTTGTAAGTTAAACTAAATACATATTTTGTATTATTATTAATGCCCAGCAGCTAAACCGGAATGATCAAACACTTTTTTTCCACACATCTGGCAACACTTAAATGTCTAAAAATACCGTTACAACTGCTTTACATGCTATAACTATATGTATGTATGTAAGTGTGTGTGTGTAACTGTTTTAGTCTACAGCTACAGTTACAGCTAAAAGTATACGCTTAGCCTGCCTTACATTTGTCGTAACTAATGCTTAGTTGTCATAAATAAAAACAGTTATATATGTATTTTTAGGATCTAAATAACTTTTAGTCGCGCCTCCAGCCAAACACTATACATACATAGTTAACAAAAAATATGTCTGTGTGTGGGTGTGGGTATATGTATGTGTGTGTATGAGTATTTCTAACCATGCAAAGTGAACAAAAAGTTCTTTTAAAAAAAGAACTCGAATCTCTTGACAAAATATGAAATGCATTTGTAGCATATATAGCTCTATATATATATATATATACATATATATATATATATATATATATATATATATATATATATATATATATATATATATATATAAATGATAAATCGTAAAATAAAAATTATTCGAAAAAATATTGGAAAATTCTTGTTGCTGTTGTCTCTGCTCTTTTTTCCTTAGACGAACTTATGTAGGTAGCCTATTCATCTGAGATTTCTTTTTTTTTTCGTTTTTCTTGTATTACGAGTTAAGTGTTATTTTTAGTTTATTCTTTACTTTCAACTTATTCTCTGCTTCTGCTTCTGCTTTGTTGCATTTGTTTAACAGTCTCAATTTTTGGTTTTGTTTTGCATATTTTTTTCTCTTTTTTTTCGGTTTTTTCTCATGTCTATTATTATTATTTTTAAACTACATACAAATTACGTTTGTTTACTAGCTGTCTTTGTTCGGTTTATCTGTAAATTGATTTGTATACCATATATAGATATACACATACATACCTTATGAAACGAGCTTTAAAGCCAAATCGAGAAATCAAAAAGTGAAGGAGAAAATTATGAATAATACGAATCTACATACATATATAATAAACAATTTGCTGGCATAACAATCTTTAAAACGACTCATATGCATCATATATCATATTATATCATATAACACGCCTCGAAATCGATTTGAAATCAAAGTGTTAAGCGCACACACTCAGTCGGTAGTTAAGATCTGAACAGATCTGAAACTGATTCCGAGTGTTTGTGCTTCTTCCTCTTCTTCTTGTTCATCTTTAAGCCTAACCTCAATCTTTGCCTGTCATTATCTTTATCATTATTATTATTATATTATTATTGTGTGTGTTTTCTCTATAAATTTAGTCATTACAAAAGGTGTCTTAGGTGGAATCGTTTTTGTCTTAGGAATTTAGCTTAGATAAGTGTTAAATCTTTTGTTTTCGCTCTCTTATTTCAAATCATTCTAGTTTAGTCTTACGAAAATCAAGAAATAAATTTGTTTCAGGTGACAAAAACCAAAAAAGAAAACCAGAATATTTAATCTTATTTTCATTTAGCCTTAACTATTATTATGAGATACCAGTCGAAAATTGTAAACCCAAACTATAACCATAACTATTCAACGGACTTTACATTGGATCTTCTTCTAAGTTTATATGTATATGTATATACTTTTGTTTACCGATCGATTTCTCAGTTTCTTCTTTCTTTATATATAATTTCTCGCAGTTTTTGCATTTTGGCGCATTGTTCGTAAGTGTCTTAATTTTTAGATCATACTTTTAATAGCTATTCATTGTCAAATTTAAAGATCGGCGAATTTGAAGCAGTTATATTCCTTACATAACAATTTCTTAAAAGACAACTCGAAAACCCAAAACAAAAACCAAAAGTGAAACCAAAACCGATTTTTAGATCTCTCTCTATCTCTTTCTCTGCTGTGCCTGGAATCCATAAACTGTAAAAGCAACGAAAACAAGAAAAATAATATAGATACATATAGATAATATTTATATATATCTGTATATATTTCCGATTCACAACTATTGAACTGAAAAACCAAAACCAAATACACGAAATGAAAACACAAAACACAAAAACGAAAAAGAAAAACAAACAGTTTCGAATATTATATGCGTTTGGACATATATATATATGCATATATATAGACATACATATATAGTCCTTGATTCTTATATATGGACATATGCTACAACAATATCCTTATTCAATCTAAACTTGATTTTTTTTTTGTTCATTAACTGAAGTGAATTTTTTAGCATAACTTTTTCATGTTTTATCTTCATAGCTTGTTTGTTTTTGTTTTCTTTTTTTTTTTTAGTACAATATTTAGATTTATTTTTACTGTTAAATTGATATATTTACGCATATATTTATGTATATAGTAATATATATATATAATTGTATATAGTAGTTGTAATTACGTTTAGATGCATATATATGTAGTTCATTTATTAGGTTTTTATTTAAAAAATTGTTTTTTTTTTTGTTTTTCTTTAACTTTAAATCATAAATCGTACGGATTAAAAAAGAAATTGTTTTACAATTAACAGTCAGTGTTTTTTTGTTTGTTTTTTAATAATTTTTTGTTACATTTTCCATTACTTTAAACCTTGCTTTAACTATTTATGTATATATTTCCTTGAATTAGTTATTAATTTTACCATTACTTATTTCAAATTGTTAAACATCACTTTTTTATTTTAGATTTATTTTTGTTTTTTTCTCTTCTTTTCTGTAAATTTTAACTGTTTCTGTATGAAAAAAGTGGGATTGGTAAGAAACAAAAGATAAATTTGTTTATATATATATATATATATATATATATATATATATATATATATATATATATATATATATATATATATATATATATATATATATATATATATATATATATATATATATATATATATATATATTTCTGTGAAGATGTAAGTATGCAATGATCATTAATCAGAATAATAATAATAATCATGATTTGCTTATAAAATTACATCAGGTGTTTTCTCTTAACTGCATTTAATCATTTCGTTTACTTCATTCTCAATTGTTAATATTAGTTGTAGTTGTGTTGTTTTTTACTCTTTTTGCTCAATTAAGTGTGTATATTCATAAATACACACACACATGCACGCACGCACGCACGCTGCTGCATGCATGCATGCATGCCATATAACGGTTTTTAAATGTCTAGGTTAAGCCTGATACGTAGTTGTTGTTGCTGTTGTTGTACAGCAGCCTTTGCTGCCGTTATTCATAGTGTTAGTGTTTACTGTTTCTCTTGTTCTTGCTCTTGTTGTTGCTGCTGTTGTTGCTGCCTGCTGGAAAAGAACACAGAAATTACAAAGAATTACAAGCGGAAAGGAAATGGAACGAAACTTCTTTCGCTCAACTGTGTGAATCTTCGACGACGCCACGTGTGCGTCCCGCTGGCCAAGCGCAGTGTTTTTGCTTTTCTCTCTTTCATTTGTTTGTTTTTCTCCTTTCTTTTATATACAACATACAATTAGACATGTACACACACACGCACAAACACACACATATAGACACAAACATTCTCGCACGAACGGCTGCGCAGCTTTCGCTGCGTTTTCATTTAAAAATTAAAGGAAAACAAAAGCAAATTTTTTTGATGGTTTTTTTCAAAATTTTCAACGTTTTTCATACGTTCCATTTTACTTTGATGTTCTCTTTTCTTTTTGTTTTTTTTTTCTCATTTTTTAGTTTTAGCTTTTGCATTGTTTACGTTAGTTTACTTTGTTAAAGAATTTCTTTAAGTGTATAATTATATAAAAAATTTAAGCATATGTTTCTATGTATATTTGTAATTTAAACGAAATTAAATTAGGAATTTATGATTGTAGGATTTGCTTGCTAAATAGATTTGTAAAAATTAGACGAAAAAAAACACTATGCAATAAATCACCGAAAAATAAAGTAAGGTATATATGTATGTATGTATGTAGTATGTGGTATGTATGTATGCAGTAGTATGTATGTATGTATTGTATTGTATATTGTAATTGTAAAACAGTTCGCGTAATCAACAAATTAAAAATTACGTTTTGTAGTTTGTAATAGCAAAAAATTATTACTTCATAGTTGTAGTATATATGTATGTATATGTAAGTATAAATGTATCTATTAGCGTATATAAGCATATACATATATATATATAAATACATATATATATGTACGTAAGGTTTTTGTAATAAATGTAATAATAAATTGTAAAATCGCAATTATTTAAAAATTAGTTTACTTTTGTTTGTTGTTGTGGTTTTTGTTTACATTACACATTCAAATGATCATGTATGTATGTTAAGAGTAAATAATATATATTCATAAAGTAATTAAAGATATATATATTTATATATATATAGATGTATGTATAGAAGCAATAAAATATGCAATTCTCATGTTCTCCTTCGCGCGTGTGTTTTGTGTGTCTATATATACGTGAGTCTGAGTGTGTGTGTGTGCAATACACACACACACCCGCACACATACACATGCTAATTGTTGTTGTCTGCTTGGCAAACGATGAAAATCTAAAAAAAATGTGCAACGCAACTCTAAGCATCGTTTTCTCTCTCTCTCTCTTTCTCTGTTTATCTATTTTCTCTTATGACTTTTGTTTACTATATGCTGCTTCTTTAACTGTAGTTTAAATTTATGTACATACATATACATATACATATGCATGTATATATATATAGATGTATATCAGTATGTATATAATTTTTTGCTTTTATTCTTTTTCCGTTTTTTTTTGTTTTGTTTTTTTTGTTATATGTTAAGAGCGTTTCGTATTGTTTTTTCTTTTCTTGCGTTTCTTTCAGTATTAATGTTGTTTGTTTGTTGTTGTTGTTGTTATTAGCGATTCTCTCAATCTGTTTTTTCCTTTAACTAAATAATAATTCCAACACTATATAATTCTAGTTTCAAGTTCAACTTTCGCTTACATGCAAACGACATACGCTTATTAATTAGGTTTTCTTTATATATGTAGTTTAACTTTTAGCTAGTTGTGTTTACTTTACTTTTAAATGGTAAATTTATCAATTTTGTAACGTGTTCTTCTTCTTCCTTTTCTTGTTGTTGTTGCTCTCCCTACTTGTTGCCCGCCCGATACATCCGCCCTTTGCTCTCAGCGACCCACAGCAGACGCCATTGGCTAAGGCAAGCAGCTGCTTTGCTTTCCACTTCCTCTTTGCTGTCTATATTCTTAACTGTTTGTATATATAAATTTTTTTTTCCTGTATAAGCCTTACAATTGTTTCTCTTATTCTACTGCTAAGCCTTGTCGCCAAATTGTTTGCATGTTTGCCTCGAGCCAGGGGCGTGGCATATGGGCGTGCATGTTGCGCTTTCTTTTACCTCCTCCTCTTCGCTTTTCATTTTCTTCGCTTTTTTTGTTTTTTTTTTTTTAAGTTTTTTTCTTTTAGTTGCCAACTAGTCAATTTAAATGTACAATTTCGAATTTGTATTTACTAATTTTAGTAGTTAAGGGGATGTGTTTTGTTTTGTTTTTATGTATAATTTCTTATAATTCCTTTTCTTTTAATATTAATTTCCTTTGTTGGTATTTCGTACACTTTTCTCTCGTCTCTAATTGGCTAAACTTTATACTTTTATATCTTCACAATTCTATGATCATTATTATTATTATTAATTTCGTTTTCTTGTTTTCAATATGGATTTGTAGTTGTGATTTTTGTTTTGGATATAGGTAGGAGGAGCAGGAGGACACAGCATATATATGCTAATGTTTCCCTGCTGAATAGTGGAGGGGGATACGTATGAAAAATGTTCTTGTTGCTCCAAGTTGAGAGTGTTTGTTTGTTATATTGTTCTGGTTGTTTACATACTCATCGCTATAAAATATATACATATATATTTATATGTATGCATACATATATATATATATACATATACATATACACATATATACATATATATATTTATATATACATATATATATATATATATATATATATATATATATATATATATATATATATATTTATATATATATATATATATATATATATATATATATTATATATAAGTCTATGTATCTGCCTTGCTTCTTTTTGCTAGGGATTTTTCTGGTTTGTGTGTGTGTGTGTGTTAAATTAGGTGTGATTTAAATTATTTGTTGTGTACACAAGAGTTACATTAATTAATTTCAACAACTGATCTCAAATAAAAAATATCTTTTAAAAATATGAAACGAACAGACGACGCTTTAGCTTACAATTACCACCATCTTTTTGTCTTCTTCATCATTCACCTCTCGAGGGCCGCAGGATGACACGAGACAACACGCGGGCGCTGGCTCCGGCTCTTTAGACGGCCTGCGATGCGGCGTACGGCGGCTGTGTGGAGCTGTCGTTGCCGTACACTGATCGCGGACCTGCGCCGTAGTTGGAGGCGCCCTCCTGCTTAACATAATTGGTATAATCGTAATCATAGCCAGAGCCGGAGCCATAGCCGCCATAATCGTACTCGGATCCAGATTTGGAGGCCGAGTTGCCGGGTCCGGTGCGCGGCATGCCGCCCACGGGCCCAGTGGTCGATGGTCCTCCCGCTCCCCATGTCTGGGCACGCGAGTACATGTCCGTGCCGGCGCTGGCGCCAGCACCTGGTGCGCCTGTTGGTCCAGCCGAATTGGGTGGCATATTCCAGCTGTTCCAGCTGCCACCTCCCGATGGTCCCGACGGTGCTCCGGTCGACGTCGAGTTGTACATGTCATAACCGCCATAACCTTGGGTCTGCTGGGGTCCAGCATAATTCGACCATTGAGGTGGTGGTCCTTGGGGGCCGGGTGGTGCTCCCCAACCCTGATACGAGCCCGGGCCGCTATTGCCATAGCCATAGCCCTGCTGCTGCGGCGAAGTGCCCCAGCCCTGATAACCGGGCATCATGTTGGGCGCACCAATCGGCATGTTCAATGGTGGGCCACCCATCTGACCGTTCTGGCCTTGCATCATATTGATTGGCGCATGATGTGGTCCCCAATGGCTACACTCGTTGCCAAGCTTGCCATAGGCACCACCCACAGCGCTGTTGTTCGAGTTCTGTCCTCCGGAACCATCGCGCGGCTCAGCTTTCTTAATTTCCACCTGCAAAACGCACACATAATATATATTAAGACAAAGTTGTTTGACAAAAGGTGAGTTGAAGTCTTATAGTATATACAATGTTATTTATAACTATATACTTTATACA
The DNA here is from genome assembly GCA_035047545.1 of Drosophila paranaensis. Lineage (NCBI taxonomy): Eukaryota > Metazoa > Arthropoda > Insecta > Diptera > Drosophilidae > Drosophila > Drosophila paranaensis. The sequence goes on from JAWNPL010000001.1 coordinate 249,302, forward strand.
GTTTATTGTTATTTAATATACATTTCTATATCAGAATAACTCGATAAACAGTTGTCCGTCTGTTTTTCCAGTTATCATACAATGAATGTTCTTATATATCAAGACATATTCACATTTCATGATAGTTCATTAGTTCAGCAAAAACAATATATTTATATAATCTTCAATGAGCTACTTTAAAACTTGCCCAAAATATTAACTTACAATTGTAGTCGAAAATCGACTGAAATCATTCTCGAAGTCCTCATCATCTAATATAATCTATATTTTTCAACTGTTTAAATTTCCTTCTTTTCTTAAATTCAATTGAATTTCAAATAAATTATAAGTTTTTCTATTTTTCTTCGATCAGATTTTAAGAAAATTCTTCAATCCATAATAAACCATTCTCAATATAATAAAGTTTACATTAATAATCATAAATGCATAAACCGCAAATACGCACCTGCTTGCCATTCAGATTGATGTAACGCTCATTGGTCACATGCTCCACGGAGGCCTCCTCCTCGAAGGATAAGAAACCAAATCCACGTGATTTCTTCTTCTCCTGATCGTACATGATGACCACCTCGGTGACCTTGCCATAGCGACCAAAGAAGGTGCGCAGATCGGTCTCAGTCACGTTCGATGGCAAACCGCCGAGGAACACCTTGTAGCCGCCGCCCTTTTTCGGCTTCTGCAGCGTACGAGGATTACACGGCTTCGGATCAATGGTGCGTCCATCGAGCGTATGCGGTCCACTTTGAAGCACATGATTAACATTTCCGGGATCGGCGAAGGTAACAAAGCCGAATCCACGTGATCTGCCACTCTCATTATTCTTCATAACGACACAATCGATGATGTCGCCGAAACGACAAAAGTAGCGAGAGAGATTCTCCTGCGTTGTCTCCCAGGACAGACCGCCAACAAAGAGTTTTCCCCTCTCGTCTTCTTCCATGATGTTGTTTTGATGATTGTGAGCTATTGCGCCGGGTAGATTTTCAATAATTGACGTAATTTTGCTGCTGTTTATGTTGCACTTGTGGACTTGAAATTGTTGTCGGTTGTCCGTCCGTCCGTTTGTGTTTGTCGCTTGTTGTTGCTTCTTGTTTACACTTTGAATTTTACACTAGTTGCTGTTGTTGTTGTTGCTTGTGTGTGTTGTTTTGGGATTGGTTTTAATTGCCAAAGTTTTTATTTTTTGTTTTTTATTTGTATTATTATTCAAAATAATTAAACAAAAGCCACGACATTTACACGTAACTTTCTATGATGGATGTCCATGCGCGTCGAAAGAAAAGAAAAAAAAAGATGCAAATCAGATCAGTAAAAGAAATACCAAAAGTTAAATATGAATCTTAACTAACTCTGGCCACATTGGACAAGAGAACGGATGACAGCAATAAAATAGACACATATACAAAAAGAGGTACGCACACACATACAATCATGCTAACATACACATACAGAAAGCAGCTAAAATAGGCACAAATAATTATGAAAAGCAGGTAAGCAACCGGCCGGTACCCATATATACATACTAGCACACACATACATGTATGTATGTTGTCTTCTTTTGCCGTCTAACTGCTTTTTGTACACGTTCACAAGTTGTTCGGCGTTTGCAACGTTCCGCTTGTTTTGCGCTCTCATGTGGTTTTCAAGCGAGCTGCTCGTTGATTGCCGTTTTGTCTTTTAACACAAGTTTTTTCTCTTATATCTTTTTTTTTTTGTAACGTTTTCTTTTCGCTGTGTAACAACATGCGCTAACGTAGTTGTCGTTGCGATGTCCCAGCTACAACCACAGCGTCATTCATTGCCCACACTTATACAGACACACCACAAGTGCCTATCGAATAGTTGTGAGAACAACGAACTTTTTTCTCAAGGTAAAAATGGTGAAAACAGAATGACGAACAGAAGGGCAAGCATAAAAGTGCCGGTTCACCACATTTGCGCGCCATTTGTTCTACTATATTGCCACACGAAATCAAACCATGTACACATATTTATAAATACACACACAATACAATTATATTCATATTTAGATGAATACACTCAAGACTTGATTTTAATAGTTAACAAAGTATGCGAAAATTATTTATACTGTGATTGGCTTGCGAGACTGTAGCTACGTGCGTACGTTCGGCATAAAAAGAAATATTTTCAAAAACCATGTGGCAACGCCATGTGCGATGTGAAAGCGAATGTAAATTGAAAAGAAAGATACAAAAAGCAATGCCCTCAAAATATGTACATATGAACAATTATACATACGTACACTATAAACACACAACACAAAACATAAGTTTCAGAGTACACACACTTTAAGAATTCACAAAATTACGCTGCTACGCATCAATGATGTTTAACTACAAGAGCTCAAAACAAACGCAATGAATTGCATGAAGTGTGAGAAATTCACCACGAATAGCAGCAGCGACGGTAGCGGCGCGGCGGCAGCAAAATAAAAAAAAACAAAATGGAAGACTCTTGTCGGTGACGACTAAAACGCTTCAACAAAGAAATCTGAAGAACTGATATTTGAAAAGACACAATGCGAGCAAAATGGAAACCATGCCACATGAACTATTTTTTTTTTCTTCCATTTCATATATATTCTTCTAAAATAGAAATATTACTTTTACCGATGAATACCGCGCACAATTTACACAATATTCAACATTTCCAAAGTTCGGATAAATTAGTGCATTTTCTTACTACGCATTTTTTAAATTTCGCATGATTTTTGTATTTTGCACCGCAATCTTTTACACACACATACGCAATTACGCTTACAAGCACACACGTGTCGATGTGTAAGTATTGTATTAATGTGTGTGTATGCGAATGGCCAAAGTGTCTTGTGTGTATGTATCGGTGTGCTGTTATACATAGCATTTTTTGTATGTATAAAAATATGAAATTTTCCACTATATTAGGAATATAAAAATTCAGTGTTTCATTTACAACACACAAACATAAAAAGTATTTTCGAACAAAAAAACATAAAAAGCACCTATTATGCTAGCGGCGTTATAATTACACATATAAAATTTGTTTCGTACACCAGGCAGCTGCTGCTGTCGCACATTTAATTTTGGAAAGGCAAGGCAGAGACTTCGCTTCGCTTTTCTTTTGTACGTTATGTAAAATTTATATTTTTGTTGTTCTTCATGCTTACCGTTTGTGCCAAGTGTTCGTCTGTGGTTTTTTAAAGATTTCGCACTGCAAATTCACTAAATTTAAGTGTTTTTTCCTTAAAAAACTAGCTTATAAATAATTGTATGATTTGATGCATACGATATATAACCTAACTTATGATAGAAAACTCGCCACCGCCACGTTTAATGGTGGTAGCCATTCACAATTCACCGCGAGACTCTTGTAATCGGTTGTCCACGGTTGTATTGCATATTTATCATTCTTGGCGTGAGGGGTGAAACTAGATATTGAAATTTAGATTTTATGAAATGTTTCCTAAATCAAAACCCCTCTACTTGTTAATTGTATGAGATAAAACCGCTCAAGAAACTTGAAAAGGCCGTTAAAACTATTTGTGTTGCTTGCTACAAATGGCGATTGTAGCCCTGGCTATGTGGAGATTAATTTAAAATTTACCAAGTAGCTTTAAACTTAAATTATCAAAAATATCTATTATTGTCGTTGGCAGAATATTGTATTGTACCTTATGAAATGTAAATTTAAGTGAATAATAACTTAAAAACATATCATCGAAGTAGAAACTAAACGTTAACCGGCCTTTAAATATCGATAGCTGAGATATTCACCTCACCACAAGCAATTATTTATGCTAAGTAAGGTCACACTAATTGCGGACTGGTTCAATTATTGTTTACATTTTTTTTTTCTCTTCACCGAAAAGAATTTTTGAACCAGTGCTTCCTTTCGTGAACAACAGTGTTTGGTTCACTCACCCAACCATTTTGCGAGTCGGCAAAAAGTTTTGTGCCGAAATAAATATAGTGCCTAAATAACAGAAAGTCACTGATATTTACATAAATTTACAAATGATAAGCAATCAAGATTTCGATTAACCGAATGTGCTTTTGACAAGGGCAACAAACGCGAAAGTTTTGCACTCGAATCGATTTTTTCTGCGCTGCTCTGCGCTGCTTGCGATTTTCACAGCGCCCACCAACAAACCCAAGCTAGAAAATGTCGCGGCATCCTAGCGACCGGAAAGTGTATGTTGGCGACTTGGGCAATAACGCACGAAAGAACGATTTGGAGTATGTATTTGGTGCGTATGGCAGTTTGCGCAGCGTTTGGATTGCACGAAATCCGCCAGGTTTCGCATTCGTTGAGTTCGAAAGTGCGCGAGATGCAGCTGATGCAGTGCGTGGCCTGGATGGACGTACATTGTGTGGCCGCCGAGCTCGCGTAGAGCTGTCCACAGGCAAATACGCTCGGTCCGGGGCAGGTGGTGGTGGCGGAGGAGGTGGTGGAGGAGGGGGAGGCGGCGGCGGTGGTGGTGGTTTTGGAGGAGGACGTGACCGAGGAGGCGGCGGCGGTCGTAGCGACGATAAGTGCTATGAGTGCGGCATGCGTGGTCACTTTGCGCGCCATTGCCGCGAGAGGAAGGCTAGACAACGACGCAGGTTAGTGGACAATTTCATTCATAATTTTGCATTGTATACGTATACACACATACATATGTACATATATGCATGGCCTCTGCATATCAAATTTAAAATTGTTTGAGCATGGTGAATTTCGTGGTGGTGATTTAAGCACCAGTGCGTACACACCTGGGTATGGAAAAAGGCGCGCGAAATGTTAACTTTACCAAACTCCGGCAAGATGCTTTTTGATCTTACTGTAGCTGAAGTACGTTTGTACTTAACTAGTTTTGTAATAAGTAAATCTCTGTGTATAAAATACATACGTCTTTATAAGTGAAAACTGCTGACTTAAATCGGCAGTTGCGGCAACATATTTATTTATGAATGCATAAACTTATCGATACTGTGCGTGGGCTCACTATCGTATCGTATAGATATGTTTGAAGCAACTGCAACACTGGCAGACGAACACGCACGTGTTTCCATGCCTCATTTTGGATTTTTCTTTTACACGCGGCGTTAGACTAAAGAAGGTTAAGTTCGTGTTTGCTGCGCGACAAAAAATTATTTTTAAATTAAATTAATGCACTGAACGTGCATAATGTTTGTGTTATATGAAACGCCGGCGGGCTACGCAATTTTCAAGCTGCTCGACGAGAAAAAACTCGAGCAGGTCGATAATTTATACTTGGAATTTGAGACACCCGAAAAAGCCAACAAATTGCTGAAATTGAAGCATTTTGAAAAATTCAATGACACGACAGAAGCGCTAGCCGCTGCCACCGCTGCTGTAGAGGGCAAAGTAGCAAAGCCACTGAAGAAGACACTCAAAAAGCTGCTTGTCGACGATGTACAGGCATCCCTCCTGGTGGCGGATGCCAAGCTGGGCACAGCTATTAAGGATAAGTTATCGGTTCAGTGTGTCTACAACACGGGCGTGCAAGAGCTGATGCGTTGCATACGACAGCAGGCAGACAGTCTCCTGGGTGGACTGCCCAAGCGAGAGATGACAGCCATGGCTCTGGGTCTGGCCCATTCGCTCTCCCGCTACAAGCTGAAGTTCTCACCGGACAAGATTGATACGATGATTGTGCAAGCGCAATGCCTGCTCGATGATCTGGACAAGGAACTTAACAATTATATGATGCGCGCCAGGGAATGGTATGGCTGGCACTTCCCCGAGTTGGGCAAGCTGATCACAGACAACATTGCGTTTGTCAAGACCATCAAACTGGTGGGCACCCGAGACAATATGGCGACCAGCGACTTGTCTGACATACTGCCCGAAGATGTGGAGCAGCAGGTAAAGGATGCTGCGGAAATTTCAATGGGCACTGAGATCAGCGAAGAGGATGTCTTGAATATTCAGTGTCTATGTGACGAGATCATTTCCATCAATGACTATCGCACGCATCTCTATGACTACCTGAAGGCGCGCATGATGGCAATGGCACCCAATTTAACGGTGCTCGTAGGCGACACTGTTGGCGCTCGTCTCATTGCACATGCTGGTTCGCTCATCAATCTGGCCAAGCATCCCTCATCCACGGTTCAGATATTGGGCGCTGAGAAAGCGCTCTTCCGTGCCCTTAAGACAAAGAAAGATACGCCCAAATACGGTCTCATCTATCATGCGCAGCTGGTGGGACAGGCGAGTCAGAAGAACAAGGGCAAAATGTCTCGTTCCCTCGCAGCGAAGGCGTCGCTGGCCACGCGTGTCGATGCATTCGGCGAGGAGGCCAGCTTTGAGCTAGGTGCCACACACAAAGTAAAGCTGGAGTCGCGATTGCGTCTGCTCGAGGAAGGCAATCTACGAAAACTGTCGGGCACTGGCAAAGCAAAGGCCAAGTTCGAGAAATATCAGGCCAAGAGGTTAGTGTATGCCAGCAATTGCTACATCTTTGGTCAAGTTGAAGCTTTATATGATGATTACAAAAGGTTTCGCAATTCCCTGAATTCCACAGTGACGAAAAACCTTGGCTGTCTGACTAAGTTTCCCAACTTGTTCAAAGATTGTTGAGCAAACCCTAAAAGTTCACAACCCTTGCTCACTTTACTCATTTTTCATTTTTTAGCGAGGTGTTCACCTATCAGCCGGAGGCGGATAACACGTTGCATGTCAAGAAACGCAAACATTCAGAAGTTGAAACGCCCATCAAACATGAGCCGAAAGAGCAGGAAGAGGATGAGAAAGCAGCTCCGTCTGCTGCTGATGCAGAACTTACAACTGAAAAGAAAAAGAAGAAGAAGAAGAAGCAAAAGGATGAAGAGGCACCTGAAGCGACTCCCGCAGAAGCCGAAGAGGCAACGCCTGCAAAAAAGAAGAAGAAATCCAAACATCAGGAGTAGAAAGCAACAATTCTGGTGCTCTGTAATGATAGTGCTTAGGTTTATAGGTCTAGCAATTACCTTTTAGTTTTACTACAGCCAAGAATACACCTTTTATTTGTTGTGTACATTACATTAGAAATAAAAAATGGAATATGAGAAATGATCCTTAATTACTCTGAACAGCTTCGACTCTTAACCTAATCGAAGGAAGTTAGGTTTGAGAACGATTCTGATTTATGATATAATAAAAATTATATTTCATATAATAGATTATTCTAATCTATTATTCTATTCTAATATAATATATAATTATTATATGTACTGAATGACTCCGTTAAGATCTGTCCCAAAGACTCAATTGACGTAGAACATATTCATCGATATGGTCTGCATGACTGAGTGGATATATCCATATCCATATCTGTCCAACCATCCATTCGTCTGCCTCCCTCCTCAAATTATACTTTAATTTATGTTAGAAATGCCAGCTCTGAGGCCCATTGTAACTCATAGGGAAGTTCGATTTCGAGCAACAAACGACGTTTAGTCATAGACAAAAAAAGGTGTTTGAATGCGCGTTCAAGCAGAAAATTTACATCAGTCGTTGGGCTCACACAAGATGTCTTGCATCACTCGAGTCTGTGGATTTTGCGGTGAGGCCAACTTAACCCAATGTTTATGTGATATAAAAGCGCTAGAGGTGCCGAAACCTGCGCTCAGTTAGACAGAATGAGGGGCCAGCTAAAGGTGTTGTTGGTCTTGGGCCTGTTGCTGACATTCGCAGCGGCGAAAAAGAAGGAGGCGGCCTCCTCCGAGGAGGAAGAGGGCGGCGAGAAGCATGAGAAGAAGAAATACGGCGATGAGGAGCACAAGGGCGAGCACGGCCACAAGGAGCACAAGGAATGGGACGAGGAGGAGAAGAAGCATCACGAAGAGGAGGATCATGAGCACCATCATGGCGACAAGGGCGAAAAGAAGAAGAAGCACTACGATGAGAAGGACGAGTATGGCGAGAAGCATGAGCATGGTGCACATAAGAAGGGTGGCAAGCATCACGAGAAGAAGAAGCACAAGAAGGGTCACAAAGAGATGGAATACCACAAGAAATTCAACAAGGACGAATACTACAAGGAGAAGAAGTTCTACGACGATGAGCATAAGGGCGGGCATCACAAGAAATACGGCAAGGAGCACAAGCACCACGAGGAGGATCACGGCGAGCAGCAAAAGGGCGAGAAGCACGACAGTGGCAAGAAGAAGGGCCACAAGAAGAAGGAGGGACACTTCAAGAAGGGCCACCACGACGAGGATCACAAGAAATACAAGAAGGAGCACAAATACGGCGACAGCTACGACGAGAAGGAGGAGCACGGCAAGAAGGGCGAAAAGAAACACGGTCACAAGCATCACAAAAAGTCCGGCAAAAAGCATTAATAAGCGAGGGCTCATAACCGATCTATAATGTATTTAGTTTTGTGTTGAAAGTTGATAATAAATTGTATAAAATTGATGTCTTTGTGATGGAAATCATATGATACGGAGTGGGGTAGGACTGAAGTTGATAAGGACTTGTCTTGGGCATGATTGATTTGAGTTTGACTTGAGCTCATGGCTGCAGAGCAGTCAGAGATGATCTTAAATTGAGATCTGATCAGAAATTTATCTAGCTTAGATATGCATAAACGTTTAAAATCATATTTATATTATAAAAAAAATATCTTCAATCTTATATATAATTATATAAATTTAGTACAAATTCCTCTCTCATTTCCATTTGCAGAAGCAACTCTCTGAGCAGATCGCGCAGCACATCGAGACGCCGTCGCACTCGCTCGAAATCAGGAACTCGTTCGCGCAGCCGTTCAGGCGGTTCGGTGGGCCGTCGCTCTGGCCGCTCCCGTGAGAATGGACGGGATGAGAATGGTTCGGTATCACGTTATAGTGACCAGGATCGTAATGGCAGCGGAGTGGTCGACTCGCCGCCGCCAGTGAAGCGGCGATACGATGATGATGACGATGACAGAGATCGGGGCTCGCGATCGCCATCCCCGCCGCGTCGCGGTTCACCGTCGCGGCGTCGTGGCGATTCCTCAGTATCGCGTTCCATGTCCAGGGATTAGCGTTGCAAGGAACCTGATTTTGGCCATTTACAATAGGGCTCAACCTGCTGCTCCTTTCATTCCTTCAATCCAACACACAAAAAACAAAAATGAAAAAAAAAAAAAAAAAAAAAAAGAAAACACCTCAAAAACTTTACCATTTACCCATATATGTTCGTCAGGCAGTCAATCATTTTAGTTGCCCACATTCTTAGCTTAGAATATAATCTATAGATTAATATAATCCAGAATTAAGCGTATAATCTCTCTCCCCCTCCCACTCTCCCTTTCCTCCAATACCTCAACTGAGAAGGCCAGGTAGAACAAATAATTTTGTGTCCATTAAACAGCAAAATAACAGATCGAAACAGTTTTAGTATCATCGATCTAGTCAGAGTCATTCACCCGCATTATTAATGAGAATGGTTTGCTCTTCATGCAATACATACAAACAAACTTACATACAAACATGCATGCATACATACATACATATACGTATATAGAAACATATATCAGGCTAAGAATGTTTTTGTATTCGATAAAGAGAAAAGAAATTTAATTAAAGTGGCAGCTTGAATCTTTGTAGGAATATATGAAAATCAATTTCGTTTCGGACTATTGAATTTCTATCCTCATGTCAATTTTATGATGTCAACTTATCAGATTGAACGATTGATCGAATCCTTTTAACCTTGAAAGCCAGACAGAATGACCGAAAGCCCCGAATGATATTTTCACTTCAAGTTTGTAAGGTGTTTTTTAAATATTCATTAAAATTAAGCAAAATTATTGCAAACAAAAGTTCAGATTTCTCATACATTACGTCATAGTTAAGTATTATAATAATAATGTATGAATTTTTTGAAATGCGCACTTTGTATGTAACAGTTGCGTATAGAACCTCCAATACATTAATATTCAATCAATAAATCAAATGCCAAAAAAACATTGGCCGCGTTTTATTTTAAGGTGGGAAGAGAAAATTTTATGGAAGGTGGATCTTTGGAGCAGCACTCTTGAGCGACAAGCTAAGCTGATATCCAGATGACAGCTTTCAACGACATACCCAACTGTTCTTTCTTGGAGCTCAGTTTGAATCCAGATTATTGTTTTGCCAACTTTGCATTTCTGCTCACTCGAGTAAGCATTGCTTTTTAGCTTATAGAAAATCAGTTTAATTTACTGCTGCGCAAATTGCTTATGAATTAATTTATTAATTCTAATATTCCCATTGCGATCACTCAAATTAAAACAATTATTGAAATAGTGCATTGCGCTCGATAACACCAAAGTTAAATTTAGTCAGCAATCGGTCAAAGAAACTCTGTAGCTCAGTGATAGCGATATGACAATACCGATACTTTGTAGCGTAAGCCGAAGAATTCTCACCGACAGCAATTGTTATCGATGGACGCACATATCGATATAAGATCAATTGCGCTTCGCATTCCTACACTTAATACTGTTTTGTGTTTTTGTTTTGTTTATTTTTTTTTTAATTTGATCAAACTAAACGCGCGATCAACAAAGAATTCAGTTCGGCAATTCGGTGAAGTGTGTGGCTAACGTAATCTATAATTTGCAACTCGCAATGGCCATGGCCTTTCGCTTGTCCAAGCACGAAACGAGCATCATCAGTGCGGAAGACACATCGCTCGAGCAACTCGATTCGAGCGTCGAGATGCGTTCGCGTTCCCCATCGCCGCTGCTATTCAATCCACGCAAATTACGCTTCGCCGATGACGATTTTGACAAGGATCGACAGGAGAGTCCGCAACAGAAAAAGAAACCAAATGATGCAGTGCGCAACATCGACATGTCGCCACCATGCCAAAAAGTGCGCGCACTTCGTCTCTTCAACACACCAGCAACGCCAAAGACCATTTTGCAGAAGTCAACAACCAACTGCAATCATCTATCCGCCGCTGCAGCAGCGGCAAACTCGGTCAAACGTGAAGACGTCTTCAAAGTAACGGAACGCCCGCGATCGCTGCCGCTGCACAACCACAGAACGATGCAGCCACAGGATACAGCCAATGTGAATCCCTTCACACCAGACAGTGAGTGAATGACAGTGAGCATGTAGAAGTGTAGATCAGTTGGCATATCGAGTTTATTTCAGGTCTGTTGGCGCACAACAAGAAACGCTGTCGCACCCAGTTCGGACGGGAGAATCTCAATGTGAGCGCCATGCAAAGGTTTCTGCTCAGTGATCCCGGCGAGGAGGATGGCGCACAGGATGGCAGCGGCCTAGATAGCGTCCGAGAGATACATCAACAGGCGCCCAAACGTCTGGCTCTGCACGACACGAACATCAGCCGCTTCAAGCGCGAGTTCATGCAGGTCAGCGTCATTGGCGTGGGCGAGTTCGGAGTCGTCTTTCAGTGTGTTAATCGGCTGGATGGTTGCATCTATGCCATTAAGAAAAGCAAAAAACCCGTTGCGGGCAGCTCATTCGAGTAAGTTACTCATACTCGCTCTCTTAGTTGAATTACCACTCATATTTTCATATACTTTCAGAAAACGCGCCTTGAACGAGGTTTGGGCGCATGCGGTCTTGGGTAAGCACGATAATGTCGTGCGGTACTACTCGGCCTGGGCGGAGGACGATCATATGCTGATACAGAATGAGTTTTGTGATGGCGGCAGCCTGCATGCGCGTATCCAAGAGCACTGCCTGGGCGAATCCGAGCTGAAGATACTGCTAATGCATGTGATCGAAGGCCTGCGCTATATACATTCCAATGATTTGGTGCACATGGACATCAAGCCGGAGAACATATTTTCCACCATGAATCCCACAGCGCACAAGGCACAGCAGCAGGTCAGCAAAGACGAAGATGGCATGGATAGCGTGTACGAGGAGCTGCGCAGCTCTGAGAATCTTGTGACATATAAAATTGGTGACTTGGGGCATGTGACGTCCGTGAACGAGCCGTACGTGGAGGAGGGCGATTGCCGATATCTGCCCAAGGAAATACTGCAGGAGGACTACAGCAATCTGTTCAAGGCGGACATCTTCTCGCTGGGCATTACGCTCTTCGAGGTGGCCGGCGGCGGACCGTTGCCCAAGAATGGACCCGAGTGGCACAAGTTGCGCAATGGCGAGGTGCCCACCATACCCACGCTAAGCAAGGACTTTAATGAGCTGATCGCGCAGATGATGCATCCCGAGCCGAACGAGAGGCCCAGTTCCATGTCCATATACAGTCATCCGTGAGTGTAGCTAAATATATGTTTTTTCTTGCGGCATATACTAAATTTGATTTCATGATTATAGAATTCTGAGTGCTGTCGATTCGAAGAGTAAACTGCAGCTTGGTCTGGAGCTGACCGTGGAGAAGCGCAAGAACGAGATTCTGATGAACAAATTGCGGGAGGCAAAGAAACAAATTAAACTGCTCGAACAGCGAGGTATGCGTGGCGATCTCTATATAATCTATATCTGAATAATATATCTATAATTTCATGGACTCTTAATCTGATAGTCTCTGTTCTGGCTGCTGCTAATACGCCGGAGCCCATGGACGGCCAACGTTGCCTGCGCTCGTTTACGCGACGGATGCGCACGCCGTTTGGGTCGCATGGTAAATTTCATAATCTGGCCGATCGAAATAAGAATGTCATCACAAATGTTTGACTATCGAAAAACTGAATTGAATACAAAACGCCGGCACTAAACTCTTCCGCACTTCAACGTGAACTAAGCTCACATTCTTGTTAACTTTAAGCATGTAATCGTAGTTGTAAGTCGTTGCTAATATCAATTTGCAAATTCTCATCACCTCGATATCGCTCGAGGTCTGTTCCTATATTCTATCAGCTGAAGAAAACACCGGATGAATGCTATATATATTATATATCTATTTTTCTCAACTCAGTGAATTTTCTTGAATAAAACCAAGGCGCGTCATAAGGTATTGCCTGTAATTTTAATTTTTTTATAAAAAAAAAAAACACGAAAAAAAAAACAATATTTATGTATATATCGAGTTATAACTGTAAAATAGTATGTATTGTTTTCGCATTAAACTATTTATTATGTTATATTGAAAGCGAAATTATTTAAGAAAACATTTCCATTCGCGAATAAAACGAATGCTATCCATTAAAATTCCATATACCTAAATTTGACATTTTAATTGTTCTACACTCTATAGAGGAATGATCCAGCTGTGACAATCCAGTTTAATCATTGTAAAATATGTATGTAGATACAGAATTTTCATTGTTCTACCATGTTCCCGATCATTTCCTGTTTTTGAACATAACAACCCCTAAAAAAGATGATGCTTCGATAAATGCAGCTATCGATAAACTGATTTCATAGAGATGAACTGCTTTTGAAATACGTTTGGCTCGATAGTTGGTTAGGATTGACACAGTGCCAATTGTTTCATTGGGCAACACTAGAAACTCATGTGGTTGCAATTGTTCCAAGCAATTGATAAACAGAATGGCCAAAATACTTCAGAAATATATAAAATTTACATCGAAAGAGCTGGAACAGTATGCCAGCAACCCGGACTCATGCGTGCTCTGCGTTAAAACAGACCTGCACTTGGCTATGGGACCGTACGGCATGGCCAACTTCAAGCATGCGTTGCACGAGCTGCTCATCCGGACCAAAGTGGGCATATACGACAGCAATGTGAATGGAATCGTGCTCGGGATTAAGAACATTAAGGTTTTGGGTCAAACGGCAGCGTTACGCACCGATGATCCCACCCTGCACTTGGTTATTAATGCCGATTTCTATGTGTTCAGGCCAGTGGCTGGTGCGGTGCTCCATGGCGTTGTTCGGCATATTTCCAAGCATCAGATCAGCGTTATCATCTACAGAGTCTTCAACACAACCATACGATTTACGAATAAGAAACAAAACAGAGATGGTATCGTCATGGACCAGGAGATTAAGTTTCGAATCAAGGACTTCAACATAGGCAGCGCCATGCCCTACATTGAGGGCGAACTGTTGCTCGAAGAGTCCGAGCGTGTGGTAAGTTCAAATTAAATATCTCTATATTAGACACAAATCTTAACTTTGAGTCCCCTTCGCAGAACCAGACCATTAAGTTCGAGGAGAACGGGGAGGAGGAGGAGGAGGAGCCTGCGGAAACAAATGTGGAACTGGATGCTCTGGTGGAGCTAATCAAAAAGGAGACAAGCATAGAGACCGAAGAGCCGAAGAAAAAGAGAAAAGCGCCAAAGCGTAAGCAGCCCGTAGAGCCCGACACAGTTGTTGAGAAATTGAAAAAAATCAAAAAAATAAAATCAGAGCCCATATGAATAGAATAGAAATGTTTTTACACTGAATCTGTTGCTGGTACAAATTATATATATGTATATTTAAGATAACAGTTGGCCATGTCACGGAAAAGTAGTCTACGTTAAGAACTCGTCTCAATGTATAGCCGTAATCCCATCGCCGCCATTTTCAACGAAAACCAAATGGAAATATGCAAAGACGGTCTCACTGCTGGCCCTCTTGCTCAGCCACTTGCTGATGGGATCCAGGCAGCTGCAACGTGGAGAGGACTCGGGCTAGGACTAGGCAGAGCCAGACCATCTGCTGAGGTATAAGAAGCGTGGAATTTGAAGCAAGCCAGGTTGCCTTCATCATTGCCTACCTCTCTGTCCTCGACTTTATATATGATAAGGCTATGATCAGGTTGCCAAAGCCTAACCAAGCCAACCATTCGCTTAACTATAGACTTTATTGGTATATTGCTATATAATGGACTGCACTCTCCGTGAGCACTGCTGGCCTGCGTCTGCCGTCCGGTTGAGCAATGCTGAGTTGAGCCTCCGACAGCACAGTCTGCTGCTGTCTGGATAACTATGAACTATAAGCCTTAGAGTACTAGGCTGGATAAGAGCCATGAGCATTTTGGGAGGCGAGGCTTGGGCTGCTTTAAGCAGAGCAAACTCACAAAAACCACTTTAACTACAGTTGCCTGATCGAAAAAAAATCCTTTGTGCCGTAACAAAAAAATCATGAATGAAATGCAATTTGATTTCTTTTTCAATATCATAAAAATGCGGAGTATACATAAGTATAATTTTATTACATGTGTATTTCATACAAATAGATTCAATATTTTACAATACATTTACTCGCAAATACATTATGTGTATCATATATATATATAGTATATATATATAGTATATTGTTGTAATATTTTAAAAGCTTGTTTTTGGTTTTATTATTTTATTATTTGTATTACTTTTGATTTGGTTAATTATCAAATACATAACAAGCAAATACGTGATAATAAAAATATTAGTTCTGAATCGGTTTAGTCGAAATAAACATAAACTATACACACACATATACATATACATATATTTATGATGGAAAACAAACTCCGGTACGATAATACAATAATATATAATACGTTTTCATATATGTATATATAAATAGTTTACCTGGCACTACATATTCCGATTTAGTTTAGGAACATTTACATAATGTACAAACAGACAATAAGTACGTACACATATACTTAACAGATTTATCAGATACGACTACGGCAAAGTATGTGAAGGAAATACATATAGAAAGTATAGTTCAAGTTGGGCCGGGGCTATAGAGGGGGGAAAATAGGGCGAAATAAGTTCAAGCACTTTGAGCACTTTTTTCTTTCGAATTGAAATTCCATAAGCTAAGTTCAGAGAGAGAGAGAGGGAGGGAGAGAGGCATACGCAGACGGAGACGGAGACAGCGACATAGAGATAGAGACATTTAGACTGAGATTTCCTGAATATGTACACGCTTCTTGCCACTGCTCGAACTGCCGGCTCCACCTGCTGTGCCCGCCTGGCGCAGGATGCCCATTTGTTGCTGCTGCTGCTGTTGTTGTTGTTGTTGTTGGGCTGCTAGAAAGGAGCGTGGTGGTGGCGGTGGTTCTGGTATGTCATCGTCTCGCATGATGTCCGACTCGCCGCCACCGCTGGCCGCTGCCTTGACAGCCTCCTCAATGGCCTTGAAAGACATTTGATCGGACGACTGCACGGCGTAGTCGAACTGCAGCTGCCCGCTGGTGTCCACGAAGGAGCCGCGTTTGCTGCCCGCCGCAGAGGACACCGGATTCGTCTCTATGACCGTTGTCAGCGGCAGCGCATTGTAGCTAACCATCTCGATGTGGGAGCTGCTCGGTGCCGCTCCATGTGCCACCCCGTGCAGTGCTGGGCGTGTCTTGAGCAGATCCAGCGTGCTGGTGGAGCATGGCTCCCAGCTGTCCATCAGCAGTGTCGTCTGCGCCGGGTGCGGCTGTGGTGGCAGCTCCACCAGTAGCTTCTCCTCCTTCATCTGCTTGGTCTTCTCGTCGTAGCAGCTGTACTCCCCAAAGACCATGCCCATGCCGCCCTTGGTGTCCACCACGCCACCGCTCAACGTGTACGCATCGCTGCCATCCGCTCCGCCAGCTACGGCATTCAGCTTCAGTATGCTCGAGTTCTTGCTCGTGTCGCTATCCTGCAGCTCCTCCTTCGTCTTGGCATCGCGTGCCCGCTTCTCGCGCTGATGATAGATGCCCGCAAAGATCAGAACGTTGAGTATGAGCAGGAAACAGCCAACGGCCACCGTGGCTATCAAGGCTGTGGTGTAGCTCTGGAACTGCTTGCCGCTCAGCCGGCGCAGCAGCTCCAGATTGCCAATGATGCCCGTCGAGGCGGTGGCCAAATCCTTGTGCGTCTCCAGCTGTGTGTGCGTGCGATTGTCCTTCGGCGCCTGGGTGGTGGTGGTCAGCTCCGACACGGACATCGCGCCATCGATGCCGCATTCTGAAAGAGTCGTTAAATTAAACGTCCTCCATAAGTTGATACCCACTGTATTACCTGTTGTGGCAGTGGCACCTGTGGCGCCTAAAGCGTTTGTTGCATTCGTCAGCTCATGCTTTGGGGTCGCTGGCGGCGGTGCAGTGGTGGTGCGCGTGGTTTGCACTGTGATGATATTATCATCCTCCGCCGGCTTCGTTTGCAGCTGAGGACGCACCACACCTGAGGGGGATGAGAAGTGAATTAGCTTCAGCTTCAGCTTCAGCTTCAGTTTGGCTGATCGATCCTTACCTTCGTATAGATCCCGACTGTTGAGATCATCCTGGAACTGATGATGCCGCATGGACTGATCGTTGATGTTGAAGTGCCGATGCAGCTGGGGAATGAGATTCAGCCACATGGACAGCTTGTGGCCGCGATAATGACTCTGAATGTTGGCCTTGTTGCCTGAGAGAGGAGATTAGGAGGGATTTAGCTAGGGATTAGCTCAGCCAGCTCTGGACTTACCCAGCTCAATGTACAGCTGATTGACCACATCGTAGGCATCCCAGAAGGGCAGCTCATCCCCATCGTAGTTGCCCGCCTCCAGCTCCGTGCTGGCACTCTGCTGGGCTTCGTTGCTGCGCAGGCGGCGCCGTATGAAGGAGCGCTTCTCGTGCATGGCATTGCTGCGACGCTGGTTGTAGATGACGGCGAGGTTGAGTGCCTCACCCGTGGCCAGTGCATCCTGATACCTGGGCGCCGACCGCTTCCGTTGCGCATGCAGAGCGGCACGGCTCTGGCTGGCCGTTGGCAGCGCTTGGCCCGATGTGGACTGATTCGGATTGCTAAGGAGAAACAGTTGGGACTAGAGAGAGAGTTCATGTCTCCGTTACCTGCACTTACCCTGTTTTGGCAAAGTTGGCCAAGTAGCGCAGCATGAGGCGCCCAATCTGGTGCTCCTGCGTGGTGTAGTTGTGCGGAAAGAGCGGAGAGACCGGCAAGCCCAGCCAGAAGGGCACGTCTTCGCCGCGCACGGAGCCAGTTCGCTGCCGAAATGAAGGAGGTCATGGGGTCAGGCCAAGGTCAAGGGGTCAGCTATGCGCACTATGTTTACCCACCTGTGGATATTCATCCTCGACCGTGCGATGCTTGAAGTGCACAAAGTAGGTGCGGCCCCCTCGCAAACTGTGCATGTAGCCCAGCTTGATGAGGGGCGACGCCGTGAGCCCATCGCTCAGGAATTGCAGCGTGGCATCCCGCGCGCTCAGCGGATTCCTGATGGCCTTCTCCCAGTCCGTGTACTCGTTCTGCACAAACAGTAATTGAACACCTGAGCTGAGGGCATTAATGCACGACTCACCTTGAGCACCGCAAATATCTCATTCAGATGGTAGTGGAAATTGTTGCGCACGAAGGTGCGCAGGATGCGATCCCGACGCGTCTCATTGAAACCGAACTCCAGATCCTGAGCGCTCAAATCCAAATACGACTCCACAGACGTCAGACAGAAGATGAGATCACGTTTGGGAAAGTTGGCATATTCAATTCCTGAAGTACTGTGCCGAGGACCAAAGTATCTAATTAGCCTGAAGCTTACTTTCGCAGGAGCCCGACTTACCTAACTATAGCTGAGCCCAGGGGCAGGGCTGTGCTGGACATGGCATCAGTTTTGGACGTGATGACAGTGCCATCCACAAAGGGCGCGAAGCCAACAAGGAAGCTGAGGAATTTAGGCGTAAATATAAGTTTGTATATATATATATATAAGTATATCTAGAAATCAGCCAGAGACTAAGGATTATAGAACAAGAAAGGATTACTATCCGATACATATCTAAAGTATTCAGAAATTGATTTCAATATTCTATGATATCCTAAGTTGATTCAGCCATTTCCCATCCCACTCACCGCGGATGATCGATCTTAACCGAGAGTAGTTCCGCGACGCTTTTGGTGCGCAAGCAGGGCGCAAGATCATCGTAGAGCATGTCGCCGTGGCAGCCAGTTTGCTCGGCCACGCGTCGCTTGACGAACAGCGGATTCTTCTGGATGGCCCAGGGCGAGAGGGCGGTGCCGCTGACGAGCACCGCCCGTTGTATCAGATCTAAGGTAAGCGAATAAACATATACAAATATTTTCTTTGACACATTCAATTTGCAGCTGACGCACCACTCGCCACGGGTGACACGGCCAAGATGTTGGCCAGCACAGCTCCGGTGCCATATCCGAGCAGAGTGATGCTCTGTGGGTCGCCCCCGAATGCGGGCAGATTCTCCTTGAGCCAGTGCAGCCCGGCGACCAGATCCATCAGGCCGAAGTTGCCCTGAGCGCTCTCCTTGCCGCCGGTCTTGAGAAAGCCGAAGATGCCGAGCCGAAAATTGATTGTCACGACGATGACGTTGCCATGGGCGGCCAGCTCGGAGCCATCGTAGGGATTGCCGGAGTTCCAGTCGTAGGACTCGCCGTGTATGAACAGCACAGTGGAGAGCAATGCATTGGAGCCAGAGGTGGAGCTGGAGCTGGAGCTGGAGCTGGAGCTGGATCTGCTGCTGGAACTGGCACTCGCAGTATCATTTGCAGCCTCATTATCTGCTAATGAATGAGAATGTAATGAGTGGCATTAGTCCAATGCTAATGAGTGATGAGTGATTAGCTAGAGAAGTTCTTAGCAGTCATCTAATATCCTATCCAATAATGACAATGACAATGCTAATGATAATGCTAATGATAATGACAATGCTAATGATCAAGTCAATGCTAATGATAATGATAATAATAATGCTGCTGATAATGGCAATGACAATGGTAATGACAGTGACAATACCAATGCCAATGCCAAAGTCAATTCCAGTGCCAATGCCAATGCCAATGGCAATGCCAATGATAATGATAATTACAATGACAAGGACAATGACAACGACAATCCAAATGGCACTAGCAATGACAATGACAATATTAATAATAATAATAAATAAAATTAAAACTTACAATGCTAATGATACAGATAATGATAGCAGCAATGATTGATAAACTCTTTATATATCTCGCACTTTGATTCATTACGTTCAATTAGTCTCGATTTTCGGAATGCTGCCATATGCTGTCTGTGGTCCACGGAGCTGCCAACTCTGCAGCGCTTGCAGTAATTCCTTAAATCAACTGCAATGCACTACGGAATTGAAAGTTCCGCAGCCATTGGGGTAATCAACTCCCACTCCCACTCCCAGTTTATAAAAAATAAATTAATTTAATTTAATTTTGCCCTTTTGCTATGGGCGAATCCCCTTTCGCTGCCAATTAAGCTGTCAATTGAATCGCTTTTGTAATTTTCCACATTTTATCTTTGAAGTTTCGCACTTTTTCAATGGCCAATTAGAGTCTCAAGCAGACATTACAGATATATGTACATAATTTCCATTATTTATTATTATATATACATTTAATTCGATCAACGTAATTGAAATCAAATTGTAAATGTGCAAAGAATATATTGTCAAGCAAAAAGTTTTGGCCTGAACCGATTAACTGGAATGATTTAGCATATCTAATGAGTTTATGATTTGATGATGGTGATTTTGTCTATTTTCTTTTTTGAATAACTTACGTCTGGTTCGCTGCATTTCGTAGGGCACATAGATATTAAGGTATAAGCAGTCTTCCGATTGGTTCTTGAGCAACGGCAGCAGCCGTCGCAGCTGGGCGAGTCGAGCGCGCGGCAGTTCGAGCAAGGCCTCCGGTCCGTTGGGCGGTATGGGCACATTCTGCGGGCAAACGGGCGAGAATCGATCCGCGTTCCGGGCCGTTTTCCACGTCGATGGCGTTATGGGTGGCATAAATCTGCAATTCAATGGCAATGGCCCCAATATGTACTATATAAATATATGCAAGCTACGCGCCGCCCCAACGTGCTAATGGTAATGGCAGCCAACTATCGTGACTCCGTCCGGCCGTTCGGCTGGCTATCTGCATCTGAATCTGAAACGGAATCTGTGGGCGGATAAAGGATTCGTGGAACTAAGTACCAAACGCCCATCAATCAAAATTGGCAAACGCTTTTGATTAATTGTGCATTTTATTGTTTCGCATCGAATGCCATCGATCAAAGGCCCGATGAGCAGAGCTCTCTTGGCCACGTCTATACCGTTTATGCCCGGCTTCAATGTTGATTTTATGACACAACAATTGACGCGAAACCTTTTTGATTGTTTTCGCTTTGATAGCAGCTCATCCCACGGCCGCAACAACATTCTCTTCGACGAGACAATAATGCTCATAATTTTTCGTTTCGCCACGTTCCACTCTATATTTTACACTTTTGCTCCTATTCTCTCTCTCTCTCGCTCTCTCTCTCTCTCTCTCGCTCTCTCTCTCTCTCTCGCTTTCCCGTGGCCTTAATCAGTTGCCGCATTTTGCGGTCCCTGGGATGCTCAAATGGATGAAAGCCAAATTATGCTTTCAAATTAAACGACGCATTTTGTGGGTTTCGCTTTTTGCTATAACAACGTCTTAACAAGCGATAAATGAATGAGTGTTCAGCCAATGCCCTGTTCTATAGACTCAAAACGGGTATATTCGTGGTGCACAAATGGTAGAAATTTAAAAACAGACAGGAGAGCAGAATTCTTTAAAGGAAGGTGGCAAAAAACAATTTCACGAATTAATAATTAACAAAAAATAATATATAAGATATACATACATATGATACTATACCACATCGTATTAAATTTATCTCTCTATATTATCTATACTTTCTTATTATGAACCTATACCACATCTTATTTAATTTATCTCTATATATTATCTAAAATTATTTATCAACCTCATTCAGTCAAATCGACTTCTAATGTCCTTCATTAAAGCCTTTTCTTTCACCTAGGGTGTTTTAGAATAAAATCTAATTGCTTTTTTAATTTGTTGACTTGCCCGTTCGGCAGATTGACGCTGCTTTGCGCTTGCTTTTTATATGCTGATGAATAAAGTTTGCAAGTAGGAAGACTTTTCATGTATATGTGTATATGTTTATATACCTGATTTGCTCAACTCGTATACAAATTTTGTAGCACAAATGTTTGCCTAAGTAATGCTCAACACGACTAAAACTTGACACTCTCCCTCCCTCTTCCCCATCTCTCTCTTCCTTACATAAACAGCCAAAAAGTAAAAGAAAGAAATTCGATGAAAGATCTGAACACAATTTAGTTTCGGCCCAGACATCGAGCGTGTTGCAAGTTGCCGTTGCCGTTGCTGAACAAAAATCTGCTGCAAGTTTGCGGCATATTGCAAAAGTTTTGCGCCAACACTTTGTCACCTCGTGGAGCGTGTCCTGTGCCGTCTCCGAGCTGTCCTGTCTGTAGCGCACTTACACTTCGAGTGTAGCTAATATATGTACATTGCAGACTTAGACAACAAGTGTGTGAGCTGATTAGATGCGGGCCACGGCATGGCGTGGGCTCATTTTCGGGGCTGCTAAACTCTGGCTGGCAAATTGTTGTTTAATTACTTCCGGCACAAAGTGCCAAAGTCAATGGAGTTCGCTTATGAATCCTGGCTCATTGTTATGCAGCATCAACAGATGCTACAAATGAGCAACAGGACTTAATCAAATGCCAGTGAATCTTCCAGCTCCCACACACACACACACACACACAGAGAATGTCAGTCAGGCTGAAGTCTACGTGCGAATTATTCATGCTCCAATGACAATTGGCAGCCCACTGTAGGTGGGCGTTGGGCGTGGCGGATGGAACGTGATATTTGACAAATTGTCGATTTGCCGGATAGCAAGCGAAAGCTAATTAATCATTGCGTCTAAACAAATCAGTGTCTGTCGCCAAAGATACTAATCAAAAAATTCAAAAACAAACCAAAACCTGTTTTTCATTGCAATCAGAGAAGATTACGACTGAAGTCTGGATCTACATTTAAGATTGTTGTCCTTGACAGATATTGAAGTGTAGATAAGGAGTATGGCAGTAAGGGAGTAGAGGAGTATAAGAGTATAGGAGTAAAGGAGTGTACGAGTATAGGAGTATAGAAGTAAATGAGTATAGGAGTATATGAGTATAGGGGTACAGGAGTTTCTGAGTATCGGAGTATAGGAGTAACGGAGTATAGGAGTATCGGAGCATAGGAGTATAGGAGTACAGGAGTACAGAAGTAAAGGAGTATAGAAGTAAATGAGTATAAAAGTAATGGAAGTATTGGAATGTTAAAATTGATTAAAAGAAAACTTAATCTTAAATGATATGTGGTTTGGCTTGATCTTTGAAACATCTGCTAAAGATGTGCTTAAAATTTCTCTAACTTATCTATAATTTGTTAATAGATCTCTTTAGATCTTCTTAAATAGAAACAGTTTTATGTTCTTAAGCACAGTCGCATAAGAAACTATTGGAGTGGATCTTTATCCATATTGTGCTATACAATATCTATCTGTTAAATTATTATCGTAATAGTTCTAGTCACATATTATTATAGTCATTCTTGCATCACGCTAAAATATTCTGCAGTCGACTCTTTGATAAATATTTATATTTCTCTCAAAATTATGAAATCCAACTTTCTGATGCGCGCAAAGCAATTTAAATTTAGTTTCGACTCCGCACACGAAGTCATCATTATTTGCTGTTGGTTTTAAGTCATGTTACGCCTGTTGAAAGTTCTTTTTATGAACATGACATGCAGAAAAACAAGTTGAGCTAGTTTAACAACTTTGACAGTGCAAAAAATAAAAAGAAACTTGTAGTTTTCATTTTTTGGTGGAAACTTTTATTACCTATAAGCTGTAAGTCGAGCTGTTGATAACAGAATGTTAAAGTCAGCTTAGCATTCGTGGAAATAGTGGATTATTTGGGTGCCTTGTTCAGGGCTTGCTAAGCTAGGCAACTTCTGCTTACATTGAAATAAATGAGCTCGTTTAACGCGCTAAGCTTGTTAGGAGACGCCCCCTTTGGGGCCCCATTTTCTTAGAGAATTAGTATTAAAATACAGGCAGCTGCTAATTGTAAAATAAACACGAGTTGCAGTTAGCTTCATTAAGAGCCCTTTGGCTATTGGCCGGGTCCAGAACCTTGCAACTTAAATCCGGCAAACAATGTAAGGCGTATTGTGGACACGGAACTCTGACGCTGGAGCCTGGCGTTGGCGTTGGCAGTGCAAGGACGTGCAAAGTTCCGGACGTTCTTTGTGTGCCCGTGTTCACGTGCATATTATCAAAATAATTATTAAAATTGCTTTCTGCCCGGCTCAGGAGTCTGATAAAGTTGCGTTGGCACTAAGTTGCGGGTGAAAATAATCCGAAAAAAATGTAATAAAAATAAAGGAAACTCAAGTGTAAAAACTTTTCTTACGGATGTGCCTGACTAGGGCTATGAGCTCACTTTATAATGCTTTAGCTTTGCTTTCAAGTTAATGGGATTGAAATTTATATCTGTTCAGTTTAATCTGCATAAGTGAATTCTCTAATAAATATATTCTTGAGTAAGCTGTATATATATATGCTGTAAATTATTATCCTTATTTTATTTTACAAATAATTATTTGTTTGTACCTTGGAAAAGCGCACATATAACATTTTGTGTCTTTCGTTTTTATTGATTGTTTCAAAAATATTAAAAAATGTTATATAATATATATATTTAGATCTAACTTTCAAATATAAAATCTGTCAATGCTAAAGTTCTCGAGATATACTCATTTGTATACATGGAACTGCGAGGAACGAAGGAACATATAGGCGAATGAACTAAGCCCTAAGCACAAAACTAATATACCCCTTCATAGCACACACTCCCACGAGGTATACAAAATGTTGCACGCAGACAACAGCTGCAGGCAGAGATCACACGCAAACGCACACACTCACACACAGACTCGCACATGAAAACTTATCCGCGGGTGGTTGGCCCGCATTATGTGAGCTTGGAACTCACCTGAGACTGCCGATGGGCGGCGATGCATACGGTATGCCCAGGAATGCCTCCACCAGGGGCGAGGAGCGCACCACAATGCCGCGCAGCAGGCCGTACCTGGTCTTCACGGTGCTGGCGCTCAGCTTGGCGCCATGGAGGCACTCGCAGTCCGGCCAGAGCGAGGACAACAGCAACAGCAGCAGCAGCCACGTGCTGCAGCTCGCCATCTGCGCCGGGTCCTGTGTGTGCCATAAATGGCGCTTCCTGTGCGTCGATTGTTGTTGCTGCTGCTGGCCCGGCGGCAGCTGCTGCGGCCTTTGATTGTGTGCTGGCATGGCCAAAGTGTGTAGAAATCTCTTTAATGTTATCAGTCTTATAATGCAAATGGCTCGGCTGCGGCGGATTTGCATTGCCCGCCATCGCGGCACGCGCGCTGCACGAATAGCTCCAATGTAGCTCATCAAGGAACCAATGAAAACGTAAACGTAAAAGTAAATACGTAGAAAACGCGATTGGATTAGCTTAGTCTGTTTGCTTCTTGAGTTTGTCGTCAATTGGATCGGCCCGCTGCCGTTTCCTGCTCTTGGCTCCTGTTCTCCTCCTTCTGCTCCTCCTCCTGCATCTCCTCCTCCTGCTTGATTGTCGACATTTTCATTTTGACAGCCGTGGTGCGCATGTGAAGCTTGTGCTTGAGATCGAGCCGCACCGACATGCTCATACCCTTTCGCTCGGATTTCAAATATTATACACTAAACGCGCTATCCGTCGCACAGCAACAATGTAGTCAATCGCTTGCCGCTGTTGCCCCTACGCCGCCTCGCCTCCGCGCTCTGTGCTGCAAGTAGAGAAAGAGAGAGAGAGTGAAAACAATGGCAAACGTTAAGTGTCCATTAACTTTGGCTCTGGCTTGAATGCGAATGTGTTTAATGGCCAGCGCCCGGTCGCACCTTCTCGCTGGCAAGCTCGAGTCCTAACTGTGCAACGCATCAGAGCGTGGCATCCTTAAATAGCCTTGGCCACAACTGGCCCCAGTTGCCTTTCAAAACTGGACTCAATTCATAGCCAAAACCCCCCAGCCCAGCCCCACCTGCCCCACCAGCCCACCTGCCTGCCCCAGCCTCAATTCAAGCAATTGCTTCTTTTGACCTGGCTTTTATGCGCCATTTTAAATGCGCATGCCGCCTGCTTGCAGTTTGTCTCTCGCCCCGTGCGCCCCTGCCCCCCCCTCCCCTCCTCGTGCCATTCCACTTGCCGCAAACGTTTTATCAAGCGTGGCACACGTGGCGCATACCTCATGAGGCAACCAATATGCCACACACAGTGCAACTGCAGCAGCGCTTTATACACCTGCAAATGAACTGAATTCAATGGACCAAAGATAACAGTCATGAAATATAAAAACACTTTCACGTTTCGCTCTTTCGAAAGCAAAAAAGCTGGATTTCTAGCTTCTGTGTGGATAGAAATAAAATAGAACTTATAGATCATCTTATAGAAATTTAAAAAGAATTGATTTTATTTTTATATTTTTGTATTATATAAAATGAAGAAATTAGTTGAAAAGCTTTAGAATATGTGCTAAAAATTGATACATAAAAATTAGCAGACTTCGTTAGCCATTTAAAGCTAAAGTATAATAATTTATCAGCATATAACAATAATAATAATAATAATAATAATAATAAAAGTTATTACTAAAAAACATACATATAATTACAAATTTTATTATATATAACAATATACATTAAGTAAAAATAAAACTATAATTTAAAATAATGCTTATTAATTAATAATTAAAGCTAATCAATTAAATAATACAAATTGACAGCTTAAAATAGTGCGAAAATTTAAAAAAAGGGCTAAATAAATAAACTAAAAATATATTAATAAAAATAAATATAATAAAATATGTAAACTAAAAATATTTAAAATAAAATAAATATAAATAAACACAAATTATACAATAAATAAAATAAAAAAATTATTTATTTTAAAATGTAGAAAACAAAAGCTTAAATATATGTATGTACCTACATATGTACATGCAAATTGGCGCAACTTGCGAAATTTGCAAATAAAATCTAATAACCAAACTGAATCACATTTCACAACCTTTCTTTTCTCTTTCTAGTTTTTTGTGAGCCACAAAGGATGCTGTTCCAAAATCAGGCCACTAAAACCAAAGTGAAATTGAATTTTTCTTTGATTTTGTGCTGTGCTCAGCCCTGGAAAAGCCCATATGTAAATATATACATATATATGTATACAGATATATGTACATACATATATAGAATATGGAATTTCGTTTGATTGTGTGTTCACTGTAGCGAATCGTTGCGTACGAATGCGAATACAAGGGAATACTGTAATGTATCCCAGGCGAGCGCAGTGAACTCGAAAGTTTTGTGTCCTCGTTTCTTGGAACTTGCTTCATAAATGAAATGTGAATATGTTTATTTGCTACAATCAAAGGATCGTTTCTTTTTTCTTCTTATTTTTTATATATTTATTTTTTATTGTTTTGCGTTGTTTATCTGACATTTCGTTATTTAGCTTAGCGAAAAAGCCATATCACAAAAAGCCAACACAAATATTTATGTTTAGCTGCAAAAACTTTGTGCTCACAAACAATTCCGGGAGTCATTTAATTAGCTGGAATTTTGTGTTTCAGTTTATTTGCTTTGCTATTGTTTGGCATAGGTTGTTTAAGGGCACTTCCTAAGAATGAACCAACAAGTTTTTGGAATAACATTTATATTAGACCCAATCGAAATCCCATTGCAGTGGAGAGAGTCAAGAGGAGTCAAGAGGATCAACCTGCAGACTTAACTTTAGCAAAGGATTTTTTATGCAATTTAAATCTTATATAGAAACTGTGCAGTTCAGTCAGTGATCTTGATCCACATCCATCACTTCTAGCTTCTCCCGCACCCTATAATATCTTTGTCTCTTTAGCAAATATCAAACTGAACTAGCCCACGCTTAGTTGCCTCAATTCATATCTTATGTAAATATTCCCAGATATATTATGAACAATATATAACTTAATCTACAACTCCTGGTTTAAGCCAAACCATTCTTGGCCAAGCCAAATGGCAGCTTAAGCCCGAGCATCGATTCAAGCCCGTAACGATATGCCATAAATTTGTATTTTCCAAGCATGGCATTTGTTTTAATCTAAGCCCCCGGAGAGCTGATAACTGAGCCTTAATTAAAATTTAAAATCCCCATAAATAGACACGCTACGCTCATTATAAAGTCGACAAGGCGGCCGCAAAAGGTTACGCCCAGGTTAATGCAATAAGCATAAAGTACCTGCAAATGTTTATACGAAATTTCTTTGTTGTGGCACGACATGTAAATCTGTTAAATATACACATATACATATACATTTAAGCCATGAAGAGCTTAGTCCTTCACTAAACAGCACAAAAAAACGAGAGGAACCCTTCAGAAAAAAAACGAAAACAAAAAAAAAAACAAAAACATGGTAAATGTGATGTGAGCGGTTAAGCTTCTTGGGTCTCATTAACAATGCTCACACATACACACCTCACACACACACACACACACCCACTCGTTCCTCTTTGTAATGCCCAGACACATGACGAGTAGTGTAATTTATCTTTCAGTCTAAACAGACTCGTTTAAAACGCATATATTTCTGAGGCTAAACAATTGACTGAAATGTAACGATTGCGTCGGTCCAACACACAGAGAGAGAGAGAGAGAGAGTAAGACTTTGAACCGGAGTCACAGCCGGAACGACAAGCGAACAATTTCTCTAAATTGCAGCTATAAAACTAAAGTTTAACTATGAGACCCGAAACCCACATACACCACACAGAGCATCGCCAATGTACTAAGTATTCCCCTGACCAGCTACTGCTTCAGCTACGACCTCAGCTCTTTCATTTCAATCTCTTTCTCTTTGCGATTGTGTATGTGTGTTGACAGCCAAAATGTCGGCACGTTTTTTAACAAAATATTTGCATACCCTGTAGTGTTAGAAATTGCATAGAAAGGGTATACAAATATATGAGGAATTTAGGTAAAAATATTTTTAGAAATAATTTTTAAGCTAAACAATAAGTTGATTTGATTGAGTTACTAATTTGGATTATAATTAATATTAGTATATTTTTTAAAATATAATCAAACATTCATTTTCGGTAAGGTATTTATTTAGATTTTTCTATTGATAAAATCGATTAAGTATTTGTTGCCAATAATTGCTTTTGCACATCGATAAATATCGATGAAGTGCTGGAATCAGGCATCAATATGAATTGAGGCTGATATTTATCAGCTATAGCATTAAGATATAAACTTAGTTTTTTCTCTATAAAGTAATGTTACAAAAACCTCCAATGTCAAATAATATTCTCAAACTTTATTTAAAACTTTTTCTAATCTATTTTTCCTCTTTTATTACAGATTTGCTTTCCTAGACGTCTCCACCAATTGCATAATTTTTCACCTTACTGGGTATCTGCTAGTCGTTCTGTAATCACTTCTTTTTAAAAAATTATTTTTTGCATTTTTCCTTCACTTAGTCGTAATTCTATTTTGGGTGTGAGTCATGACAACGCGTTGGCAGTTGGGGCGGGCGCGACCAGTCGTCGGGACAGCGAGTATAACAAAATGTTTGGATTTTCAAATAAATTTCAACTTTTAAATTAACTAAAAGCTTAAAGCGGCGTTTGGCTGCAGCATTTGCAGCTCCCGTTACAAAGGAGGCGACGGCGGTGCGGGGGGTGGAAGCTAAGCAGAGCGAGTGAAGCGTAGCAACATTCTTTTGCGATTTTAAGAGCATGCTTGGTGAGAAGGAAATAGAGGGGAGAGGGAGAGGGGAGAGACAGGATAAGAGAGAGGAAGATAGGGGCTCACCAAGTACAAATTGAAGTAGACGTAGCAGAAGCAACGCATGTTTCCGGTATGATAAATATTTACATTTTTGCTTGGCAAACGTCTTTCATGCCATGCGTTTCACGAACCCCTAAGCCCGGGCAGTTTCAAACTCCGCTATGTAATCTGTATACCCTGTTTGGCTAGAAAAAAACTGTGGCATGGTTGTGGGTGTGCAGATATGTTAACAGGCAAGCAGAAAAAAGAGATGAGTTTGCGATATATTTGACAGAAATTAGTGAAAATGGAAGAAGGATATCATGAGGTTATGCTGATATAATCATAAGAGAGGTATGGTGTGACTAGGCTAACTAAGACTGCGGCTATAGATATAGAAAAGATGTAGACCAGCCAGATAAGTAAAGCTCACTATGTCTTCTGGCAATCGATAATATTATCGATAACATTTTTCCTCTTGCATATGCAACAAATATTGAGGCTTTTGCCAGTTATAAATATTTTGCTTCTTATAAAGATTAAGATAAGAAAAATATGTAATATTTAAGTAAAAATTATATACCCGAAGAGATCTCATACCCAAAGATCGACAACAATTAGCAGTCATTTCCTTTAGCCTGTCTAACTAATCTCCTGATCTCGCTCCTACAGGATAACTCACAGTCGTGTCCACTGTCAGCTGACACACTTCTGTGTGTGTCTTCCTTTTGGTTTTCTTTTTATGGCAAATCTGTAAAGACCGATAAAATTGCATATTTTTGCATGAAAGGCAGTCAGATGAGGTAGAATGCGAGCCAACAGTTGCGCACAGCCAGAAGTCGTAGAAGAAGTAGGGAAAAATCGCTGTTGAAGAAGAAGAAGAAGAAGAAGGAGATAAAGCAGCTGAAGCAGCATCAAGTAGACATTTCTCCGGGCAACTCACACGTCCATTCAGACGTGGCGGGCGGGAGAGGAGGAGGAGCGAACGGGCGGGCGGGTGGTCGGTCGGGCAGGCAATGACTGCAAATCATGGCAGTGCAAACAGGAAATGTTGCAGTGGCAGACATGCAAGCAGTCGAGCCACAAAAAGCGAGAGAAAATAACGACAAAGAAAATTGCCACACACACTCCAGCACACACACACACACACACATAGATACACTCGAGCAGTCGCACATTGAGCGGTTGCAACTTTTTGCATTAAAACTCGAAAATAAAAGTTGCAAGCGCATTAAAATTTGTTGCATTCTCCGATTGCATTCACAGTTGTCATACTGGAAATGTGTCCTGTGTGTCGCCTGCTTTTCAGCACTTTTCCTCCATTTTTTTTTTATTCATCTTCTATAAGCTGGCTATGAATTCCGCAGACGAGTGCCGCGTGCCGCATGCCGCGTGCTGCTCGTTGTCATTGTTCGAATCCATTTAAAGTGATGCGCATCAAATTCGCAGCGACGAATCATCAATTGCGTGTTATTGGCCAGTTGAAGAGTAAGTGGCATGTGACAGACACACAGATACCCTCTATGCGAACTATAGATCAACTATGAAATATATTTATAGATTATAAGAATAATATATATTCTAGCTCCACTCCGAGTCATTGCAATTTATATCTATATACACTTTGACATCTCTCGAATTAAAATGTTTACATTTCAGTTGCTTTTACCCTTCTTCATTGTTTGATCAACCAACAAATCAAAACTATAGCCGTCGCAGTTTTGGGGCCCAAATCCCTAAGCTTTGCAGATGAATCACTGTTGACCTGCCCTGCTGATAGACCTATAAATTATATACACGCCATTGGCTTTTTTAGCTGTTTTTAGACTGTGAATTTAGCTGTTGGCTCGTCGGGCAACATGAAGTTGTCAAGCTGAACGAATATTTAAAAATGTTTTCATAGCCAGAGCAAAGAGAGATGCATATGGACAGATTTATATATACAGTTTGACTAAAATTTAAGTGGACAATCCCAGAATTTAAATCTAAATTCCTAGCTAGCTGCCCAGCCACCAGTAAATTATATATTTAATAAATTATATTTTTACAATAAGTTGCATAAAACGAAATCAACTCTTCTGTTGAATTATAATAATGCCTTGCAATAAATTGCAGTTTAAGGAAACTCATTGACTTCTTCTTGTGAAAAGAAGGAAAAGTTCTTTTTAAGCATACTTAGCTCCGTAGTTAAAGGCAAAAAATAAAAATCGGAAAAATTCAATGCACAAAGTTATGGCTAAAAGGAGCATCGAAAGTGCGAGCTTCGGCGCAAGTTGGACGACAACTTCTTGAAAAAGTCGCCCTTAAAAACGGCACCAGAGAGTGGAAGAGTACGCTTGAAAGTTTCGCAAAAGGACCTAAGTACACATGTGCCATATTCATGCTGCTCGTAAACATATATTTCAAAAAGAAAAGTTTTCGCTGAGAAAACTTGCTAACTAGACATAACTGTGACATAAATGTTATTTAGTTGCGCTCGTTTTTAAAGTCCAACCAAGAAAGTCAAATTTTTTTTAGTCACAATTTTCAGATATGTATGTTATTGGAATGGAAAGTATTAATTCTTTAAGATATTGTCAGATTTTAGTATGGTGGAATTGCTATATATAAATGGCATATAAAATATATATTTATTTATTATTTACTGAATTTTTATTTTTATTTATGAATGAAGCTTGAAAATAATCATAAAAATATTTATAGTATTCGTTCAGTTCCAAAAACAATTTATTCAAAATTAAATTTTTCTTAAATTTCTCAAAATTGTTTTAGAACTGAATAGATTATGAGATAAAATATAATTTATATATATAGATATTTATTTTATTTAGAATTTTTTAATGGATATTCCATTTGTTGATTTACTTAAGTCCAGCATATTATTAAATATTTAATTTTAATTCCTGTTTAACTTTGAATATATTTAAATACACTTTGTGCATGAGTTGGTTGCACGACAGCCGTTAGCAAAGTTTATCTTTGGCTTATTCTGTTCGGAGCTTTCGCTGCCTTCGCTTTCTGTCGCCTTTTCGACCTTCGTCATTAAAATAATTAACGTACCTTATGCCTTGCAGCTAGCGCTCAACGTTCTCCCTTTTAATTCTAATTAAAAACTCAACTCCGTTCACTTTGCCGTTGCTTGATTTAATTCTTTTTTTATACCCTGAACCCATTGAAAATGGGAATTCAGGGTATAATGTTTTTGTTGGAAGGCGTATGTATGTAACAGGCAGAAGGAGGCGTGGCAGACCCCATAAAGTATATATATTCTGATCAGGATGACAAGCCGAGTCGATTTAGCCCTGTCCGTCTGTCTGTCTGTCTGTCCGTCTGTCCGTCTGTCCGTCTGTCCGTCCGTCCGTCTGTCCGTCTGTCCGTCTGTCCGTCTGTCCGTCTGTCCGTATGTATGAACGCGTCGATCTCAGAACTTACAATAGCTAGAGACTTCAAATTTTTTTTGTAGGTCCCTGTATAGGGCGCGCATATCGAGTTTGTTTCCGAAATTCGATAACTGTTATCGTTTTATTGTTATCGATTAAAAACGAAAATCTAAATTAAGCTATAAAATTCTATCTAATTCATCTTTCTATCTAGAGTCTTCAAATTTTGCATTTTGTGTTACTTGAGCCTTACGCACTTTCGGTTTTTGTTAAATTTTGGATGCCACGCCCCCTTCGCCTCAAATTTGTAACTCCCGTATATCAAATACTAAAGACTTGTGCTTTGGCACATATATACATATGAATGACATGATCACGCCCAACAATTTTGATCAAAATCGTTCGTCTAGAAAAAAAGTTATTAAACATTTAATTTTCCATAGCATTGCCATGCAAAGCAGCCAAAGAACAGCTGACGCACCGACTAGCGCTTGTGTGTGCTTGCGCCTGTGTATGTGTGTATATGTTTTGTTTGTAATGAACATATATATACTTATCTATATTAAAGAAACGGAGATTGATTGGAATTGCGGTTCTTCGCAGGGTTCTGGGTATATCCTAGTCGAGCGGTCTCGACTAGAGTTTTCTTACTTGTTTTCTCTTCTCGTTTTTAATTTTTTAACGCAAACTTTGACTCGTCTCTCTACTTCCGGCACACTTTGTGTGCTTCATTGACATTTTAAATTCAGCCATTTGACAAAAGAAATACATAAAAAAGAGAGGAGAAAGCAGGTGGAAGCATCAACTTATTGCTCCTTGCATCCTTTTACTCATGCTGGCTGCATTTCTCTTTATACTAGCCTTTTTTTTCTTAGAATGTTTTCCCATGGCATGTTTTCTCAGCTCTTCGATAAACAATGGAAATTAACAGAGCAGGGCGGAAATTAAAGAAATTTCCGAGTGAAACGTTTGATTTAAGAAAAACGCCAGCTCAAGACATACAATGGAAAGGAAAACTGGCTTAAAATCGTTTGGAAAAATAAATCTGAATGAGAAATTCTTTCAGCACTTGAGATTTTTGCTGATGGCTACGGAATTTTCACACTGCTAAGAATTTTGCACCGAAATATTTGTGATTTTCCTTCACACTTGGAATTATTTACGTTTTCCTCAAACAGCTTTCTTGCTATGTGCAAAAAATCTTCGAATTCAATATACATTTAGGAAAAAGAGTTAATTGATTTGATTATATATATGTATATGTCAATATATCCTCTATTGCCTTTTCAAACAACTCTTCATGAATGAATTCAATTCCCTTTAGCATAATTATTCTTTTAATTCAAACAAATCTGAATAAGTAAGCATTTGGGAGCTGACAAATTGCATGACTAATCCACAAAGAGCCTATTAAAAAGCAATTTCCCAGCTCGGTATTTGGTCATCATAAAAATACAAAAAAATAAAAGCAAAACTCGACATGTTCCAGCTTCAATATGTTGGCCAACTTGTTTTCGATTTCCGTTCGCTAAGAATTGAGGCATGAGATGCAGGATGTTGGACACACAGGAAAATAATTTCATGTTAGGGTTGGCCCAACCGCAGCGCCGCCACTCGAACAGAAAACAGAAAGAGAAAATTCTGCCCTGACATTGGACATGGGACGGGGGACATGGGACATTGGACCATAAATCCAATTGTCAACTGTGCCGCAACTTTCTCATATTGTCTGGGTACAAAAAATCATTTTATTTTTATAATTACAAACAGAACGACCTTAATAATATCCCTCCAGAGCCAAAAAGCACACACATTTTAGAGAACTTTTACAATGTGTGCCAGGATCTGCTGTCTGTGTTTGTGTTTTCCTTTTCCAAGTTGATTTAAAATGCTTTATTGACAAAAATTTGCTCGAAAAGAGAGCCGAAAAAAATTGCATTTCCGAATGTGATTCGCCAAGTTGGCGATTCCTGACCAAAAAAAGAGAAAGAAGAAACGTACTGCCAGGAAAAAGTCTATATAAATATATATGTATATATAGAAAGTTTGAAAATGGGAGCAGAGTATCCAAGCGCTTGGCAGGCGGTGTCTCATTCGGTTGTGGATTCAAGTAGGCATGTAACCTCGTTTATTTTTTGCCCAGCATAATGAAAGGGGAAAGTTCTGCAATTTCACCGCCCATGGTTCCGGCCACACACACAACTCGAGTGTGAGTGTGTCTGTGTGTGCTTTAGGTGCACTAAATGGCATTTGAAAATGTTTTGTAGTTGAACTTTGGTGCCTGGTGACTGCTGACTGGGTGACGCTTGTTTCGCCTTTGCCATTTGCAACTGGAAGGCAAAACTAGCTCTGACAGCAGCCCAAGAGCAGACGAGGCGGCACAGGAGTTATCCTAGCTGCAGGCACGCAAATAGAGAGGCCAGCAAACACACTCACACTCACACACACACACACACACACTCTCACAAATCATTTTCGCACACACTCGCAGAAAAAGGTCAAATGTGAATTATAATTAAAAAACAAAATGAAAGCGTAATTCTTTTTCTGGGAAATTGAAATACCAGGCCCATGTGGACCACTCGCTGTGAAGGCAGCCAACGTTCTTGAGCTTCAATTTTATGTAATACATTTATATATATATATATATATATATACATGCAGCCCAAACATCAACAATGTTCAACAACTTTTACAACTTCATTAATTCAGTTGAACTTTGCGTTAATTATAGCTTGCATATCAATTTCTTGCCTAGAAACACAAGAAAACAAAGAACATTCTATACAGCCCAAAATTCACAATATTATTTTAATATTTTATTTAACATTTCCTTAAAAATTTGCATATTTCATAGAATCCTCAACAACAGCTGAAAAGTATGCTATAAAATTTTTTAACAAAGATGTCTTTAAATTTTATGCATAAAATTTTTTGAAATAATAGGAAGTATAAAATAAATATCTGTTTAAAATATATATATGAATTATGTATATATATATGTATATATATTCATTAACATCTAATAAGAACTTACCCAAATATTTACATAAACACGCACGATTAGTATAATTCCAGCTATCAGTTGAGGGGAAGCAGAGCTTTACTTAGACACATCACTAGAATGAGCGAAGAGGAGAATAGGTACGAGTCAGAATAAAGAGTAAATGGAATATAAAGACAGGCTTAAAGATGAAGAAGCAGAAGGAAAGATATAGAATGTGGATAGTGACAGAGATTGCCAGCACAGCTAAGACTAGACATTAGCTGTGCAGGTAAATCATGCCTAACATAATCACAATACCGACTTCCATATCTGGGAATCTGTATAATAATATAAATATACTTGATATTTTACAAAAATATATATACATAACAACAGTAATACATCTTTAGCTGATTTCATGAGAATTGCATAGTAGGGCGATAATAAAGAAATCCACTTTATTTCGTCTAAAATATCACACAAATTGCACATCTAAACTGAATCAGCTGACTATGCATTAACTCACTGACATATATATTATTTATGGTCAAAGTTGATGGAAAATTATTATTTTAATAATTAAAAATACAAAAACTTTGTTTTTCGTTTATCAGAATTAATTATAAATTGATGGCGGAACATTGCGCAGGCTGCAGAAATTTTATTTGTTTATTTCTCTCTCTCTATTTTTCCAGCTGAATGGGCTTAGCTCGAGATAGTAATAAAATGCAATAGTAATTATCATAAAATATAAAATAAACATAAACACAGAAAAAATATAGAAAATAGTTGACAGTTTTTATGATAAGCACATTTAAAATTGACTGCAGCAATGCATGCAAAATGTGATAGAAAATTATGCAAAGAGGGTTTAAAACATTTGCATATTTTCACATTTCACTGAACTACAAATCAAATGCAGTGGCTAAACAATTCATTTAGTTGAAATAGTTAGTTCGACCATAATTATGTAATGTTCACTTCAAACACCTCAGATATTTAATCAATCTGAGCTGGGACTGGGGCTGGAGATATGCAAAATTTATGTGCTGCTTGTTGGTCTCATTTGATAATGTGAAAATATCTGAAACAACGACTTGGCAAGTCTCAATGGTCGAATTAAAGTTTGATATATGTGTGTCGCTCTCTGTGTGTGTGTGTGTATTAATTGCATGTGTGGGCATGGTCTGAGCTCTAATTAGAGCCTAGGGACTGTTGCGCCTAATGGCTGCGTCCCAGCTTAGATGCAAATGAGCTCGAGCTGGCAAGGGCCGGACCAATTGAAACATGGGCGAGCAGCAGCTGATTTGCTCTCTCTGTCTGTCTCTGTGTAGGTGAGTGGGGGGCGGGATTAACATGGAAATGAAGATGAAGACATCAGAGATGCTCGTTTGTTTTTAGTGGGGCAGGCAGGCACAGGCAAGTTTTGGGCTCCAGTTGACCAATTCACGCAGGCATAAATTATTTATGACTGAGTGCCTGAGTGTGTGCGTAAGGATATCCGCAGGCAAATACTCAAGGACTCTAGCATGTACTCAGATATGAGTAAGTGCTATAGTTGAGCCCCGCCACGCTGTGTAGTGGGTAATAAGGCATAGCAATAGTAGTTCGAACCCCCCACCCCCACCCCCCCACATGCCGTCTTCCGCTCACCTTAGCTGTATGTAAACACGCAACTAGGCTCGCCTGTCGTATTTACCATGTGCTTAGTATAATTAAATGGGCCTAATGCAAATGCCAACATTTTGGCAGGGGTCGTCGGGGGCAGCGCACAAGTTTATATTCATCAGCCGCCTGGGCGGGCAGTTCGAACAGCTGCGACAGCGACGACAGGAAGTGAATGCGAAAGCGAATGCGGATGCGGATGCGAAACATGGACATAAACATGGACATGAACATCGACATGGACATGGATAGGTACACGATGCCCTTAGAGTACGGCCGCCGGGTCGTGTTTTTCGCATTTGGCGAGTGGATTTTATGCGAAACTGTGAGATCCTTTTGTAATTTAATGAATATGTAAATTAAAGCATGCACTTAATGCCAAACATAATACACGCACACACACACACTCGAGTGCCTCTGTGTGTGTGCTCATTTACGATACATGCACGAAGCTATGTAAATATATATATATCGAGTCGTTAATTTATTGCTGCCTTGGAGCGGAAAGTTTCAATCGGTGCCAATGGAATTAATCGCACAGACAAAACATACTTGCCATTAAGTACACTCACACACTCACACATACACACACACACTCGCACACTCATACATTTATGCATGTGTCTCTGTTAAGTGTACATCTTCTATGAAGAGATAACACTAGAACAACAAGTACCGTAGCACAATTTCCCTTTGTGTGCGGTAAAAACAATAGCAGTTTGTGTTAGTGTTCGAGCTCGAAGCATCTTGAATACAATTCGATTTGAACGGCATCTCGTCCGTGCCACGCCCAGCAGCAGAAACTTGTGCACGTTCGCTCTCTTGTTTTGACAGCAATCCATTTGAGATTTGCCTCTGCTCCATCACTCGCACTCATGAAGAACTTTGCCAAGCATTGAAGTCGATTAACCCATTTGCAGTAAACTGCCTGCCAAAAACTTGACAATCTCTCGAGCTCGACGAACTAGATTGCCGTAAATGATTGAAGTAAATGCTGATATTTAACATGCATGTCAATGCTGGATGGGTAAATTATTGAGCTGAGGTATATAAATATATATGAGGTGGGAATATACAAATGATTATGTCCTATAGATAGCTTGACTAAGGTTGGCTAAAGAGGATTCACCTGCGGGCGGCTTTTAATATTTAACATGCATGTTAAAGGTAACCATGTGATACTGGTTATACTCATGTTAAAGACAACTTGACTTGTTTAAATTCTTCTAGTGCATTCGACGCAGGGTTGACACACATACGGAATATAAATGGCTAAAATAATTGTCAGCTTTATCTTACAAGCAATTTCGCCACTCATCTTATTGCCCATATTTTGTGCTGTAGCTGCCAGCGCATGCTACTAATTAATTCTTATGTGCAATTAAAAGCAACTCATGTAGGTCAGCTGTAAAAACAATTAGCTCTTTTCCTTGAATTATGCTTATAAGGACACAAGCATATGAAGGACTTAAGCCCAGATTGTTAGAGCAAGGAATACGAGCATTTAAGCAAAAATTAAACATTTATAGTATGAATTTAACTTAGATGATAGCAAATGTTAAAGATTATTGATTAAGACAGAAGCATGAATCACACTCAAACTCTATAATTTTATCCCAATTAACCTAAAAAATCCACACGTTCCACTCACGAAGGAACTGCGTGAGTGAGTACAATAATTTGGCAATTGGACAAGTTGTCTCTTCAGTCTACATTAAATTCATATTAAAGGTAATGATAAACATTGTCTATTCTATAAAGTTTATTACAAGCTAATCTTGATAAAACTTCTATTCGTTACTGAGAAGTAACAAGAGCAACATTGTAGTTATGGATTTATGTTGACAGCAGTTGCCTTTGGGGTAGCACAAAGAATTTATTTTTTTTCTCTCTCACTATGTGGACAAAAAGTGTGAGATGTTTGTGGATAAGATGCGTTGCTAGGTTAGATTTAACTACAGTTAACATATACATACATACATAGTAAATGTCAACGAGAGTAGTCTGAAAAGTTGATGACCTTAGAGCATATAATATTTAAATTTATTAAATTATTATAAATTATTATGGGTCTATCTAATTTTTCCTTCTTTAATGCTCATATACATAAAAGTTTCGACTGACTTGCAGACATTTTAATAAGTTGCCCATCAACACGCGGCCTAAATTGTAAAGAGTCTATTTATTTGTATAAGTTACTGAGCTGAGTTTTCCTCAGGGCTTTTGAAAAGTTTGAACAAAATAAATTGAAGCTGAAGCAGAAAAAAAAACTGAAAATATTTATGGAAAAGCAGGGGAAGTATGTGATGACTGAAGTTAAAGACACAAGAAAACAAAAATATATAATATTAATTTTAAAAATTTCTTTATAATATTAATTACTATATAATATTAAACATTATTTTTAAAATATAGAAAATTAGTTTTTAGTATATCTTGAGTATATTAAAAAAAAAATAATATTTCTATATTTTTGCTTGGCTTGTTTCTTTAACTTATGCATTTATTAAGTTATAAATTAAGTATAGAACTTATGAACTGGTCGCCTAAATCCTATTGTTCAGTTCGATTGACGGAAATAAGAATAGACAACATAACTGGAAGCAAGTAAGAAGTCTTATCTGAGCTACAGCCACAAACCAATTTTCATAGGCTTATCGCTGATAAATATGACACAATATTAGGATTCTCATTTAACACTTATAAGACTAGCAGATTAAACGAATAAATCACTTTAAGTTTCGAATGCATCAAATGTCGAGGCACTTCTTTTCAAGCTGCCAACACAAACCAGCAAAAGTTCTCAGCACTTGCAAAAGTTTTTGACTTGTTTCGTAAACTTTGTCAAATGCTTTTGGTCTGCTCGAATGAAATTGTTCTTTTGGCCAACGCTGTTCATATGTTGGCCTCGATAGGTTACAGGAGCCCAACTACTGTTAGTTATTCATTTTACATGCTCAAATATCAATTTGCATAAAGTGCATAATGAGTGTGGAGGTCTGCAAATGAGTCGCCTCGAGCGTTGACAGCGCACTTCGATGTAATTTGCACTAATTGGAAGAGTTCGCCGTGTGGCGCAGAGGCCAATTCATATGAAAATAAGTTTAATTAACATGTAATCGGAGTTGTAACGAGTCTGCAGCAACAGCCGTAGCAACACCAACAGCAATAGCAGCTCGTAAATGTATACTTTGAAATTGGCATCAATTTAATTTGGGGCCCATTTGCCGTGCATATCCTGGCATTTAAAGGAAATATAATTGCGTAATAAAAAACAATAAAGTCGAGACTGTAAAATCAACTGCATAAATCAGCCAACCCGCTCTGCGGCAGCGGCGGAGCTCGTGCGTGCTGCCAGATGCGAGCTAAATGGCATATCAATGCGTGATTACGTATACGTAGCGTGGGCCCCGACAGCAAATTGGGGACACTGGACTGGCCGCCAAGGGTTGCCGTGAAGGGCTGCCAGAGTGGCGTGGGGGCTGCTCGCTTCATTATGCCGAATGCCTACGTGCACTACTTATTTATCGTCGTCCTGCGCCTGTTTCCGCGTCATCAGCGTCTGTGCGGGACAGCCAGAAGGACTTTCGTATATATAAAAAGTACAGAAATGTACTGCACATCTGTGTGTGTGTGTGAGAGAGAGTGTGTGTTAAGCGCGTGGTGCTGTTGATAATGAGAAAGAAACTCTGCTGCTGCTGCCTCGCGTATCCTTAGCTGCTGCCACTGCTGATGATGTTTACGTTTGAATAATTTATGACACAATAAAAATGTGGGGGAAAAAAAAAACGCAGTGCAATTGCCGCAAGGTGCAAAAGTCCAAAGCGTGGCTATGGAAATGCCATTTAGATACATCCTGTGTATAGCAACGCGCGACAGGCAGCATCCTGTCTGGAGTCAAGAGTCGTTTTTATTCATATATATATATATATATGAAAAAAAAGAGAACGAGAAAGAAAATGATAATTGGCTTCACACACACACACGCACAGAGTCTAAAAACTGACAGGCGAAAGGGATGGACAGCTTAGGCGGGCAGGCAGGCAGGCAGCAGAAGCTTTTCAGGACATGGAACGTGTGTGGGCGGCAGCAGCAGCACTTTTTCTGCGTGTGCGTGTGTGTGTGTGTGTGGTTGGCCAGCCCAGGCCTGGCCAGAGAAATCAGAAACAGTCGCGAACGGAAACTGTAGCTGAAAGTTGAATGGCATTTGCGGCATAGTTGCACAGCAAGAAAGAAAATACAGCAGGACGAAAAAAAGGGAATATAAATTGCCTCTTAAATATGGAATAAGTGCGCAAAAGTCGACAACAAGCGTGCAGCAGCAGCAGCAGCAGCAACAACAACGGCAGCAAACATGCACATAGATAAACTATATCGCCTGCTGGCCAAGATAAACACACGCACACGCACACCCACACACACACTCGCACACACTCTCTGATTTACACAGACAAATAACTAAGATGTATCCGTTTGCACAACAAAAACAGAAGGCCCAAACTGCGGCCGCTTTATGGAGCGCACACTGTGATAAAGTCAACTGGGCGTTGTCTGTAGGTGGGCGTGGCCAGCTTTGATACGCTTTTGTGCCCATTTGGGTGTGAGTATAAAAGGCATATGCCTTGATAACGCGCCACACGCCCCGCCCCCCTCGCAACGCCCCGCCCCGACTCGACTCGACTCGACTCATTTGACAGGCTAAACCACTTCGTTATTCGATTCAAATTCTCGTTTTTATTAAAGCCAAAATGAATTTGACGTTGCGTGCAGCATCATCAAAAGCTTATTTGGATTTATGTCCAGCAATCAGCTAAATGATTATTCAGTGCTGCAAGTGCTGCAATAATACTTCACCTTGCCATGCACGCAGCCATTTATCAGGGAGCAGCCAGGAGCACCCGGGAGCGGGGCTAAAGGTCTGACAAATTGTTTTCCATTTAAATGAACTCTTAAAATATGGCATAAATTAAATGCGAACCAATTGATTTTTGAATTCGAGCAACTTGCGAGTGCTCAACAAATACCAAAAGCGTTTCCACACAGTTCCAAAAGTTGTGCTGGCTCAAAAAGTTATTTTACAATTTTACAATTTGTGTTAACAATTTATTTGTATAACTGAGTGGGGATGTGGGGGCGGGGTGGGTTCGGATAGCATGAAGTTCTGCATAGAAAAAGATAGATGGAAGCTTTTTAGAATATATGTATATTTTACAAGTATTCAATTTAGATATTGAAAGAAAGAGAGAGAGAGAGAGAGAGAGAGAGAGAGATAAGACAAAAGCAACAGAACTAGAGTTTAAAAAAATATTATTCCAAATTTATTTGCTTTGAAAATAGAAAGTAAAAGTTTGAAAGTTGAAGCAGCCGATTGAAGTGGTTTTGGCTTGTGTTTATTATTTAAATTATTTACTTGATGCATGGCAATTTATTTGATAGGATAAAATCAAGTTAAAAATAAATTAAAAATATATACATGTCTATAGTAAATGAAATATATTTTATGGAAAAGCTTTGTATTAAATATTCCATAAAATATATTTTATGCATTTCTCATTTATTTGTAGTTTCCTTTG
Source organism: Drosophila paranaensis (assembly GCA_035047545.1). NCBI lineage: Eukaryota > Metazoa > Arthropoda > Insecta > Diptera > Drosophilidae > Drosophila > Drosophila paranaensis. The sequence continues at coordinate 292,420 of JAWNPL010000001.1, forward strand.
AAATATATTTTAATATATCAAATACAAAACTTAAATAAAAAACTAAAATTATTCATGTGGAAAATAAGCTCAAAACTTTTAATGATGCAAAATTAACTAACTAACAGCATCGCGCCAACGCACAGATAATTTACGCTGGCTGCACTCGTGCTGACTTTTATTCAGAAACTCCAACTATAAAAAATCCCAACTAGTTAGCGCAGCGCAGATGTAACTGTTGACAATGGGGCTGCTGATGATAGTAGTGGATGCTAGTTGAAGTATCTAGATAGACTACCTAACGCTTTGCCTGTTTATATAGCTTATTATTATATATATTTAATCATTTTTTGTATTATCTCTTTGTGTATAGGAACAATTGAAGAACATATATATAATTCATAGAAAATATTAAAAATAATTTAAGTAACTCTCAACATTCTTGAGAATTTATTATCATTCATTCATTATTTAGTTTAGGCCCCAAGGAGTTTCGTTTGCCTAAAGTTGAGAGTTTTGAAGTCTCGCCTCAAGTTTAGCTCATCCTTTTCCGAATCGTCATCAGCATCACCATCAGCATCCGCATCATGGGAATATCTATATTTAACTGTCTATCCACGCCCAATAAGCCCTTAACTCTTGCCACTTAAGCTCTGCCACAAGGGCTGCGCACAGAAGTATGCAACGAAAATGTAGTTTCATTTGAAAGAATTACGTACAAATTGCTTGACAAGACAATTGATTAGGGTGACCATTCACCATCAATCTTGAGTCGGAGTCAGCTTAAGGCATTACTCAACTTGCACCACATACACACATATACATGTATGTTCGAGCATTGCCAACTATGCGTATGAGTAATAATGCGTAGATTAGAGAAATGTTTCGAGTTGGTGAAAAATGTTGTGCGACGAACACTTGTCACATAACCCCTATGCATCAGTTACAGCTATAAGTATAATACCAATATCATTTCAAACAGTTTGTAATATCATTCCAGAGATTTATCACATTTTAATATAAATTCTGTGAAAGCTATAAATTCTGTTTATATTAGATGCAGTTATCTGCGAACACGTTTCGCGAGCTGATAAGAAATGCGAATAAATTGTTTGGCATATTTTGCAAAAGGCGATGTAATTGCTCTTCATCGAATATTCAGCTTTTGGCTATTTGGCTTAGCGTTGATTACCTTTGTACCGCAACACGGCTACAAAGAGATGCCTTGGCAGCTAAACAACGGCTTAGGAGCGCCAGCAATTTGCACGCCAAGCTGAAAAATGTTGTTACAAACACAAAACACAACAAAAAGTCATTCAAGATTGTGTCCTTTGTCGGGGGAGGGGGGTGGGTGGAGGGTAGGGCACACCCCACGACTTTTGCCATGACTGGCAAACAAAAGTTGCCGCTGGCAAAGATATGCTAAAAAAACACACACATACACATACACGAGCGTGGATACCCACTCACAGAGATACTCACACACACACACACACACACACACACACATGTGAAACGTGTCGCTGGCATTTCGACTTCATGGCCTTGCTTCCATTTTTAGGTAGCAGCGAGCACACACAGCGCGAACCCTGTAAAAATCCCACTGCACATATTTCAAGCAAAAATTTCAATTAAGACTTTTACTCTGAATTCATTTTTGTTGTTGTTGTTTTTGCCTCTTCTTCATGTTTTGTTTTTGCTGCCCGCCATTTTGTTTGTTCTCGCCGTTGTTGTAGCGCCCCTTTAATTTTGTTTTTTTTGGAACCTCTGCGTGGTAATTTCGTGTGTTATAAACGAAGCCAAAACACTTTTGTTTGCTCTAACCGGATGCAATTTTAATCTGTCGGAATGTGACAGAAACAAGCGAGCGCGCGAGGGAGACCGAGACGGGTAGCGCAGCAGACGGAGCAGACGCATAAAATATTGACTCCCAAGCCACAAATACAAATACAAATACAGTTACAGCTACAGCTACGGCTACGGCTACGGCTACGGCTAAGCAGCGCACAAAAGGCATCTAGGCAAGATGGGAGGGAGGGAGATAGCACACATAATATTTTAGTTTTTGACCCAAAAATGTCAGTAGGACATGAGTTATCACCGTTGCCGTTGTCGCCGCCATTGCTGCTGACATCAACGTAATTGTTGTTGTTGCTGCGGTTGTTGTTTTAGGCTTGCAGGTTGCTCTTTCGCTTGTGCTAAGTGTGTTTGCAGCAGCAACAACAACAACAACAACAACAACAACAACAACAACAACTACAACAACAACCACAACAGTTGTGTGGGAGAGCCAAAAGGCGGACGTCTTCGTGCGTAACTCGCGAGCACGCACGACACCACCCCCCACAAACCATACGAACCCGAGCAGACAGACGAAGGCGCGCACTGATACCAGCAGCCGCCGTCGCTGCCAGTGGCGCTGCCGTCGTCGTCGCTGTCACCTCTTGAGTCGTTTTGGCGAGGCGACGACTGTCACTTCAAGAAGGAGCAGAAGCAGAAATAAAGCAAAAAAAAAATGAAATCTGTTTCGGGCGTTTTTCTTGACACTGCTCGCCCGGCCCATCTCCTGTCTTGAGTTGGTGCCTTTTTGCATGACTTATTTTGCGCTCACCTTTCGTACTGATGCTGCCGCTGTCGCTGCCTCTGCCGCTGTCGCTGCCGCCAACAGCAAAGCTGCTTAATCGTCTTTGCCCCTCTTAACTTATGCGCCGCCAATGCTGCTCAGCTTGCTTTGCTGTGGTTTTTTTCCACTCAACAACTCTAGTTGGCAACACTCTTTCTTTATGTGCGTATTTGCATCTGTATTAAGTAGTTACACCAATACACGCACAGTTCTTGTGTTTGTGTGATATTCTTCACTTTTACTTTCTTTCGGTCGCTTGTGCGAACGCAGCAGTATTCAACAAATTGTTTGCGCTCGTCTATCTCACTCTCACTATGTTCCGTTCTCTCTCTCTCTCTCTCTTTCTCTATTACTCTTCACACCTCATAGTTTGTTCTGGCTGCAGCTGCTTTTTACAGTTAATTGAGCCGCTTTGCATTTACTATGATTTCACTCACTCACTCACTCACTAACTCACTCACTCGCTGGCGCACGTTGTTCCACGTTTTTTTTATTTTTTTGCAAAAACTGGGTTTATGGAGTTTCAGCTTTCAAGAGACCAAATAACACTGTGCTGCCTGTTATGGTTTTTATTTGATTTTATCCGTGCGCCGTGTCCGTCTGCGTGCGCGTTCGCTCTGGATCTGATGCGGCCGACGATGCTTCGGTCTCTAATTGCGTTAAAATATTTTTGCTCCCACAACAACAGCATCCGCTACAAGAACAACAACAGCAACACCAACGATAGCGATGGCAACAATGATAGCTCACTGCGCTCTCCAATTTGCCTGTCTCTTGTGTGAGTGCCAGCTGCTGCTTCTTCTTTCAATTCGCACAGTTCAATTTCAAGTTGAAAACTTTTTGTGAACCATCGACACACGCACACGAACACACGCTAAATGTGACTTTGAATCTGACTCTGGCTCTATTCCTGCTGTTCGCCTTTTACCGTTCAATGCGAACAGCGAACACGACTATGACTTCGTGCAGCTGCTGCCGTCGCTTCACTGTGTGTATGTGTGTGTGTGTCTCTGCTCGAATATTCGTGTGTATGTGTATGTTCATGTTTTTATGTTGCCATCTCGGCATTGTTGTCTCCCAGCTTCGTTTCTGAGCAGAGAGCAGCGCTGCTTTCACACACATTTCAAATTTCGGCGCAAGCTCAGTTTATTGTTGCCATTCACTGTTGTTCTCATTTCCCTTGTAGTTGCTGTTGTTGTTGTTGTTGTTTTCGCTGCTGCGTTGGCATTTCTATAGCAGCTATGCTCCTTGTTGCGCTCAGCATCTATTTTTTGCTCCCGCTCCCATAGCTACTGTCGCCGCTGCTGCTGTTGTTGTTTTTGTTGTTGTCGCTAGCTGATTTCTCACTGTTTTACTTCGTGTTTTGTGTGTTCTCTCGTTTCCCAGGCCCGCGAGCATTGGCGAATCGCAACTGAGCCCGTCGCCAGTATTTGGCGCCTTAAGAACATTAAACGATAGCAAATTGAAGTTTAAATAACTATAAATTGCTAACTGCAGTTTGCAGTGATTAGTTTAAATGTTTATTTTGAAAAATAGATATAAAATATATTATTTACGTTCCTTTTTCTATTAATATTAAACTATTGTTAGGTTTCATGTTTTGAGTTTTGCTTTAAAAAAATTAAGTTGAAAACTGAATTTTGAACCATTAAATTATATTGAAAATATAAGTCGGTAGTTTATATAGAAAATCAGATAATATACATATATGACAATTAATATTTGTAGCTGGTGTATCCCTAGATACAAACTTATATTAATGTTTACTAACTCAAAATTTTATTGGAAATTTTGATTATTGGAAATAACAACACCTATAAGTATGAGTTAGACTTGAATTTTATTGAATATATAATCATAATCTTTCTATCTTTGGAAATCTTTTGTATTTCATTTTTAGGGCTAGATATAAAGAAATATTTTCAAAGTATATATACAGACAAATAGTAAAATATATAATAAAATATATAATTATTAATACTAATTTAATTAATATAAAGTCAATAATATATAAAATTAATCAAATAAAAAAATATAAATAGAACATTTTCATATTTGAAAATGTTCTATATATATTTACTATATTTAAAATATAAATATAAAAAAAATTAAATTTTATTTTCTACTTTTATGTCTTCTTATTCCAAGCACTTTTTATTGACAAAAAAAAAAGAAGCAGTTTCCACATTTTTCAGCTGCTCTTCGCTCCGGCTCTTGAGAGTTCAAGCTTGAGCAAACTTTAAGCAGAGCTAATTAATTTATAATTAATTATATTAGTATTAATTTAAAGGCCGCGCCAAACTGGGTCAGTTTTCGCTTCAAATTTAATCAGTTGCGGCAACAAAATGATAAAAAATAAAAATGGAATTTATGCAAGCCCAGCTTAGGCGCAGCTTAAATATTTATATTTATTTTTATATTTATATTTATATTTATATTTATATATATATTTTATGTGCTCCTTTTATATTATTTTGAGCGTTTTTCTGCGTGCTCGACACAACACCTTGGCTGAGTAGTCCGCCCCTGGGCGTGTCTCTGCCACTCACTGCCATTGTTGGCTATGCTCCATATTATATGCATATATGTATGCATGTATGTGTGTATGCATATGTGTGTATATATGTAATTTGTATGTGTGTTTTTTTGCTCGCATAGTTTGCCGGCTGACTGGCGTTGTTGTGCGTGGTTCTCTATTGTTGACGTTGGCTCTGGCTTTCGCTGTGAATGCAAATGTGTGTGTGAGTGTGACTGTGTGTGTGGATGTGGGGATGCGGCCTGCGGTTGTTTCTGCACTTGTCGAGCACCTGGGCAAGAGCTCCGCTTGTTGTGTTGTTGTGGGTCGCCGGCTCTGGCACACTGTCTGAAGTGCAAATTTGCTTTAATTATTTCGTGGCAATGGCAACGGCAACGGCGACTGCAGCACGCGTCATCATCTACCTGTCAGCAACCCAGTCCCTCACCTGCCCACCCTTCCACCCCAAACAATCCACAAAATCAGTTGTGGACACAAACGTTAGCGTTGCTGGCGACAGCGACATTTAGTTGAGCCCGCGAGCTGACATTTTTTTTGTCCTTCTGCTCCTTGCCTCACAGGTGTCCATGTTCGCCCGCGCTCACCTGGCGCAATGCACTCGCTATCTGTTGACATGCATCGGCCAGAGTATGTGTGTGTCCTTTGCCTTTGCCTCTCCTGTTCAAGCAAAAAGTTTCCTTCTTTCAGTTTAACGACTAAATTTGCTGAAGATTAGAATTTGGAATACTTGCTTTACCCTGTCGCTGTGCTAGAAATTTCCCAAAGGACTGTAGGATTTGATAGAAATAGAGATGGGAGCGTAAGGGTGAGAGCTTTTGAAGACTATTGTAGGCGCGTAGTGTGTGACCGTATTCTAAGTCAGCGAAGTTGTTGTATATGAAAGAAAGTTATTTGGGATTGTATAGAAACTTTTTGTTAACTTGTAAAATGTTCTAGTATATTTTAGTATTTAAAAAATGCAAAAGGTATACTTAGCACATTCTAGTATTTTAAAAATACAAAATATATTTCTTGTATATTCTAGTATTTTAGAAAAATACAAAAAATATTTTTACTATAGTCTAGTATTTTGGGAAAATACAAAATGTATTTCTATTATATTCTAGTATTTAAAAAAAATACAAAATGTATTTCTGATATATTCTTAATACTTGAAAAAAATAATTTTAAAATAAACATGTCTTATATTCCAGTATTTTAGAAAAATAAAAAATTTTTTTAAAATATATTTTTATGTATATTATTATATATTTGTAGACCTATCTACCTGCTCATCCGACTGCCTCTCTCCCTTCTCTTTAGTACTTCCTAACACTCACTCGTCTTACGCCCATACTCCGATTTCTCCCAGTGTAACGCAACGCATCCATAACTGTGCTACAGTCCACTCGGCCATACGGACAGCTGGACAGTTGGATAGTTCGCCCACAACCGCTGATGCCGCATCCGAGTGTGTTGCCAAATCGCTGTCGCTGTCCACATCGACTGTCGCATCGTCGTCCTTTTGCTCCTGCTCGTCGTGCTCGGCGCCTTTGACGCTTGACATTGTTGGCATTCGATATTGGCTGTAATTAGCTTTAATTGAAATTGCTCCTCCAGCTTCGTGATTTGGATTTTAATGTGCTAAATGTGTGTGTGTATGTTTGTTTGTTTGTGTGTGTGTGTTGGTGTGTGTAATTTTGTCAAAGTTAATTTATGGCTAACTCTGTAGCAGCTCCCTCCATAGTACCATTCACTCCACCTCTCTTCCCTGCTCAGCAAATTTGCTTTGGTTTCTCTTATATTTTTCTATGCTCGCCATATGGCATATATTTAGAGTATATTGGTTATGTGAAAGGTAAGTTTGGCTGCTTGTCTGTCGTGTGGCCGGAAGTTAGCTTCTTGAGAATCCTCTCTCATAAGGTGAACGCCTCTTGGGGCCGCAGCGAATCGGATCTTTTTCCATAGATTTTCCAGTTATTATACAAATGAGCATACCTTGAGGGCATGGCATCTCTAGCATATTATATATCGAATCATAAAATATATATTTCAAATAAATATATCGCTCGAGTATTCAGCAGTCAGTTACGCCCGGTCCACCTCATTTGTTTTTCGGTTTTTGATTTTCGTGAATTTGGGTTTGCTTTGATAGTTTGATTGAAATGATTGGAGAAAACCCAATTAAATAAATGCAGGCAAAGCTTTAGTTAATTTCTGTTTTATTTGCCGAGTTCAGTTAGAGGCCATACCAACAGAGAAAAAAACAAGCAAAAATCATGATTTCATGGTAGAAATATTTGCATTTTACGCAGTTTAATTTGAGAGCCGAACGAAATTGATATTTAAGTTAAAACTTTGTACGCATTTATGCAAATCATTTTAAATGCGAATATCGAAATGCAGCTGCGGATGTGGCGGCGCAGGCAGCAAATATTTCACACGACCACGAATACGAACTGCGAAACTCGAATTCAATTCCAAGAAAGATAATAAATTCATAAATATTTTTCAATTTGCAATCAGTTGATGCATATCACAGTGGGAGGAGCTGAAGTCCGTTTATTGTGTTGAAGTGGTAAAAGCCTTTTAATTGCTATTAATTTAAATAGGCCAATACGAGAATTTTTAAATTGTTAAAGTAGTTTTTTTGCGGAGATTAAAGCTATTTCCGAAAAAGATACAAAGAAAATAAAATTAAATACTGAATCTAAATTTAACAAGCAGATTTTTTACCCAAATAGGCAAGCAAGGCGAGCAGCTACCAGGCTCCAGACCTGCTGATTCGAGTCTTGAGCTAACATAATATAAATAATGCAAAAATAATGTAAATAATAATGTACTTTATTCAAGATCATGAATTTATTGTGAGTCTAAGATATGTATCCCATATTACTTTTGCTATAGCTCAAAGAAGATATATTTTTATTTTAAATTTAATTTAATTTATATTTTCTGTTCAGTTACACAAAAGGCAAAAATTTCATTTTTCAATAAAAAAACGAAAACGAAATAAACAAATTCAATATTATTTATATGCCTATTTAAGGTCAAAGGTTAAAAAATATCTAAAAAAAATAAAAACAAAATAAAAAAATATATTAAAAAAAGAACTAAATTTGTAAACATCTCAGCCAATATAATGCCGAAGCACGTGATATTCATTTTCTACAGCCACGCCCTCAATTAAATCCAATCTTTCCACATATTTACTTGTTATCATTGCCAAAATTGTTGCTTGTTGACAAATATTTTACATGCTTATATGTATCTAGTCTATGATAATTCTGTTGATTTGTTTGTCAAGTCTGTGCACGTCATAGCCCAAATGGCTCATAGAAAATATCATTAAATGATATTTCAAAATTGAAGTACATAAACAGTTTATAGACTAGAATTCCCTCAGCTGGCGTCAAGATTTATTTCCTTTATCGTGCCGAACGTGATTTCAAATCGACTTCGCAGATAACAGCAGACAAACCATGAATCAGAGACCATAGAAAGTGTATTTATTTTACTGTTGCAAATGATTTAAATGGTCTAAGTAAAAAGGTATTTAATAAAATTGAAACTCTTGTGGCCACGCTGTCTCTCCAAGAGAATTTCATATTCAAATTCAAAGATAAATCAATTTCTATTTCTCTTATCAACTTAACACAGAAAGGCTTCGGCGCTTCAGAGCTGAGTGACAGCCGAATCTAGGCAAATAAACAATTTCGCTTTATTAGCTGCTATAAAAGAAGCTGATATAAAATATCATAATCGAGCGATTGCTCTAGATCTATTCAATGATTAAATGCTCTGAATGGAAAATTACTTCTAATCAAGCTTTGGATGTTTGCGAATCTATTTAATTATTATATTTTTGTCAAATCAAAGTGCAGATCTTCAGATCTCATAACGTATGAATACAAACCAACTTTATATAAGTTAACCTACTGCGAAGATTAACAGTACTAAAACATAAGGTTCTAGCTGCAGCAGATATAGTTTTTCACGCCTTGCCAAGCTTATAAAGAGCGTAGCTTTTCAATTTGCCAGACTCTGACTTCAAAAGGACCGACAAAAACAGCTAGGGCAACAGGCTCAAATATTTTAATACTCGTTTTACCACAACAAATTTTATAATTCCGGAAAAGTATGTTCAAAATTAAACTTTTATTGTAAACAATTTTTGAAAAATATAAATTATATTAAAAGCATACGTTAAATATATGTAAACTGTATCTAAAATATAAAATACGTTCAAAGTAGATATATAATATATATAAAATGTATCTAAAATGTATAAAATATATTTAAAGTATATATAAAATATGTGCAAAATGTATCTAAAATATAAAATATATTAAAAGTATATATATAATATATATAAAATGTATCTAAAATATAAAATATATGCAAAATTTATCTAAAATGTATAAAATATATTAAAAGTATATATATAATATATATAAAATGTATCTAAAATATAAAATATATGCAAAATGTATCTAAAATATAAAATATATTAAAAGTATATATAAAATATATGCAAAATGTATCTAAAATATATATCAACTATTTGTTTAACCTCAACTCAATTTCTCATTTAAAAAAGAAAGCCTTCTTCTCTAATGCTTTCATCTCTCTCACAAAATCTTATACTAAATCAGAGAAAACAAAAAATATTTTTTTATATTATTGATTTATTGCATGACTGAGCTAAACACTTTGTGCTCCCAATAAATAAACTCAAAGACTCAAAGATAGAAATTTCCGACACATAGTTGTTGATTAGCATTCAATCATGGGAAATGTGTTAGGCTCTGACAGGTTTATTATATTTTTATTACGCTCCAAATGCAAATGGCCATAAAATATGAATTGAAAACAAAAAATACCGAAAATGTGAAGCGCCGCAATAAAAAAAAAATTGTACTTTCGGTTGTATATTTTGTTGATGAAATGTTTGAAGGCAAAAACTAATTGAGTAAAGTCAACACGATGTTAAAAAACAATCTAAGCCATCAATCATTTTTATTGCATACTTTTGCGTATCACACACACACAGCACACACATACTAACACACTCGTCAAGTTGTTAACTCGAACTCTGGCTACTCGAAATTGGGCTGCACGAAAAACGTTTCAATGCAGACACTCGCAAAAATATTTTTGGCTCATAAATACTCTGGCTAAAAGCACTTCTGGAAGGCATTGTAGACTTTATTTTCAGGAAATTTGACACCATAAAACTTATATGTATATAAATGTTGAGTAAAAAATTAAAAAAAATTTTTTTTGTTAGAGAAAAATGTTTATAATAATAAATTAAATACATAAATATATTGTTAATAAATTAAATTACAAAATAAAATGTTCTTTAAACTTCAAAAATAATAATAAAATAAATAAATATATTATTAATAAATTGAATAAAAGTTTTTTGTGCTTTAAAGTTTTTTAGGTAAATAAAGTCTTGTCAATATAAAACAGTTTCCCTTTCTATATAATAAATTTAAATTTATTTAATATATTTTATATGAAACACCTATACTAATAGTTGGTAAACTGACTAATTTGAAGCATATTAAGCTTTCAAAAATGTCATTTACGAAGCTCATAAATAAGCTACAAATTTTTAAAATAAATACAAGTTATTTACGAGTCGCGTTGGCTCTAGCAAATTGATTTATGTGCACTGGGACGCCCTGGTGCTTTGGTAGTTCGCACGCCTATCAATATCAATCCATATAGATATTATGAGCAAACCTCCAACTTCGGCTCTGCATCGTGCAGCGAACCGATAACGAGAGCGAGCGAGACAGCGCGACTGTGAGGGTAATCGCGGCGCTTCAATTCGATTCGATTTGATTCTTTTTCAATTTCAGTGCGAGTAACGACTACTTGTTACTGCCAGAGTGTGAGTGTCTGTGTGTGTGTGCCTATAAAGTGTTGACAAGAATTTGCTGCGATTTAGTCTTATTAAAAGCGGAGCCACGATCGGAAGTCCGGGAATTCGTGGAACGCGTTCGTAATTGTGCCACAAATCGTGATATCAGCGAGAAAAGAAAAGGAAAAGCAAAAATTTGACACACGCAAAAACTCAAACTAATTTCCGGCACGAAAAACAACGTAAAAGAATGTAGGTTTTTGTTGCCTTCCTTGTTCTCACCTTTGTTCAAATGAAAAAGGAGAAAGAAACAAAAAAAAAAAAACATTTTTAATATACAAAAATTTCTGTTGTACGTGCGAATGATTAAAAAACAAATGCAAATCGCGCCCATAAATGTCAAGTGTACTTATTTTAATGCACATATGTGTACAGTCAGTATTATATATATAATATTTATATAAATAACTGAATGCATTTCACACACATTAGTTTTATAATTGGGCTGCGATGACAATTACAAAAATTTAATTGTAGGTGAATTCTAACGGAAATCAGTTCAACGACTTTTTCAACATTTTTATTAAGTGTGTTAAATATGTCATACAAAAAGATATATATATTAAATACATATAAATGCTAAACTGGTTTACTTTATATATGTGTATATAACCATGATGCATTGAACCGCATATAATATTATTAAAGAGAGAAATGTCAGTAGCTGACTTTGACTTTCATTAATTAATATTTACATTTATAATTTATATTCGATTTTATATTAATTTCTTGAACCCATAAAGTTGAACAAGTCCATCAACTGTGTTTAATAAGTCAATATATATATTTATATGAATACGTATTTTATGACTGAAGAAACTAGTTCGATATAGCCAAGTCTCTCTGTACGACCTGCTAAATGCAGCAATAACTTAAACTAGAAAGCATCAAAATTCTCTTAATAATAAAATAAGATATATATCTTCAATATTTTCATTTATTTAATATCCTAAAAAATCTATTTTTTATTAGATTTTAAAACATAGCGTGAATAGCATTAAAGCTAGAGACTTTAATTATATGTAGTATAAATATTTCTGTAATGCAAATTAAATTACTTCATCATTTTGGTCATGTTATTGGGTTGCTAGCTGTTACCTGTTAGCTGCTACCTGTTTCCTTTTCTCAGCGTTGCTTCATGCTATGTAAATTATCTGTGATTTGGCTCCAACTTGTTTCATTCCCTGATACTCGCTGCGTCAGTCTATTTAAATAAATGAATACATGAATTAAAATAATATGAATCAAAGACTAAGTATATTTTTTAAATATTTATAATTTTTTCTAAAAAATAGTAATATTTGTCTAAAATTTGATTCACTATTTCCATTTTTGGTCTGATGATTCATAGCTTATCACGCGTAACAGATATCTTTGGTTAAATGAATATTCAGAGTCTTCGACCCAGTTGAATAGATAGATAAGTTCAGTTGGAGTTCTTGGCTCTCGCTCCGAGAATTGTGAATGGAAAATAATAAGAAGGCAGTCAAATGGCTAATAATTAAAAATCTTATCAATTTCGGGAATACGACTCGTGACATGTTAACAGCCATTAGCAGTGTTTCGGGTGAAAGATTGAATTCACAGTAGTCATTCATATGGCTGTCACGCAATGTTTCTCGAGCGGAGCAGATAAACACTTGACTTGATATGGCTATAGCTGCCAATCAAAGCAATCCAATACAATAATACATCCGGACGCACATAAAAACAAAGAAAAAACTCATAAGTGGCTGAGTCGATCGTTGGGTAAGCCATAAACCGTTCAGGGCTGCTTGATATTCAAGTGAGCGAAGATTGCCTCTAATCAAATGGGCAGTAAGTGGAGTAATCAGCCGTGGCCAGATCCGATCGGCAGCTAGTCCCTCTGTATTCCAAATCAATCACAATTCACGCCAATAAAACCAAACGCGTTAACTTTATGCGAGAGAATATAAGTCAATTAACAGGAAAACGATAAGCAGCGGGTCGACCATGACTGACTGCACGATACCCATTAGTGATAAGTTGGATTATGAACTGAATGATCGATAGGTTTTTCTATAGAGTTGGTTAACAATATGCCAACTTGACTATCATAACTCAGGAAGATATGTCAACTCTTCATATGCGCAGTCCCATAACTAATATACCCTTTTCATTCACTCAAAGTATATAAAACCCCTTCGCAGTTAAGGAAGAACAAAGTCAAATCCGAATACTTTTTTGTGTGGATTTTGGATTTTCTTAAGCACAAATCTTTTGCTTTACTTTTCACGCTTTCTTATCGCGACCTTAATATATATATATGTATACATATATATATCACATATAGGTAGAAATATTCATTGACTGGCAGATAAGCTGGTCAGCGAGTGGGCACTTAGCCAGAGGTGCCATCAATCATGGCAAGTCTTTTATAAATGTTATAAACAATTGCCAATATATGGTCAGTGATAAAATAATGAAGGGAACTATAAAAAGTGGCTGCAATCGTGCAATTGGCTACAAATTATACGCCAGCTATATATCATCGAACTCTCTTGTTTTTCCATTTATTGGCCTGCATACCGAATCAATTGAGCCGAAGAAGTTTATGTACAAACGAAATTTATTGTGACGTCAGACACAACTGAAGACTTTATGATGATAAGTCAATAAACTCGAATTGATCTGTGATATATATATATACAAAAGAAAAACAAAAGCAAAAACAAAAACAAAAACAATCCAATTAATGTCACTAAATAGAGCATCTTTTCTCAGAACTTTCCCAAGAGATCTGTAGTTAAAAGATATATATTTATATGTAGTTAGAAGACTTATAAACCTGTTGATTGGTTCCATAAATTAAATCTGGCTAAAATATATGTGAATATTTCATTTGATAATTCCCAAAGCTAATTTATTTTTTTGTAAAGCTTTTAAAGCTTTTTATTATAAAAAATGATATTGATTTTCATAATATGTTAATTAAATAATAAATTAGCTGCGCGGGAGTAATAATATGCTTATAACAATTTGTTTTTGGGCATTTTGTTGTTTATATGATATACTCTATCTTTTATTTAAAGGGGTATATTCAATTTTGCAGGCTGTGTGTGTAAGTTATCAAGCTTTATTGCTAAAGAAGCCTAGGCGCAAGGCAGTTGAGAAATATTAAGAGAGAGATTTGCGTTGATTATTCTAATTGTGCTCGAGTAACTGTTAAGTCGAAGCCGTTAAGCAAAGCAAAGCCAATGTGTTCAAAGAACTATGAGGCATAGGCAGAGCTTTAGAGTCTTCAGAGTTTACCGTTGCTTATTTGCAAAGCTCTGACGAGTGGCTTGATCTTGTTCTGACTCTTTATCTTTCTCTTTGTTCCACTATTCTTTACTAGTACAAAGTTTACAATTGAGCTAAGAATTAGCAGACTTAACAAATTGAAGCTGATAGATAAATAAACATATCTATCAGCTAGATAATTAAGACTGATTAAGAATATAATATATCTAATAACTCAAAAGGTCTTCAGATGTCTTTAGAAGTCAATTACACTATAAATTGTATAAACAAATAAATTATCAATATAATATATGACGGAATAATCAATTGATTGTTTAATTGATTCTAATATATTATAGAAAATTGATCGACTAACGCATACCCTGTCTAAGAGTATGTTTATCTATATAACATGACTAACATATAAATTACTTTCAAATTCAATTCAAAAAACAAAATTCAGCGTATCTGCTTTCTAATCACACTTCAGTTCAGAACTAGTTCCAGTTCAAACTGGAACCAAGAGAAACGCGCACACATGTTTGGCAACAGCTAGTGCAATGGCCGGGATCTTAAGTGTTAGAGGGAAGTTCTTATCAATTCTAATTGACATGAATTTCGTTCGTTTCGAGTTGAAGTATTTGTGTCTATATAGCGAATATCTGTATACATAATATTACTCTCGATTTGAAGTATTGCTATCTATGCCGATTATCTGTGTGTTTAACAATAATATTCCAGGTCTGGTGCTCCACAACGATTAGATTAATTCGAAATCACATTGCTTAAACTCTGTAGGAGATGTAGAGAAATCAATAAAAAATAAATAAATAAATAAATAAATGAAGAGCGCAAGAGGAGACACTGACCCACTGTTCAATATACTATATATTGGATGAACGCGAGCCGATTGCTCGCTGAATACTCATCCGTCTGAGTTGTGAAACGTGTCTTGCAAAAATGCAAAAGAAAACGTGTGAGCTGATGAGTGACTGACTAGCTAATACCCTGTAAAAATTTAGTTTTTTTGAGAGAGTGAATATGAATTGGAATCGAAATTGAAGCATAATAATGGAAGACTAGAGATTATTGTGGAATTTAGATAAAAATCTAAAAAATATTTTAGAATATATGGAATATGAATAGCCATAGATTAATAGCTTTGCTAATTTAAATATATTTAAAATTCCTATTATTATTTTGTTTAACTTCTTTAATATTCCATGTAGAAAATCATATAAGGATTTGATGAGAAAATATGATATAAATAGTTGTTCTATCTTTGAATCATTGAACAATGAGTAATATCAACATTGCTTATGAGAGATAAATTTAGCTTTATCTGAGTAATATGCAAATGTATTTATAGAAGCGCAAAGTAAAAAAAAAATATAAATAATTCCAATTGAAGTTTTATCTAATCTGTGCTAAAGAAACTTTGATTAAACTTAATACTTGCATCCAAATTAATTAAAATTCTTAAACTTTTTTGAGTCACTTTCAAGTTGAGTCAGCTCTGCTGATATACCCGCTTTCAACTTAATTTGCCAGGGTATAGATAACAATGCTTGCTATTTGGAAACTCTGAGCGGCAGTTGACCTGGTCGCTAACTAAGCTTGAAAATTTGCTTATTGCCAACTGGGCAAGTGGGAAACTGGCCAACTGGGCAACTGGGCAGGCAGTCGGCGGTCGAAGCTCGTAGCTTTGGTGCGCTGTTCGGCGTATATTAGTGAAACATGTCACGTAGAACAATTTTTCGTTTCGGTGCCAATGCGACACGCTTTTTTCTCTGCTTTTGTGTGGTATGCCACCTCTGGCAAGGTCAGGCACCGGCAGGCGAGTGTCGCGATTTATAGACGGGCTCCCGCTTAAGTCGAAAGCGGATTCGCCAATGGGAAATCAAGCGAAGGTATTATGCAAGCCGGACGCAACGCAAAACAAACAAAACTTCAGCTGGGCGAGAAGGAAAGAAGAAAATTGAAATTTGTTTCGGGCATGCTCCAGTTGGCTTGTGCCATTTACACGTGATCGTCGGTCGCAATTGTTTGATATCAAAATAAAGTATTATTATAAATGCTAAAAAGCTGACAAATGACACCGGCGCGCTAATTAATCCGCTTTGTTCGACAGTCTCTCCAGCCGGAGCACGTGATGCCCCAGAACAAAATGTTTGTCAACGCACTTGCCAGACAATCGACAATTAGAATCGCAGCGGCATCCCAATTCACAGTGGTGCGCAACCTATTCAAATGATAAAAATAAAAAAATATATTTAAAATTAATATATAGTGTATAAATCTAAACAAATATATCAAATTTAAAGACGTAAAAAATATTCAAATATAAAAATATATTTTAAAAATTTAAAAATTATTTTAAAAATATTAATATATGTATATTATAAAAAATATATATATGAATAAATATTCAAATTAAATATTTCCATGAATAATATACAAATTTTATAAAATATTATGCAAGTCACGTACATAAAGAGTATCTCAAAGTCGAGTTAGCCTCAGTTCGAGTGTGCGAATTTTTGATTCCTTCTTTGCGGGGGCATCGAATCAGTGACACGTCTGTTGTGCCGGAGCAAACGAAATGAAATTCACAATCAATTGTGATCATAAATATTGTCGGTATCAATTTTACCTACGAATTACTCATATCAACGTCGGGAGGGCGTTAATTACAGGTGAAAATTGAAAACATTGTACGTGTCTGGCCAATTATGCAGATTTGATAGCAAATAGGCATGGATTGCCCTGCTGATATATGAGATATATGCATATATATACTACTTGTATATATATATACTATATATGTATATAGTATATGCACATAGTTAAATCTATATTTAGTGGCTTTATTAGAGCGTGAATGAAGTAAACAAGCTGCGTATGACCGAGCTTGAGGTGATCAATTACCAGAGATCTATAATTGGCTAATCATACAAGAGAGATGATAATAAGCAAGAAATTTATGGTAGTTATTGTAGTCTGCGGCTCCCTTTATTGTTGACAAATACAAATTCCAAGTTATTGATTAAAGGAAACGTGCAACAAACACAGAATTTCATTTCATATTATACGTATTATATCAAAATTCAAATTTCACATTTCAAGTACTGCGTAATCTTAAATCTTTAAGCATTTTCCGGTCACAACTGACATATAAAACGGGAATATGACAGCCAATGATTAGCAATCGCTAGAGACATTCAACTGTAGGTAGCTTTAACGTTTCATTTTATGAGCTTCGAGTGCTTTTTAAGTACTTTTTACCTAGTTACCTAAATACATAGTTCATATCATTTCGACCATAAAAACGACTACAAATCATGCCATAAATTGGAATGCAAATTGTCTAATTAAATTTGATGACAAATCTGTGACTAAGTTGCACAACTAATTTCAGGCACATTCTGGGGTTGCCTAACAAGCTTTGTCGTTACTAGATACTCTGTAAAGAATTTTGAATATAACAAAATTTATTTTTAGTGTTAATAGCTTTCTGATTAATGATTAAAATGACTTTTTGATAAAGCTTGCTCTATTCATAAAGAGAGTTTTGTTAGTAAATAGAAAACTTAGACTTCTTTTTCTGCAGACATATTCTTATTAGAAAATCTATTAGTTTGTATTTTATAAATATTTATATAAATAAATAATATATAAAATACAAAATCAACATCTTTTAAGTTAATTTTATTGAGAATATACTAATAAAATTACAAAATTAATTAATATCACATAATTATATACTATTATAAGAGTTTTCGAACCTTACTTTAAAGCTCTGTTTTGGTACTTAATCAGCTGTATATTTCTAATATATTTATAATTAGTTTACCTAGCACGCTCCAGTTTCTTGATAGAAGTTCTAAGTTTAAGCTCAGCACTTCAATTGCTCACTCAAGCCAGCTGTAAGAGACTTTGCTTTTGTTTTATTGCTCTGTTAACGACATATGTATAGAGTCAAGTCGGGGATTTCAGCCTACAGCTCAATAATGTGAAAATAAAACCCGTGGATAGGATTCGACTTATCATTTCTTTAGACTATCCAAACTAGTTTCCTTGCGCTACTTTAGTTATATGGATCGTGTAATGAGACCTAATTGTTATTAATCTATAATATATAGTTTATTTGCCGAGTGTTTTGTTGTGTGTCTTATGTATTTAAAGCTAAATATTTGCTTTAATCTTTAGCCCTTTCACAAGTTTGTGTTGAATTCGACATACACACACCCACACCTACACACCCACTCACATGCATTCACACATAATGTGAGTGGCCCTGCACAACTCCCACCAGCGGCAACGCCGAATGATAATGAATTTATTTCAACGCTAAACGTCGAACGAGATAGATGTAAAAAACTCGCGTGTGAATGAAAGCAGAAAAAAGTGAAACGGAAATATATTTTCGTGGCAGTCATAAATCGAGATAAATTGATAAACGGGCGCAACTCTTTTCCTGCAGAACGGCACAGCAGCTTCAGCAGCAGCAGCAGCAGGATGACGGCCAACGGGGAGCCAGGCGCCAACAACGACGAGAGCAACTTGAACACTTTGCCTCTGCCGGATATCCGCACCTCGCCCATGCCCAACGGCAACGGCAGCCACAAGGGACCCACTGTCATCGAGAGCCAGCCCAAGCGCCGGGTTAGCATCATATCCGATGCGCCGATGATCGGCGCCAGCGGTGGGGCTGCCGGCTACGACAATCTCGCCTACGAGCAGAATCCCAGGCGCAAAATATCCCAGGTGAGTTGTCGCCAAAGCTGCCATCGACTTGAGTGGGCTGGCGTCAATCGGCCAGAGCGTGTGCAATTACCGATTACGATCAATGTGGCTAATGGGCTCGTAAATTTGGATTTGTGTGTTTATTTACGTGCTGGCCATAAACATGTGAATCGACACCAATCGACCGAACCGAACCCCTTGATTGATAATTTCTTGGCCAGCGCGATAGCCGTGTGCGCAGAGATAATCGTCTGGGATTTCAGAAGCCTGCCATAAATGCCTAATATCTGTATATTTACTGTAACGATCCACAGACATCGACGCATTCGCACACCGACATCGGCCCGGCCAGAAGGAGAAGCATTCTGAAAGAGCCCTCGCTGCATGCCAATGACAACGAAAGCGATCGCGGATCGACACATAGTTTTGGTGAGTAAACATAGAGCAGAAGGGAAGGCCGCAGATTATAGAGCAAGGTAGGCAGGTTTCTGAGAAGTAAATATCATAGTAAATATGTCGGATAGGACAGCTTACAGCTTTATTAGCAAAAAAGTCTACACTTGGACTAAGGATTTTATTGGGAAAATAGATAAACTTCTATAAACAAATTTTGGCTTAGTCTTTACTAAAAGACAACAAGTTCTTTAAGGCTAACTAGAAAAAATAAGCTATTTTTAATCCAAGAACTGAATGAAGCTCATGGTGCTCAGTGCAGTCATATCATATAGTCATAAGATCATAATCAGTTGGGCAAATATAGAATAAGAAAACCTTATGATGTGCGTCATACAGAAAGGTCAACAACTCCAAATTGATTTAGCAAAAGGTGTTGATCAAGAATATTATCAAATAAAATCAAAAAGGCATCTGCTAAGTATCCAACAATAGAAAATAAATATAAAATCCATCAAAATTATCCACATTTTAGTGCTTATTCAAATACAAACTGGCCCACATTGCGTATGCGTAATATTCGTAAAATTTCCGCATTTAATCAGACTTTAACAGGCATCAATCAGATTGATCTGTTGACGCAGAGCATTCCAGTTGAAGCATATCTGGCGCCGTCCCATACATATTCATATAGACATGCATAGATAGCCGTTTAGGGGCAACTTAAGAAAAACACCGAAGGCCAGCCAACGTCGTACGTCGGTTGGTGGCAGAAAAAGCAAATACGCTATTTGCTATTTGAGCACTTGTGCTCCTATTGTCAATCTAATTTGCCATCACACCGTTAACATTATCAATTAGCAGTCCGGAAAGTGATTTCCAATTTCCAGTTGCTATTCGCGACTCGCAGACAGACAGTGGGGCTTAACATTAGTTCGCTTGAATGGGGTATATTGAGTTGTCGAGTGTGAGAGCTTTAAGGTCTTACATTGCTGATACTGCTCTTATAGCAATAGTCTTGGCTAAAAACAGCTTGACTTTCTGAATTGTTTGAATTGTGAGATAAAAATTAGTTTTGAATAAATTAAAAAAAAAAATAATTATTTAACGAAATTTATACCTAAACTTTTAATAAATAATTTGAATGTTTTTAGATTTATAAAATAAAATGAGGTTAAAATGTTCAAGTTATTTTTTTAATATTTAAATATAAGTATGTTTAATTTATTTAATTTTTCATCAAGTAAAAATACTTAAATTATTTATAAAATATTTAAAAATATATATTTTCAAATTAATTTAATTTTTAATAATTTATTTAGAATTAATTTGAATATTTACAAAAATTTTTAATATCAATTTAATTTTTATTTAATCTGCTATATTTATACATTTTGTTGTCTAGTTTCGATATATTTAATTCAAATTAATTATATATTTTTATATATTTGGCTACAACAAAGTAAATCATACTTGATATATGCTTTATATGTATATTTTTTTAAATATATAAAACAATTCTTGAAAAAATATTTAATAAATATTCCCATAAAAATTTCGAGTCACTTTAATTATTATATTAAATTTATGAAATATCAGAGAACACTAAATTTTCTATATGAATAAATTAAGTTACCTAGTGGATCGACAATATCTCATAGTCCAGCATAGCCACATTTCTGCCGTTGATTGTCCGCGCGCAGAGACAATTAGAAGCGAATGCCAAATGGTGATATGATTTGTTTATGAACTTGTAATCAGAGTGCAAGCAGGTAGTTCGCTTGCACTCGGCATACTCATTATCATAGCGGATGCTTCCATTGCAGAAAACTATCGGCAAAGTGCATTGGATGTGCTCAATGCCAAGTACCAGGGGCATCAGCAGCAGACGTCCCAGTCGCAGGACAGCAATGGGGCCAACTACGTGAACGACTCGTGGATCTACACGTTCTGCCTGAAGTGTCGCGGCGACGAGCCAAGCCAGTCGTGGGAGCCGTCCTTCTGGCAAAAGATCTTCCCCTATCCGCTCTGTCCCACCTTCAGGACATTCTCACGCCTCATCGTTCTCATTCTGATTGGTGAGTGACTCTCTCTCCACCTCTCCCTCTCTTTCTCTCTTTATACTTAATATATATTTCTCTCTCAGGTCTGCTACTCTGGATTGTAGCCTTTGTGATCATAGGGGACACCGCCGCCCCGGGCGGACAGCTCTTCAGCCTGGTGGTGCTGACGGTGGCTGCCAATTTTGGTGGCTACATAATATCATTGACCACCCTGCCGCGTCTCATTGGCATGCTGCTGGTGGGCATACTCTTTCAGGTGAGTCCTCGTCCTTATACAAGGGACTATCTCTTACCTTTGCCCATTGTTCTTCCAGAACGTCGGCTGGGTGGATCTCGATGGCGACTTCTCGAAAGTTACTGGGCATCTGCGCAAGTTTGCCCTGACCATAATCCTGACTCGAGCTGGCCTCGAAATGGAGCCGGAAGCCTTCAAGAAGGTCTACAAGACCATTCTCAAGCTGGGCATCGTGCCGTGGTTCGTGGAGGCAGCCGTTATGACCGTCATGTCGCACTTCCTGCTCGACCTGCCCTGGATGTGGGGCTGTCTGCTGGGCGCCATCATTGCCGCCATCTCCCCGGCTGTCGTCGTGCCCTGCCTCTTCAGGCTGCGCACCAAAGGCTACGGCGTGGTCAAGGGCATTCCCACCTTGGTGGTGGCAGTGGCCGGCGTGGACGATGCTCTCTCCGTGG
Source organism: Drosophila paranaensis (assembly GCA_035047545.1). Classification (NCBI taxonomy): domain Eukaryota; kingdom Metazoa; phylum Arthropoda; class Insecta; order Diptera; family Drosophilidae; genus Drosophila; species Drosophila paranaensis. The sequence continues at coordinate 314,607 of JAWNPL010000001.1, forward strand.
CCATCTTCGGCATCATCAGCACCATCATGTTCTCGGACAAGGGCGTGGGCTACCAGATTGCCCAGGCGCCAGTCTGCATACTGGGCGGTCTGGCCTTCGGCGTCATCTGGGGCTCTATCGCGCGCATCTTTCCCGAGAAGGGCGACGCCTACGTGGTGCCCCTCCGCACGCTCATGCTGTTCGCTGGCAACCTGGTGGCCATCTATGGCAGCGAGGAGCTGGGCTTCGAGGGCCTCGGACCGCTGGGCGTGGTCTTCTCATCTTTCGTATCGAATCTGTTCTGGTGCAAAGACGGCTGGGAAGTCGACGATAATCCCGTGTCGACGGCCTTCGAGATCTTCTGGATGATCTTCGAGCCGATTCTCTTTGGCCTCACCGGCGCCACCATCAAAATCGACGAGCTGGACTCGCACACAGTCGCCATCGGAGCGGCCTGCATCTTCACGGGCGTCATCATACGCATCTTCATCACGGCTGGCATTGCCTTCGGCGACCGCCTCAACACCAAGGAGAAGTTCTTCGTGGGCCTCTCTTGGATGGCCAAGGCGACGGTGCAGGCTGCCCTGGGGCCTGTCGCCCTGAAGAATCTGGGCAGCGATGCCACAGCCGAGGAGCGCAACTGGGCGGAAATCGTGCAGACCATCTGCGTCTTCAGCATTGTGCTGACAGCGCCACTCGGTGCTATTTTGATATCCGTCACGGGCACGAGAATGCTGACGAAGACGAAGCAGCCGCAGGTGCTCTCCGGCTGGCGGCGCAGCCATCGCCCCTCCATACGCGACATCAGCATTATCGACGAGGAGGAAGAGCGCGAGGATCCCGAGATACCCAGGGACAAGGAGACCGACGACAATACCCAGAGCAACGCCCACTTAACAAATCTTTCCTACACTGCAAACAAATAGAGTGCGTTTGTGATTTGCCTATGCTCCAGTTATTGTTGGCTTAAGATATAATGTTGATTGTTACTATACGAAACTAGAATAGTGGACTTACATTCCATATACCATAATAATAATAAGTTGAAAACGAACAAGCCGATTTTGAATCTTAGGGATGAACGATGATGAAATACCAAATTATAATGAGTGTATCACAGACTGTGGGCATCGATAAAACTTTGTGTAGTAAAAATCGTTTGATAGACTGATTGATTGACTGAATGCAGATCCTGAGAAATAAATAAATGGGAAATAAACTGAATTTTGTGAATACAAATATATATATATACTATAGTAGACATTTGGAAAAATTCATAAAAAAATGGAGGAAAATATATAAGAAATGCTTGAATCAATCTGTTTGGTTTACTTTTCTTTTTACATAGAGCAAACACGAAAGACCTATATAAACATGCCATAAAAATATATATAAGATATTCTCTGCTCACACATTGTCTTGGAAATTAACAATTCAAATTTAAATATATTTGTATATAAATAGATAACTAACGCTATTTTAACACTTCTCTAGCATTTCAATTTGTAGAGCCTCACGCCAATCGATGCCGAAAATTGAATTTCACAATTGATTTAACGTCAATCCTTTCGTATTTTCATTGCAAATTCTATTTTTATTTGATTTACATTTTTAGTTAGGGTTCGTGTCGCTGCTGCAGCCCTTTGCGTAAGCCAATCGAGTGCCTTCTGCATCATTATGCATAGCATACTTTTTGGAGTAGGATCGAAATGCTCGAATGATGATGGACAACCTTGAAATTGTTAAGATTGCGAAATATTACAATGAAATAAATATGTTTTAAATAAATATAACTATAATAAAATAATAATATTATTAGAGGTAAATTTGTATAAAAAATTGACTGAAATTATTATTATTATAATAAAGCAAAAAATATATTAAATTCATTTTCATCTTTAATTTGCACAAAACAATTATGAGGACAGCTCTAATTATAGCTAAAATAAATTCATGTTTACTACTATTATATAATAATATTTATTTTTTTTTTGCTGAAAAATTCTTTATCAAATTGAAAAAAAGTAGTAAATAAATATTGGGGAACAGCACATTTGAATTTTAATTTAGCTAACATGAATATTATATTATTTTATTTCATATATTCAAAGATAGACAAATTGCTTTAAAAATAAATAAATTACATAGTTACATCCCTTAATTATGATAGTACACATATTATAAAATTATATATGCCCATATCTTCCGCCTAGTTAAATCTGAATGGAGGACTGCACACGCAAACCAAATTAAGGAACACCGAAAGTTCGGCATGTAAATCCGATTTGCCTCAGTCGTAAATTCATGCTTTGAGTTACGTTGAGTTGAGTTGGTCACGTATATTTTAGAATGTAAATGGAACAGTTTAATTATTAATTCAAAATGCCAGCGTCGACATGTCTGTGGCATATCAGGTTGAAGTCGACTGGGAGGCAGTGTCTGGACTAGAAGATACTTTGTGCTCTGCAATGGACTGATGTTGAAAATATTCTTGTGGTTTATTCACACTCCTATAGATGCTGGATACACAAATACAAACAAACACACACATACTAAAATCATTTATAATAATTAACTTATGCTGAAGCTGTTTCTCTGGGTTGCATGGTTTCCTGGCCGGCTCCAGCTCCTTAGATGATTGTTGACAGCCTATAAAAGCAGAAGAAATACATTAGAAAATTAATTTAATAATGATTATATAGATATATATATAAAATTTAAGAAAGATTCACATATAAAAATAATCAGGCAGACCTATGTGTAGATCTGAGCTGAGATGTTGCTATTCGCTAATCGTGAAGATTTTTTAGGTTTTGCGGAGTTCTAACACCTCCCACAAACCTGTCTGCCCCATTTACTCCTACTTAATTGCTAATAATTCATAATTGAATTAACAAAATAATATTCAAAGCAAATTATGCCAACAATGTTATACTCATCACGCAATATTCAACTGTCGTTCGCTTGTCATACTTAAATTTAAATTTGAATTTTTTGGGGAATTTTTTAATTAGTCCTGTGAAATTTTCGAATTATTTTAAATATCTAGTTTACATAAATTAGTTCCGAAATTGACTTAATTAGCCATAAATATTACTTGTATTCATATATTCAGCACTAAACAATACCATTTCACAGCTGAATATTTTAGGCATTAAATCATATCACATTTGATTATACAAAAATTAAAATTGACGCACATAGTTAACAGTAAATAATTTATCTGTTTTTTCTTCTGTTTAATCGGAGTTACCATTGCGCCAGCGATAAATAATACAAAAAAACGTATAATTAACGATTTAAATGACTTTGGGCAAAAAATAAAAATAATAAATAATAAAAAACCAAAAAAATGCCCAACCAGTTCACATGAGGCGCGCTGCTTTGTTGGCTTTCATCTAACGAACCGCATGACTTGATGCCACATTCTCGGCAAAAAACATATAAAGAAAAAAAATTTAGAAAAGTAAGAGTGAACTGGCAGATACCCTGGCAACAGAAATAAAAGAGTCGACTTCATGAGTATGAAAGAATAATCATTTGTATAGATAAATACATGATATTAAATTTGATGCTATGAAATTTATATGCATATATTTTTTTAAAATTTATTTTTACATTAATATAAATTAAATTTAAATAAAATATTATTTTTAGTTTTTTTTATATGATATATACAATAATATATGAAGAGTTCAAGCTTTGCAAATGTATATATATTTTTTTAAATATATATAAATATATATGTATATGTATATTTTTAATTTTTATTCAATTAGCTTTTATTCTTCTATAAATATATAATTTTCTCATACATTTTACTATTACAAGAATATTTTTATTTTATGTTTTTCATACAGGGTATCCCTCCAATCATCACTCTACGGACAATTCTAAATACCACAAAAATAAAAAAAATAAATAATAAAACAAAAAATCGAAAACAAAACCATAGAGAACAGTGGCGCATAGAGTAACAAATTTCATTAAATAATTAATTCAGCCTCGTTATTATGAGACGATTGTCTGCGGGGCGCTCACGTGAATTTGTTTAGATAAAATGCGTCACAATTAAATGGCAAACAAACCGATCAAAAGTCAAAAACCGACAGCTGCACGTCGCGGCGACGCTCACCTGCCCTGTCCGAGTAGACGCGCGGGCTCATGGTGCCCATGCGCAGGTTTTCTCAGTTTTCCAGTTTCTGTTTTTTTTTTCTCCCCCCGAAAGGTGTTAACAAATAATAGCTAATTATTAACGAATTTTTGGATTAAGTTTTATTTGTTGTCTGTATAAAACCATAAATGTTTACATTAGGCTTTAACACGTTTCACACCTACAGCCGCAGCCACAGCCACAGCCACAGCCGCAGCCACAGCCACTGGTTCAGCTGGTACCATCGAGCCCACAAAACGCCCGTAACCCGGTCGCAAAAGCCGAGCTCAGAACCGATTGTCGCATTCGCTGATGGATTTATTTGCACGCTAAACGCGGAACGAGCTGGTCGTAAAGTTCGCGTTCCGCACAACAGTCGATAATCGCGCCCAGTGCCGGCCGTGTGAGTGTGTGTGTGTGAGATGTACTATATAGTAAGCGGTCATAGCGCTAATAGGGCTCAATAGGCCCATAAACCTATTCGAGTCTAGCTGCATTTAAACCTAATGTAACTCCTCCTGCAGAGTCATAAAACGATGACGACCAACGCGGATGAGAGCAGCCCGGCGGCAGCGACGCCTCCAGCCACAGGCCTCCGACCCACCACGCTGGCCATCAATGTGCCGACGCCAGTGGTGCCCCCCACCGAGGCGCAGACCCCTTCGCCCAATCACAGGAGCACCATTGTCATCGAGAGCCAGCCCAAGCGCCGTGTCAGCATCGTCTCCGAGCCTCCGGCGCTGCCAACCAACAATTCCGGCTACGATAATCCCGCCTTCGAGCCAGCCCATATGCGAAAGATATCGCAGGTGAGTTGAGGTTGAGCGATTAACGACTCGTTGATTGATCGTAAATGTGATTGAATGTGGGACCGTAACATATCTATTATATCCATTGAATGACGGCATTTATAATGATGCTCGCAATTGTTGAAATGATCAAGTGATCTGGAGATCAAGTGACCAACTGACGGGGGTTTTACGCACAATCTCAACTAATATAAAAAAAAAACAAACAAATTCGATTCGTTTTTGGCACAGACCTCAGCACATTCATACCTCGAGAACGGGCCGAACGGACGCAGGAGAAGCATCCTTAAGGACTCTCCACTGCCCCACGACAATGACAGCGTCGATCGTATATCCACTCATAGCTATGGTAAGTGGTTAATGGAATGTGGCAAATTGTGAAAAAGAGTAGGAATATAATTTACAAATATAGAATACAATATATATAAGACTTAAAAATAATATTTTTTTATTATATTTATTTTTTTCTTTCAATGTTTTTTATTTTCTATTTTTATGTTTATTTTTATTTATATTTTATTTTGATTATTTTTTTATTATTCTTCGTATTTTCCTAATTTTTTCTTCTAAATTTTCTTGTAGTATTTATAAAATGTTTTTTATTTAATTTTTTTTTACGATTTTTTAAGTGTTCTTTTTTTATAGAGCTTAAATTTTTTACGCACTTTTGACTTTTTTATTGGAAACCCCATATATTGAATAATGCAAATCGTTAAGCAATAAGTAAATGTAATGGGTATGCCTAAAAAGTGTCTTTAAAAATATGGACATGGCTGTGAAGATCTGAGCGCATCTCGCCAATGGCCCAAAATGTGATTCATATTTGTGTTGACGCTCTCGTCACGTCTGAGAATTAATGGCTAATGCCTTAATTAGTTTATTTGCCTTGAGCAATTAAGGGCACTCAAAAAATGCCCAACTACAGAAACCCTGTAACCAATCAAATTTCAGATAAAATTCGTATTTTTAGAAATTTTCTGGCTTTTATATGAATTTATAGGAATACATAGAAGTAATGTAAAAATAGGCAGCCGATCCTCTGAGGTGTTCAAACTAGACTTTCTTGCAAGTCTAGTATACCCTTTAGTAGACAATTTGAAGGGGTATCCATCCCATTGCAACCCATGCGCCAACGCCAAGAGCACGTGATAGTAAAATTGAGTAAATTCTTAAAAATATATATTTGGAATGTAAAATATTGGCACAGCTGTAATGGAAAGTATTCGCTGCATAAAATTAGCATGAGAATATTCTCAAATATTTGATTCGACTTGAGTATATGCTGCCCATGCAGATGATAATATTGATGATAGTAATAATGATGGCATTGATAATTAGAAATATCCATTCAGGGCCGGAGAACACTTATGGAACGAATGTCAATTAAATTTGACATCTGCCAATAGTTGACACTAACAATTAGCATCAGGCAGAAAGTGGCGTCGGAAATGTCGATCTTCGATCGCATTGGATTAGATCGTATCATGCAGCTGCCACACTTATCACCCAATTATATTTGCTTGCTAATTTGCGGAGTCAATAGAGTAGTGAAGAGCTTTGATATACACATATATAGATAGTTGATATGAATATAATCATATCTTCATATCTTCTTCCTTCCTGTAGAAAACTACAGACAGAGTGCGCTGGACGTGCTCAATGCCAAGTACAATAATCTGCAGGCAATACACGAGTCCCGGGACAGCAACAGCAATTACGTGGAGCAATCGTGGATCTACAATTTCTGCTTGAAGTGCCGCAAGGAGGAGCCATCCGAGTCATGGGAGCCGCCTTTCTGGCAAAAGGTATTTCCCTATCCGCTCTGCCCCACCTTCAGGACCTTCTCCCGCCTGGTTTCGCTCATTGCAATTGGTAAGCGACTGAAACACACTCTGAGATCTCTCTCTCTCTCTCTATTGACACTTCTCTCTCCTATGCAGGTGCCTTACTCTGGATCGTCTCATTTGTGATCATTGGAAATTCGGCTGCCCCTGGCGGGCAGCTCTTCGATCTGGTGGTGCTCACGGTGGCTGCCAACTTTGGTGGCTATCTCATATCGTTGGCCACACTGCCACGCCTCATTGGCATGCTGCTGGTCGGCCTACTCTTTCAGGTGAGTCCTCATGCTAATACTCCTGTAATCTTTTACCTTAATATATCATCTTCCCAGAACGTCGGCTGGGTGGATCTCGATGGCGACTTCTCCAAGGTGACGGCGCATCTGCGCAAGTTCGCGCTCACCATAATCTTGACTCGAGCTGGCCTCGAAATGGAGCCGGAGGCCTTCAAGAAGGTCTACAAAACGATTCTCAAGCTGGGCATCGTGCCGTGGTTCGTGGAGTTTGGTGTCCTGGCGACCATGTCGCACTACCTGCTCGGGCTGCCCTGGATGTGGGGCTGTCTGCTGGGCGCCATCATGGCGGCCATTGCTCCGGCTGTGGTCGTTCCCTGCTTGTTTAGGCTGCGCACCAAGGGCTATGGCGTGGCCAAGGGCATTCCCACCTTGGTGGTGGCCGTATCGGGCGTGGACGATGCCATCTCGGTGGCCATCTTCGGCATCATCAGCACCATCATGTTCTCGGATCGCGGCCAGCTCTATCTGATTGCCCAGGTGCCAGTATGTTTGATTGGCGGCCTGGGCTTCGGGCTCATCTGGGGGCTGCTGGCTCGCATCTTCCCCGAGAAGGGCGACGCCTACGTAGTGCCTCTTCGGACGCTGCTGCTCTTCATTGGCAACCTGGTGGCCATCTATGGCAGCGAGAAGCTGGGCTTCGAGGGCGCTGGGCCGCTGGGCGTGGTCTTCTCATCCTTTATATCGAACTACTACTGGTGCAAGGATGGCTGGACCATCGACGACAATCCCGTGGGCACTGGCTTCGAGATCTTCTGGATGATCTTCGAGCCCATTCTGTTTGGCGTGACGGGCGCCACGATCAAGCTCCATGAGCTGGACCCGAGCTTGCTCTACGTGGGCGCCCTCTGCATATTCTCCGGCGTCATCATACGCATCTTGGTGACGGCTGGCATTGCCTTCGGCGATCGCCTCAATACCAAGGAGAAATTCTTCGTGGGCCTCTCCTGGATGGCCAAGGCGACGGTGCAGGCTGCCCTGGGGCCCGTCGCCCTGAGGCATCTCAGCGACAAGTCCACAGACGACGAACGCAACTGGGCCAAGATCGTGCAAACGATCTGCATTTTCAGCATTTTGCTGACGGCGCCGCTGGGCGCGATCCTCATCTCTGTGACTGGACCCCGAATGCTAACAAAGACGAAGCAAACGCAGCAGAATCTGACGGGCTGGCGTCGTCCCTCCATACGCGACATCAGCATTATCGACGAGGAGGAGGAGCGCGAGGACCCCGAGATACCCGAGGACAAACAGACCCAGGACAATACCCAAAATAACTCGCAGCATCCCAACTTTTCATACATCTGCAATAATTAATATGAGAACAAATTTTGTTAAAGTCGAGAAATTGCTAACTTCAGTTTGTATAACACCAACAAAGGAGTAATAAAAGTTTTTTTTTGTTTGATAAATAATGGAAGAGTTGCCATATTGTGGCCTATTTAAAATGCCTAAAAATTATAGTGGAAAATAATTTTGATTTCTTTAAAATCACAAAATCTGCAAATATAATTTAAAATTTATCTATTGCTTTGGTCTAGTCGAGAAGCGAATCACAAGCTGTCCGATGCTAAATTGCCAGCAACTTGAGCTACTCTCAGGCAAAGGATTTTTTAGCATCTCGAGGCTGAATGAGGTAAGTACTTAGACAAGACTAGGTCAATGTCATACGTATAATTATTCATTCTTGCCAACAGAGTTTTATATCTGAATTATGTGTAGTTATCCAAGGATCTTTTCTGTTGAGTATTCGTTTTGAGCTACCATAAATCAGAAATTAATTTTAGATGGCAAAGATAGTCCAAGCCTTATCTGATTTTAGTTGAGGTTGATGATTTATGAGATATAGGAAAAATATAAAAAAATATATATAAGGCCTATCAGTATGGACTCAATATTTCGCTGCTTCCCTAAAAATACTAAAAAATATTTAAGATAATTAAAGACTATAATTTAAAAAAAAAACTAAACAATTTACAACTCTTTTTTAATACTTTTAAACTTTTAAATAATTCATAATTTATAATTTTTTATATATTAATTGAAGTATTTATATTCCGATTCCCATCATCGAGTCTTTAAATCAAGAATTTAGGATATACATATACTTGCTATCCAAACACTTCTCAGACAGCTGCAGCTAATGGATTCGCGTCACATGATAGCAAGTGTTAGGTCAGCTAGCGAGACTCACAGTGAAAACCCGCTGCAATTGACTATTAAAATATATTTTATGGTCTTTTGTTTACTTTGCTCGCATAGACGATAAAACAACAGTCGAACAATTCAGCCTGTTGTTGCTCACATTACAGATCATTAAAGTGATTGAGATAATTGCTGAAAATGAAAATCTACTATTGATATACTAGAATAACTATTCCTAAGCTGAATCTGTTCCATGTGCTTAGCAATAGAATTGCACAATTAATTATATTTTTATTATTTTAGCTTGGCTTTCACTCGTTTTGATTGCGTGGGATTAGGATTTAGCTAACTGCATTAATTATAATAAATTGAAAGCCAAGCGGAAGATTGGAAATTTTTCATTAAGGAAATTTGCATTTCCAAAAATATGAAATTTATATTATAAAAATTATATAAAAAAAATAAAAATTTGAACTTTAGTTAACATTATATATATATTAAATATAGTTTATATGTATATTTCATTTATATATAATATATAAATCTTTCATGAAGATCTTTTTAACTCGTTTGCAAAAATACTTTATTTGATTACTTGTCTGAATAAAATTATAAATCATACATATGTATATATGTTCTTCAATAGGTTAATGAGAGCTCGTTGCTCTCATGCTTCGGGTAATTCAGTTTACAAAGAAGTTTTTGTATAAAATTATGGAAGCATCGATATTCTCAGATATATAAAACGGATTTGTTTTCCTTAAGGCTCAGGCCTTATAGATACTTCTGCACTGATTCGCCCAGAATCGATTCCAATTCCTGGACTGCGCTGCGCGTGTTCTTCTCCACTTGCTCGTGCTCATCCTCCATGAGTTCGGCTATGAATGGCACCGTCTCCGGCAGCAGCGGGGCGAAGCTTTCGCCCAGCTTGCGCGCAATGGCCACGCTGGTGTTGAAGGCCAGAATGCGCACTTCGGGCGTGCTGGTGCGCGTCTTGAGCAGCACCTGGTTGTTGAGCTGCTTCCACAGCACATCATTGGTAGCTGCGGCCAGCTGGGCAATGCAATCGGTCAGCGTTTGCTGCAACTGCACCCGATCGCTAGCCAGCACCAAGCTGTTCTCCAGCTGATCCACAAGCGGCGGCATCAGCGTGCGGAAGCGATGATCGTTGATGAAGTCGCCATTGCAGTGCAGGAAGACGTGATGCAAGGTGCCGAGTATGGCGGACAGAAGCTCGGCAACGTCCTCGCCGTCCATTGCGTCTGGAACCTCCTTATGCAATGTGTTGTGCTCCTGCAGCAGTCGCGCAGCATCCGCAATAAACTCGGTGGCGAAGAGCACGAACAGCGACTTGAGCGCGGCGGCAATGCGATTCGTCAAGAGGAAATAGGTAAGCTGTGGCTCCAGTTGATTCTGATCCATTGCCCACCTGTGCACCCGGCCGTACATGGGCCGGAAGCTCGTCTCGGACAGCTTGAGTATCCAGGCAACGAAAGCCTCGCTCACGGAACCCTCGATCTGCGCCACGCGCTGCCGCTGCAGCTGACGTCCGCGCACCTGAAGCCGGAACTCGAGCGACTGGAGGAACAGCTCGGCGAGCGCCTCCTGGACAGGAGCCAGTTCAGCAGTGCTATTGTGCTTGATGCAGGGCAGCACCAGCTGGCGCATAAGCATGCCCAGCTCATCGTAGGCCTGCGCTTCCAGCAGACTAGCATAGGTCTTGGCGCAGCTGGGCACCAGAATACGCGGCTCCACGCCCTGCGCCACGGCTGACCAAAGGTCCACGAGGCGCAGCTTGAGCGCCTGCGTGCGCTTGTCCTGCAGTAACTGCGGACTCTCCAGCTGCACGGTGAGTCTGATCAGTGCGCCAACAATGTCCACGAGGTAAGGCCCAAGGAAGCGAGGCAATGTGAGGAAGAGCTTGTGCATGGCTTAAAAGAGAGAGACAGAGAAATTGGATTAGTGGGAAGTATAGAGAATGGGACTTGATGCAGGACTCACCTGTAACCAGAGCGGAGCACATGTAGTCAGGCGTTTGGCGCTGGATCAGCAGCAGCTGCACCTGCTCCTTGAGCAGCTCGGTCAACTGTGGCGCAAACTTGGGCAGCTGGGACAGCGCGTGCGCCTTGATGCTGCCACAGATCTCGACGAGCGTGAGCACCACGTTGCCGACCACCGCCTTGGGCACATTGGCGCGTCGCTTGGTGATGCGCGTCAGCTTGGCCAGCAGCGTGCGGCACTCGACCACATATTCCCGGCCATGGCGATGGGCCAGCAGCTGCATGGCGTGCAGCGCCGTTTGCTGCAGCTGCGCCTGCTGCGGATTGCTGCCGCCTGCGGTGTCCAAGATGCCGTCGATGATGGCGCCCATCGACTCGAAGAGCACGCCAAAGTGCTGGGCGTGGCAGTGGGCGAAGTAGTCCACAGAGGGCGACAGCTTGGTGATCAGCAGGTCGAGCACCTTGATGCGCACGTAGATGAGCTCGTGCTGCAGCAGCTCGGTGATCACGTTGAGGAAGTACTCCGGCGAGAGCAGCCCGATGGCGTTGTCCAGCACGTCGTGCACATGGTTGGCCAGCACGCGCCAATACTTCTCTAACGAGGGCGTGCCCGCGGCCAGCTTTAGCGCCTTGTTGACCACGCTCACATAGGCCAGGGTCCTGAGTATGAAGTTCTGGTAGAGGGGCTTCAGCTCGGCCAGCTGCGTGCGCTTCGGCTTGCCCAGCTTGGCCTGGAACTCGGCACAGCTGCTCAGACCCGACAGGTAGTCCATGATGAGGTACTTGTAGTGCCGTAGCTGCTTGAAGCTGCGCGTGCGCAGATCGAACAACTGCTGCTCCGGCGAGACGTTGCTGCTGCCCGCGCCGGCCGCTTGGCTGTGCGACTCCTTGCTGATGGGCAGCTTGGCCAGATGGTCGAGCAGATGCACGCATGTGTCAAGCAGAACCTCCGGCTGCTCAAACATCAGCGTCAACTCGCGCGCGAACTCCACGCGCGTCTTGTCCAGCGGCTTGACTGCCTTGCTGCCCGCCGGGACTGGCGCCTGCTCAAGCAGCATTTGCGCCTCGAGGAGAATACAGAGGAACTGCCAGAGATGCTGGCGCGGATCGAGCACACGGAAGAGCGTCTCGTAGAGGGGCAGACGGCGATGCACTGGCACATCCGTGCAAATGTCCGCAAAGACCTTCAGCACGGCTATGACGAGGCGGTCGCGCTGCTCGCCCGACTGCAGGAGCAGCGTGGGCACAATGGTCTCCACCACATTCCGGATGATGTGCAGGCTGAAGGCGTCGTCGTGGCGCGCGACTGTGGAGCCCACGAAGGTGAAGATCTCGACGATCTTGTGCAGCACCTGCTGCGGATAGAGTGCGGCACAGCGAGTCAGGAAGAGCAGCGCATGCTGCTGGGTCTGGGGATTCTGGGTGTTGCGCAGGCACTGCACCACCTGCTCGATGCGGAAGCAGGACTCGGGCAGGACCTTGGACAGCTGCACGCCTGCCGCCTGCGAGACCTCGCAGCAGTGCAGCAGGCTGGAGAGGATGAGCTGCTTGGGATACTCCGCCGAACTGTGCTCCTCCAGCGTCAGGCACATCTGCAGCAGCTCAAAGAGCTGCGGTATCAGCAGCTCGGCGCCCACCAGCTGCTTCTTGTGCTCCAGCAGCTCGAGCAGCGTCATGCCCTGCTTCCAGCTGGCACAGGTCAGATCCAGCTTGGTATTCGGTGCACTGCGCCGACGCTCCGGCTTCTTGGAGGGCACAGCGCGCGTGCTCTTGCTGCACATGCTGGACAGCATGCCGACGAGGGGCTGGCATTCGATGGTGCAGCGTTTGAGCAGACGATGGGCAGCAAGGAAGATGCTGTCGTTGTCGGATGCAGTCGCCGCCTCCACTATGAGCTGCATCAGCGCCACCTTGTGCTGGCTCTGCAGCCGGTCGTAAGACTCCGGCGTCAGCGAGTTGAGCAGGATGCAGGGTAACGGCTGGAGCTTATGATCCAACTGGACGTAGGTGGTGTGCCGCTTGAAGCTGGCCTCGAGCAGCTGCCATGCGGCGGGGTTCTGCACGAGCACAGCCACTCCCGCAGCTCCCTCAAAGCGCTCGATGACGGCGCAATAGATGTCGCTGTAGGGCCAGTTCAGTTGCTCCAGCTGCGCCGTCTCAGAGCTGGAGCTGGGATCATGCTGGACCACAGCCTGCAGGGCTGCCTCGCCCAGGGGCAGCAGCGCCGTCAGCAGCGTCTCGCTGTTCATGTGCTTCAGCGCCTTCAGCAGCGCCGCCGTGCAAATTGCCGGCTGCGCGACATCGCAGACCAGCTCCAGCAGAGTCCGGCGCAGCTTGGCCAGCAGCAACTTCTCGCGCGGTGTGTTCTTGCTGCTTTGCAGAATGGTGTGCAGGATGAGCGCGTATTGCTCGTGGTCCATGCACAGCTCGCTTTGGCGCAGCAGCAGGCACTGAACGAGGTGGGCGACGTGCGTCTCCAGCTGCTTGGCGTCGATCAGCTGCAGCGTGGCCAGCGCCTGCTGGCGCATCGTCTGCAGCGGCGAGTTGCAGGCATTGGCTATGCGCAGCACGTGCATCAGGCCGCAGTTGACGGCGAATGGGCGTGGTCGCAGCACCGCCTGCAGCAGCTGGAAGCCGCGCATGCGCAGCAGCGCGTACTCGGAGGCATCGCTGTAGAGCTGCGGCAGCTCCTCGTAGACATAGAAGTTGCAGAGGAAATCCAGCTTCTGCTGCGCCTCTGGCAGCATGTGATTCAGGCAATCCTTGAGCGCACGCGTCCACTCCCTGCGCTCGGCGGGCGCGCACTCCTCGGCATAGACTCGACTGCAGAGCGCGTCCAGCAGCAGCAGGCAGAGGCGCAGTTCATCGTCGACCCGAGTCCAGGGCAGATTGGCCAACTGGGAGAGCTTTGTGTTCTTGGCCAGTGTCTGCAGAAAGTCCGCGTAGAGCTGCAGCGGCACAAAGTTCTTGTGGCTGTTGTCGCTGCCCTCCTTGGCCACGCGGAACTGAAAGCCGCGACTGTAGGCGTCCAGGCGCTGCAGCATGTGCAGGCTCTCCTCTGGGCTCAACTCTCGCTTGGCATAGGCCGTGAGCAGCAGCAGCAGATGCGTCAGCTTGGAGGCCTCGTTGCGCAGGTATTCGGCGCCTCCGTGCTGCTCCACGCTCTCGAGCAGCGCCATTTGCTGCTTGCCCGGATGACGCACGTCCGCAACGACGTCCAGAAAGTGTTGGCGATGCTCCCACACATTGAACGCGCTGTGTTCGCCGCTCACCTCCAGCCGCTCCAGGAACGGCAGCTTGGTCACAAAGTTGCTGCTCAATATGATTAGGAGAGCGGCGTGCTCTCTGGCGCTCAGCGCGTCGCAGGGAAACAGATAGGGCATCAAGGCCAGGAGTAGCAGATTCGCATCATAATTGTCGCTCACAGCAGCGGTGGTTAGATGCTGCACCGCTTGCGGCACCACCGAATCCCACTGCGTCTGCCGCTGCTGCTGTGCACGATGCAGCAGCTCACACAGCGTCTGGGCGAATGGCTCAGCGCCCAGCATCTCCACGAAGTCAACGGTGGGCAGTGCCAGCAGCGCCGACACCACAGCGGGACTGTCGTCCTTAATGCGATCCGGCAGACACTCCTGCAGCAGGCGATAGCTGCGCTCGCGGCGCTTGGCCACCTTCAAGTTCTGCAGCAGCTGCTGCACTGCGCCCAGCCTATAGTCCGTATTGTAATGATAGAGCTTCTCGTAGGCGCGTTTCGCCTTCTCGTCTGTGGTGTTGAGTCGGAAACCTGTGGATTAGTACGGGTCTTAGTTAGGGATTCGATTTAAAACTTGGAAGAAAATTGTATTTTGATGTTGAATAATGCTATATTAGAGACTGTTAAATAGTTAACCTAAAATCAACATTTATTGACTCTTGAGCATGAAGTGTTATCTGTGGATATATTTATATGCAAGCAACTAAGCTGCAGAGCACAGAGAGTAAGCATCGTGGGAGTTCACGCAAAACACGACCATCTCGGTTAAAGGCTCAAGGCGTAATGATTGTGAGGTATCATGGACTCTGTTGATCGAACCTGAGAGTAATTGAGATCGAACCTGAACTAGCAGGTTGAGTGGGAAAAAGTTTGTTCTAAATGACATCTATGTATGACTCTTTTGAGGCAATAGTACCTCAGGTACCACGAGAGTGAGATCGAACCTGAGCCGATCAAACATTAAATTGATTGTGAGAAAGTTAGCTCTATGCATATTCTGTGGATTGAACCTAACAGTAAGAAAGCCGAGCAAATGTGAAGTCTAACTGGAGCAAGTTTATACAGTCGAGTCTCGTTTTTTCAAAATTCGAGGGACTCTTAAACTATTACGAATTATCAAATATTTGAAATATTAAATATAAAGAAATATAAAGAGATTGTTTAAGGGAATCGTGATAAGTTTGAATTAATGAGAGGTTCCACATATCGCAGGTTCTCTATTACATGTATATAAACTTCTATGCTTTACACTTAGCTAACGCATGATGAAATGTTGTATTTATTCAGGAAGCTCAAGGAATCAATAATTATTCTACTTCTTTTCATTCTCTCTTACAGAAATTCTCTCATATGCTCAACAACTACACAAAAGCTAAAAATGTCTTCAAATTTGAAATTGAATATTGAATAACAATTCAATTTCCAAAGTATTCAAATATTATCCCTTTCACTTACCCAATGCCAGTTTTAAGGCCTTTTGTCGATTGCTAGTCTTGGACTTGGCTTTCAAAGAAGCCTTGACGCTCAAGTCAAACGCCTCCGGATAGCGACGTTCCAGCTTCTCCAGGAACTCTGTATACCAAGTCTGGAAATTGGTTTTGACTGGCTCCATTTCATCATCCGAGTCAATTATAATTGTATCATCCTCGTCGTCATTGTTGCTCGTCTCCATGGGCGTCGATCCGTTCTCTGCTTCCACGTCCACATAGCTGTCCAGGAAGCAGCTGCAAGACGGATAAAGATGAATTAGGTAATTGGCATAGTGAGAGTTAGATTTAAATTGTACTTGATGAGTTGCTGTGCGCTGAGCTTTGAGAAGGGCACCTCGCTGATGAGATTGTCGAGGAACTGTTGGTGGGAAGGTGCGGACTCATCGCCCTCGCGTATAGCCGCAACGGCGCCGCGCATGAGCGGCATGCAAATGGCCGAGATGGCAATATTCTCCTTTGCAAGCGAGGCCAGCGAAGCGATGAGCCACTTCTGGCAGACCAGATTCAGCATGGTTTTGGGCGTGAATTGGGGCTGAGCAGCCTGCTGCTTGTCGTGGATCCAGATGAGCAGCAGCAGCGCCGTTGTATGCAGCCGCTCGAAGGTGCAGTTGGCCACGCGTTCGAGCAGCGCATCGCAGACCTTCGTCTTGAGTTTGGTGCGCGAGACGAGCTGGGCGACAATCACATAGGAGGCGGCCACAAAGTCCACTGTGTCCGAGACGAGACCCTTTAGCAGCGACTCCAGTATGGTGGCAATATGCCAGTCCTGCACAGGCTTTGCCGTCTGCAGAGCACCCACAACGACTGTGGCATAGAAATTTAGCTGCGCTTGCAGTTGATGTGCGCGCGGACCCAGCTCCTTGACCGCCTTGCGTGTGCTGCGGCAGATGAAGCCGAGGAAGCCGGGCACGCTCGCTGCACGATTGACTATTGTGGTCTTGGAGAGCGGTACGCCGGGTCGCTGCAGTGGACGCAGCCAAGCCCAGTTCTCATCGGATTGACGCAGCCGCATCGTTTGCAGCACCTGGACAAATGTGTTCGTCTCGTGGTAGGGCATTATCAGGGCCATCACCTCCTCCCGGTTGTATTCGTGCACCTGAAAGCGGCGCAACAGCCACTCAAAGCACATGTGCGCCGGGCGCAGCAAAAAATAAGGCGACAAAAGACGCAGGAATTTGGCAATTGCCGCGTCGAGCAACTTGTTGACATCTGCCTGCTCCACGGCGCGCTCCAGCGTGAGTGTGGCCTCATCGAAAAGCGTCAGTTGGAACTCCTTGAATGTCGGATTAAACGCCGTCAGCTCCAGCAATCCACTGAGTCCGATTTCATAGATCGCGCGCCTGTCTTTGGTCGCCGCTTCCTTTGGACTGAATAATATTGAGGCACGACTGCGTGCATCCGTTAAGGCAATAGATGTCTGCGGTGCAGCCAACTTTTGTAGCTGTTGAGCCAAAGACGTTGCCATTTTCCTAAGCACGCTTTTTGTGTGTGTAAAAACACTTGAAAATTAAGTTAATATTCGCTGCAACTATTTCACACGTGCTTCGGCGGTAACTGGTGAAATGTGTATATCGATAAGTGTGTAGCCGAAGTCAATCGATGCGTGGTGGTGAGTCGATAGTTGGAGAGAAACGTGATATGACGTCACAAACCAATTTTCATGATGTAATGACACATAATGGAAATTTATAAATATTTCAATGAAATTTAGTATTAGAAGCATATTAAAGATATTCTTTACATCTAATAAAGAAACACACAAAGTTCTCAGTTGGATTTATCTTTTACAAAAGTTGTTTATTTTTCATTTAATCATATAGTGTAAAAAGTATCTTAGTTCTATTTAATCTCACAGAGGTACAAGAATGTTGAGCATACGTTACAGTTCGAGAGAAATATAAAATAATATAGTTCGATGACATTAAAAATGTGAACATTCAAAGTTGATGAGAGATGTCGACGATTATAATACTAGTTAAACATGTAAAACAATAACCTTGGTACAGTTCAATTTTCATATATAACTAAGACTAACGGTACATATGTATATAGTTTGATCTGTAAATGCTTTTTGTTCGCTTGTTGCTCCCCCGCCTAAAAGTTTAAGCGCTTTAGCGAGTTCTTGCGACTCAGTTTGTAGTCGAACTTCTGGTCGCGCTTGGGCGGCGTTACCTTCTCAGTGGGCATCATCAGTTTGGAGGGCGTGCCCATCTCGGTGACCGGACACTTGGCGCCAGGATGCGGCGGGCAGCAGCAGTGGACGCAGAAGCGGAACTTGCAAATGAAGCTCGTGCACTCACCGATGGAGTAGGGCTGTGAGGGGCCGCTGCTCTGGCCCATGGGCGAGCTCTTCACCTCGTCCAGCGAATAGAAGCGCGTGAGCCCGCTCTTCGGCTCGTTGAAGGACCTCGCGTGGGGCAATGTCTGCGAGAGAGCAGCTCGGCTGAGCAGCTGGCGGTTCATCTGCGGCGTCTGCTCGCCTGTGGTCTGGCTGTAGAAGACTTTGCTGGACTTGCCGCAGCGCGGGCACTTGATGCGCTGCAGCTGCTCCACGAGCGGGCAGTTCTCGTCCTTGGGCGCGATCCTATGGCTCTCGTGTTTGTTTGGTCTGTGAATGGCATTGGATGGTTGAAATGGCACTAAATTATTCTTCATTGCCTTGGACAGCAGTCGCCCGTGCTTAAGAGGCTGGGCGGCGTTCTCCTTGGTGAGGCTCATCTTGCAACGATGATTCTGTAGCCGCTCCCTTGCCCGCCTGCAGTTGTGCACCGCCTGCGCCCAGCGCTCCGTCACTTTGGTCATGACGTCCAGGGTGTGTGAGCTGACGTGGGAGAGAATGCATTCCAGCGCGGGCGGCGTATTACTCAGCATCCCGACGATGTCCAGGTGCTCGCAGCCGTCATAGTAGCGGGTGCGACAGATGGACGCCGGGGGCTGAGGAAAGAGTTCTTTCTTCGACTTCTTGGGGCTGCTGTGATGAGCCATTGGCTGGTAATGTGATTTGCGGCGCTTCGTCGCGCCCTGTAGTTGATTAGAGGACAGCAGCAGCGGCGACTTGCATGACACTTGCGCATCCTCATCCTCGCTCTCCTCCAGCTGCACGCAGCTGACGACGGGCAGACTGAATGATTTGTGCCAAAGCGAGGAATCGTTGCAGTTGCTGCTGCTGTTCGGCGTTTGGAATTGTATCGAATTGAAGTGTGCCTGAGTCGCCGTATTCGTATTTGATGCATTGCGACAGTTCTCCGACTCGCTATCACGTTCAAATAAAAATGGCGCCTCCACGGTTGAGTTGTGCTGCGCTCTGAAGGATGCGTAGCCCGATTCTTCCATTGCGCAGTCCGCATCGAGCGATTGCCTGGCGGAGCACTGTTTTTTCAATACTTTGCGGTTGTAGGCTCTCATTTTGGAATGAAATGGCCAATTAATTTGATGTATGATATTGACATTTGTATTCCTTAATCTCTAGTTGCTTGTTTTTGTCTTCACAATTGGCGTCGATGCAAATGTAGAGTTGTTTTTGTTAATATCGCTGCAAGCGCATATCGATAGTTATGCCAATTAGCGATGATGCACCGAATAGCACACAAGCTGATTGCTACATGAGAGATGTGCGCGCTGGCAAAAGCTAATTGATGGGAAAACTGAATTTTAAATTTATCAACAAATAATAAACTGTTGCATATGAGATGTTCATAAGATACTTGCAATTGTGATTAATTAAAATAAAACTTAATATTATTATTTTAATTTGTTCTTAATTTTAATTTTCTTTATTCTTTACAAAAATTGTAGACCATTTGTTTATTAAATATTTTAATGAAAAGTTGTAATATTTTATATTAATATTATAACCATTAGCTGACTGTTTTTTTTATTAATTTGTTTACTTTACTATATAACTGAGTTCAATGTAATATATTATACTGTGTAAGGGATATCATCTATATTGAATATTTAATTTTAATATAGATAACAACGATTTTCCCCTTGTGGCCGAGGACGACACTCGATGATAATCTGGCCGGGGCATTAATGTCAGCAAATTAACAAAATCCACCAATAATTTATCATTTTACTCTGCCTCACGTTGCCTTCCAACTTGACTCACGGCCATTTCATGTATGCCCATCTCTTTCACTCTCACTCTCACTCTCTCTCTCTCTCTCTCTCTCTCTCTCTCTCTCTCTCTCTCTCTCTCTCTCTCTCTCTTTCTCTCCCTCTCTTTCTCTGTCTCTTGACAAATTTGCCAGCTCAAGTTTTTGTGCAAATCATGCCGAGGCATAGATTTCGAATTCATGTGAAAATCAAGCTGGCCACCGCAAAAACAACCCCTCGACGCGCCGTGGTGATAGTTTCATCAGCTGTCCCCATTTCGCTTCCTCCACAGCTTCATCCACTTGCCGCAGTGCCGACAGCCACAGTGTGTGTGTGTGTGTGTGTGTGTGAGAGAGAGAGAAGATAGAGGAAAATCAATGAATGATATTTCTTTATGAGGCTCAATTATTTGCTGCGGGGATTTGCTGTGCTTCCTTCGTCCTGTCATCTGGGTGCGTGCCCCATTGTCCTTTTAAATGCTTTGGCAAAATATTTTGGGTATTTTGTGCACTGCCTTTTGTCAGCCCCTGCAGGAGTCGCCAGGAGTACCCAGAAGTCACCAGGAGTCGGCGCCTGCGTTAATAATTTATGAATATTTCTTCATTTATTGTTTTGCATTATTTATGCGTTTATTATTATCCCAGTCAGCCGGAGTCGGGACACGAGACAGAAGCGCGACGGGCAAAGATTTCGCTTTGATTTTAATTAAATCGACAGACGCACATCGACTTAATTTAAAGTCATTTAGCCTGGCCTAATCCCTCGCCTTGCCTCTTCCCGATAATTGCGGGCAGGCTGCAGCCGAGGAATTCTGACAGCAATTAGTGGTTTATAGTTTGCGATTTAGAGGTTTATATAAAGTCATTTCATATGGATTTTTAGCTATTATTATGGATGGATTTAGAAGAGATTTCTATGAATTGAATAAGGGAGGGAAGATTAAAAAAAAAAATAGAAAATAGAGAACTCTTTAATAAATATATATAGAGAGTGATAGAGAGATATAGAGCGAAGAAATAAATTAAAATAAAATAGAAAAGAGAAAAGTATCTAATAAATATAGAGAGAGGTAGGGAGATATAGATGGCACTCAAGAAAATTAACTAGAGAGCATATGTAAAGCTTTAAAGGCTTTCCAGCTAAATATATGAGAATCTCAGAGAAAGGCCATGCACTTTATTTATTTTAAATTTAATTTAGCTAAAATAAATATATATAAGCGTAATATATAAATATGACCATCATTTTATTCAAACATTAATAGACATATAAATATAGAGCACATATACTATATAAGTATATATACAATTTTCGGAGTAGGCTGTCAAGATCAAGTCTACTCTATCTATCCATTCAGTCAGAGTGTAGAACTTTTGTGTGGATCCTCCTTAAAACAGTTTCTGTAGATATTTTTGTTTGTTTGCAATTTGTTAAGTTAAAGTCTGCAATTCTTGAGCTATCTGTTCTTTTTTACATCTTACGAATTATATAGTCAGATAACAGATTTTTATAATACATATATAGCATATATATATGTATATATGTATATAACTACTTCAACACAGATGTTTGAATAGCTTTCCTCTATCGATGGCAATCTGATTAATTTGCGTTTACGAACTGTCCCAAAAGCTGATGAATGTGCTGGGAGAGAAAGAGAGAGAGAGAGAGGGGGGGGGAGAGAAAGTCGTAAGGGCTTACTCTATGCTAGCGGAATGAGCGTCAATATTTGCCAACAATCCGTACATATGCTCTAATTATGATCCTTTTAGTTGTGGGCAGTGCCTTTCCGCATTATGTTGACATCGATGCCGTGACCTGGACACACACACACACACACACATACACACTCACATAGAGGCGCACACCCCCTTTGAGGCAAGGGCGCTGATCAAACACCGAAGGATAGAAATTTCCTGTTTCTGGTCTATTTCGAATCAACTAATTATGGTAATTTTCCGGGGGAATGTCAACAAATATTTTGTAGCCAGCTATGACAGAGGGAGGGAGGGAGAGAGGGACAGTATGGCCCCCAAGACACGGACTATATATACGTATATATAGGAGGTCTATGAAAATGTTCTAGTCGAAGTGGAGCAGTCAAAACTCTTGACAAACGATGTTTACCCACTGCTCGTAACCGTATGTACCTGGTGTATATTGCAGTCAGTCGTTGTCCTTGTTACAAAGAAAAGGGAACACGTAACGCTCGGATTATTTTTAACCAACCCACTGACAATGACACTGGCTCCTCGCCACTGACCACTGTGGGTGTGGACGTGTAAACGTAACTCGAACTGTACCCAATTCGCTTGATTATGTTTGATTTTGGTCGGGCGTCCTTCATGCCCCGCTGCCCTGTAATTTCGCTAGCTGGCCAATAAATCGCTGACCCACCGGCTCGGTTAACCTGGGCGCGGCGCCAAAGCTGATTATGGCCGCAATATTAATTTGTAGGTAATACGAATATAATCGCACTCATTTATCATTTTAATGTATTCGCCGTATTCTTTGCTGTGTCGTCGTCGTCTCCACAGGGCGAGCCAGCTCTGGATATATACATATGTATGTATATCGTCTAGCACTTAATGCGATTCATATTCTAATCGCTCTAAATTAGTCTCGTGACAGACTCTTTCACTTAGCTGACAATAGCTGTGGCAGCACCTGGTAGCTTACACAGATATGAAACAAAGAACGGCTTTGGAGCACTTATTTCATAGAGTGATTGCTAAAAAGCTTAAGAAATTTTGTAATTTAACGGAGAATGTGTCAGGTGGACAAGGCAGAAGCAGCATGTGAGTAGAATTATCTCTGAAAACTTTGATAGTTCTATTAATTTAATAATAAATATTTGTTTATGTCAGGCCACATATATTTGTCCTCAATATGAGCTGACAAATTTTATAGCTCTATTGTTTTTGATATTTTATTATTTAACTATTTTATTATTTTTTTTTTAATTTTTTTATTTTTTATTTAACTTTTTACTAAATATTTTATTATTTTAGTATTAGATTTATCACTTACTTTTTTTTTATTATTTTTCAATAGCTGATTTTAAAGTTGTATTCCTTATATTTAATATTTATAATTTGTATAATTTTATTTTTGACAATTTTATTACTTAAGTAATTATATAATAATACGTGTTGTAATATAATATTTTATAATATTTTAATTCTATATAATGTAATGTTTAAATTTAAATCTAATATTTGTTTTACCTTTTTTTTATTATTTAGTATTTTACTATAATTCTTAAATTTTATTATTTATTATCTGTTTTATTTTATTTTTTACAATTTTGTTGTTTTAGTATATTTTTTGTAAAATATTATTATTTCTTACTTTTGCCATTTATTTATCATTATTATTTTTTTTTTAATTTTTAACTATTTTATTTTCTAAAGTATTTAATTTTTATATTGTATTTTTTTTCTTCTCGATAATTATTACAATTTATTTTTATAATTTGTGTTTTCTATATGTGATCAAAAGTCTTTTAACTTCATTTAAATATTTTTATATACTTAAATATTTTATGTATAATATCGTTACATATGCACATAGACCAATTTCTTATCAACTTGATATACTTTCAATTACCTATACCAACTCGCTTCAAACTTTGTGTAATTGATTTGAAAGTCGAGCCCAACTCAATTTCGCGAAAAGTGATTGATTCGCAATTGCAATTGCAAAAAAAAAAAGAAATAAAAAAAACTCGCAAAACATCAATCAATGCGATTTTTGACTAGGTCACGTGCCATGATATATGATCTAGCTCAGATGCGCAGAAAAACACAAAATATATTTAATTATTTTAAGTTTCAATTATCAAATTGAAAGTGAAATTGAAATTGGAGCCGTTTGTATAACTAATTTCAGTTAATTTTAAATATTTTTTATTTTGAAAAACCTTTTTCTTTCTTTCCTTTTTTAATTTCAAACACAATTTGTCAGATGGGAAAAAGAAAAGAAGTCGAGTAGTTGAAGAGTTGAGGTTGGAGCAGGGTCCAGTCTTTGGGCTGGGCTGTCCCAGTTGCGTGTGAATTAATCATGGCCGCAATTTAAGTTAAAAAATGCGAAAAGTACACTCAAAAAGCGGGCTCAATTTGTATGGGGCGAGGCGAGCCGAGAAAGGGTTGTCACACGACCCATAGCGCGAGCACGAAAAGGTCCTGTCGCAGAAGGTGTCAGTGTCACAGCTCATTTGGCATTCACGACATGCGCCTCTTGCCAATTTCATTTAGCGGCATCATTTCTTCTCTCGTGCCTCTGTCACTCTCTGTGCGTTTCTTTTTTGCCTCCTCTACTATCAGAGTAATGGAGAGAAAAAAAAACAAGATAAATGATTTAAAACTCAACTTTTCATTTCGCATATTAGCAGAAACGTGAGCCACATTCCTGGCACGGCTGTCGTGACCAATAACTATTTAACCCTCGTCCTTGTCCTCCTTCTCGACCAGTTCTGTAATTGTTTTCTATTAACGAGCCTCGATTTGTTCCGTCGACCTCACAGTGACTTTTACACATTTGTTTGATCAAAATATATATCACACTCGTATGAATGCCAACGTCTCCCCTACCCGTCCTTGCCCTCTGCTCTTGCCCTCAGCCATACGCTTGTTCCTACCACTTTGTGGACATATGTTGCTTTCATTCGAATGATATACGAGTGTGTGTGTGTGTGTGTATTGCCTGCAGCCTGATTATGCTGGCCAGAGCATAAGCGTCGAACCATAAAGTGGTTGCTATTACGGGCTTTGCTTCTACTTATTCATTGTTCTTACTATTTGCTTAGCCCTGAAATGCCAACTAAGAACAGAAATCACAAATCAACAGCAATATTTAATTTGGTGATTTAAATATGTTGGAATTATCAGAGAGTATGTTCATATATATGTATGGCATATAGATAACAAAAAAATATATATATTTTTATTAATATATATTTACATTAATTAGGAAAAGCTGCAAATTTAATACTTATTTAGTTTCCTTTCATTTGGTTTCATACGAATTCTTCAAGCAACTTGGCTTGGCTGCTTAAGCATCTGATATGGGAATTCAGAAATATATGGAGACAGCGTCCAACAGCCTTGACTTTCAAATGAATACTGTGTTCCCTCTGTAAGCAAGCGCAGAGAAAGTGCAAGAAGCTCACATAGGCAGAGGAAGCACAGAGAGAGAGAGCGAGTGAAGAGAGGGCAATCATAGGGAGAGCTAGCACAGCTAGAGCGTGCCTAGGCAGATCAAGCTTTCGACTCTTGCAATATTCCATTTAGAGTGAATTGCAGAGATGTGAGAGCTTGAGAGCAGCTGCACTAAACGAGTGAAAAGTTTCTCGATTGCTCGACTTAGGAGCGGCGGCCAAGCAAGATCGAACAAATTGAGCGAATGTGCCTGCAAAATGAGACAAAATGTTCATAGTCTCTTTACTAAGTATAAAAATCTCTTAGTTGCTAATATAGTGGGCGAATGGCTGCTTTTACTCATACTTTGACTTATTTGAAGAGTTGAGTGCTGCGGCCAACTTACGATAGGCTCATAGAGAGTTACTTTGATATAATCTAAAATAAGCTCAAAGTAGAGCAGAGGCAGGCAAAGTGTACAGAGTTCCTCTGTAAAGATAGTAGAGGCTCTCTTTTAATATACTTTGTATAGAATTGAGTTTTTGGTCTGAGCAGGCTGATCTGCTCAGCTGCTGCCTATATACAGCGCTTCCAGCTGTTGAGCCGAAAGATCTTCTAAAACTGATCCAAGTTGTTCTCTGCTGTCTCAAACTCAGCTTGTTTTCCAGCACTTCATGGCACACCCACTGCCTGGGATTCCTTCCTTAATCATAAACATAAATTGTGTGATGTAATAAATAAAAGTTACAGAATTTGATAGGTAAACTATGTGTAATGAGTATGCCTCTATCTCCCTCCCTCTCTCTCTCTCTGTGTTGTCACTTATATGAATTATAAAAATCTCCCCTTGAGTTGAATAGTTTGGGCAAATAAAAATTGAATTCCCGCATTGTTTTATTCTGGCTGTTGTCGTTGTGTTCCTTGGGCCGTGGGACGTGTGTCGTTAAGTGTTTTCATTAGGCAATTTATGGAATATTTACCGTACCAATAATAAAACAGCGGCATTTCGTCTTAATTAAGTGCTTAGCCAGGCCAAGACTTACGTAAGTCTAAGCATATATTGTGAGACCGACACGTGCGAGCACCCAAAAAACTACAAGTCTAAACAACAATAATAGAGAGTTGGAGAGAGAGGGAGCTGGGAATGATAGAAAGATAAAGTGACAATCGGTCGACTGTCATTGGGAAGTCAATAAGGGGATGTCAGCGCCGGCATTATGTGCCGACTGAGTCGACTGAAACAATACAAATATCGCGCTGATGACTTAATTGATTAAATGAATGAATAAAAAACGCTGCCACCACCAACCCATCTGGCCAGGCGCAGGCTAAGGCCCTGGGAATTGCCGGCCCCTAGCCGCACTCAAGGTGAGACCCGAATCTGCAAAGGGCGTGCCGGGGCGTTCGACAATCAGACAAGCAAACAATCAAGCAACATTTTCCCACTTCACGGTCCTTCCAGCAAGGAGGCAATCGAACTTATGGATGGCAGCTATCTATATAGATAGCTATATGATATCCGGTTACAGTTATGCTGGTAAAAAAGGAATTGTTGTGTGAACTAAAAGATGAGTGGAAGGAAATGAAGAAGTCATAATAAATGACTAAATGAAGATAGTTATTAGATCACAATATTAATATTTACACTAAAGTCTAAGGATATTCCATATTTATAGCCAGACTATTATAGCATAAGCTATAGTTTCTAATATTTGATTTGTATATCAAAAAATAATTATTAAATCTAGAATTTTTTAATTACATCTTAAGTATATATAACCAAATATATAAAATATATTAAATAATTATTTAATATAGTAGTATTCATTTATTAAGCCAACTAGAACTTGTCTCTCTAATCTTGGCTGAAAATCATTTCCACTAATTGTGCGACATAAATTAAATTCCAGTCAGAGGTAGGCAACGCCAGCTGATGTAATGGAATGTTGCGTGGGTGGGGGCTGGGCGTTTTCTGGTTTTCAATTAAAAGTTTTGCAGGTGCGTAAATTTGGAAGTAATTCGGCTCGCTCGCCACAGAGGAGCCCACTTTGAAGTGACTCTCTATTTATGGCCAAGGGAGCCAAGGGAGGATAGAAGTGGGAGCCAAATTTTATACGCCTGCCACAATAAAGTGCCAGCAAAGGCAGAGAATTGCAAAATCTGTGTGAGAACAGCAAGAAACGTGCGTAAAAGTAAACTGCAATTGCTGCTGCTCGCTTACAATTTGAATTGCAATTCGAATTTTCGATTTTCAATTTTAATTTCGATTGGCATGCGCCGTGTAAGAGCTGTGCACATGGCCCCTTGTCTAGGCATAATTCTTAATGTTTTGCTTTCAATTTGCTAAGACTACTTAGGCGAGTCGTAGGCAAAATCAATTTGCATATTTCCTCTGCCTGCGCCTGGACTCTTGACTCGTTGCCTGTTTGCATTGTGGCACACACAGAGAGTCTGGCCTAAACATGTTGCAAACAAATGCAGTTATTTACAAGAGTTGACAATTTTGCATCAATTACATCGGGAAGTCTCGTAGGCGCAATGCTCCCTCAGGTTGACCACAATTTGCAGCAGTGAATATTGCAAAATCTTAAGTCGTTTTATCCTGCAAATCAAATGCGTAAAGGGAGTATGTGCTAAGAGTAAAACTACTGCTAAAGTAGTTCAACTTAATATGTTAGATGCAGTAGAAGCATTAGGAAAAAGAGCAAAACTAATATTAAAATAAATATAATAAATAGTAGTAGAAGTAGTAATAGTAGTGTATGTACAAGTTGTACTATATGCAGCCTAAATAGTAGTAGAAGCTTATAATAGACTATTTATCTATTTTTTTCCATTTATTTATATATTAGTTAAACTAGTAATTGTTATAGAATTTGCATAAATAGTAGTAAAACAAAGAATGTTAGTAGAAAAGTTGGTAATTAAATTAGCAAGAGTAGTAGAATAGAGTATTAATAGTAGTAACAATTTAAGCATAATGTTACTAATAATATCAGCTCTGAAGTTATGTAAATAAAAGTAGTAGAAGTGGCAACTAGTACTAATAAATATGGAAATAGTAGTAGAAAGTGTCGATAGTGGCTAGCACTAAAAGTAGAAAATGTGGCATAAGTTGTAATTGTTAAAGGAATTTCTGTAAAAGCAGGATAAGTTTGTAGAAAAGGAGTAGCAGCAGCACTACTACTACTGTAGTAACTGCTACTATAGTAGTGTAAGTAGTTAAGTTTGTAAAAAAAATAAATAGTAAAAAAGTTAATCGTAGTAAAACGCATTATCCTCTACTTAACTATTGCTGGCAGCAACAGTAGTGAAGCATAATATATACCCCTACAGGGTATTAGCTAGTCGTATATTCCATTCTACATAATTACAGCTTGTTTGCCTGGCTATTTGCCTATGATCCACAAATCAAATGCAGCTGATTTTATTGGAAAACATTTTGTTTGCCCATTGACTAATTGCATTGTTGTTATCGGAAGTAATTTACTAAAGATTTTCAATTGCTTCAAGATTGTGGTATTTATAAAATACCAAATAAATACTAATATCAATTGTCTATGCATTCGCCTAGCTCAGATCTGGTCGTGTAGGCGTTGAGTGCTGAATCCCTTAATGCCATTAATAGCATTTCCATTGCGGATAATTACGAAGGGGGTGGGAGGAGGGATGTCTGTCTACAATTAGAGCTATGGCTTGGCTTGGCTTATTCACGCCTTTAAATTTGCATTTAGCCCCCCCCCCCCCCCCACACACACACACACACACACAACACAAACCCCAAAATCGAGGCACATTTGAGGGAGCACTCAACTCAGCCCAAACATTTTTCGGTACAGCTTCCATGTAAATCATGATGCCAGAGCAGTTGACAGCAAACAGTTGTGCGTGTGTGTGTGTGTGTGAGGTAAGTCGAAGAGTTGTTCGCTTAGGAAGATTCGTCAGATTCGCATAATTAATTGCAAAGCCTGGGGAGCGCTTCATGCAGCTTACAGGCCAAGTACAAGCGCCAACCTGGCCTTAGCCGTGCTCTGGAATTTTGATTGTGTGTTGTACGCATTTATATATATATAGGGGGCTTCACAGGGGAGAGGGAGGGGCTGTCTATGGCATTGATATGGCAGCCCAGCATGGGTGTGCTTGTAGCGATTTGTGAACGTAATCAGGTGGGAGTTGAGCTGGGAATAGGTTGGAGGGGGAGGTATGACACCAGCAGCAGCATCAGCCCCTGCACACCTTCAACCCTTCCGCAAACACCTTGCGCTCGTGGCTGGCATTTGGATGGCATAAAATTAATTGCTTTTGTCATTATACGGAATCTTGAGGACGCTTCGCTTCTAATTTAATGTAGTGCACTGCTCCAAGGTGTTCGCCAGACAGCCTGCAGTCCTGTGAGCTCTGAGCTCTGGCGGCTGTCGTCTGTCGCTTGTTGTTGTCGACGCTGTTGATTTGTGATTTATGAAGATTAATTTATTGCTAAATAGTTGAGCATAATTTATTTAACATTGATTTCAACTTGGATTAGTTTAACAGCCGCCGAGCACCTGAAGGCCTTTAAACGCCTGTCAGAGTGCTGTGTGTGTGTGTGTGGCTTAAAAGCTTGTATTGTTATAGAGCTAGATATTAGTTAGATATATAGTGCATATAGGTTTCTATTCTACAGTTTCTAATTAATTAATACTCATATGCAGACTATAAAAGGCACGGTTAATAAACTCAAATTTATTTATATTCTTATCTTAGACTTAAAAGAGAATTTTATAAGCCAAAGCTTAAGCCAAATCAACGATTTTTCATATATCTGTGCCTCTGGCTTAGATTTGCTCTACATAGCAACATTTGCCTCAACTCATCAAGTAGTTGTCTTTCAGGGTTTGGGTTATCTGAATCCGTTTAAGGGTTGCTCTCTCTCTCACCCACACACACCCAGTGTTAGAGGACCATAAACACTTGACAATATGACATGGGATTTGGTCGTAGTAGCCGTCGAGCTCTCAGGCCAGCCGCTAATTTAAGGAAACTCTGGAAGTCCAAAAAGTGTTTTGGACCCACTTAATGGTTTGTTTTCGGTTGACAGGCTCTCGGCACTTAACATTTGTTTAGCTTGCGGTTAGGCGGAAGGCAACAGCAGCAGCAGAGCCGAGGACAGTAACAACTAATTTAAAGCAATTATGTAAAAAGTTTTTGGCAATTGTCGCCGGAGCATTTAAAGTTTTGCCAGCCGCAGAATGTTTGTGCGTTTATAGTTTTAATTAAATTTACCAAATTATGACAGCAAATTCACTTAGAGCGAGAAACACATTTGAGTTTATATTTAATTGTGTCGAGAGGATAACTGCCCAGAGGAAGGGGCGGCTGGGCGCTTGGGCAACTCCCTTTGCGTACGTTCGTAAATCTCATCGGCATTTAGCTGAGATCAGGCACTGGCTGCACTTGCTCTCAAAAGTAATAACTAATCATAAACATACTTAGCAAAAAAACGAAGAGAAAATCTTTGCAATCATTTCATGGGAATCGTTGCAGTTCCATTTCTGGCTTTTCAGCTGTGCCACGTGGCCGACGACGCACTCTGATTAGCCCAGCCCAGCCCCTGGTCACTCCCAAGGCAGATCAACCCCTGCACCACCAGCACCAGCACCACCAACTGCCAACTGGCTGCATCAATATCCGATTGCACATGACCATGAGGAGTCGGTGGAGTTCCACTTGACGCGTGCGGATTGTGGGAAGCTTTTCGAGTGTCAAATTTTTATGACTTTGTTTGATTTCTGGCTGGCGTAACGCCGTTAATGGAAGGCACTTGTTCAACTCGTCCAAAATTAACGAGATTTCTGCGAACACAACTGACACAGCTAGCAAACAGAAGTGTGCACTGTCATGTGGGAAATGTATATAGTCTTCATGTATGTTGGTTTTTTATAACTAACTAAAGATATAATCACATCAAAAAGGGTTTAAGCTCTCATTAGATAAGTGAACAGGGATAATCGGGCAAAGTTGTTAGTTGTTCAGATTAGTTGTTTTACTATAGTGTAGAATAATAGTATTAGTATAATAAGTAGTAGAGTAAAGTGAAGCCCAAATAAAGTAGAGCAGAGAAGACTAGAGTCGAGTTTAGTATGGATAGTACAATATGGTAGATGACAGATTATTATAGGTATATGAATATAGCACAATATCTAAAAATTTCCAATATTATTCAAAAATAATAAATTTAATGTAAATATATTTATAATTATTTATGAAGCCTTGATGTTGGCATTGTTATATATTAATATGCTCTTGTTACAGAAAAACAATGGCCCTTACTTACATTATCCTATTGATTTGCCATATATACAGGGTATCTAAATTTAAATATTAAATCAAGAAATGATTTTTAATAAATATATTTAGCTAACTACTTTCACTTTACACATACAGGATTCTGAGTTTTTGTAGTAAATTCTGAAAAACAAAAATAAAATCATAAATAATTTATGAATTTATTTCTTGTTTACAGCCATTTTGCAGTGCGTTCGTCAATTAGCCAACTGCGCAGGCTGCAAAATTGAATTTGAAATTCAATGCGACCTGGACTCCGAGGCTCATGGCAAATTGTGGACATTTGTGCTAATATGAGAAGATTTGTGCCGAAGTGTGGTTCATAATCTCATTGGGTGCCTCATATTTCAGCGCTGTGGCAACACTTTCAATCGGAAACCGAAGTAAATCAGAAAGTAAGTGGGAAGCGGGAGAGTGGGAGATACTGTGAGAGAGATTCAAACAAATAGAACCGAACTCTGATTGCTCGGCAATGGGCAAATGTGATTTATGCGCCTCGCTTTATGTAAAAATGTCAGCAACAATTCGAGCGTCGAGGCACAAATTAACTTCAATGGTTGGATGGCGGGCTGGCTGGATGCGGATCTGGAGAAAGTCGAGACGTGTCCCGTAATTCAATATCTGAGCGTAGAGCGTAGGCTGAGCCACCGTCTTTGGCTGGCTGGGCTGGCGCAGAGGTCACATTTGGCTGCCAGCCTGGTAAGTATTCCCCCGAGGAGCCGAGTAATTTTCTACCCTTGGCACTAAGCATTATTGTGCATTAGAGGACTAATAAACAGGTTCGCAGCAGTGCCCGTGCCCGTGCCTGTGCCCATGTCCATACGCTCATCCTCTCTGCGTGCTCTCTTCACTCTCGCTGTCGTCTTTTATTCATAGTTTTGCCGGGCTCCAGCTTTTATCTACTACGTGATTTACGGCAATAACTCATCGGACGCACGACGCAAATCAAGAGACAAATAAATCACGAACACAAAATTAATTCACTTTTTTAATTAAAGCCTCGAATATATAGCGTCTAGTGGAGAGCCAAATGACCTGGCATAAGTTGGTAGTCTAGAAAATTTTAAAAAATATACATATATATATATATTAATGTTGTGTGATTTAAAATAATTTCATTACGTATTTAAAACATTAAATATGTAGAATAAATTTTTTTTTTTTTCATATATGTGAATTTATTTGCTGCTTGTTGTCAGAGACTCTATAGCGCATTTATCTCTTTACCCTTAACATTTGTTTTTTGGCAGGTACGCCTGTTATAATTATTCTAATTTATATGTACAGTTTTTTTTTTTTTTTTTTTTTTTTTTTTTTAAATTTAAATTCCCGACGATCGAGGGGATGCAGTCTTTTAAGTCTTCTCCTACATCGGTTGTTGACCAGATTAGATGCCAGTTGGTTTGAAAAAATAATACATTTATTTTTTAAATTTGCATACAAACTTAAAATCGTTTTTTTTTTTGTATGCTAAATAGATATATTTATAAATAAGACATGTTTTATTTAAATATTTAAACATATTTTTAAGGCGTATTTTGTTTATATATTTAAAGAAAAATTAGAAGAAAAAGTTTCAAAAACAACTGTCCAATGTCTATCCTTGCAAACCCCTCAAAAGAAAATATATATAAGCTAATAAAGTTCCTTAATAATAGTAAAATATACAACTTAATATAAATATATAAATATATGAATAAATAAATAGAAGAAAAAGTATTTTAAAAAATAAAATAAGTATAATAAAACAAAATTTAAATTTTGTTTGTCATAATTTGTTAAACAGACTTAAAATTTTTTTTTTATATTTATATATTTTGTAGGCAAGTATATTAAATATATAAAAAGTAAAATATTTATATTTAAATTGTCTATTTAAAAAAAGAAAAGGAATTCAAAAAGAATCTCGAAGGGTCTTTGTTCCAATGTTCTTTGTGCTATATAATAAATAAATATTGCGGGCTTAAAATCAATTTTCAGCCTACATCACTCCTCCCCTTCTCCTCTCCCTCCCTTCTGCCTTGCAGGAAGCGTAATGCCGACTTATGACACCAAAATATTTAACTGCTCAATTTTTCGGGCGCTGCGCTTTCCGCTGCCAGCCGATGAGGGGCGCTGAGGGGTGCGGGCATCATAACAAGGGGTTACACTTGAATTAGTCCAGTGGGATTGTTGTGCGCGAAGGGCGTTTGTTTGTTTGGCAATCGGAAGCGGAACGGGCCGCAGTCAGTGGCACTTTGTTCCTGTGTAATCACGCAGCAGGACTTCGCGTCCGTTGCGTATTGGCAACAGTATTGCAACAATTGAGACGTTCAATTGGCAACAACCACCCAGCCACCCAGTCAGACAGTCATCGAGCCACCCAACCACCGTAGCAGCAACCACCGCGAGTCGTTGACACTTCGTCTCTGTCCGCACGTTGGGCGTGCGATTAGTTTGTGAAGCTGCCTGCTGTTGCGCATCCGTAAATTACTATTGTGGTTCGATGTGGTTACCGAGCAAATAGGGTGGGTGTGGGTTTGGGTGTGGGTGTGGGTCAGGGCTAGTGGCTCAGACCAAATCT
Source organism: Drosophila paranaensis (assembly GCA_035047545.1). Lineage (NCBI taxonomy): Eukaryota > Metazoa > Arthropoda > Insecta > Diptera > Drosophilidae > Drosophila > Drosophila paranaensis. The sequence continues at coordinate 348,687 of JAWNPL010000001.1, forward strand.
ATCCAGTTGTGCGTGTTGTTCTTTACTTTGCTTGCACTTGAAATTGTCAGCAGGTGCAGCGTGTGCACTGAAATAATACGAATACAAACACCAACCCAAACAGAAACAGATACATAGAGTCATGGATACCAAGATAGTCTGCTATAGATACAGTTTTATATGCGAGCGAAATCAATTTAAGCTGCTGCTGCTGCCGATTGCCATGGAGGTCATGATGCCTTTATGTTTGGGCCATTAACAAGCATTTCCTCGACTGTTTGTGCAATAAAAATGCAATTGTCATTAAGTGCCGGAATATGTCACAACTGCGACGCTTCTGCTGAAGCTGCCAGAGAGGCGATAAAATTTGGCAGGGATCTGCCAGACTAACACTCGGCTTGTGCGCCGCGCCAGTCAAGAGCATCGATAATCGTGAATAAATAGCAACGGAGCCATTGACTTTTAATAAACGGGAACAGCATTTGTAGGTGTAAGGAATGAGTAAGTTTAATAATAAAAGTAATATTAAATTGTTAAATAATATAAAATAATTTATAAAAAACAAATTATTAGTTCAAAGACTAAATATTTTATTTATATTTAATAAAATTTAGACTTAAATTCATTCATCAGCATGAATAAAACTAAAAAATAATGTATAGCTCATTTATTAAATAAATAAATGAGAATATTGGTAAAAAAATATTTTAAAAGAGGTAAAAATACAATAAATAAATGAATTATATTATAAAATATGTACATATTAATTAAGTACATACAACATAAAATAACAAATAATATAATATATAAAATTTAAATTTGAAATAATATAAATAAAATTAAATAATTGATTAAATAATATAGAATATTTCAAAAATAGTAATATATGTATATGACTAACATAATATATGTAAAATTTAAATATAATAAAAATATATATAATTTTTTTATACATAAATTCATATACATATATTCGCATACAAATTCATATAGTTAAAAGAACACAATTAAATTGGTTTGTAACTGTAAAAAAGAAATAAATGAAATTTCTTAAACAAAGAAGGAGTTAATTCAGTCTCGCTTCATATGATCTTGGTTCTCATGATCTTTTGTTTGGCTTTACACATTTTAGATACCTTGGAAAACAATTTGGGATTATTAACAGTTATATTCACAATGAAATGTAATTAAGATCCATTGTCTTATCTGCGGCTACGACTACCCTCGCACCACTGCCAGCAGAACTTGATCGAGCTGAAAGGGTGTAAAGTTGTTGAAAAGTCTTGAGTCATCTCTAGCTCTCTCTCTCTCTCTCTCTCTCTCTCTCTCTCGCTCTCACTATATATATGATCTTCATGTCTGGGCGCCATAATGATGGCGGCAATAAATTCGCATTAAGAACTTGGGATGTTACGATGTACGAGAATATCCAGATGTTGCGCCCATTACACGATCTTTGACAGCGACTTTAAAGCCACCAGGCGGACCCTAAATCATGTGAGTTGCGTGTCGAGGTTCGACGATCCTGCGGGGCTAACCCCAAACCCCGTCGAAGGTAGCCACGCTAATTGCGCTTAATTCACTCAAAGAGCCCGCATGGCCGCATGCATGTTTTATGGCACATCACTCGTAAAACATAGTTGCGATCCAATAATTTAGATCTTGTAGCTGCATTGCATGGTCTCCATAACGGCGATCAGTCGAACGGACGGAAGTTGCTGATTTCTGTTCAATTTGTGACTGGGCATCGTTTAAAGATTGATTGATCAATGCTTTACGAGCACCTACGCCCCCGGTCAACGACTCTTTGGGCTTTGCTTTGGCCGCTCGGCGAAACGTTTCTCGATCAAATCGCAGGATGTTATCGATCATTGCATAAATTAACGTTCGATTTGCTTGGCTTTATTGCCAGCGACTGTGGTAATTGCGGGTAATGAGTTGCGACCAGTCTCTCTCTCTCTCTCTCTTTGCTGCTGACATATGCATAAATCTATCACAAAATGCTGCTGGTTTAAACATTCATGAGCTGGGCAGACGGCGTAAGAGTTTCCCAGACGAAAAACTAAAAATGTCACATGAATAACAAAGGCAAAACTGGTAGAGGAGGTGAGAGTGAAAGACTAGCTAAATACCCTATCAGCTCTTAGATATCAACGGATGGATCCATTCTAATATTTATATATATACTTCCTTTACCCATTTCTTTTTTACAGGGTATCGCAGAACTTTCGCACACGTGTTCGCCAGGTAGACAAATATTTTTTATTGATGAAATTGGTTTCGCTTCGACTCCATTTGCAAAGTAGACAAGTTGCCAAGCAAATTGCAGACCTGGGAATTTGCACACACACACATACACCCACTCATACACTTGGCAGAGCTTCTTCATTCGACATTCAGCATTATTATTTTTTACTGTCAAATTTTGTTTAGAGCGAGTGAGACACGATGCCGGCATTTACCCTCGTCTCGTACGTGATATCGGATACCCGTGGACGGACACTTCAGGGAATACGTATACGAGAGCCGTACGTAGCCATGCACGGCTCTCTTCCACTTATGACTCTTTAATCATGTGGAGTTTGCATATTCACAGCGCACTCGACATTGGACATTTCCATTTATTCCATCAAACAATTTCTTTCGACTGTACTGCCACAGGCCGAGAACAAAGGAATTGGCAGCACGTTGGGCAGGTGTCATGGTTATAAAGAGAGATGCCGTGCTCATACATTGTTAACTCTTTCATTGACAGTTCGACTTGTGGTTCATATCAAACGAAAATTCCTCTATTGATAATTGCTGTTTGGGGGCGTTTCTTGGAGCAAAGGTTCAATAAATTGTGAATATTAAACGAAAAGCTTGGGATTGGGTTGGCGGAAAAGTGTCAAAACTGGATGGGATGGGATGGGATGACACAAAAATAAAATATAAATTTATTTATATAATAATATTTAAATAATATATATTTCTTATGTAAATTAAATAAATCAAATTAAAAAAATATTATAACTATTTATCAAAAGATAAAAAAATATACAAATAAATTATTAATTTATAGCATTTATTAATATTGAAAAATGGTTTAAAATTTTTATTAATATTTTTCTTCTATTTCTCATCTGAAATTAATTGAATATAAAATTATTTTTCCTCCATTTAGCTAACAGCTGCAGATCTTTCATCTCCCATCGATAGCCCAATATAAAAGTAAACAACGTGATAATATTTAGTTTTAATTGCTTAATAAATTTAATTTATTGGAAAACATAAAAATACTTAAAACGTATGTTAGATTTTTACGTAGTTTTTTTTTGTGATTTTCTTATGTTTGTTTTTTGTGGAACATTAAAATGAAAATATATTTATTTAGCATTTATATTTGTTTTATATATTTTTTACATACATACACACATATGCATAAATAAGTTAAAAATTTGTTAATTAGACTAAATTCATTGGAATGATATAATATCAAAATATTTGCATAGTACAGCGTTTAAAATTTCACAACTATCTAGAAGCGAAAATGTGGAACATTTTTATTAATTATTTATTATTAATATTTGGTTTTTGTTTTCTTTTTTTTATTTTCTTCTTAATTGTTTTAAATTACATTTTACAGTTAGTTAGTACACGCACGATTCATGGCTTCGATTTGTATTTTGATTTTGACGCCTTTAGCATTAAATTTTCAATGTGAAGCAGCTAAGAAGATATATATGTATGTATATATATATTTCTTTAATCGGTAAATTCCATGTTTATTAATCCAAATACAATCACTCACATATAGACAAACATATCGAATATGCATATATTTATATATATATATAATTTACAAAAAAAAAAACAATTTAATTTTTGTGTGCTGTGAGGTGAGAGAGAGAGAGAGAGAGAGAGAGAGAGATAGAGAGATAGAGATAGGGAGAGAGCTTAAGTTATTTGGTTTAACTGTTCTTTGGTATATAGTTTATTATGGTATGTGGTATGCAACTGTTTATTTTCTTCTTTTTCTTTTCTTTTTCCTTTTTCTTTTTGGCAACAAGGGAAATTTCTGCTGGGTTGCTGGCGGCTTAAACTACTCAAATTTCATTAACGGCAAATGGAAATGCCAGCTATTGCACAATGATTTCGGCTAGTTGGAACTGGAATTGGAACTGGAACTGGTGCTGGCACTGGAACTGGAACTGGCACTGTTTGCTGTTATGCCAGCAGCGATACCTTCTGGCAGTTCATCGAGTTGACCGGGGTACCATTCACGGCCGTCTGTCCCGTCGCCTGGGCTGGCGCTTGCAGGCCGATGCCCTGTCCCGGCGCTGCGTTCAGCTCGGCAGCAGCTGCAGCCGCTGCGGCGGCCGACATGAAGTCCACCTTGCCCAGGTGCACCCGCAGATCCGTATGCTGGGTCTCCTTATGCCGGCGCAGATCCACCTTGCGCTGGAAGGACTTGTGGCAGAGCTTGCAGGAGAAGGGCTTGTAGCCCGTGTGCTTGCGGGAGTGGGTGATCAGGTTGGAGCTCTGGCTGAACGCCTTGCCGCACACCTGGCACTTGTGCGGCTTCTCACCTGCAATAAGAAGAGAGAAAGAGGGAGAGTTAGTGAGAGGAAACTAAAATCGATAGGCGATAGAATTTTGCATTTGTGCATTTGGCATGCACAGCCAAGCAAGCAGTGCGCGCCATTTTAGGCAGCTTTGCTTTCATGACCCAAGCCCAGCCCAACCCCCACGCAACCCCCATAAAGTCTTTGTGGCGAGACAACCCCCACAGCACACACACAGCGCACAGCCTCTGCGCCCTGCAAGTCTTCTACGCCAGCAATGGCGTCGACATTGCCGAAAAACCACAGCGACAAGTCGCCCCCACAGCATCGACCAACCCCACCCCACCACTCCTTGCCTCTGCCTCTGCCGCTGTCTCAGTCTCTGCTCCACACACATTGAGTTTTTAAATTTCTACTTTTTGGTTCATCTGTGTGGTGTTTTGTGGTTTTGTGGCACTTAAAGTCAGCAACCACATAAAAATCCACAGAATTTCTATGAAAACTTTTTTAAAGCACTTTTTACATCAATTTTGCTGCTTCCCCAATTTTTGCTTCGTCTTCTTCTTCTTCTCTTTTATGGTCATTTCGAGCGCATTTTCATACTGTTTAATTTTTCATTAGAGATTTCCGGCTGGCCCACCCTAATTGAAGTTCTTCTTCTGCCTTTCGCATTTTGTGGCTTGCCGGCGCCAAGTGCTATCAAAATTTCACTTCAGATTTGATTCGCAGTTGAGAACTGGCTATATATGCTAGCGTAAACTAATCAGTTTACGAACTTTAGCTGTCATTGAAGTATATAAACTATTTAAATTTATGCTTATGTATTGATAAGTGCTCAAAAGATTATTTGAAACCACTTTAGACGTGTTTTTAATATTTAAAAATAATTTTGAGAATTTTAAAATATTTTTTTAGAATTTTGGTAAATTTTTATATATTTTGGAACATTTTAAAATATTTTAGAAATTTTAGAAATATTTCAGAACATTTTGTTTTATATTTTAGAAAACTTTAAAATAAAAATATTTTTGAATATTTATGAATTTATGTTTATGTTATGCAGACAAATTTCAGCTAAAACGTTTCCTTTAATTACTATATCAGCAATATTTTGAATGAAGCTTCGGATCTGCCTCAGAAAACTTCAAGCTGTTTGCTTTTCTTTCAGTGTATCTTAGCACATACAAATATGTATAGATATATATAGTTTTATAGGTTTTTCTTTGGAAATCAGTACCTAAAGCAAACAAATTGTATACTATATATAATCTATATCTATATATGTTATATATATAATAAGCTGAACAGTTTGTCTATTTTTTATGATCTCTCCAATGGAAGCTCGCAAATATTGTGTGCGCTTATCTTGGCCAGCAGAGATAATGTCATAGACAGCGATATATGCTCATGCTCCTATAGAGCCCCCTCACACACACACACATACTTTCATATATAGACAAAATGTTAACTTGAGTTTGAAATTTGCAAGGGAATACAAGAGAGAGCAGCGGCAAGCGAAAGCTGTGGAGTGAACAATGTATATATAAAGTAAACACACACACACATACACAGGCGTAAAATAACAATGAAACTCGCACACACACACAGGAGAAGGCACTTTCATATACCAAAGTATATATGTACACACACACACACACGCACACATATATATATATATATATATATATATATATATATATATATATATATATATATATATATATACATGAACATAGTCTCGGTAAGTATATAATGGAATTGCAGCGACGTGATTCTGAAACATTCGACCGTTGGGATGTGCTCTGATTCAACTTTAGCTCCCGCGGCAGGCGTCGTCGCCGTTGTGCTTAAGGAGCAGCTGTAGCCGCGTGGAGGCGTGGCAGTCGTGGCAGGCGCAGCTGTAGCAGTAAAAAAATTGAGTAGTCATGCTGTAGCAGTAGCTCTCGGCTCGAACGACTGCCAGGACTAGCTCGAGTGCTCGTCCTTGCGGAGCATGTACTGCGCTGGCTGAAGGGTTTCTCGTTCTGCTCGAGCTGTACTGCTCGGGGCACGTTCGTGCACTATCGGCACAAATAACGTCACGTAGTCGCAGAGATTATAGAGCAGCTTTTATTATTTATCACAGCAAACGAGCGACGAACACTAACGAGACCCAAATCCAAATCCCGTCGGCCGTCGGCTGTTGGCAGCTGGCAGCTGGCAATGTGGGCGCTGCTCTTTCTCTCAGAGAATAGAGCTAAAGTCGGGGAGGGGACTGCAGGGCATCTCTGGTTAGCTGCCTGGCTGCTCTAACTAACACGCCAAGCTGTGGGGGCTAGCTATGTATGTATGTATAGGCAGTGAGAGGAGAGGCGAGCAGGGGAGGCGGGCAGCCGAGCGGGACTTGGGGTGTGGGAGTGCTGGGGCTGTCGGGGCTTTTGTATGTACAGATTTCAAGGATTTTTATTGCATCACATTGTGGAAATTCTTTTAAATCTTTGCTTGCTTCTGCGCTGCTTTTTCTTCTACTCTTCTAATATTTTACGTCTGTCTAACTGTCTTGGTGTGCGAGTGCCTCTGTATCTCTGTGTGTGTCTTAGCTCTCGGCAAATCCTTTCAATTCAACACGTTTTATATTTCGCTTTGCTTTGCTCTTTTAACATTTCATGTTTCTTTTCTTCAACTCTCATAACAAAATAACGCATACGCAGCGTTCGCCCGAAAGAAAACACAAACAAAAATGCAAATAAAATTATTTTTAGCTTTAAACGCCACGCATAGAATCAGAATTTAATATTCTTGGTATGCGTTGAGATTTGATTTCTCTGTTTCGTATTTTTTTATGGCAGACAAAAGATATTTTGTGGAGCGTGTGGGCGGAAAATCAATGAAATAGGCAAGTGCAGCCAAGTAAAATGCTTAATTGAAAGTGGGTATTCATGAATCTCTTTTTTTAGTGGAATTGATTTATAAATTATTAAACTCTATCAAATCATTCATTATCTAACTACATTTAACTGATTAAAATTTGTTAATAAATAGAAAACTAAACTTAAGTATTTTATTTCAATATCTTTTAGGCTTTAGATAGAAAAACTCTTAACTAAAGCTATGAAAGGGTTTCTCTTCTGCAATTTAGTTCATAAATAAAGAAAAGAAGAAGAAAAATATAAACTATAAACAGCCAGAAACTATAAACATTTCCTTTGAATAGACCTCGAATATAATAAAATTAAAATCGGAAAATAATTTTTTATAATTTTTAATTAATTTTAATTTAATTTAATTTTTGAATTTTTAAAAATTTTTTATGAAGTTTGAAAATTAAACAAGTATAAATTACATTTAAATAATTATATAGCTATTTCGATTTTGTATTGTATAATTTATGAAGCTCCAAAGTCAGTTTTAAGGAACAGATTTTAGTGTTAACTGAGTTAAAAAAAATTTAAAAATTACTAAAAATATAATTTAATTTATTTGAACAAACACTCCACTTCTTTCAACATTAATTTTGAGGTCAGCGCTTAAAAAATAAAATCAGGGAAGCTTTAACTTATCGATTTGCTTGGCAGCCTTGACGGGGCCAAAAGGTGTTTGCTGAATGTGCAGATGAGTTTAGAGTTTCGGATCGAAATGAAACTCATGAATAAGTAAGCAAACACACTCACACACACACACACACACTCCTCTATATATATATGTAAAATATATTTGCTCCGCTTTTATGGCGCATAAATTTACAAACCAAAAAAAAAAGGAAAATCTGAAACAGGAAGATAAAAAATGAGAATTCGAGCTAAACACAAAGCGGATATAAAAACCAAACTGAAATGCAGGAAAAAGGGAAACGAACAGACGGAAATCTTGAAGCAAATCACATCAATGCGGAAAAAATCTGCTGGCGAGGTTATTGCCGGCAATAGAAACACGTCGCCAAAGAGAAAAAAAAGTGGGGAAACGCAAAGAAAAGCGGAAAAATTAAGGATAGTCGTAAAACGAGGCAAAAAGCACGCACGCAATGAGTCGGGCCAGATAAGAAAAACCAGGCGAGACCTAAACTAAGCCACGGCCAAGAAAGGAAGTCAAAGCACGAGACAGAACGGATCCGTTATCATATAACTTGAGGTGAAAGGGGTTGCCGTTGTTGTTGTGGGTGGCTAAATCGAAGACGCCAAACGATAAAAATGTCTGAAATATTTGCGTCTGCTTGCAGATGTGTGTGTGTGAGGAGTCGTCTTCCACTGATTTGGCCAGACGCGCAGCTGAGCTCTGGGGTGTGGCCAGCTGAGCTGACGGAGGCTGCTTATTAGAAGGTTATTATTTTGCCAATTTACAAACTGATTTGAGTGCAAGATTTTGCAGAAACGAAGCAGCAGAAAATAAAATGGTAATGTTCATAATGAAATTTGCCAAATGATGCGAAATATTTCGTGTTGGCTACTCCCTTGCCACGGGTTTCTTGGAAGATGGAATGTATAATAATGATATAGTGGGCAAAGGTTGAGAAGCTCAGAGAATTTTTTTAAAATTTGTTTTCGCAGATAAATGATTTTAGATATATAATAATAAGATAAAAATTTTGAATATAATAAAAATATAATAAATTTATTTCCGAATTTTTATATATTTTTTTAGTTTTTAGGAAGAATTTTGATATATAATTATATTGTGTTTAGACAGCAACAAAAAAATAACGAACAGCCATATTATTATTATTATAGGAAATATTTGGAAAAAAATAAATTTACTTCTACAAAGAAGTGTGTTAAAAAGTCGAAAAGTTTTCATTTATAATGTATGAATATCATTTTCATCATAAAATATATAAAACTTAATTCATAAATAGGCTAAAAAATGTAATTTGATTCTCTTTATATTAAACTTCTGAGGTGCTAGCTACATAGACTGCCAAAGCTGCTTTAGTCATGCTTTTGTTTTTGACTTTGCTTTCGCTTTAAATAAAGATGACCAAATGCAGAGGCAAACTGATAACAGAGCTCTGCTCTGCTACTGGGCTGCTATGACTAAGAGTAGAAGAAAACAAAAACAAGAAAAACTATAGAAATCGATGCAGACGCTTTGTGGCTCGAGGCGAAATGGCGGCGGCGGCAGCGCAGTCGCTACGTTTTGGGCAGAGCTTTGTTGTTGCTGGAGTAGTCATAGGGGTGTATGCGCAGCTCGCACACACACACATACAGATACACACACACAGTCTCACAGCGCGCCTGTCTCGGCGAGTGCATGCGTCAATGTGTGCGTCGTGTTTGTTATGCGTGTGTGTGCGCGCGTATAAAACAGAAAATCAAAATCTCTTGACTAAATTTTTCATTGGTCGGCTGTGATTTCTCTGCCCGCGTCGCTTGTCGCTGCACACTCGCTCGCTCTCTTTCGCGCTTCAAGGCGTAGTCTAACGCTGCGTGTGTGTGTGTGTGTGTGTATTGTATGTGCCGTTCGTTGTCTTTCCAATGTCTCTCTCCCAAGCTTTGTACATAGCTCGACGCCAGTCAATGCTGCTCCTCACTGCTGCTGCTGCTGCTGCTGCTTCTTATCAGTTACATTTTACTGTTGTATATATTTCGCTCTGCCTTTGTGTGTGTGTGTGTTGAGTGCTGCTCTCTTGCGAATTCAGTGAGAGTGAGCGCGCGCCTTTATAGTTGGCGCTCTTTTCAGCTGTTTTTGCGCTTTCCTATCGCCGTCGCCAGCTCCATTTTGGCACTACCTCATGCCCCAGCCCCTCCCTTTTCCCCTTGCGCCGACTGCCCTAAAAACTCGTCGTTCTGTCAACTGGCAAACTGGCAAACTGTAACTGTAACTGTAATTGGAACTGCGACTGTGGCTTTAGCTTTGGGTGGTGGTTTGTTCGACGCTTTAATGGCGCCCGCTTACGGGACATGTTCCCCATTTTCGGTTTATCGCTGCCATTCTCTAAAAATTGCAAATCTCTATATGGCAGTGCGAGTGTGTGTGTGTGTGTGTGTGTGTGTGTGTGTGTGTGTGTGTGTGTGTGTGTGTGTGTGTGTGCATATTTGAATTTAAACTTTAATAAACCCAAAGCTTTTTTCATTAAAGACTTTGGTATGAATATCTAGAAATATTTTTTTCGTTTTTATATTTATTTTATAAAAAATGAATTTAAAATAATTTATAAAGAAATAAAAACATATTCTGTTTTTTTTTCGAGGTATTTATAATAAAATACTCATTATATGTAGTCCTACTTTATTAGTCTTTTTTTTATTATATAAAAAAGTTTTTATTTTTATTTTTATTCTTTTATCATTTTACCAATTAGTTTGGAAATATTATAGACTCTAAATCTGTTTGTTTTAGAGGAGTAAACAGACCTAGAGTCTATAGTCTCTAGATATCTATATCTCTGAAGTAAGAACTTTAAGCTTCATTTAGTTCCAAACTATCATATTTTGAAGAGTCTTTCATATCTAACTTTGTTTCTACTATTTCTACTACTTTTTCTGCAATATTTCTTTCCACTTCTACAACTTTTCCATCTGTATCCCAAATCCCAATTATATAGTTATTTAGCTTACCGGTGTGAATGTAGGTGTGCTTCTTCATATCACTCTTTTGATGGAATCGCTTGCCGCAGTAGCTGCAGGGGTAAGGCCTCGTGTCGCTGTGGATGAGCAGATGGGTGGAGAGGGTGCTGGAGCGCTTGAAGCGTTTGCCGCACTGCTTGCACTCGAAGACCTTTTCCACGTTGTGCACCGCCCTGGAGAAAGAGGGAGAACCGTTTAAGGACATGCAGCATAAACAAGCTGGCGGCTATTTGGTGTAATTAAAGCCAAGGCTCGAATTCCCTGGAGCCGGCGCTGAATGCTAAATACGACCGCAAAGCAAACATTTGGCCTGGCCAAATCCAACATTTCAGCTAAATTAAGTAACGCAAAACTGTCCCTGGCCCCAGCAACTCTCATTAAGCATGCAAAGTGCCCCCGTCGTGGGCGTGGCTGGGGCCAGAGAAGTAGCTGACCAAATGCCTGTGGCTGGGCGTCGTTCGCATACCTGTGCTGGCTGAGGCTGACCTCGTGGCCGAAGGTCTTGTTGCACAGCTCGCAGGCGTAGGGCTTCTTCCCGTGGTGGGTGCGCCGTGAGTGCACCTCGAGTCCGTGCGGCGTGGAGAACATCTTCTCGCACTTCATGCACGAGTACAGGTCGCTGAATTGGTGCAGGCCCGGCCACTTGGCCGCCATGTGATGGAAGTGCAGATGCTGCGGATGCGGCAGACCCAAATGACCGCCGCCGGGTGGCACGCCCACTCCAACGCCCACACCGACGGCCGCGGCTGCTGCTGCCGCGGCGGCGGCCGCAGTGGATCCGTTTTGGCCAGCAGATTGGAGTGGCACCATTAAGCTGCGCAGCCGGAAGAGATTTTCCTGTGAGTCTGGATGATAACTGTGGGCGGGCAAGGCATAGAGAGAGAGAGAGAGAGAGAGAGAGAGAGAGAGAGAGAGGGAGAGATGGGGAGAGAGAGAAAGAGTTAGAGAATTAGCTCAAGTACGCACTTAATTAAGGCACAGGTAGTCGGAAAGACTAATGAGCACACTGAGAGAAATTTGTGTGACTATTAAAAATTTTGTAATTTTAATAAATATTAAATTCAAATTAAGTAAAAAATTAAGTAAAAAATAAAATAAAATATTAAAAATATATAACTATATTGGTTTTGAAGTAAATTTAGGTTTAATATAAAATATAAAACATTTAATAATATATAAATTAATATATAAATAATAAAACATAAAAATATAAACAATATGTATGTTTATATAAAATATTTTAAAAAATATATAAAAATAGTTTTAAAAATATAATAAAATATATTTAAATATAAAATAAATATATATATATAAAAAAATATGTATATATATATGTATATATATACATAAAATATTATAAAATATATATAAAATTAACTTTTCAGATAAATATTAATAATTCATAAAATAAGTAAATAAATAAATATATAAATAATAAAATATATAAATAAAGGCACGTGAATATACATATATACGACATATAGTAGAATAATATTCCTAGCTGCCTCAACTTACCCCGCAACTAGTCCAGATTGCTGTTGTTGTTGCTGCTGCTGTTGTCCCTGGTGAAAGGCAATGGCGGCGAAGAAGGGCAGCGCAGGCGGGAAGATGGGGCGCTGGAACATGGCCGCTTCGTAGTTGGGCGGGTAGTTCTGGCGCATGGCCTCCAGTGGGTTGGTGGGCAGAGCCAGCGCCGCGTTCGAGGCGCCGATCAGGCTCAGAGGAGGACTGCGAGCGCGGCGGGTGGATGGCTCGTCGCGACGCAGCAGCGCGGAGACGGAGAAGAGATCCGATTTCTTGGCGCTGCTGTTGCTGTTGGCCGTGATGAGCAGCTCGGAGGCGGAGATGGAGGCGGCGCTGGGCGAACTGATGCTCGGACTGCCGGGCGGCGAGTCCACCTCCAGTTCGACGGACGAGCTGCTCGAGTGCGATCGGGAGTGGGAGCGGGAGCGGGAACGGGAGCGCGAGCGTGAGTGCAGCGAGCGTCGCGAGTGCCGCGAGTAGCGCTCGTGGCTGCTGTCCGCGTCGTCCATGTCGATCTGCGAGGAGCAGTGCGAGGCGCTGCGCGAACGGGATCTCGACCTGGAGCGCGACTGACGCAGTTGCTCGCTGGCGCTCAGGTAAGGCAGCGGCTTGGGCCGCAGCTGCTGCTGCTGCTGCTGCTGCTGCTGTTGATTCTTGCTCAGCATCGAGATGGAGTTGTTGTTGTCCTCCGTCAGGGCGACGCTGTGCGTCGGCAGCGGCGGCGGCTTCAGCCCGGCGGCGGCCACGATTGCCGTCAGGCGTTCAGTCTTGACCAAATTGCTTATGCTAAAGGGGTGAGCGGCATCTGGAAGAGGAAAGTGAGCTATTAGCAAAATCAGAACAAACAGCAGCGCATCATCAATCACACACACGCACAAGGAATGAGATCCACCTGTATGGCACACACTCACACACACATGCATTCACACACTCACATACATACGCTGACAGTTGGCAGCATATCGAATTTCAAATGTAATTATTTTCGTATTCAATCGCCTAATCCACCTTACATGACCATTAATTCACCCTAATCAAGCGCAGCAGCAGGAGTGGAGGGAGGAGAGACTGGAGAGGAGAGAAGGGCGCAGGAGGCCAGGGCATGCGAGGATATTACCGTTTGCCTGCCCGTTCCGCATTTGACATCAACGCGTCGTCATCATCATCAACAGGACGAACGACTGTGTCACCCAGCACAACGCCCAGGGTGCAAATAGTGCAGCCACCCGACAAAAACCAAATTTCAATGAATATGAGATTAAATGAGTTGAGATGAGAGCTGAATATAAGCAGAGAATATACTTATGGAAAAAGGCAGTTCCAAAAGGAACTAGTTCAAGATTTGTCTACTTAAAATAACATCATCTTTGACTATTAAAAATTATGTCTTATGTTTGAGCAATATTCTTAATAATAAAATATTAAATATATTTAGTATGTCTATTGAGAAGTTATAAAACATCTTGCCTTAACAATACTCTATAAAATTACATAAAATCTATAAATATATATTTTTCATATATAGTTTATTTTCTATCTATATATCTTGAATTAAAAATCTCTGAACATATATAAATATATATATATATATATATATATATATATATATATATATATATATATATATATATATATATATATATATATATATATATTTATATATATATATATATATATGTATATATATTTATGTAAAAACATATAATATTTTTAAAATTATGTATTAAAAAACAATTTTAAATTTCTCAAATTTTTCAGTATTCGTAAAATTAAAAAGTAATAGAAATAAAAAATATTTGCCAATTTGCTGGCACACAAAATCATTTTCGACAATTTTGTGTGGTGCGCACAAGACGTGCGGCAGCCTCAGGCGATGGCGCGAGTTTCAGCCTCAGATTCGGCTGTCGAAATGGAATAATAATAATGTGCGTTTAAATAGAACATCTGTTCGGTCCGCACTCGGCTAAATGGAGCATGACAAAACAGAAAACACACACAGAGCCCACAGCCAGACGGAGGATGGCGACAATTGTGGGTTGACGCAGGCGCATAGCTGGGCAGCGAAAGGGGTAAGGAGAGATGTGGCCAGGGGCGCGAGCGAATCCAAATCGAATGAATGAATACGCAGCGCAACAAAAGAATAACAATTTGACAACATTCTAATTCGCCACGCAGATAAAAGTAACTGCGCAGGCAGTGGGAGTTGTCTAGTGGGGGGTTTGGGCAGAAGAAGGGGAGGGGAGGACGATGTTTGATAATGCGGCTTTGATTCTGGCAGCCAGTGAGCTAGTGAGCCAGCGAGCCGGCAAACGCAAAGCCAAACAAACATAAACAAAAAACCCACGCACATCCGTCAGATACGGATACAGCCGCAGCTAGAGATACAAAGATACTTTTGCAGTGTCTGAGTGGAGTGAGCTCTGCTCTGCCCTGCTCTGCTCTGCTCTTTGTGTGCTTCGAGGCCTTCTGGCATCAGCGAGTGTCAAGTGTTTTTATTACATTGCGCCTTTGTTGTTGCTCGCCTCCAGTTTGACTACGTTTTAAGTGCTGCTCGCAGGGCAACACTTAGCGCAGCCCATCGGCGGCGGAACTGCTCGACATTAAACAGAAGCGCAAAACACTTGCCGGCCGGACGGACAGCGAGAGTTGAGCTGAGAGGAGCCTGCTGAAGTTGTCAAGATTTAAATATTTGTAGTAAACATATGCAAAATCTCAATAACTTATGGAACAACTATGATTTTGAAAATATTTAAACAGCTTTTAATGATTTGCACTGGAGCTCTATATACTTCTATTCAATATATTGAGCTGATACAATTAAAAAAAAAAACTAAATGAGTCTACTACGGAGGAGATGAAGACGGTATCGAAGGAGGAGCTTCGGGAGTTTCAAAATAAATTGTTGTCGCAAGTTTATATCTACTTTGTGAACAGAACTCGTATATATACATATATAAGTATTTTCCTATAGGTTTATATATCAAAGACTCATAATAATAGGCAAAAATGTTCAACCTTGAATATGCAGGATTTGTCCGGTAAGTAAAACGAAGTAATATGTTGATTACATACTAGACACCAATTCAGCTTTCTATTAAAGGAAGTTAGATTTAGGTTGTTATCAACGAATGTTTAAATTTAAATTCATCTTTAGATAATAATTACACTATATATTTCAATACATATGTGATCACATATAGTATTTTTTTTAATATTTCCATCAAACTTCTATATGATAGCAGACTCTAATCAAAATGTCTTAAATTATCTCTGCCTATTTTTTCTATATTTTCCAATACTAAACTCAGACTAACTCACACATACTACGCCCACTCCTTTGCCACGCCTAATTTATTTATTATTTCTTCACACTTCACATCAAATTGCGCCCATAAATATTTAGCAGCGACTGACGGAAAAAAATGATTATGGCAAAAGCAAGCTGACCCCGCAGCTGGCTGGCCATGAAGCGCTGGTAAATTTTAATCATCGCCATCTACAGCAAATGTCAATTGGAAAAACCCTTTATTCTAATTATGCACACAATTGTCCCGGGAGCATTATCACCCAGCATCCGCTCAAATGGCCAAAAACAGTCAAACGAATCGCAGACAACCACCAGCAGGAGCCACCAGTTGTGGTGGGGAGACAGACAAAGAGAGAAGGAGAGAGAGAGAGAGAGAGAGTCAGAGATGCGCTTATTTGAAAATCTAGAAAATGGTATTTTCATGTTTCGAACTAGAACTGAAAACGTTTAACGTGCGCCAAGAATCAACCCCAGGCGACAGAGACGTAAACAGCGACAAGTGGATGAGTTTTTGTTGGCTCACGTAGGCCGACTTGTTTAAATGATAATAATGAGCTTAAGCATCTGGCTGTCCCCAGTCTGCAACAGCAACAGCAACAAACCGCCCACCAGACTCGATTCCATTCCATCCACCTCATCTGCTGCTGCGACCCCTTGGTGCTCAGCCCTTGGTCGGTAGTAAAGTCATAAATTTGTGCACATTAGACATAGCCGTCGTCCAACTGTGTCCCCTCTTCAGCTATCTCTCTCTCTCTCACCCCGGACCACACTCGAGCTCTGGCTCTGGTCCTCGTCCTGGCCACCCTTCGCTCTCAGCTCATCTGTTTTTATACGCCCGGGAGCAATATTCACGCAAAAGACGGCAGGAAAAAGGTAGAATAATTATTCGACACTGCATGGTAATTGAAATCATTGTTATCCTGTTTATACGCCCCTTGCCACCTTGCCCTTTGTCCTCTGCGCCTCGCCACGCCCCCGCAATTGATGCGCTTATGGCAGGATTATCATTGTTCGGCCTCGATAGCGCCGCGCGCGAATTTGTTTAGCAAGTGATAATTATTACAAATGCATTTAATTCCTAATTTTCGAAAAGTTTCGAAGCGAATATTGAACAATGTTCGCGACACGAGGGTGGCTTGAAATGTTAGCGACTTATTAATAATATTATATAATAATATTATTTAAATACAATTATTTTAATAATTTAAATATATATTTTTATTTCAGTAACTATAATTAAATATTAAATAATAATTAAATATATAAATATATAAAATAAATTAATTGTACATAATAATTTTAATAAATATCAAATTAAGTAAATATCAATAAATAAAAATATTATTAAAATAAAATAAATATATTAATTTAAGAAAATTACTTTTAATATTTTACATATTTATTAATTTTTTAAAGATATTTTTTATATATTTTTATATATTGATATTGTTTATAAAATGTTCTTTTAAATGTCTTTAGGCAACAAATATTGAGTTTCCTCGTATACATGTATCTCCCATAGAAAATCATGCAATTGTATTCCTCCATTCACGGCATACATGACATGATTCACAATCAATAACGAAAGCCAATCGATCAAAAGATGTGATAGAACAGTAGTTAAAGGCCGCCCAGCCC
Organism: Drosophila paranaensis; assembly: GCA_035047545.1. Taxonomy (NCBI): domain Eukaryota; kingdom Metazoa; phylum Arthropoda; class Insecta; order Diptera; family Drosophilidae; genus Drosophila; species Drosophila paranaensis. Next base: position 366,218 of record JAWNPL010000001.1, read on the forward strand.
ATATAAACACTGGACGCACTAAGCTATTGTAAAATTTGTGCTTTCGGCAAATATGAAAGCGGCTAAAAGAAAAAACATAAATATAAATCGACGAAACGGACGGCAAGTACTATAAATATTGAGCTGGGCGAGATATGCCAAAAGTGGGGGCCATAAACTCTGGGCCGATAGATTAGGGCCATGATTTGGTCGCTGGCTGCCGATGGAACTTGATGCTTGATTAACGGATTCGTCGAGATTTGGTTTTCGTTTTCGATTTCGATTTCGAACTCGAATTGATTTCGCGTGAGTGTCTGCTCGAGAGGTGCTCAGTTTTCTCAATCCCGAGCCTAAACTCCACTCCAGGCGGCATTAGATGGGGATTGCGAGCTCAAACATACAACAGTTGCTGCTGTTGTTGGTGTTGGCTATCAGCTATCAGCAACTGTTGCTGTTGCTGTTGTTGTTGGTGTCGGTGTTGGCGCTTTGAAGCGTCTCGAAACGATTGCAAATAAGCCAAGCGCAATTACAAATTACATATTTACTTTATTTACCTCTACACACTACAAATCAATCGCCGCAAATGCCAATGCCAATCCAATGCTCCCCCTGCCACCCCTACCTATGTCGCGTCCACTCGCTCGACTGGCTTATCGCTGGGATCATAAATCAGAAGGCTATCTAAACTTTAGACTCTGTTTTTTTTCTTACCTCTGCTGATAAATGACATTTAATTGGTGCTCGCTCCAGACCCCAGCACGTTTTCACTTTTTAACAAAAAAAAAATCATATGAAATATATATATATTTCTATACACATATATCAGATTCACACATTCCTTACTATCATAAACCAAAACCAAATTGAAACTCGAATTCGTTTTCTGTTTCCATTTCAATATTATCTCTGGGTTTTGCAGAGTTCCTGCCTGCTTTTATGATCCACGGTAGAAGCTTCTTTATTTGCTTAAATATTTTTGTGATTTTTTGCTGGAACGCTTCGATAACAAGGGCTAGAGAGAAATATAAAACGCAATTGCGCCTATATAATGATAGAGACCACAATTTCCCTTTATTGACCAATATAAAATGGCTTATCGAGTGTACTCAAAATATCGTTGGATACTGCGACTATTTTAAGCCTAGTTCCCATTTCAGTTCGCTTTCGACATAATTACAGTTAGCATAGTTTTTTGTTGGCGTGAGAAGAGGGGAGAGGGGGGTTTGGGGCAGAAAGTTAATTTCGTATATTACATATGACGGGCAGAATCCAATTTTAGCTGGGGCTGTAAACTGTCTGGGAGTTGATATCACAGCCATAAGCTGATATCGACTGGTAGCGTTTATGACGCTCGAATGCGATATATATATCAATATCCTATAGAAATCGCAGTACCTCACACCTGAATGGCGAAATAAAGCACAGCTGGCTGAGTAGAGGTTAGGAAAGGTCTTGCGAAAGGTGTTATGAAAGCCGTTGACTGTATAAGAAGTGCTTTTATTTATATGCAGGAATAGCTGGCATAGATTTAAATAAAATATAAGACTATATAGGATGTATAGTATGATATAGATGTTTATCTATACTATACCCAGGTAGAGTTAGTTAACTTCTTCGACAAGCCTCTATAAAAATATATTATTTTAATTGTAATCAATTGATCATATATCATTCGACATCATAAACTGAGACTCTGTCTCTCTCTAACTCTTTCTCTCTTAACACATCAAAGATCCTTAACAATATTTACATATATATTAAAATTTGACAATCTGGTTCCTTTTTTTTTTGGTTTTCGAAAATCTGTTCCAATTGCGAGAGCTTGGAACGTGACGGGAAAGTGTTAAGAGTGCTTAGGAGGGGTCGAAATTGATTTTTCTTTGTCAAACATGGCCAAGATAAGGATAAACCGAGTAAATATAATCGGATCATAAATAAAGCTGGACTGTGTTTTAATGTGGCATCAACTAGGTAACTCTCTCTCAGTCTCACACTCTCTCTCTCTCTCGCTTCCTTTGCGGTCGGCTCAACGAACTTGTTGTTCTTGTTGTTGTGTACTTATCGGTTGTTGTTTGGTTGCTTTTACGATACTTTTACTCTTTCAATTTTACAACTGGGCGAGGATATTGACATGTTTAGATGTCGTTACCTATTTACCTTCGGATCGTAAATCATAAAGCGTGTGCGGTGTGCGGTGCGCGTAGTTATTAGCGATTGGGCACATAACATGAACGAGCGGCCACAACAGCAACGGCAACGGCAAAGGGAACGGCAGCAGGAACAGCTACAAATGTATCTTGCAGATACATAGATACATGCTCTACATATGCACATACATAGGTAGACAAGGGCTGACTGCCCTTTTTGGTATCTTTATAGATTTACAATGCCCAATTTTCGTCTACTTGGGAGAAGTTGAAAGATATATGACAGGCGTTGAGCGCATATTCGATGAGTTGCCAATGATTACGACGTGCGCCATAAATATTTCATAAATATTGCTCTGATTTTCGTTGCGACAATTTGTTATTGATCAATAATATACGAGTGCCAAAGGTAGCCAACGACGTAAGCTGCAATAGGCAACGACACTGCGCGAAAAATCGAGGGGCATTTCTGATTTCAATCATGATCTATATCAACTAAGTTTAAAATTTAAAATAAGAACAAGATAAGAAGAAAAAGAAGACAAACGAAATAAGAAAAAAAAAATAAATAAATCTTTAAAATATAAAATATTATTTTTTTTAATTAAAAATAATTTATATAAAAATTAAATATTATTTATATGAATTTTAAATAATAATAATAAAACTAAATAGATAAACTAAAATTTAAATAAAATTAAAGACTATAAAAAATATAAAAAATTAATTAAATGAAATAAATAAATATAACAAATTAAATATAAATTAATAATTAAAAGAAATTTTTGTTCATTGTTTAAAATATAAATAAAATAATAATAAAAAATGTTATAGCTATAAACTGATTTATTATCAGTTTAATGATTATTTTATTATTAAATTCTTTTTTTCATTTTTACACAAATTAAAATTCTCATTTGCACGGCTAACTAATTACCTTTGGCACTTTTCGCTCAGTGTACGCGCATTGCTGGTGTTATTTTAAAGAGTTGTTCAGGCCGAGTCGCTGCGCGAATGCCCTACAATGGCGACACGTGTTAAGCCCCCAAGTTAATCTTTTTATTATTATTCCTTATTTAGTCAGCTTCGATTGCTGCTAAGCCACTTCAGATTACAAAGCAGGCAGTCATCGTGATTGCTTGAGGTCTTTTTCAGAATTCCTCGAGCTCGAACCAGTCACATTCACAGTATTTTTCCAAGAGGTAGCAGCTCTGGTGTATCGCCCAAGCCGCACTTGGAATTCAAACAGTTTTTACATGCGTAAATTTTCGAGATAGTCGAAGCCCAATCGCTTGGCTGATTAGAGAGTTCGAGTTATATATATACATATATATAGAGTCGATAGGATATTTCGATTGCTTTTAATTGATTCGAATCGCTGTTCAATTGTTTGGTGTGATTGAAAATGGCTTAAGAATTTATTGTCGAATTTATATCGCCTCAACTCGCACGCCATAAACCCAGTTAATCTATCTGCACATAAATTATTTATATATATTTTTTAGGGGCATTCCGAAATTTCGTACACCTCTCTGGCACTGATATCATTTGGCAACTATGCGCAGCTGCCTGCGCTAGGCCAGATCATTTGCCCATATGAATCAGTGCGTTAGCTTCTCTGATTAGACCATTTGATCTCTGAACTCGCTCGTGTGTTCGACTCATCGTCTAGCCCCCACTCTCTCTTCATCCCCCCTCTCTCTCTCTCTGTTGGGGTGGGCGACAATTTTAATTTATTTTAATTCGTGACTCACTTTGCGCTACGGTAAACGTAGCCCCGCACCCGAAAGCCTTCTATGTTTTCTATGCGTTAATTGCATGAGGGAAGAAAACAAAAACTGTTGATCCACTCGCCACAAGCGACAAGCTTAATTGATGTCTTTACTTAATAGGAAATCGAGACGGAAATTACTTAACTGACCTTTAGTCTGGTCGAGGAATTAACGACAATTTGAGCGCTTACAGATCGCGGCAGCTTGAACTGAGCTTGAGCTGTTTGCTATGTGCGTGAGTCGACTGCTCTCTGCCAGACACGAGTAATAAGGACAGGGAGCCTAAGCAAAAGGATTCACCTATCGGTTGGGGCAGAATCATTCGCCTGCATCTCTCTCCCCCCGTGAGACTGTGCCTTCGTCTGTTCATTGTGCTCCCCTTCTGAGTATCTGCTTACCGTCTGCCCTACCACCTGACCTTCCTTCCTCCCTACCTCCGTCGGACCCTCCGTCAGACCTTTGGCATAATCATGCCAATCTAGCATAGCTTGATAAACTTTTATTGAAACTACCTTGGTTGTGATTCTAGTCCTATTTGCATAGCTCTCAGCATTACTCTTGTCAAAGAAGACTTTTAAGCCTTCTATGAAATAGAGGAAATTTATCTATCTACTTATCCCATATCTATAATATTTATACATAAATTCCCCTTTTCATTCACCACCAAAAAAATCTTTAAAATTCATTTTCCCTAAGTTCTCGCAAGCCAATTTAATTAGATTTGCTTTGCAATCCGTTGAGATTTTTTTATGATACTTATTTAAGCCCCAGCAACGGCGCGCAATGAGCGGAGCGGGAGCTGGTCTGTGGGTGGGGGAAATCCTTGCGATGATTGTGAATTGGCGACAACTCAGGACAGCGCTCCGCCTGGCCAATCAGTCAGCCCGGGCTGAGGCAGCGCCACAGACACTCGGGAAATTGTGGAAATGGTGAAAAGCTTGCGTTCGCCAATATATTTGACCAAAAAAATATCTCAACAAACAAAGCGAAATTCATTTTGCCAGGCAGCAGAACACAGAAAAAAAGAGAAGGAGAAACAGAAGGAAAATAAAAACAGAGGAGAGAAAAAGCCAACAACATGGCAAAGCAAACGCATAGAGAATGTGAAAATGGTGAAGAGAAAATGCGGAAAACGGAGCAAAAAACGTGGCGCGCCAAACGGAATTGAAAATTCTGCACAGCTATGTGTGAGTGTGTGTGTGTGTGTGTGCTGTGTGTGTGTGTGAGTATGCGAGTGTGCATGTGTGTGCGTGTGTTTGTGTTTGGGCCATATCCATGTCTGTGCCGGGCTCAAGCTGTGGAGCTAAAAACATATCCGCTGGATACATGTAATACCGGTAAATGAAATCCGCTTGTCGCTGCTGTTGTCTGTGTGTGTGTGTGTGTGTGTGTGAGTGTGTGTATGTATGTATATTTATATATATATGTATATGTGTGTGTGTGTGTGTGTGTGCACACAGAGCATGGCTGGCACGGCACACTCATTCATTCATTCATTCAATGCTCATATTCGAAAATTCAACTGCGATGGCGACGACAACTGCCCTCACATACACACGCACACTCACATACACAGAGCGCACATACTCACACATACACACATATACATGTACATATATGCCTGCCTGTATCTATGAGCTTTGTCCAGTTTGGCTTGTCCGTGCGCATTCGTTTCCGTATCTGTGGTTCGCTATGGATTTTTCAATCCCCGATATCCATTTGTCCGCCATGTCCACACGGAAGATTTGCACATTAAGCGCCACACACACACACTCTCACATACACACATACACAAACGGAATAATGAATATTTTTCGCCCCCTTTCGAACATTTTTTTCAATTAATCTGACATTGTTCTGGGCCACGTTGGCGGCTTTTCGGCCATTGTCAGAAATGCAATATTTTAAAATCTCACATTATTCAAATAATTTTTACAACAATTTTACTGCAATCGAGCGTGTGTGTGAGAGAGAGAGAGAGATCGGTGTCTGTGTGTTACAGAGATCTGTGGCAATATTTTTAATTAACTTGGGAATATGAAATGTGGCATTCGGGAAAAACTTTGTGATGCGCGCATCAGATGCGCTGCAAAAGGACTGGGCTAAAGCTCAGCATATATACGGAAAAGGGGCTTAAAAAGGGAACTATATACATATATTGAAATATATATAAATAGAAAGAGTAATATAGGTTGTTTATAGTAAATTTGAAAAATGTTATATACAGACTTACTTTGATTTATATTATTTATAAATTATATATAATAAATGGGAACTAATTTATTAAATATATTGTTATATATAAGAATATGTATTTAGTTTTAATAATATATATATTTTCAAAAATTTAAATCTTTTTAATAAAAATATTTATTATAAAATATACTTTTAAGCTTGATAATGTTTTTATTAATAAACTAAAGGTATGTAAAAATTACTCAAATTTTTATTTTAGTTAAAAAAAAATTAAATTTAAATATTCTGCTATCACTTTAGCTTATCCTTTCTATATTCATTTTATTTAACTAAAATAAAAATAATATTAAAAATATATAAAATATATATTATCATTTTATATCTTTCATATACTCCAATATAAGGTTCTGTTGCACTTCTTTGAGGAATCATGAATTTATCTATTTTAAAAACATAAATCAATCATAGTTGATAGTAAAAAAGTCTGATTATGTTTTGGAACACATTTTGAAATCAGAATTCAGGTACAAAATCAGTTTTATTAAGGTAAAAATAATATTAAAAGCAAATAGTTGCATTAATTTGATTTTTGGATTGTGCAAAGATTTGTCTAAAGTTTCTTTAATATTGCTTGAAGCTGCAATTTAAGATAAGATGAAAGATTATATGATAAAACATAAAAAATAATTTTAATTTAATTTTTATGGCAAAACATTTCGTGTCTGAAAAAGTAAAAAGTAATTGCATATAACTATTTTTATATAAATTTTTCTGCAAAATATATTTGAGATGTGTAAAAATCAGATTTTTTTCATTCAAATATTTTTTATAAATTTTCTTTTCATCTTGTACACGTATAGAATACATATATATATATTTACTATATATTTGTAGGGTGTTTTAGTTCAATTTTTATAATATAATACTAATTTTGAAAGACTGTGAAGTATATAGTTTTTATTTTAATTCTCAATTTGGGCATATTTTCAATGAAATTAAAAAATATATGAAAACGTTTCACAGACATTTCTCTCCATTAAATGAAGTAAAATATTCACAAAAAATAATTCAAGCAAAAGAAACTGTTTTAAAATAATAAAAAAAATCTTCACTGAGTTTCACACACACACACACACACACACACACCTTTCACCTTTCTATAGATATTCTTGAATCTGAATCTTTTAGCTTACCGTCGGTATTGCGCTTCTTGGGCAGCACCGCCTTGAAGGCGGACATCGGCGCGTAGTCATGTGGCGAAGTAGCCGCCGCTGGCAACTGCTGCTGCTGCTGTTGGTGTTGCTGGTGTTGGTGTTGGTGTTGCTGGTGTTGGTGGTGGTGTTGCTGGTGTGCATCGACTGTGATTTGGGCTGGCTGCATGCGCTGGTGCAGCAGCTGCGTGGGCGAGGGAATGGCGGCCATTGTGGTCAAGGTGCTGAGATCGCGCACCTGCAGCGAAGCACCCGAGGTGGCTGTGGGGGGCGACGCGGACGCTGAGGGGCTGGCAACGAACGGGCCGCCGGGAAAGTCGGCGGCAATGGCGGGCTTGAAGTTGCCCAAGCTGTAGTCGATGGGCAGGTGATGCTGCTGCGTGGGCGGGCCGGCCGAGGCAGCCGAATGCACCAGATGCTGATGCGGGCCGGCAGGCGCTTGCATCTTGCCAACGTTCATGGATTCAGTTTTTTTTCGCTCAAAATTGTATGTAGAATTTTTTAGGTTTTTTTTGAGTGTTGGTAAACGTTTAGAGGTATGGTTGTTGGGACACACGCGACGGCATGGGCAGCGGATACGGATGCGGATGCGGATGCGGATTTACACGCGCAATGGCAGATTTGAATTGGCTTTTATCAGACGGCACGCGCGCCAAGCAAGCAGCTGCTGGGCTGTTGTATAACTGTTGTGTTCGGCGTCATCGAGCGGACTAAACCCGTAAAAGTTAATCACGGCCGGTCGCTGGGCGCTGAGTTGGAAGCCATGGAACGCGGCTGGCAGACGCCGGCGCCAGCTGAGCCTGACGCTGAGAGTGAATCTGGCGGCTGACAGCGACTGCGGCAGCGGCAGCAGCAGCAGCAGCAGCGAGTGGCTGGCTATGCACTTGACACGCCACGCTGAGTACGTGGACCAGGTGCGGGGGTGGCTGGGCGGCTGGCTGGCTGCTAGCTTATCGCAGCACGCAAATTCGACGACTATTCCAATTGTTGCGATTCCGATTTCCCAGCCAAGATTGGAAGAAATCAAGTTGAGCGTCGACTGCGACTGCGACGGCAACGGCGACGGCGACAGCGGCAGCGACAGTGCAGCTAGCGCCAGCGAGAGGCTGGGAGAGCAACTAAAACAAATACTCGCACTCGCACTCGCACTCGCTGCGGTTACAGTTATTCGGCAAGTGTGAAGTGAGCGAGCGACCACACATAAACGAACCGTCTGTGCGCCACAAAGCACAGCAACTGACGAACGAAAGCAGAAGCAACGACAGCGACAGCGACTCTTTGCGCTCTCTGCTTTGATAAGTGTGTGAGCAAGGCGGCACCCACCACCAGAGGCACCCCAGTGACGTGTGCGAGCGAGACGCCTAGCTGCTGCATGCATTCCAGTTGGAATCACAGCTGGAAGGCTGTGTGGCCCACCACCATTGCTGCATGCGCGCGCTCGCTCGCACATACGTGCGCCTGACAACCAGCTGCTAGCTGTGCTCCTCTCGCGCACTGAGCAGCCTGTTGATTATTGGGCTACGCCCAGTTTCCAAGCCGTCACGCTTAATCTGGATTTGGCATTGCCTTGGTGCTTGTTGTTGGTATTTTTAGTGCGCATACCGCTTTGATTCGTTCAAATCAATGCGCCACTCACGGGCCAAGGGTGTGGGGCGGCGGCACGGGCTGGGCCAGTGTTTGGGTCGCCTTTGGTTTTGCGAACGCTCTGCTCCTCCATGGCCAGCGAGCATTGTAATCGCCGTTGTCTTTGCGCACTGCGTTCCATTTTCTAATTTGAAGTGCTTTCCGGCACCTCACTCAAGTGCCTCGCTCACAATTGACTTGGGTCTGCCCCTCTCCCTCACCCTCACCCTCTCCCTGCCCACAATGGCACCATTAACTTTGCGACTTTGAGTTGGCAATCCCCCACGGCTCCACATTCACTTCCAATTCAATCGTGGCTCCCACCAAATCGATCAGAAGTGCTTTGAATTGTTAAAAAGCGAAACGAACCAATGGCAGCTGCCCATCACCAGTGGCAGCGGAGCGAAAGCCAACCGAAGTGGCTTCAATTTATTTGGAGAGGATTCACGCATTATAATATGTATAATATATAATATTATTGAGAGTGCATAATCGAAATCAAAAAGAGCAAAGTCTTTCCATAATATACCAATCAGAATATACTTGGGATAGGGGCATTTCCTTCTCAATTATTGTTTCTAATGGCGAGCTCTGGATAATAATATGTGGATAATAATATGAGTAATAGTCTATAGGGAGAAAGAGAGAGATAGGGAGAAAGAACGTATGGATATATGCATGTGAGTAAGAAAGGGAGAGAGATATATATATATAAATTTTTATAGTAGCGAATTACATTCGGATTTGAGACTGAGTTCATTCTATAATCCATTATCGAAGGCCTAGTTATACAGTTCTGCTGACCTTGATGAAACATTCAGCTTCAGTACAGGCAGGAATCCCTATATGAGGTATGTATGATTATGTTTGCCTAGAAACTATGTAAGTCCTCAATTACTTAGAAAATGATTAGTAAAAGGCAAAGCTCAGCGCTGATCAGACTTCACACATAGAGTATTGCGTAGTTAGTAACACCCGATCACAGCTCACTCCACTGTAGCCAGTGCATCTTTGAGTTTTGATTTGCTTTTAAAAAGTGCAACTAGCGAAAGCAAATGGAAATGAGTTTGTCTCTCGGATGTCAGCCAGATTTGTGGCTGTCTAATTGAGTCTTCAGCGAGTGGGGCTGGTCGACTGACTGAGGCTGCGAGGAGGCTAAATTTAGTGTGTAATTCTCTGATGGCAATCGTTGCCATGTGTTGCAGATGGCGCCCGCTGCCAGTTGACACAAATATGTAATGTGGGGATCTCTGGGAGCTCAGCTCAGAAAATCTGTGACGAAAAGCTTGGTCGGAGGGAACGGGAGCTCATAACACTTATTTATGTGACCGTTGAAATGGGAGCATTAGCTGCCTCTGTTTGTAAATATTTGTCATAATTTGGTAGGGGAGCGAACACATGCTCCCATCATATAGGGGCTCCATGGGGGCGCAGACAGCCAGACAGCCAGACATCCGGACAGCCCGACATCGTCTCTGCGGCCTTCAGTTCTTCTTGCTGCGTAAGTGTTGCTCCGCTCGGTCGGGCTTTTAATGTCGCAATTAAACGCATGACTTTTTCAAAATTAGATGCTTGTCAAAATTTATTATTTATGACGACCCAAAAGCTCTCGCTGTCCGCATTTGGAGATCTTAAAGTATTAGTCTAGCCCCACATTCCCCTCACTTCCATTTTTTACATAGAGCCATCAGCTGCAATGAAAATCTGTGACTTGGTGCGTGGGACTCCGTTTCCATTTGTTCCCACATTCAAATGTGGCTCAAGAGCGAACAAATTTGTGCGATGTGATGAAATTCGAAAGATTCTGAAATAGAAATTGAAACAAGCTTTGAAAATATTCACAAAATTGGTTTTGATCTAAAAATGATCAAGTATGTTGATGTGGATATTTGTTTGAATTTTCTTATAATATATAATGACCTATATAATGATATATCTGTACAATAGAGACTAATGAGGCTCATATAAGGATATTAAAATATATATTAAATATATTTTTAAAAAATATATTAAAATAAAAAAAGTCTATATATATTATTATTATTTTTTCTTCTTCTTTTATGACTTTAATGACAATGCTTACCTATAGCAAAGAGGAGCGCACCGTCTTGAAGGTTAATGCGGAGTAATGTCCGCTTAGCAGTCGTGAGGCAGTCCAAGGTAGAGCAGTCAGTCATCACCCAAAAAAGAGAAAAAAAGAAGTTATTAGTAAAAATATTTTGAAATTGTCATATTGATTATTAATTTACCCTTTTCTCGGCGCGCTGTAAACCTATAAACAGTTAGTATAAGAAATACGATATAATGTATAAAATATTGTTGATATATGTTTGGATTGGTTACGTTGTACTTTGTTATAAATGTTATGAATTTTATATGATATTTCGCTGTGAATCGTGACGTGCATTAAACGAACCTTGACCACGTTCAGCTGGGAATATATGGCTAAGTGACGGAAATGTAGTCACTTTTGAGGCAATCTCTAGTTGCTTGACTTAAATATTAAATACAATTTTAATGAATGAGCTATAGATATATGTAAATATATTAAAAATCTTTTTATTTACATTTTATTTTAATACTAGAAAATGTTTAAAAATACAAGTTCATAATAATAATATTAAAGTAATCGATTAATTTTTATGATATAATAATATTAAAACTAATATTATACCAAAAATATTAAAATATAATAAATATATTGTTCATATATATAGAAAAATAATTTTCTAAATTTATAAGAAATTTAATAAATTGTTTTCCTAGCTTTTCCAACACTATTCAGTTCTTATTGAAGTTCCTCGCTGCCTTCCTCTAGAGATAAAAATTTCATTAGTCACTTTTAACATTTTCCTGATAATAAATGAAGTAATGAAAATAATTATGCTATACTGGAAACTGTTGCAATGCATCGGCAAAAGTAGCTATAAAAAAATATTACGCATACGCCATGTTGACCGCAAGGTAACCGCTGCAGTTTGTTATGGCAGAATATATAAAAATTAAAATATATAATTTAATATATATATATTTCTTTTATATACTTATGCTGTTGACTGGAAGAACGTTGGCTTCGACTGCCATAAACGAGCTGAAATGAAGTTTTACAGTGGCAATAAAATATATTTTTGACATGAATTTTCAATCAGAATTTTAATAGCCCTTAATAATAACATGGCTATCAGTTATCAGCGTCCAGCAATCGGTTATCAGAGTAATTTTCGATACCGGAGAAACTTCAACCGCCACCAGCGAGCCACGAAAGCCGAACGACGGCTCAGCTCAGCTCAGTTTCGACAATCAGCAAAAAATGTCGAACTGATTGCCTCGTGTCGTCGACGTTTCGCCGGCTCTCGGTTCGCATGAGGTGAGGTGCTGTTACCTCTGTGTGGTGGCAGCTATAAATAAATTATTTATAGCACTGCGACTCCAGTTGGACATAGCGGTTCTTGTTGATTTAGTGCCTCTTTGTAGATCGATAGATGTGTGTGCAATGCCTGGATAGATCTGGATGCATAAGCGGGACTAGCCTGGGCGACTGCAGCCCGAGGTGGGTCGAGCCTCCATGGCTGGTGGTGTGTGGTGCGTGGTGCTTATCTAATCGTTGGCAATGGTGGGTCACACACGGCTCGGACTGAACTGAACTGCGCGGCTGATAGGCCCATATATAACGCCCAGAGGCGGCAGATTGAAATAAAACTCCGCTTTTATAGCCACCACAAACCCCACCCCACTCCACACCACTCTGCAGTCTCTAGCCGTGCCACGTCAATATTTATGACACGATTTACACAAACAGCAATTTGTATTGTAATTATTGACTTTTATTTCCATTTCCCTTGCTTCGCACTGGAAGCCAACGAATTGTGACAAAAACTCGAATCGAATCGAATCGAATCGAACTCGAACTCATTTGAATAGTTTAATCAACTTTAAACTCTGCTCAGAGGTATTATTCATATATAGCCAACTATATATATGTATTTATCATTCAGCTCGGCTGCAGCTTTGTTCATTGATATTTGTTTAATTTACAACATGTAACTGCGGCATACGTCTGTCAACAACTCGGAATGCCTCTATCTGACGTTGCGTTGGCGACGTTTAGTCTGCGAGTTTCGCTCCGGATTACCTTCTCATCGAAATAAATGTCTATATATATGTATATGTATATGAAAAGCCCACATTTATTGATAAGTTATAATTATTTTTATGATTCAGTTCTGTTTGCTCCACCTGCCTGTGCCCTGCAGATAAAGGGCCAGCTACACGAGTCCATTCTCCATTGTTTATTTAACGGATTAATCGGGGATCTGATGAGCACGATCGCACTACTTCATGGTAAATATTTGACTAAGTGCGCAGAAGTTGTTACCGCATGAATAAACTTAGTTGGCTTAGTTTATACCTGGTTGAAGTTTGATACTTCAAGGCGTAAGGTTAAGCGGAGCTTACAATCCGAGGAATGTATCTCAAAGCGCATAAAGTCTATGAATATATATGCTCTATTAGCCCATATGATCTCAATGATTTCATCATATAGTAGAAGTATGGCATGATTCATATTTGCTTCATTTGCGATCATCCACACATTGCAAAACATTTAACCTTCATATATAGTTAGCTTGCTAAGTGTAAGTCTTCGTACTCATCTGGGAAAAGTTAGTCAATCACTAATCCGATAAGAATGAAAAGCTAACAACAAATTATTAAGTCAATGTCATTGGGTGAATGATCAATCAATCAGACAGCAAAGCTGTCATTCAATCAATCAACCAATCAGTCAGTTTACTTGTCAAAAACAGTATTCAAATCAATCACACAGATATATATATATATATATATATATATATATATATATATATATATATATATAATTTATAAAATATAATTATATATAGATATAGATAGAGATAGCCAATCAGTAAATAGTCCATCAGTCGATGCATCATCAGCATAGCTCTCAATCACTCACTTGCGCAGTCAATCAATTCATTATCGAGTCAATCAATCCGTTTACTAATAGTTGATGAAGGCATCTTCAACGAGATGGTCAATCATTAAGTCAGTCAGATACTCAGTCAGAGATTCATTCAGTTGGTTCTGCAGTCAATCAGTCCATTGGTAAGTCTCATCATTCAATCGGATGGTCAATCAGTCAATCATTATTCATTCCATATCTCTCTAATCCATCAGAATAGTATTCCATCATTCAGTTTATTCATTAGTAAGTCAATCAGACTGCCAAGCAGTTAGTAGTATTGCTTTCAATCAGTCAATCAGAGTAATACTACTTATAACTTACTGCTTATACTATTATTACTACTCATCCAGTAATATGGTTTTCTAGCCCAAGTAGTCCGTTGGTCAATCAACGAATCAAATGAATTTCAATTCAAAATATAACTCAGTCAATCAGCTCGAAAGTATTCACACCTGAAAGTGAATCAATCCGAATCATGATTCAGCCAACTCTGTTTCCATTTTGTCGATCAGGCCAGATTTTGATTGAAATTCAAACGAAATAGTTGCAAATGTGTGTATTTAAAGGGTTTTCTGTTGTTTTTCTAACCGCGCGACTCAGCGCAGCCGTCGCAATCCCAACGAGAGCGAAAAAAAAGCAAATAGAAAAAGCGAGAAGAACAACAAATGGTGTCCAAAAGCTAATTACCGAACAAACGAATTCGATTGAATCGATTGATTTTTCAGTGGGCAACAAACAGATAAGCAACCATTGCGCACCGATTAAGATTTGTTATCTGTGAAAACAGAGGCGCAAACGCAATCCCTACCATGCGCAGTGCCCCAAACGCTGTGATTGGGTCAGCCCCACAGCCGAGTGGGAGGAGCTCGCACGCGTCTCACCTCGCATTGGTGGCGCCGGCGAGCGTGTGTCTGTGTGTGTGAGCGCTTATATCGGTAACTCTGCGTGTGTGTGTGTGTGTCTGTCTGTGTGAAAGAGGTAAAGTAGTGCAGCCATATCCAAAAAAAAGTTCCAGTTGCTGTGCCATGTTGGGGCGGAGCCAGCGCGCAGTGCCGAAATCAAGGTAAAACAAATACAAATCGAACAAAAATATTTGCACACTACACGAGCCTGTCTAAAATATATATAAATATATGTATATATATATCCACTTATATATAAATTTATATATGCTATATGTTCTACTCTCTGACTCGCTTTAAATAATTGAATACTGATTTAAATGTCAACATTTGCTCGCTCGCAATCCCATCTAAAGAAATTGTTTTTTTTTTCCCCTTTTGTTGTTTGTTTTTATTTAAAGTGTGTCGCAAATACATTTGTTATTATTCTCCTGTGTTTATTACGTTGTTTCTTGTTTATCAACTCGAATCGGCAACACATGCTGATAACGTTCAGCCCATTGAGGTTTATTCCGTAAACGTGTTTAGTATTTTAAGATAATCCAAGCAGCTAAATACGCCAATTTCCGTGGGTGGAAAAACTATTGTCGGAAGTTTGAAAAAAATTATATTTAGTATATTTATATTATATTGATCAAATTATTATATATGCATATAAAATATTTTAAAATTTACTTAGAAAGTAATTAAGTTAAAAAAGTGTTTAATAAATTATTTTAAAAAATATATATATTTATAAATTAAAAAATAATAAGTGCTTTAAGCTCTAAAAATATATTTTGAAAAATTCTCAAAAATTTTTTATATTTTCCAAAAATATGGTAATATTTTTTTCTTTGCAGCCAGTTTTCTCTTGTTTATTTTTCTTTCTTTATCACCTCTTATTTAAACCCAAATATTCGATATTTTGCTATTAAAAAATAATAAGTTTTAAGTACTCCCCAATTAGTTTAAATTATTTTTATTTTCTCTCTCTGTAATTCAAATAAATTTCGCTTCATTTGGTTCTCATACGCAAAACTCATTTATAGCTGCGCATAGTTCACATAGTTGAAACTAATTAGTTAGCAGAAGTTATATTTAGAAGCAGTTGAGCATATATGTATAGCAATTGTCCAGTGCAGAGGGAGAGGAAGGGAAGAGCGTACATGCTGATGATGGTAATCTATGTAATTATGCAGTTGCATTGTCAAAAGTGTCAGTCGGTTAGTTGAAAAGTCGCCGTCGCTGCGTTGCTCAGCTCCAAATCCCACGCCCACTCAGCAGCCGCCTCCGTCTGCAGCCAATCAACAGGGAGACAAACAGAATTCACACCCATTCATGGATGGCGGAGATCTCAAGCTGTGAGCAGCGGCTCATCATGCAATTAAGTGAACCACAGACAGAGGGACTGGGCGACAGAAACCCAAAGACCCGCACAAATGCGGATGATGATGTCATATAGGTCCGTTCACATACACATCTATATATGTGTATCTATCCGTCTATATATACATATGTATCTATTTAATAGTTCATGTGTACTCGCCCTGGTATTGGCAAGCACTGTTAGATGATCAAATGATTCCGAGACAAAGTAGAGTCCATTCGGTACATGGGTGCTCATTAATTTAGCCAGCCAAACGGCCAGCTAGCCAGCCAGTGAGCCAGCCAACAGCAGGCGAGCCGCAGCGAACGGCCATTTCCAGCTTCAGCTGTAATGTATCTCATGGATGTGGCCTCTGTGTATGTTGCTGTATCTGTTGCGTCGTATCTTCGCTGCGCTCGCAATCTAGACAGTGTGGCCAATTTAGTCTGCTTTGGCAAATCAATTAAATTCAATTAATCCCCCAACACTGTTAATGGAGCCTAATGAAAAGGGTGACATGGCCGTATCGCATATCCAAACCCCAAACGCCCACAGCCAGCAACGGATACACTGCGTTCCGGACTGCTGCACCCAGCTCTGCATCGCATCGCAGCCTTCGCAATTGATGATGGAGTGTAAAAAAAATCGCATGTCTGAAACGATTTGTGGTTTACACTGTCAACAATAATGCCGGTAAAGTCAAGCCCTCAACTTTACTTGAGTCCAGTTTTCGGAATTGATTTCGTATCTGAAGCATTGAGGGAAATTTTAGTTCTATTGTAGATTACTTTGAAGAGTGCACAATAATATGATCGAATCTTAGATAATATATAATAAATTTGATATTGTATTGATATAGTTATAATAGTAAATTTAATAATAAGAGTAAATATGATAATGAGACTGAGATTGAGAATGACACTGACTGATTGTCATAATATCAATAACAATGGCAATGATATTGATAGTGATAGGATCATTATTGACAATTCACAAAAGTAATAATAATCCCTTTTTTTAAATTTCGCTCAGTGTATTCTCTGCTAGCCGCTTCCCACAAGCTCCAACTTCAGCCGCATTCTTAATTGTAAAAATATCTTCTCCTTCTCCGGTTTTGATTCACTGCAAAATATTTCTCACGCTTCGAAGTTTGACATCTTCGAACTTTTGCATGATTTCAAATTTTAATTGTTCTTAACTGTTTTATTTTTTCTGCACTAAAAGACGTTTCCGAGCAAACAGCAATATCGCGATGCCAATTGAGAGCACGATGCGCGTCTCAGAGTGGAGTTATTTAGAACGACTTCGCATTGATGCCACAGCCGATCGCATTAAAGTGCGAGATAAACGAGTGAAGGAGGCATTTGAGGGTCTCTTTTAGAAGTTGGAATATATATTTGATCGAGTTGAGATATTTTATAGATATTTTTAGACTTGGAAATAATGAATGATTGACAACGAAGTGTACTGAGGAGACAACAATTAGGATCGAACTTTAAATGAAATAAATATTTAAATATATATATATATAAATAAAATTAAAATAAATGTTTAATTCATTTTATAAAAATAATAATAAAATTAAAATAAGTTACTATAATAAATTATGAATAAATATTAAATAAATATAAAATACATTAATTTTAATATAGCTATAAGCTTAAGGAGTATCAAAAGAAGCTTATACAAATTTTGATATTTTATTTCTCTTACTCTTAGGCTCACTCTGACATGTCTTCGGCTCGAGCGTTGGCAAACATAACTCGGTTAATCTGAAAATTGGCCACAACAAAACGACATATGGCGTTGCTGGGGAGTGAGTAGAGAAAAGGGTTTAGCGCTGGAAATACTTTGAAACAATTTTGTAAAATCATGAATAAATTTTGCGGCTAAATTGTTGCATAAATATTGAATCAACAACGAGAACGGGGCGGGGCGGGCGGTGCGGTGCGCAGTCACGTGCGGACCAAAAGCCAATGCCGAGCAACATACGGAAGCCCTATAATTATGGGATAATGTTCGATCAGCCACAGCCAGAGGGCTGGGGGCGGGCACGGGCACGGGCGATGGGATCAAAGGGTAAGTCTCGATTTCAGCGGCCCAACAAAAGGAACAATCAGCGCCGCAAGCGGCAGTTTAGCTACATATGTATGCAAACAGAGTTTGAATGATGCTAAACGATGCGAGTCCTGGCTGAGCCCCTGACAGTGCCAGTGCCACTGCCACAGCCACTGGTGAACCCCTTTTGTAATCGCTTTGCTTACGCCTCAGTTCACATGTGACAAAATAATAACAATGCAAAGAAAGAGCAGAGCAGGGGAAGGGCGCAGGCCACAGTCACTCTGACTGTGACTGCTGCCAAACTGTTACTCAAGACAATGCGGGCTAATGGATGCCGCAATGGCAACAAATTGAGCAGCCCAAGCCGCCGCGTGGGCAGATTGCGGGCGGGGGCTTGTCGCGGTGGAAAACTGGGTTAAACGGTAGGGGTAATTATTTTAATTACAGCGCATAGCGCTCGCTTATGCAAAAATAAAATGAAACGGGGAAAACGAATGAAAAGCTGGCACCTAATACGCCACCCGCTGACATATTCAGCTGTCAAAGGTGGCGATTAGAAGGTAGCTCCGCACCTTTACCTAAAGCTTTCCGTTACATGTTAAAGTAATTAACTAAATTACCAGTTCCACGTTTGAAAAGATAAACGAGCTGCAAGAGACACACACACACACAAACACCTATACACCAACACACACACACACACACAGCCACACACAGTCGTTCATTTTGTCAGCTGGCATAGAGAAATTCCCTGAAGAAATCATGCTAAAAACTATATAGTGCAGCTAGCCACACACATGTGAATGTCTGAGTGTGTGTATGTGTGTTGGCCTTTACCTGTGTATGTGCATTATTTGCATATTGTGTCATCAACAGTCCATCAGTTGTGTTTGCCTTCTGGGACTGTCAGCTGGGCACGCGTTCGACTTGCTGCTCTTGGCTGCTTCATTGTAAAGTTCACAGATTATTTTAGTTTCAGCTGGCAACTGACCCAACCCCTCCCTCCCTCTCTCTCTCTCTCTCTCCCTCTCCCTCTCTCTATTTCTTTTGCTAGTTATTAAAGTCATTTCGCTGACCATCATTACAGCTCACGCCCATTGTCCGTGTCCTTTGGCTCGTAAACCTAATAAGCTGTTGCGGCTAAGTAACGAGGTTACCAAGGTTTACCCTACTCACAAATACCTATGGGAGTTGCACACAGATACACACGCACCCACACATTTAGCCTTATAATTAGTGTATATCAGCTGGTGTTTATGCAAACTATACATTAGTGTGTGTGTGTGTGTCTGTTATAATAGGTCAATTAAATTCCTGGTAGACGTCATTTGCTCCAGTTGGAAGTTTTGGGAGATAATGAAAAATAATTCAAAACCTAAAAAACATGTAAAATTATTAAGTCAGTTTGAAAAGTTTTCTTTAGTTTAAATAACTAAAAATATTACAAAATATTTATAGAAATATATCAGAAAATTTCTAAACTTCATTTGGGGCCAATAAGGGCTAGCAGTTGGAGAGTTGATTCAGTAATAATATTAATAAAAATAATAATAATAATAATAATAATAATAATAATAATAATAATAATAATAATAATAATAATACTAATGATAATCATGTACTACAATAATATCATAATTCATCAGCTATAGCATATTTCGTCTTCAGTCTTTATAAAGTCGATCCGATACTTATCGATATTTATCGCTTTCAATATGCCTATCATTATTAGTCAAAGCAAAACACTGAATTGTTTTTTCAGACTTCCGCCCAAAAGTTTCGCTTGGAAACAATCTTTAATTCGACACTTTGATAGATCGAGTGATTTTCATAGAATATATTAGATCACGCAGTCGGCTCGATGAGACGAAAACTGGATTCGAAGGCGTTGCGTGGGTGTGTCGTCACTTTGCAGTTTGATTTGTTTCAATTGACAGAGAAATGTATCGAAGCGAGCATAGCTCAGCATACGCTCATGCGAGGGGCACCACTGAGTGGTGCAGTTTATGGTGGTTGCGTGACTGCTGGCCATCTGGCACTGCGATCACTCAGCCGGCCGGAATGACGCTGCAATCTGCAGCAGCAAAGTGTAAATTGTGGAAATGGAAAGTTAGGATCCGATCGAGAGCCGATGATGTTGACCAATTAATTGTCATTAAGCGTATTTGAAGATTTTTAATTAAAGCAAAATCTTCGGCTTAATTTAAATTGATCGCCATCATCAGACCCAAAGCCCTCCCTCTCCCCCCTCGACTATATTGTCCATAGCGCGGCGCAATCATGAAAGTAAGGACAGCTCTCCACCAAAACGAGGCTGAGCGTGGGTGCCATTGAACGTCAATATGAGGCTGATGAGGTCGGCATTGAAACCACAGTTTCGAAATTCCATAAAGCGAGACGTGCTTCAGAGTCAACAGTTATGATATTTACAAATTTTATTTTATTCTAAAATTGTTTAGGAATTAAATACAATTATCTTACTTATGAATGCACTAAATTATATTCAATATTTATTGTTTTTATTGATATATTTATATTTTTCTACTAATAAAAAATAAACAAAACTATTTTTTTTCTTTTTTTTATTTTTTAAACACATTTATTTTCCTTTTTTAATTTTTAGATATATTAAAATATATTAAATATATTTTGTTATATTTATTTTTATACATAAAATAAATACGAATATTTTACATTTTATTTTTGAATACACTAAAAAATTAATATTTATTTTTATATTGATTATTAGTATTAGTATTAATAATTTTACTATGTTGTTTTTAGTATAATTAAAAATTCTAAAATCTTAAAATTATTGTTTATAGAAATGTATTTTATAAACAATTTCTTTTTTTTTAAACATCCCTCAAGATATAGCTTACTAATCTCTTTTCGATGACAATTAATTATTATTTCTTTATATTTATATACATTTTTTATATATTTCTTGAGATACTTAATGTACTTTGCGTTTGTCAGTTAATCATAATTCTCATTGAGTGGACTTTCAATTGTTTTGCTTCGGCCGCTGGAATTGAAATCAGCTTTCACAGTTTTGACATAGAAGGCGGCACCCGAGAGGAGGCAGCAGCAGCCGTAGAAAACTTTTAAGTGACTCGTAAACCCCGTCAACCAGTTGAGCTGCCCCATTTATTTATTCATTTGCTTCAATTCGGCTTCTTTTTCGGCAATTCCGTGGGTAATTTTAATGTGCGCCTTTTTGATTGGCGGCGCATTTCATGTTCGGGCGTATTTCAGCTTCATTCATTGGGCTCGTTTCGTATTAAAATTTTTATTTTGCTCCAGCTAATTTAGTGCGCAATTAGGAAGGCCTTTTGTGTGGTTCCGCGCCGCGCGCTGAACTCTTGCCCTGCCCTCCGCCCCTCCCCCACACCCACGATATGAAACGAAAGTAAATGCTCCACACTCAGATATGATGATAAAAAAATAACAAAAAAAAAATAAAATAACACCCGTGTCAGGCTATGCAGATAACACAAGAGACCCAATCCAAAAAAGAGCTCAAATAATTGCCTGCCATATAGAAGCGGTTCAGAGTCCATGACGAAGTCTGTCACCTGACGACGCCCATTTGCGCAATGCCTTCAATTGATTTTCGTCGCTTTTATCGGGCGGGCCATGATGGCATTTGTTTGTTTTTATTTCGATTTTATTTTTTTCTGTTTTTTCTATTTGGCTTTTATCTGCGTTTGTTGGTAGTTGTTAAGTGGCATGTGAGCATAAAACCATAAATGAAATCTTTTAACAAATCGTTTGGTAGGTAAACCATTCAACTACTCGCACAATTCTCAACATTATATATGGCAGGATATGGCTATATGGCTGAAAAGATAAATAGTCAAAAGTGTTCGCGAAATGGAGGCAAATACACATATCTACTTTAACAGAATGGCGATTATAGCTAAAAGGGAATATTTTTTTGGGGTTTACTTTTGACAAATTGAATTTTAGCTAATTTATATATGGCTAGTTTCAGTTTCAGTCCGCAATGCCAGACCTAGTTGATTATTAGTAAATATACAAAATAATTATTTATTGATTACTTTAGCTCTTCTTTACAGTTCGACTCATTGCTTAATAATTTAAATAAAAATATTAAATATTTAATTTTCTGGATTTAAACTAAATTTTATAGAAAAATGAAAAAGCAATGATAATAAAATACTTTAAGTACTTATGGATATATAATATATTTAAATACCTGAAAGCAGTATATGGGCCCTCTGACAATGTTTGCCTGCCCCTGTCTATATATTTCAAATTTGGCTTATATCTTACTTATATCTAAATAAAGTTTGCCTATCAATAAGTCTTTAAGCCCATACTGAAACACTTCCAATTCTTAAATTTCATATATATATCCCTTTCCCAATATTTATGCCTTGAGTTGAGTTCAGTTGAAATGGGCATGTGTTGACTGTGGACATACATAATGCATGTGCAGCAGAGTTACGATTTTTACGGTAATTATTCATGCCAATAGCAACAATAACAGCAACAACGTCAAGTGCTAACTCAATAGGTAAACCAACACGAAAAGCAAACAAACAAACAGACAAAGCCGGAAGGACTCGACGAAGGACTGAAGGCAGACCCAAGTCCAAGTGAATCCCGTTTGCATACGAAGTGACGCTCGAGTGAGCAGCACTTAAGGATGAGCGGCTGGCAAGGACATGTGGCTATGTGGACGAAGCCATTACTTAATTATGATAACAGCCCAGCCTGGTCTCTCTCTTTTTTTTTTTTTTGGCCAAAATAGACAGACGGGAAAGGGTTAAAGCGCGCGAGTGGCCGTAAAAATTGCGCCACACCCAGCCTGGCCATGGGCATGGGCACGGGTTGAACATACGCCGCTAATAAAATAATAAATATCCTGACTGCCTAACCAGAAGCCTGGCTATATGTGGACCGCCCGCCGACACGCGCTGCGCTAGCGAAAATTGTCGAAATGAAAACAATTTCATCAGCCCGGGGCCATAGCCACAGCCAGGGATAGATTGAGGCACATAAAGCTTGAAAGAGTTTCACTCCAATTGCCATATTTTATGCCATCGCCTCGCGCCTCGCTTTTTGTCAATCGAAACGCAATTTTCATAAAACACACGTGCGGGAGTTGCGCTCGGCTGGCCTCTCCTCTGCTCCGTCAGCTACAAAATGTATATTTTCGCCATTTTGTTGCACTCACGTACGGATTGTCACCGGTGCGACGATATTCGCAATACCTGTTTGGGCCACGACTCCGACTCCGAGTCCGGCTGCTGTCGTTGCCGTGGCCGTTGCCGTTGCCATTGGCCCCAGCGGAGCACTTGCAAATGCGACCAAAGCACGTTCTGCCAAACTCTAATGACAGGCAAATAAATTTCATAGAAAATATATTTCGAAAAATTGATCTGACGTGTCACGCGAGCACTTCAGCAAAGCCAGGAGCCAGCAGCCAGCCAGCATCCATTGGCCGTGTCCGTGGTGGCTGGCCTGGTCAGCCGCATTGGCGACCGCAACAGTCAGACAAACATGTCCAGGTCTAAGCTATAATATACAGATACAAAATACAAAATACAAGATACAAGATACTCAATAGTTGAATATTTGTCCCTGCTGCATTCGTTTTGCTATTTCCTATTTGCAATTCATATCGCGCTCGTATCGAGTTACTAAAAGGATTGCTATTCATTTAGCATTTCCTTAGTCTGTTTATCTCAAAGAAGGGAAAGACTTTGGGATACTCTTTGAAATGCAACTATGGCCTCAGAGTAAGTCTGACGAACTATTCTGGTTCCATATTATATTCTATTTAATATAAAAATGTATATGTTTAAGTTCAATTGAGACTCGAGCAGACTATTCTAAACAGCTTCCTTATATTATATACCTACATTATAACAGCATGTTAAGCAATCCTCTCTTCATTTGACATTTAAACTCTTCACATATCAATTCATAATTTCGATTTGATCAAAACTTTAAGCCCAAAGTAATTCCTTACTTCTGGCAAAGAAAAGTCAAAAGTTGCCACAACGCAATTTCCCTGCAGACAATGAAATTTGATTGGGTCGAAAAGGGTTTTCGATTGTTTTTGCCAGTTGGCAAATAGAATTTTGCTTAAATTCCGCTAAATCGTGGTGGAGAGGAGGTTCGCGTGGCCAGAGGAGAGCGATAAGCAATAAGCAATAAGCTTTTTTATTGCCCATCTGAGGAGTATTTTATTGTTCATCGATGGAGCAGCCGCAGCCTCGTTGAATGTCAAATGCGAAAAAAGAAGATACAGGTAAATATAAAGCTACGACGGCTGCAGAGGTAAAAGGTAAAAGTATTGCGGCTTTCTGGCTTAACGTGCAGACAATTTGCTTTTGGCCACAGATCCGTTCGAGCCGTTCCCCGGAGGCGCTCGAGAGCGACATAATGAATTACCTTTATTGACAACTTAATGTTTATAGGTGTGTCGTGCTGTCGTCCTGGCCTACCTGGGCTAAGCACCGTTAATGGCAGCCTGGATAGGCTGTTGATGCGCCCCCACTCGCTGTCCCCAAGCAATTTGGCAGCGCGTCTCGAATAATTTAGTGAGCAGCCTTCGACTCCAATTGAAATCAACCAGCTCAACGATCCACCTGCATTATTAATGTCCTGCGGCAATCAATTGGCGTTGACATTCAGCTTGGGGGCGGAGTGGGAGGCATGGTTACCGTGCTCGTGCTCCTGCTCCTGCTCCTGCTCCAGCAGGATGCCAGCACACGCAATGCCGTCAAGTGTTCCAACTGATGTTATTGCTGCTTCTTTTTTGGCGCTTTTTGATTAATTGAAAATGAGCTGCTAATTAACAGTTCAGTACACCGAATTGACGTCATGCCGGAGCAGGGTTAGGTGTTTAGGGTTTTATTTTAAAGAATTTTTTCCATTAGCGAAATAGAAATGTAGATATCCTGTATATGAATGGGATGGATGGATTATGGCACATTTGGGCCACTTTCCACTCTCCGATTTGCACCATAAAGTGAAGCTAAAGATAAATAGATGTCGAATGAAGTAATTTCTTACAAAGTATTCGAACGCAGAAGATTAATACAACATTAAATATCTTCAAGCTTAATAAAATAATTGTACATTAATAATAATATATGAATATATAAGAGAAGTGATATTATTGTAATTTAAATAATCAATTAATTATATATACATAATAATAAATATTAATAAATAATAAAATATAAATCATAATAAATAATAATAGATTGTGCTCTATGCGGCATCTTTATACATAGGTCTAGCACTCTACACATCTAGAATATCCACATAGAACATGTAAGTTAATTCTGATATATTTGAACCGTAAAGAAGAACTTTCATTGCTTCAGTCTATATAAATAGCCCTCCCACACTTCCTTCTTCGAGTAAAACGATTTGGATGACGCCAGAAGCACACCCAGCGCGCAGCTAGCGACTTTTCCTTTATAAATAGATAAAAGTATAAAAATAAAGACTTCGAGTGAAAGGCAATTGAAGCGTTCTCAGCTGAATGCTTGCTTTTACAACTTTTTTCTTTCGCTCGAAATTTGTGGCTGGAAATTGCAAAGCGACAGCTTCGGGCACTTTCTTGAGACTTTTGCAAAAGTTCACATCAAAGACCCAGGCAGCCGACCTGTTGGGGCGGGGTGGCGCACGAAGCCCATCCAATGGGGTGTGGCCAGCAGCTGGGCGGAGTCAAATGCCATGTGCAGCAGCTTGTGGCTTTGTACCTGATATATAAACAGATATATATATATATATATATATATATATATATATATATATATATATATATATATATATATATATATATATATATATCTTAACTTTATATATATATATAACTTTGTATCAGAGCTAAAGCGCATTTAATTAATTAACCCTTTGCGTGCTCAGCGGTTACGCTTCAAGTCCTCCATGTTCAGTTCAGTTCGGTTCGGTTTCAAGCGCCTGTTTGTGCAGCGTGAACAAAACATTTTGCATACTTTTAGGAAGGATTTGCTGGGCGCGGCGCTGTCTTGGCGCTGTCTGGGGGCGCGGTCTCTGGCCCGGCAAATGCGCCAAATCACGTTGGCTCCACAAATATTGAGGTATTCTGCTTTGGCGCGTGCCTGTCCGTCTGCCGCCTGTCCGCCTTTCCGCCTCGCCACGCACAAATTAGCATGTCCACTCATAATTGTCCTTCCGTGAAGAGATGACCCGCTGAGATAACTGTCCATAGTTGTAACTGATTTGCGCTTCGTCTGCTCGTCTATTCCTCAGTTCAGCGCCTCTTTTACTTCCTTTCAGCATTTGATTTGCCATTTCGTTTTTATTCGACTATCGCGTGTCGCTAATGAGCGCAACTCTTTGCCTGCTTTTTCACTATCTGCAAAGGTTTCTACGCACGGATATTGATGCGATGCGAGTCCAAATGCCAAAGGCCTAACAAATGTCACGAAAATATCATTCGGATCGTAAACACGTTTTCGCTAGTTAAAGGATTTAACTTCTTTGATATATATATTTTAAATATACATATGTGGCTTAGTCAAAATTGAATCGGACTGGGTTAGGTGGAGGAAGCACAGCAGCGCTCTTCAAAAAGCATGTAGGAAAGGTATTTGTAAGTAATCATAAGGGCAAGAATAAAATTACTTTAATAGAAAATAAAATAAAAGAAAAGAAGAGAAAAGAAAAGAAAGAAAAACATGCTTTAACTATTCTTTAAATATATATTAGGGACTTGTCTATGCCTACCCATAAACACGTTTATATTTCATTTAAATATTCAGTCCACAGATTTCTCTTGGCCACAAAGCTGTCATTTCCTCATCCAAATAGCTGTGCATCTAAAATTGTTATTATTTTGATCTATGAAATAGCTAAACTGAAAAATAAGAAGAACAAGAAAGAGATGAGCTCGAGTGAAGAGTGAAATAAGAATGTTTCAGTTGTGAGCCAGCGACTGCATAATCCAAAATATAATAGAACTAAACTTCTAATTTTCTGCTGAAATATATAGTTAAGCTCCATTTTGACATGGGTTATATTAATGGTATATATATTGTATGCAAATGGTATATATATTATATGATAATAGTATATGTATATGATATTAGTATACATGATAATAATCATTATTCTACATGCTTAGAGCCTACATATGATTATAGAGCTATAAACGACAGCTTCAGGGACTTTCGCATTTGCTTCTGCTTAGCTCTATATCATTCGTTTTTATGTGCTGAAATGTTTCACTTTTCTATAATTGCCTGGGCTTGCCGCAATAACGCTAAATGTGAATGGGAATAGGAATGTGCATTAAAAAATGCAAATGATACACTCAAAGAGAGAGAAGAGAGAGAGAGAGAGAGAGAGAGAGAGAGAGAGAGAGATGGGAGTGAGAGTGAGAGTGGGACGTGAGTTGGCGTGGCATAATTAAGTGAGTATACAAGCGATAACAATCAAATGAAATAGGTGTAAATTTAATTTGTCTAATGTCTCAATTTGAATATATATGTGTGTATGGAGATGGGGATGGGGAGTGTGGAACAGATGCAAAGGTATGTTAATAATAATGGATAAATCGCACCCATGTCCATGCCGGAAATCCACCCTGAAACTGAGAAGGAGTCGGCATACGCATTAAAATTCGAAAATTGAAACACGTTTTGCTCACCTCTTGGCGCTTGGGCGCCCTGAGATGCTGCATAAGCTGGAGCATTTTAAAATTCAGAACACTTCGGCGGGTGTCATTTACAGGGCAACAACCAATTGGCAAGCGGAACTCGGGCTAACCGAATTTGGGCCATGTCAAAGTCGGGCGCCATTCGACGCATTTTTAAATGTTTCCTTGTCTAGCTGCCCCTTCGACCCATCCACATGCTGTGAGCTGGCATATCAGCTCGTCAATTGGATATTTAAATACAGGCGACACTTTTAATGGCAAAGTGACAAGCGAGAGTTGAGTTGGGGCGAGATGAGGCGAGGGCGGGTCGTGTTCAGCTTATTCCAAACACGTATCGGTCGCATCTCCTGCCTGCTGATAAATTCAATATTGAAAAGAAATAATTCAATTTTGACACTTGTCTTGGCCATGGCACAGAGAAAGAGAGAGAGAGAGAGAGAGAGAGAGAGAGAGAGAGCAGAGAGAGACAAAGAGAATGTGAGTTTACAAGGAATTCAATCTATTTGTACTTTAGACTTAAGCTTTTCTAAAAGGTATTATGCTATTAGATTTGACACTTGTCTTGGCCATGGAAAAGAGAGGAAGAGAAAACAGGCAGAGAAAGAGAGAAAGAGAGAGAAAGAGAGAGAGATATAGAGAGAAAAAGAGAGCGAGAGCATGAGAGTTATCCTGGTATCTAAATCTATTTTTGTTATAGCTATCACATTCAATTTGAGTTTTTTAATGAGAGCTTAAAATGAATAATTTAAAAATATAATGAATATATTTATACATATTTAACATAAAGACTATTAACAATTATTATTAAGACAATGTATACAACTATTACAATAATTTTCTTAATAGTATTAACTATTTAAACACGTTCTCCACTACTCGACTGCCCACCAGGAGATCAGGCATCCGACTGAACAAACACTGCTGCCTGCTCGCCTCTATATAGGACGAGCCAACCACTCGAACTCGAACTCTGCTCGTCGACCTGTTGCTGTGGCGATCGGCGGGCTGTCGGTGGGCTCGATGAGCTCTAGCTGTTGTGTGTGGCTCTGCCAATGGCTGTGCATTAGCTCTGCTCTGGCCCAACTGTTTTGAGTGCTCCTGATCTGACCCAGCTATTGCTGTTCTCTGGCTGTGCCTCTGCCTGAGTTCTGGCTCAGTTCAGGCTCTGCCTTGGCTCTGCCTGTGGAAATGCTTGTTTTTATATACATATATATGTATACATTTATATATACTAAATAATTAATAATATTAATATTATATTTTCTATTCTCTTCATGGATTTTCTTTGCATAAATTCCAAAAAAGGCAAGGGAAAATATTAGCTTAATTATCTTCTTAAAACTTAAATTCCAATCAAATTAATATTCACGAAGTCTCATACATTTAACTTTTTATAAACCAGAAATTAACAATTTGTATAGAAAATATCAAAAATACAAAATTTCTGCAGAACCTCATAATCAAATTTTACTGGAATTTCATTTGGTATGGATTTCATTTGATATAACGGATTAGAAGCTCTTGCGTCAGCAGTTTATGATGTGGCATAAAAACGTCTCATTTGGGACTCATTTAATCCGCCAAATTGTTTACACGCGCAACATTTCACCTGGCCCATCTTACAAAGCCACCCAAACCCAAACCCAAACGCAATCCCAATCCCAACCCTAACCCAATCGCAGTCGAAACAACCCGCAGTTGGTGAAACAATCGCGAATTTTGGAATTCGTTCGAAAATCGTTTAACGGTCGTTGGCTGTTTTTCAGCGACACCTGCGCATTCCCAATGCCACCGAAAAGATGGTGGTAAACCACCAAAACAAAAACCCACTCTGCACACGGCCAGGGCCACCCACGCATGACTTGCAACTCGACGTGGTTTTATTTAAAATCGAAAATGCGGAAACACAAAACGCGAAATGAAATGCAAAACGGAAAACGTTTCTTGATTGTGGCTGTGGCACATGGACCTCCGACTGGGATGCGTCTGTGAACGTGGAAATGGAAATGGATGCACTTGCCGCCAGCCGCAAGGTGTATGCAGCTGTATCTCTCTCTCTCTCTCTCTCTCTCTCTCTCTCTCTCTCTCTCTCTCTCTCTCTCTCTCTCTCTGTCTCTGTGTGTGGATGTGTGTGTCGCGCGGCAAACAAATAAACAAAGGGTTCAACAAAAGCAGCGGCCCAAAGTAATTCAAAACAAGCAAGTTATTGAAATGTTTGAGCGCAAAGGAACTCGGATTAACCACATCCATTTAGCCATCCATTCAGTCATCCATCTATGCAGCCCTTGTTGTCTTTGTTGTCTTTTACAGCAGCGCAAGTAGCCCCATTGTTTGTTTATTCACTCCTAAATGCCGAATAATCCGCGCATTAAAGAGCTTTTAAGAGACGAGATACTTGGATAGCAGACAGCGGACAGAAGTACATCAGAATATTTCATTTAGTTTTAATGAAGTGTTTTTTGCTGTCGAAAGGGAAATTTTATGTACTGTGAAAAGAGAATAAAGAGCCAAGTTGAAATTTATGACTGCTATTCAAATAAGTCAAAGTAAAAGGTAAAAGTTGAATTTCGTTAACAGAAATTTCCCTATTTTAAAACTGATTTTAATAATCAATTTTTGTTGGAGTTTTTGATAAGAAATATAATTTAAAAATTATATAAATAAAATAAAAATATACAATTTTAAAATATTTACATTTTATTTTTTGTGCTGTAGTTTATTTTTTTTTTTAATTCTTTGACAAGGCACAATTTATTTTTTAAAATTATAAATAAAATACTTTTTAGAGTTGTGATATTTAATATATGTATAAATTAATGAAAAATTGTTGGAATATTCGCGAAACATTAATAGAAAAATATATTCTGATTCGTTTTTACTATAAGAACTCGACTGATAATCAGTCGTCAGCAATAATAATTCTGCTGATGTCAAAGTATGTAATCTTCGAATATAACATTCAGCAAACGAAAGTATGAAAAATTATGTAGCATACTTTTAGGCTGTACAATTAAAGATAAACATTAAATGGAAACAATGCAAAATATGAATAAAAATATATAAAAATATAATAAAAATTGAATTTCAATTTTGAATCAACTCAATAAATTCAAGATCGCTTTCGTTCGCCATTCTACATTCTAGTCTAATTCTTAAAGATCCCACTGCAGGGCTCCAAATGCCCATTTCAAGTGATAATCGCGCTTATAAAAACAAATTAAACTTCCATTTGGTGCGCCGACTCGCGGGGAGTTGTCTAGTGCCAGGAGACGGCCAGGATGTGCCAGACAGCTCCTTGAGCCCCATTTGCTGCTGCGGCTTGCGGGTTGAGTTTAGCGAACTTCCGCTTCGCTTAAATGAAGTTAGCTTGTTGCGACTTATGCAAAAGTTTTCAATTGCCTTTTATTATTGTTGTTTGCCTTTTATTTTTATTGCTGCTGCTGCCGCCGCTCCTCGACTCGAGCTGAAGTGAAATGCAAATTTATTCAAAATGTGAAACAGCCAAAAGTTGGCACCGCTGTCAGAAAGTTGTCTGGATTAAGGTCTATGGCCATAATTAAATACACATTTTTTGCCCATTTATATTTGCATCCCGCTGAATAATTGCCCTTAATTTCGCTGCTAATTTGTCTTGTCTTCAAGTCAAAAAGCACATTCGAAAGTTTTGAGAGCAAAATAAAGTGAAATTTCTGAAGCTTGAAAAAAAAACTATAAATAAAAATGTATATAAGAGGGAGAAGCGGAATGGAAGGAGAAGAAACTTATCAAGATCACAAAATCTAAATCTAAAATATATATAAATTTATAGTTTCAAAAGTCTGCCCATATTGAAGAGTATATAATATATAGTAATAAATCCAAGCTAACTATATCGTAAATTGGATATGTCAAATGTCTCAATCTTTGTTGATTTGTAGCTGCAAAATTTCTTCAAGTCTAAACTAAATTTTGTGTGTCGAATTAAATTAAAGTTAGAAGTGCTATGGATGATGTGCGTCCGTTGCAATACGATATCAAGTGGGATACGTGGCAGGGCATGCCCATAACAGACATTAACTTCAAGCAAGTAGACTCTGAAATCCGCTGTGTACACTAACCAACAAGGTTGCGCACAGGAACTATGACCTCGCCATCGAGTTCATGTGGGAGCATTCGTTCCTGCAGAGCATTGTGTTCGAGGGCCTGGGTCTGCACGAAATGGAGGAGATGAAGCCCATATACCGCGAATATTGTCTGCATATCCTGCGCAACGAGTGCTCGATCATGATGCTGGACGAGACGGAAACGAAGATCGTGGCAGTGGCTCTGCTGGAGTGGATGACCGACGAGTGGCACTCCTGGTAAATATATGTATATATAGAGAAGGATAATGAAATCTAACAGCCAATTGATCAGGGTGTTCCTGCCGGCGTTCTTAGAGAAAGGCCTCTTTCAGCGCCTGATTGAGCTGAAGGAGGATCTGATGGCCTCCACCAAGAGGAACTTGCAGCTGGACAACTTTGACAGCCTGATGGTGCATGAGGTTGGCTTCCCAGAGCATTTGTATGAGGACCAAGACTTCCAGATGTGCATCTTCGATGTGTTTGGCATGGTCGGGCAGCACATGCACATGCCACGCGTCTGCTTCATCGCCCTCACCACCAAGGAACAGTATGCCGCCGAGCTGGGTGACTATATGGAAGTCGGCAGATCCATCTATTCCATTTATAAGGTCCAGAATACCCGGCCATTCGACTGTCTGCGCGATCTGGACGAGATGTACGCTCTGCTCTATATCCTGCCCCTGGATCCGATTCTCTACTATCGGGAATGGCCGGGCTTCGAGGCCTTCCAGGACGCGCTCGCTGCTCAAGAGGAAAGAGAAGCAGAGCAAGCAAGACAAAATGAGGCGTGACACAGTTGGCTGCACTTGCGATCATCAATATAGTCTGTCTTTCAGATTGGTAATAAAACTGTCTCAGTCGGCAGTGCCCGACTGGTACATACTTCTTCTCTACATTTTTTGGCTGCAGATGGAGATTGAGCAAAGAATAGACTCCCATTTCACTTCATATAAAATATGCTCAATGAGTATTATTAACGAGTTCACAGTATATTGAAAGCATCGCTGATCGCGCCGGTGATTGTAGGCCTGATAAGCACTGTTTATTGTGTATTTATGGAGATATCGCGTGTTCAGGCAATTTGTATTATAGCAACAGGCACTTGATTTCTGCTGATAAGCCACAAGCGGCTAAACTAAGTGGATCATTACAGCTTGGCATTGACCTTGGCAGCCAGCAGCAGGCTGAGGACATCGTCGGCACAGCCCCAGCAGAGGGTGACTCCGCTGCCGCCGTGTCCATAGTTGTGTATGAGCAGCTTGTTGCCCAGCCGCTCCGCCTCCAGGCGCAGCTCAACTCGGCCCGGACGCAGGCCAACCCAGTCGAACAAGTGCTGCGAGTGCTCGAGGCCTGGCACCAGGCTGCGGCAGCCGTCGATAATGAAGCGCTTATCCGTCGCCGAGACATTGGTGTTGTAGTCCCTCTCCTGGTGAGTGCCGCCCAGCACCACCGACTCGGTGCTGCTCGAAATGGGATATCAGCGAGCTGTGAAGTTATATAAGGTATTCAGCTAGCGCATCGAGCTTACTTTGGTATGATGTAGTTGCCGTCGTCGCTTTCATCCAGGATCGCCGTGAACACCCAGTTGGCCTTGACGCGGCTCACTTGGCCACGCACCGAGTACATGTCGTCATCGTTCAGCAGCTGCCTGGAGCCGAGGCCGGTGCAGTTGACGATCACATCGTAGGGCGAGCCTTTGGCAAAGCTCTCGAGATCTGTGATCTTTTGCTGCACTATCTTTCCGCCCCGGCGGACGAAGCGCTTCATCAGGTAGGGCAGCAGCTTGAGGGGCTCCGAGGTGTAAGTGACGAAGGACATGCCCGACCTGAGGCTCGATCGTTAGAAATACGAAAAGGCAATCCCTCTATTGGCTTGCACTTACGTGAATTTGACATCTCTGCCCTTATTGTAGGCATCCAGTTGTTTGGCTGTCAGCTCCTCAGCTCCGTAGACAATGTCACGCCAGAAGTCGCCAACGGTCGCGCTCGGATCTGAGCTGAGGCGCACGCAGGGCACCAGGCAAACACCTGCCTCGCCCGCGTCTTCGCTTAGCCAAATCTGCTCCAGGAAAATGTGCATATCCTTTGACCATTTGCTGTGGAAGAAACTCCTTAAATTACATATATATTTATATAGATATATATTTCGTAGCACCTACTGAACTTTCGACTCGTCTGTGCCGCCCAGCAGAAAGGGTCCCCACAGACCCGCCGACCCATCGCCCGTTGTGTGGGGCGTAAACTGCTCAGACAGAATGGTCACCTGCACATTCAGCTTCTTCTCATCTTGATAGTGCTCCAGTATTTTGAGCGCACTCGCCACCCCGTTCACACCCGCCCCGATAACAGCCACTCTCAGCATGATTCCGTCCGCGCCGACCACCCAAGCTATACTAAGCTTGTAGCGCTCGGTGCATAGACGCTTATCAGCTTGATATTTCCACTCAACATTATCAATTCTTGAGCTCGAATATTCTGCTCATGGCGACTCTAGACTGCTCTAATCATATTTAAAAGTTGATTTCTAGTATTATTATTTACCTATTTACCTCCTAGTAGACTTAGTAGGCTTTGAAAATTCATACTTCAATTCGAATGAAGCTATGGGGGGCTGCCAGCATAAGATCATTAGTTTTCTCCCTTCAGCCCTTTCGCTTCAACTCGTTTCTAAATTTCACAAAATTTAAATTTAATTTTTTTCTATTCATAGAATAAATTTCATAAAAATGTGCGGAAATGGTTGTGGCCCTTGCGGAGGCTGTGGCCCATGCGGCGGCTGCGGTCCTTGCCGTGGTCCTTGTAGGTTCATTTAATCATTGGCCATGCTGTGACTTGGGTAGACACTTGTGTCGTCCGACTTGTGATAGTTCAATGGAACAACAGATTATTCCCTCATTTGTCAGTACGTCCGTCCCTCCGTCCGTCCATCTATCCGTCCGTCCATCCGTCCACGCATGTCACAGCACGGCTGAAGAGCATCATTTGTGTATGGATTCTAATGAACGACTTTCGTTAAAGGCTGTCCCACGCGCTACTTGAAAAGATCAGAGGAGCATATGCCCTGCGTATGGTGTGCGCCATGCAAGGCTCATTGCTACAACACTCCACCCAAGTGTTGTTGCTAGGGGCATAACCGCTTCGCATCTGTACGACGTCACATAGAAGGAAAATAGAATTGCTAAATACCTAGTCCACCTCTAGCCCCATTCTTATTGTTAAAATTAAGTGGAAATATGGTAAGTACTTAAAAGTATGGTATATGATCTGTTCTAATCTTTTTTTTCATGCTTTTCCTCTTGTCAAAGACTCAACTCGAGCCTGAGCAGAGTGCGACACGTCCAAATGAATATAAGCCAAGCTGAAAGCCAGCCTCGCTAGTTGGTTTCCACCGTCGTTGTGAAAGTTTTGGACTCAATTTGGAAGCAAGTTGGACCAAGAAGGATGGTAGAAGGATTTGAGCTTGAGCATGGACATTCGGAACGTTTCTTCGCGTATAATGCCATTACCATAAAGCATGGTAGACACTAAGCCGGACTTCTATCTGTCGAGGCTGCAGACTCGACGCACCGAAAAGAAGGTGGCCCATATCCGATATGCGAATGAATAATGCAACCTGATCGAGCTCAAAGTTGAATTTTAAATTGTTCCAAGTTCAAAATCTTCAGTTATAGAAACAACTTTAAACCTTTGATAAATACAATTTTGGAATCTCAAATTTTTGGTTTATCTGCAATTGCTTAGGGTTTAATTAATACTTCAGGCCCATCAATTGTCTTTCATTCTATATAGTACGTTCGGATTGCAATCTTTAGATCCTTTCTGCTTGCTTTATCTCTGGGACTTGCACTTGGCCAATCAACGTGAGGAAAACAATGTATTTACTATTTGAAATAAACAGAATATGTCTGGAACGTAGTATACCTCAGTCGAATCTGAGATGGGCAGTATATACATCTAGTTAATAGCTCGAACTACTTTCTTTCTATTTATTATTATAAATTTATATTATAAATTATATAAGTATAAATAGCTAGAAATTATACTTATATAATTTATGAACTAAAAATTGAGAGGAGTTTTGAGAGGCCACAAATGACCTTAACATTTACTTAAATAATATATATTTGAATGGAACGAATCGCCTGATTCAGTTTCACAAAAACTCTTTTTAATTCAATTTTCTACACTTATTCGATTTGAATGCAAATTGTATAAAGCCGTTTGCCTCTTGAGATGTTTCAGTTGGGCCTTCAATATGAAATTTGCTGGTGTTTTGTGGTTCGTCTTGGGATGGCTTGACGTAGCCGTCGGCATAGATAAACGTAAGGATATCATACATTTTGCTGGGCGATGGTTAGCTGACTTAGTTTTTATTTAGCTACGCCACAGTCTAGATGGAAAAAGATCTTGCTACACTAAGACAGCCTGACAGATGGGCAGGACTAAGTCTGATCGACTATTCCATTCTGATCTCGAATATATATATTTATTTTATACTGCAATTCGCATTTCAAAAAATAAAAACCCTAAGCAGGCCTTGGAAATGCATAAAGTTGGCCATGACTTCAAAGTCCAGCTGCTTTTCGAGTTTTTTGGAACGAGGCTGTGGGATTTTATGAATATAGTCATTAGTTCTCTTTCGTTTGATCAGCTCACTTCAACTAGCTTCTAAATTAAAAAAAAAAAAATAAAATATTATTTTTCCTTCGGTGAACATCTAAAAAAGCAAAGTTTCATAAAAATGTGTGGCCCATGTGGAGGTTGTGGACCCTGCGGAGGTTGTGGACCCTGCGGAGGTTGTGGCCCATGCAATCATTGGCCATGCTGTGGCCCGCATAGTCCACCATGTGGCGCACCTTCTCCGATCCCGTGTTCGCCTGCGCCAGGCGTCTGCTGTCCGCCGTTGCCAGAAGGTGGTATTCCCGACCCTCGCGTCTGGAATTGTTGGAATACACCTCCCACCTATCCATGTAAGTTCGCTGTTTGTTGCACCCTGTGTCTGATGATGCCATGAAAAGCTCGATGCTACAACACCCCACCACGCAAATTGCTTTTTAATTTTTTATCAAATTTCCAATAGGTGGATTCTGAACACCGTGAAGAAATCGTAGGAATAGTGTGGGTGCTGTACCGGGAAAAGGGACAAGATGGCCGTATTTGTGAGACTCTTGGTTTTAAAAAGAATTGGAAGCAAGTTGAATATAGAAGTAACTAAACCGATCCAACAAGACTGAACTATTCAAAGAAGACTGGATTTGTACACAGCAAACTCAAACTCTTCGGTGAATTTTATATTGTGAAATTTGAAATTTGAAGTATTAAGTATGAATTGATCTATTTCGGAACATCGGCAATTACATTTTGGACCCTATAAAATGTGTTTTAATGATGGGGGAGGGCTTGCAATAGAATTTCATTTTCATTAGATTTATATTCATTTAAATTTTGAATATAATAATCGCTTCAGCTATCGATAACTTGGCATTCAGGATTTTTGGTTGATTCAGTATTTTTCTTTGAGCTCATTTTCAAAACTTCTGGTCGCACTCGAAAACATCATTAATGATAATGCATGGTTGACTAATGCTGTAATCAATTAATGCATTACGATGAAAATTTTTTTTCCACCTTACAAAGTAGCAGAAACTCTGATAAACTTACGTCAACACAAACTGTAAAAGAGCAGTTGAAATGCATTATCAATTCTTTTATCAAATGGGGACAGAACTTCAAGAAATTTAATCTTAATATTATTCAAAAGATAGGATAGATAATTAACTGTATATATGTATTTATTTATTTATTAAATTTTGATATATTTGATCTGTTTGTTCTTAGGCCTTACACAAAAATGTGTAGTTTGTGTAAGGCCTAAGAACAAACAGATCAAATATATCAAAATGTCACCAACTCGATGTATATATGTATATTTCATAGTTTTCTCTATGAATACAGAGCGGATGGTTGCTTATAACTGAAATGCTGTACAAAGTATGCCTCATTAAAACTACAATCAAGATTTGCTTACAAATAAAATCTACATTAAAAACTATTTCTTTGCCGAGCCCGTGGCTGTGTCCCTGGCAACTTGCTCCGACTCCAGTTCCAGGATGACATTAGTTAAGATCTTTTTCGCCTGTATCTGAAGGTCACGATCCAAGCGCCTAATGCTCTGTACAATGAAATTGCCGTAATGGAACAGTTCATTGGGCTCCGCACTGGCTCGCTCCGCAATGGATGCGATGCTGTTGACGTTGGCAATCGAGAGTCCACTCTCATTGGGGTTCGTTCGTCTCTTCTTGAGATTTGGCGAGGGTTCCGAGTCGCTGGCAGCATATGTAGTATCCGGGGAACTCTTCAAAGCTTTATTTACCATTACCGATGGTTCGAATTCCTCCTCCTCCTCTATAGCGATTTGCGGGCTTTTGATATCGAGCGGATTGAAGGAGTCCTCAGTGTGGAAGCTGCTCTCATCCATTACCTCCATTTTCTGCAAGGAAACACAATTTCAATTTGAGTATTGAGATTAGTATATATAATGGCAGTCGGTCACTTACACCTATGTTGCCCTTCATCGAGTTGTTTAGCGACAGCCTGGACGGAGGCAGTTGCAATATGAATTCCATTTTTGATTTGTTTTTCCAGTCGAGCAGAGAGCTCTTCTGGTGCATGTACTTGTAGTACGACTTCAGGTTGTTCCATTTTCTGCACACGTCAGCTGCGGAGTAGACATGTAATTAACTAAAATGTCATTAACAATCATGTCAGTATACTTGCTTTGTACTACATGAACGGCTGGGTTGTATTTAATGTTTATGTCGTCCGTCAACTTTTGCCAGAAATCGTTTTTCAGATGCCTCAATTTGTAGAGCGGACTCGCTGGGTTCCACAGATATTCCGCGGCTCGGACGCTTTCAATAATGAAGTCAGTCATCTCATCGGTGAACATGGACTCCATTTTTGATCCGATTTCTTCGCTGATTGTTCTCCGTTCCGTTTTTTGTACACAAAATTGGTTGGCGTTCAGCGTCTCCATAATTACAATAAAAATAAAAAAGGGAAAGAATATGTGTGAACAGGCCAGCTGTATTTGCTTTGCGATTTATCGTGTTGACTAGCAGGGTCACACTTGCACAAATTTGAATCTAAAATATTTTACATTGTAAGCAATGGACATTAATAATAATTTAAGAACAATAAATATAATAAATTAATTAATATATATGTACATTGAGTAGCTTAAAGAATTTGCTGCTCTTTTGTGTATGATACAAGAATCTTATGTTTTTTTATGCTAATAAATGTGTAAATATATCGATTTTAATATAACATTTGGTATATTCCATTTGATTTTTGGCTTGCAGTGTATCAGTTTATTTAAACACGAAAAATGTTGCCCCTCAGCATTCTCATAATATTATTAATTACAAAATAAACGACGAAATTCTTAAAAATTCGCTTGCTAATATTTTGTCATTTCTAGTGTCCGATAGCATGGTCACACTTTTTATAGTGATTCAAATATGCGAAATGCGGTTGGCCTTAGCCGCATTTATGGAGGTCAGATTTGAATACTTATGTATTTATTAAAGTCATTTAAGTATGTTTAATTTTGTAAGGCTGGAAAATGCATAAGAAAGCTGAAGAATAGTTGAAAGTAGAAGGAAATTTACATATAAGCATATGTTTAAATATACAAAAATCAAAGTATGCCATAAACAAAAGGTTTGTATACATAGTAGGCTCTTACGACTACCTGTAGGCGAGGCTTCCGATTTTCGTCATAAGGCGATGAGCCTTCCCCCTTAAGCACAGCACAACATTTTTCTGTATTTCGGACCTTTCTTTCGGCCAAAATTCCAAATTTTCTATAGAAATTCCAAATTCTTAGTTTTTATTCCCTTTAGATTTAGCCCAGTAAGTTAAAAAGTATATTTAATATGTGAGAAAGTATTTTATAATTATTAATATTTTTATTTGATTTAAAATGAAGAAACTACAAATTTGAAATGTGTAACCCATGCTGCGGACCTTTTGAGGTAAGTTCTGGTGTCCGATCCTAGCCAGATATATAGATATATATCCGACACTATACCTTACCAACTCTTTGCTTCTCCTGAATAGCCCAGGGGCTGTCGCAGCCGCGAGCTGCGCTGTAGCATTTTGTACACATCGTGTGACTGCGTGAAGCGAAACGGCTTGCAGGATAAGTGTCCGAGAGCGGCATGCCAAGGTCGTCCCCCGTGCATGTGCTTCCCCTTCCCCACATGCGGACCTGCATCGTTCCCATTGCGCTATGCCAACATGACGATGGGCGTCAACAACAAGCGCATGAGATGCGCAGCGACAGCGGCAACCTGCGCCGGAGGCGGCGGACTGCCGCGAGCTTGTGGAGGCTGTGCAGGTAAGTTGCTCTTGCAGAGATTCGCTCCGACCAGATACCTAATTATTTTCCAACTTCCATTTGCAGGCTGTTAACTGAAGCACGCTTCCTCAAACCTGGATATTCGGTGCAGACAGCTTCTGCTGTGCACCATTGAAAGCTCACTGATATATCACCCACGCATGAAGGTCCGCGCAGCTGGTGCCACTTTGTTACTTCCCGCCATAGTCTTGTAATTTTTTTAATCGCCCTGCTCACTGTAATCTTGGCTGAAGCTCAAGTAAGTTTTTCTCTTTTCCGATATTACATTATGTAACTATTATATTCTGTTTAGATTTGCGCAATCAAAATTCCATGTTAAATATTGATAAATACTGTTCGATGGTAGTTGTACAACAAATTTAAATGGTCATACAAATTCCACAATAAAGAAAGATTCGAAATACAATTATTCAGATGTTCCAAATTTCCTACATATTCCTGATTTTGGAATTAAATCTGATTATATAAAATAATTCAGTGACAAAAAAATTATACTCAACGGGAGGCTTGAACCCTAAATCTTAAATTCCTCAAATTCGATCAATAAAAACTTAAATAAATGAAATATATTTGTATGGTTTTCATTTAAATAATTCAAATTTGCAGTGTGCCCACACAAGAGAAATAGGCACGTCTTATATGCTGATAAATCATATGATTTGCCCTTGTTTAGTATTTATGAAATATTCAGTATTTAATTTTTGAATTTACTTTTTATATACTGCATTGCATTTGGTATTGAAGGCAATTGATATCATCAGCCTCTTAACTTTCGTTAAGCTGGATTGTTCGATAAATGCATTGCAGCCCTGCTTCATTTAGTTAGCAAAAAAGTGCTGCCTTCGTTAAGTTGACATAGGCGCACAAACGCTTACATTTAAATTCAAGTTAATGACAATATACATTGAAATGAAATACAAATGTAAAGTAAATATTTAAAAATGTTAAATATCATTGAAATGTCAACAATTTATTTTGATGCAGTATTGGCATTAACTTAAATAGCGTTCGTATATTTATTAGAATAATCAATTATATACAACAATTAAATACTAATTCGTTTTCTCCTCTGTGTTCGTCGTCTTCTGTTCGTTTGTATGTTAATGTCTATAGCTAATGGATGGAATGCTTTAAGTTTTCTACATAAAACAACGTGGGGCGCTCGTCGGCTAACATAATCTCGTCTTTAAAAGTATTTTTTACGCAAACTTAAAACTACGTGGCGAAACTGAGTTAAAGGGTGTAGGTGAAGTGGGCGTGGCTGTGGTCGGGTCATTACATGGCCGTCTCCAGGGGTTGGCTGTGACTGCGTCCGTTGGTGTGAAGAGGCGACAGGCCGCCATCGCCGGCCTCGCTGTCAAAATCCGTCTCGAGCAGTGCCTCCGACTTGGAGCGATGATAGGGATTGGCAGTGGGCGACGTTGGAGGCGTGGGCGACGCCTCCTGCGAGGCCGTTTGGTAAACAGTCTTTGGACGCGTCGCATGCACCACGGGCACCGCCGGCGGCTTGCTCAGCGGCTTGACAACCGGCCCGGGCGTCCGATAATGCGACGTAGGCGCCTTGCTGCTCCGCACAGCCGTATAGTAGGAGTCCGGACGACGCATGTCGGCGGGTGAGGGCTGCTGTTGCGGCACAGCTGGCGCCGGCCGATACAGCGACGACTCCGTGGAGAAGTTGAACTGGTCCAGCTTCTGATCGAAGGGCAGCGAGTCGCCGCTGCTGCGCTGCGGCATGAAGCTGCTGTGCGAGCTCCGCTGGTACTCCGGCAGGTTCTGCTTCAGCTCGCTGAGGAAGGCCAGCCCGGGCTGGCCGCGCCTGCCGCCCACGCTGCTGCCGCCGCCGCCCGTCTCGGTGCGCAGGGGCAAGGTGCTGGCATTGCCGTAGTAGTCGGAGCCCAGCTCCTCGGCCTCCGCGTCCGTCTGGTGAATGATGGGCGTGTCCTCCGCCACGCTGGTGCTGACGGAGTTGGCCCGAGTGCCGCCGCCGTAGGTCGAGTTGTCGCGGAAGCCCTCGTTCCGATAGCTCAGCTCGAAGGCATCCGGCTGCAAGGCGGCCGCCGCTGCCCGGGCCCGATGCGAGCTGCCCTTCGAGATGGTGGCCACCTTGTGCGGCTGCTCCTGGGCAGCCGATCCGGGGCGCAGCGCGTTCTGGTTGACGTACTCGTTGTAGTGGGGCTTCTGCTCGTAGCCCTCGTAGCTGCCCGCCTCCGAGCTGAGCACGCTCTTGTCCATGGAGTCAATGGAGCCGTTGGCCACCATTTGCTTGTAGTCCTGGCTCTTGGACAGCGTGCCGTTGCTCGACATGTTCTGGGTGGTTCAAGAAACACAGCAAAAGGAAAAGAAAAGGAAAATGGAAAAAGGAAAATAGAAAAGAAAATAAAACTAAAGATCGAACTAAAGCAATCGAAATAAATAAGCGAAATCATACGTAATTGGGACGACGGCGGAGCGAGCCTTGGGGATCGATGCTGTTCAGGCTGCGCAGGCTCTGGCGGATGCTGTTGCGGCGCTGCAGGCGCTGCACGTGGCGGTGCTTGGACTTGGCGAACCAGCAGAAGGCGACCAGGATCAGCAGGATGATGGCCAGCACGAAGGCCGAGATAATACTTATGGCAAAAATGTCCGCGCGCCAGGACAAGGGATCAATGATGACCTAAGCGAAGAATATATATATAAAGTAATATATATAGAAATATAATATATATTCAGGTACCCTCGGATCCATTTCACAGATGAAGCCGCGCTCCTTGCTGCAGTCGTCCACATCGATCTCGCCGAAGACGAAGCTCGTGCAGCGCTCGATGTGGTTGTAGTCCTGTATCCAGACCTTCTCCGGGTACTTCAGGTGCCGCATCTGGCTCTGCAGGTACTTCCAGAGCGTGAGCTTGTCGGTGCGCAGGAAGGGCATCGTCGAGTTCTCCGAGCGGCAGAAGTCGCGCGCCTCCTGGAACGTCATCGGCGCGCCCACATAGATGAAGCAGGTGTCGTGCACCAAGGCCCAGCCGGGCGGGCACTTGCCGTCCAGGATGGTCTCGTTGTTCATCTGGAAGGGCACGGCCAGCACCTCCAGCAGCATGGGATCGTCTAATGAGGAAACACTTAAACTCTTCTTGACTGGATTGGATTGGATTGAGTGCGAATACTTACCATATTTATCCCTAATTCGCGACTGGACTGAGATGGTGTTGTTGTAGCTCCAGTAGTTGTGACGCGCATCGATCTTGGAGCTCCATGTCTCGAAGGTCCTTTGGGGAGAGATTTAGAGTTTAGTAAAGGATTCTTATGGGGTATTGCGTGGTGAGCTGCTTACCTGTTTTCATAATCAAAGCTCATACTACGTGTGGAGGTGAAGAGGAAGAGAGAGAGGGCGAGAGGGTTGCATAACAGATAAGATAAGATAAGATAAGAGATAGAAATTGCATAAAAATTGTGTTTTTTAAGAGAAAGTCCAAGATCTTTTTAGAATTATGTTTCTTGAATACTTATATTTAGATATCGCAAGAAATATATGGAATTGAGTTAAAAACATTTTCTGAACTTTCTGTGGGGAAAAATTCTATAAAGCTTTCAGGCCTAGGAGGACTGAATGGGAAGATTGTGCTTAGACTCAATGTATATCCAAACAGCTATTAGCACATTCCAGAAGTGACATTTCTGATT
The DNA here is from genome assembly GCA_035047545.1 of Drosophila paranaensis. Taxonomy (NCBI): domain Eukaryota; kingdom Metazoa; phylum Arthropoda; class Insecta; order Diptera; family Drosophilidae; genus Drosophila; species Drosophila paranaensis. The sequence continues at coordinate 410,319 of JAWNPL010000001.1, forward strand.
CTTCTAAAAGATATATCAAGCTGTTAGGGTACATATACATGTATTGGGTGTCCCAAAGATCATGCAATATTTGAATTTTGGGCCATTTTTGCAGTAAAGTGTTTTCAACCAAAAACCAAAATAAGTAAAAACAGCGGAGAGTTCAGGGTGAATGCTACACGAACGAACAACTTCTACTATATAAAGCAATAACAAATTTACAGTTTTGCATTATAAACCTGTGTTTTCTATCAAAATTACTTCTTGCGTGACTTTCGGGACACCTCATATAATAATAACCAAGACTAGCCTAGGATTATACATAGATCTCATTCAGTTCAAGAGTTGTTTGTGCTTAGGTAGAGATAGCTCATCGAGTAGAGAGCCACAAAAACCTTTCATATTCCTATCAAGCCCTGCCCTTAGTCAATACTTACATAGAGTTATTGACAGTCAGCAGCTCGTAGTCGTTCTCGTAGTTCTCGAATATATTGTCCACGTACTGCTGGCCCGCAGTGCCAGCCACAATGGTGGCGCGCGACATCCAGTTGGTGGCCACATTCCTGAGAGTAAAAACGCATTTGTAAATCATCTCAGTTCAGGTGAAGCTAATTACTCACCTGTAGAAGCCATTGTGGGCCGTCGTCTGGTAGATCTGCAGGCGCACCTTTTCGAAGCCCGAGACCTCCATGATGCGACCGCCCACGTTGCTGTGGACGTAGTTGTAGCTGAAGTTGGAGACGACCTGGCAGAGTCGGATGACCTCCTCGTAGCCAGCCATGTTTTGGGCAAAGTAGTTGCGGTAGAGCTCGACCTCCTGGTAGGGCGACGACTGGCGACCCTCTACATACAGGGCGGGGCGATTGCGGTTCCGCATGAAGAGATTGTGGTGCACAAAGCCGCGCAGCGAGGTGGCTGTGCCGCGCGAGTCAGCGCGTATGCGCAGCCCACCCTGATTCTCCAACAACAAGTTGTTCTAAAGGAACTTTGAGTTAGTTTCGAGACAGCTAAGAGCTCTATGAGGTACAACCCACCATAAAGTAGAGCGAGTTCATGTTCTGCACGTCCAGATTGAGCGCTGAGGCGCAGGTGGAGAAGTTGCCGTAGAGCTGCTTGCAGTTCCGCTCGATGCGATTGCCTATCAGCGTGAGCGTCGGCGTCACTTCGCCGGCTGAGGCATAGCTGACGGCGCCCTTCATAGCACCCGAGATGTGAGAGTCCGTGATGTTGTGCAGGGCATCCCGATCTGTGGGGGAGGCAAACAAAAAAGATTAGACGAATACTAAAAACTAAAAGTAAATCAAGCTTACATTGCCCCAGAGTGGAGATGGGCACCGTCACGACCTCCGCCAGGAAGCCGTGAGTCTCCGGCGCACCACTGGCGACCAGCTGAAAACTCAGCGTCGGTCCCTTTGTCTTGAAGAAGGCGCGCTGGTTATCCGTATCCGATTCGATTTTGCCCAGATACGTGGCTGTCACGTTGTAGATGTCTCCGTCGTAGAGCCTTATAAAGTCAGTGCGTCCGTAGAGCTTGGAGTGGTTGAAGAGGTTCGACTGCAGCAGGCGGAAGCCAATGGGCTTGGCCCGGAAGGCGGACGTGAAGATCTTGACGCAGTTTACCGGATTGTTGTCGTACTTGTAGTAGACCAGCATGCGCTCCTCGATGGTCAGCACCTTCTGGGGATCACAGATGTCCACCAGCGAGAAGAGCTTGTAGGGCAGGTCCAGCTGCTTGAGCGGCGTGAAGCTGGACTCGTCGCTGTCGCGCCCCTCGCCGCTCAGCGAGACGATGCTGATGCCCGTGCCGAGGGTCCTGTTGATGCTCAGATGGTTCAGGTTGAGCTTGCCGCTGGGCGCGATCAGGTTGATGCCGTGGTTGGCCGAGTTCTCGATGCTGACTGAGCTGATGCTGGGGTTCTTGTGGATGGCCTGGATGGCGGCCGCCTTGTGGTTGTGCAGGATGCCCGCCTGCTCGATGTGCACGAACTCCAGCTGGCTCTCGCGCTGCACGGGCTGCCCGTGGGAGCGGGTGCTGTGCAGCCGGTGCTCGTACTGGATCTCCTCGAACTTGGAGTTGGCGAAGCGTATGCCGCCCCAGTAGACGTCATCGTCGGCGACGCCGTTGCAGCTGACGAAGACAAAGACATCGTCCCAGCGGCACTCGTGCCGGTGCCCGTAGAGCTGCCCGTTGAGCCGCTCGGCACAGTCCTCCATGCGCTCCTCGTCGCCCCGACACTCCAGCGGCTGCACCCAGGACCAGATGCGCGTCAGCGAGTTGGTGTGGAACTCGATGCGCCTGTCGTGCCCGTAGTAAACATTGAGCGGGTCGAAGCCCAGCTCCCGGCAGACGACCTGCGCGTTGCGCTCCGTGAAGCGACCGTCACAGATGGGCACCCACTGCAGCGTCGTGTGGTTGAAGTACTCCAGGAAGCCCTCGTTCAAATCGGACAGTCCGTCCGACTCGCCCGTGCAGTTGCTGGCGCTGGTGCAGAGCCGTATGGAGTCGAAGTCCGTGAGGGCGGCGCTCATGTCCTCCAGGGCCCGCTTGCGCGGCGGCGCCGCCATCAGCGACTCCTTGGTGGCATTCCTGAACGGACGCATCACGATCGGGGACTCCTTGTAGCCAATGGCCATGAGCGTGCCCAGCACGAGGATGCCCACGTTCGGCTCGAACTCCAGCGTCACCCCGTGCTGTATGGTCAGAGTGGTGTCCGGCATCACGGTGATGTCCGAGGCTATGTAGTAGGGCATCGTTTTCTTGGGCAGCGTGAGATCGCGGTAGACGCGTCCGCCTTGGTACGTGGCCAGGTTCGACTCCTCGTTCAGCGGCGCCACCACCGAGACGCTCGCATCGTAGCTGTCCTCGATGAGGAAGGGCTGGTAGATGACGTCGGCATGGTCGTTCCAGTTGTCAAAGTCGAAGATCTTCGACTCGATGTAGCCCACGTCCTGGCTGCCCCACCAGTTCTCCTGGGCATAGAAATAGTTGTTCAACCGGGCCGACCGCACGCCCGCCACCAGGTTGTACTCCATCTCGTTGTTGGCTATCAGATTCCGGTAGAGCCGTACGTTCTGCACGCCGTCGAGGCGAATGACCGCGCTGGGCAGCTGGTGCTGCTTGCGTATGCGTCGCGCCGCCCTCATGTAGTGCCTGTAGTCGGCTATCATGGTCATGATCTGGTTGCCCTTGAAGGTGTTGTACTCGATGGTCGCCGGCACCTGGCCGATGATCTCGCTCAGGCTGTCCGCCTTGAAGAGCAGCACGAACTTGTTGTTGTTCCCCTCGAAGCGGTTGTTGTCGAAGCGCAGCCGCTTCTCCATCCCATCCAGCGAGATGAGTGCCCCCGGACAGCTGTTCTCCCGGAACACATTGGAGGTTATGTTGAAGACCGCGTAGTGGCCGTAGATGCCGATGTGGAAGTTGCGGTTGCGCTGCCACGTACTGTTGCCGAAGTAAATCGAGTGGGTGAAGTTCTCGTTGTACTGCCAGACGTAGGGCAGGGCCACCTGGAAGCCGCCGTGGGCGTTCTGCTCCACGGTGCTGTCCTGGAGCACGTAGTGGAAGAGGTTGTTGGAGGAGCGCAGGTCCTTGGACAGCTGCCTGATGCCGTAGCCGTTCTGGCTGATCAGCGAGCTGTTGATGTGCAGCGTCACCTCCGAGAGGTTGCTCGAGATGACGTCCCAGAAGGGCGACTTGATCAGGATGGCCTCGCGCTCGTTGAAGCTCAGCTCCGAGTTGATCAGCCTGATCGACTCGTTCGCCTTCCGCAGATAGTACTCCCCGTTGTCGCCGATGTACCGATTGTAGTAGTAGCCCGTGATGCCGCGCAGGTTCTTCTGGATCTTCGTCGAGCGTATGGTCAGCGTGGGCACCGGCCCGGTCACGATTCGGTTCCTGATGCTCTGCACGGGCGCCGTCACCGTGGACAGCATGAGCACGGCGCCGCCCAGGGCGTGCGGGCCGCTCTCGTAGTAGATGATGATGCCGTAGCTGCTGCTGGTGGCCGGGAACACGTTGAGGTCCCGCTTCACCTGCCACAGGTCGCTCCGTATGTTCTCCGTGCGCGCGTTCAGTATGCTGATGCTCTCCGTAGACAGATTGTGGATGGGGTTGAGCAGCTGGATGCCGATGACGTAGCCCGCCGGGCACTGCACCACGATCTTCCGGCTGATCGACTGCCCGAGCAGCTCCTCGGTGCGGATGTACTTGTGCTCGAAGGTGCCCAGATCGATGTTGGCCACCTCGTGCGGCAGCAGATACGGATCGTAGTCCGTGTCGTAGGCATTGAAGTCGCGCGCCATATTGAACCAGCCGCCAATCTCCTTCTGGTCGAGCGAGGCGATGACAGCATCGTGCGAGATCCCACTGCCCAGGTTGTCCTTGATGATGGACCCGGAGATGCGGAAGTCGAGCTGCTTCAGGCTGATGCCGCTGCCGCGGTTGCCGGAGAACTCCGAGTTCTTGATGTTGTTCACCGACTTCCCGGCGTAGATGTCCGCATAGATAATGCCCAGTCCGTCCTGCAGATTGTTGACGACGCGCACGTTCTCCAAATTGTGGCGCGCGTGGTCCATCTGCACCGCCGGCTTGAACGAGTTGGTGGTGTAGTCGAAGAGGCCCGCCTTCTCCACGGTCACGTACTGCAAGTCCGCCCGCTCGGCCAGCATGCTGAAGCGGACGCCCGCCCAGGCGCCCTCGTAGCAGCGGAGGCCCACGTCGTTCTCGTGGCTGCAGCTGTTCTCGAACTCGGACTCCGCCCGGCACTTGGTCACGTCGCGGTCGTGCGGAGTGCAGCGCACGTTGGCCAGCAGCACGTCCTCCGAGGTGCCGGCGTTGGGCAGCTGGGAGCGCAGCAGGCGCCAGTCCTGGGGATTGAGCGAGTAGCCCAGCTGGTGGCAGACGAGCGCCGCATTCAGCACATTCCAGCCGTAGTCGCAGACGGTGCCCCAGCGCCCCTTCACGTACACCTGCAGTCGGCCCTCATGGGCCCCGGCGCCGCCCACCAAGCGCACCGGCACTCGAGGCACCCCGTCCACGGGCAGCACCTCGGTCTCCATGTCGATGGCCTCCGTCTCGCTGTCCAGGTCAATGGTCTCCGTATCGTTGGTGCCGATGATGGTCTCCCGCTTGAGCGTGAAGAGTATGTCATCCGGACGACGTCCTCGCGCCTCCAGCTTGCCCGCCACCATCATGCCCACGCTCGGCTCGAAGCGCAGCGTGGTGCCCGGCTGCAGGATGAGCTTGCCACCCGGACGTATGTTGATGTCCTTGGTCACAGTGTAGGTGCCCGAGGGCACCATGTCCTGGCCATCCACCTCGCCGCCGATGACGTCGCTGCCCTCATGGAAGAAGCGGGGCACCACCGTGGAGACGGTGATCATGGCCGTGGAGCCCGGGTTGGAGCTGTGCAGCAGGTAGGGAATGTAGTTGATCTTGGCCAGGTTGTAGCGATCGTTGCGGTGGAAGAGCCGGGAGTAGATGCGGCTCTCGTCCGTGTGGCCCAGCCAGTTGCAGGTGGCATTGATGATCTGGCTCTGGTCCGTCAGCTGCGAGCCAATCTCATAGGCCGAGTCCAGATTGTGCAGGATGTTCCGGAATATGTCCACGTTGCTGGACCCAACGACCACGGGCGCAGCGACGCGGGACCTCGGATTCAATCGGCCGGCGCCGTCGCTACCCTCGCTGCCCGCCACAAGCGGCCCAAAGGCCTCCGTGATGTTGTTGCTCCGGACAAAGTTACGGGTGAAGAGGATGTACTGCACCTCGGCTCGGCTGTAGGGCGACAGGGCCAAGGAGACGACGTGGACTCCACTGTTGCGCATGAAGTAGTTGCTCTGGATGAGCAGCTTGACCGGCAGATAGTTGAACTCCTGGAAGATGTAGTCGTTGTTCACGTAGATGCAGCCGTAGGCCCCGTACCGGAACATGTTGTACTCGATGCGCCCCTGGAGATTGAGGGCCGGACTCAGGTAGATGGCGTTCGCCTGGCTGTACTTGAACATGTTGTGGCCCAGCTGGAGCTGCATGTTGGGCTGCCCGCTGGCCGTGGCCTGGTAGCAGGACTCGATGAAGACGTCGTTCTGCTGGCTGCCGTTGAAGCTGTTGCCCGTGATGTTCACCCAGATGGGCCGGCAGTAGTTGCCGTGGAAGACCCCCGTCTCCAGGTTGCCGGCTATCTGCGAGTACTCCACGACGCTGGTCTGGTTGAAGGGTATGTACTCCACCCGCTCCACGTCCGTGGTGTGGTTCAGCCAGGTGGCCAGGCCGTAGCCCCGGTTCGAGCTGATGGCCGAGCGCGAGATGTTCCGGTTGCCGCCGTAGTACGTGATGTTCACGCCGGCCCCGTTGTTGAAGCTGATGTTGCTGCTGGTGATGTTGACGTCGCCTGCGCCGCTGGTCACGTGGACGCCCGCCACGTGCCCGTTGCCCGAGACGGAGCTGGCGTGCACGTGCAGCTTCGAGCGGATATTGTCGATGGCCACGCCCCGGCCGCCATTGTCCTCCACCGTGGACTGGGACACGCGCAGATCGTAGGCCACCGAGTCGCCCGAGGTGATCCGGAAATAGCCGTTGAGCTCCCTCCGGGCATCGGCGCGAATGCGCACGAACATCTTCTCCCGGGTGCTGGTCACGCTCTGCGGGCGCGTGAAGTTCCTCGCCTGCCAGGCGAACAGCAGCCGGTCGCTGCTGGAGGCGCCGTCGAAGATCTCCACACTGGCCGTCTCGTTCTGCTGCAGCACGAAGTGCTCGAAGTGCAGCGTGAGGTAGTAGCCGGGCCGGGTGAAGAAGTACTTGCCGCACTCCTTGGCCGAGCCGGCGTAGTACTTCTGGGTGAAGGACAGCGAGATGGGATAGGTCTGGCCCGAGGTCGTGGGCAGCGTGCAGAAGTCGTAGATGCTGGCGCGATCCGTGCGCTCCGTGCCGCGCAGGTCGTGGCCCACGTACTTGATGCCATCGGCCGCATTGTCCATCACCGAGCAGCCCTCCAGCTGCACCAGGCCCTGGCTGGAGTTGACGAAGATGCCGATGCCGTTGCTCTTCCGCACCGTCACATTCTGCAGCTGGAATCCCGCCCAGGGCCGCGTGCTGTTGAAGCCCGTATACGCCGAGTGGCTGATGACCACGTGCTCCATCTGGGGCGGCAAGCCCTGCACCTCCAGCGCCGACTTGGCACTGAAGCCCGCTCCATTGCCCGCCCGGATGATGTCCACGTACTTGAGGCGCGACTCCGACTGCGCAGCGTAGACGGTGTTGTCCCTGCCCAGCGACTTGGTCGACGGCGCATTGTCAAAGTACAGACCACGCCAGTGACCCAGCGGCTCCGCGTGCACCGCCAGGCACTGAATGCCCAGGTCGTTGTGGTAGTCGCACGACCCGGCGCCCATCTGCCGCGAGCTCCACGCGCATTCCAGCAAACTGTTCTCTCCGCCACGGCACTTGGGCTGCTCGTAGAGCAAGCGCGGATAGTAGCCGGGCGTGCGCTCCACCCAGTTCCAGAAGCGACCGCCCCTGTAGCCCAGCTGCTTGCAGGCGACTGAGTAGTCCGCCAGCGTCCAACTGCAAGTGTTAGAGAACGTGATTAGCATGGGGTGAGCAAAGGAGCTATTAAAGGAACTAAAATCGCCGATGAATCAACCTGTAGCTAATGAAAGCTTTGATTAAGTTTCTAATACCTAATTTATGAGCTCATTTTATTTATATTATTTTTTTAACTCTATTAAAAGCCTTTACTTACTTTCTGGAATTGGAGCAAACAGAACGCCAGGCGCCTTTATGGTACAGCTGGAGTCGTCCCTCCACAGGCGTGGGTCCGTCTACCAAGCGTATGCCCTTCTCCTGATCATCTGGCAGTTCCATTTTGTAGTTGGCCGCATTGCTCTGGGATTTAAGTATAATGCGCGATGAGGGAGTGCCCTGGAGAAGAAAAGGAGTATTAGTATAAATATATAACAAACATTTAAACAGAGAAATATATTAAGTATATAAATATTATAATAATATATTATGTAAATATATAGAACTATAAGTATGGAAATATATAAGATGAATAAGTATTACAATGAAATAAATATGAAATAAATATATAGGAATTAAAAGTATAGAAATATATAAGATATATGTATAAGTATCACAAGTATGTGTAAATAGAAAAATATATATGTGAAAGTATATCACATTAAATACTCTCTTCAATATGGTTAAATTATGAAAATTACTGATATAATTTATCACATTTCAACTATCATTTAATTCAACCAAATAATTGATTAAGTTGAGAAATATGTTTATTAAAATAAACCATATTTAATAAAGATATAGATGAACTAAATGTAATTTAAATAGAAATTAAACTTTAGATATGAAAATAAATTAATATTAATATTGAAAATGATATAATTCTTAAATAAAATAAATTAATAAATAAAATAAAATATATAGAAAATAAATTCTAGCTTCATAGCTAGTCTGCAAGTCAATCCAAAGAGCTCTTCTCCAATACAGTTAAAATAATAACATAATGCTTATTTAATTATCCACTATAAAAACTATTTAGATAGACTATTTCAAACACCCTCTGAGTGATCTCTCGCAATTGCAGAAGTCGACGTGAATCACTGTAATTAGAATTCCAGAATGTGTGTGAAATGCAAATGGGATGTGAAAGGCTTGCGATGGCAATAGAGATGGAAATGGCAATGGCGCGAGAGAGAGAGAGAGAGAGAGAGAGAGAGAGAGAGAGAGTGATGTGTCTGATGAGGTGTTGGAAAACACTTTTCCACATTTCTTGCAACATTTTGCTTTGCCTGCGATTTTCGCATAATTATCGTTGGGTGTGAAGTCTTTCAAATTATCTGTGCCTCGTTTCACTGCAGCTTTTGGCCTTTCACATCGACATTTTTCGTGGCTTTAGCTTTTGTTTTTCTCTTTCTCTTTTCAATTATGGCGATTTTCTCGCCCGTTGACCTTCGCTTGCCAGATCAAAACATCTGTCAAGATCTTCGATATATGTATATACATATATCGATGTTTTCTATAGTTAATTAACACCTATGCGCATGATATTGTTCGTAATTGAGCTGACGGTAACGATCATGATGACGATGATGGCGATGATCATGTTGATGCTGATGCTTGGAGCAACGCCCACAGCAGCAATTGAGAAATCAGCAAACAATTTTATTTAATTAAAACCAGACAAGACCGAAACTCTGACAGGTCAAGAGCTGAACCAGATGACGATGATTCACGGCTAATTTGCATAGGAAATTAGTGAAACAGTCGAAAAGAACAAACTATTAATAGAGAGTCGAAGCTTAAATAGTTTGGCCTTCTCGGCTTTTTTGGCAGCTCAGCTCAGCTCAGAGCTGGATCGATGTGTAGCCAAAGGCGAGCTAATTCGCCCATTTCCAGTATAATACAAATGTCAATTGTGGCGCGCGACGTCGTTCACTTAAATCTAATTAACCCCTAATGACCTCCTGACCGCTGATTAAGAGACCGAGCCCAGCGGAAGGGCGGGCTGTCGCAGCGGACATGCAAAGTGAATGCAGCAGCAAAGAGTTGGCTCTTTGAAGTCGTCGGTAATTGTTATTGTAATTGGAATCGTGCAACGATTCATTGAGGAAGTGAACTTGCTCTGACCCAATTACAGCCGAGAGCAGCGAGCGCGCTGCGCATGCGCCGACGCCCTAACCTACGACCACAATCAATACGCCGTACTCAGTGGGCCCAACTGAACCGAAAGGCACTTCCTATCTCGCTCCGTACACAAATCCAGCAATCACAATCTTATCGACTGCAAATGTCAACAAAAAAGCATACGAAACTCTATGCGCTTATCTTTCATTAACGTTACTCACCTGCTGCCTGATAGCAACAGGTGCCTTGGCCAGCATTTAATCATTCGCAACAGCCAAATGGGGCGAAGTGCAAGAGTTTCGCTTGAACAGACATTCAAATACCCTAACTTTGACAAAGCAGACGTCTCATCGGGAACTAAACTGCATTTATATGAATTTAGTGAATGGCATTCAAATTAAATTATTTTTTAAGTTTAGAAAATATTTAAAATACTTAAAATATTTTATAAAATATAAAAGCTTTCAAAATAATTTAATTTATTCTGAACTATTTTTCTTTTTTTAATTTTTTATATTTTAAGCATAAAATAAAAATGAATGTATAAATAAAATATTTCATATTTATTTTATTTTATTTTTTTGTATAATCTTCGACAAGTCTTATATGCCCATTATAAATCACAAATCTAGTATTCGCACTCACCACTGCTTGCAGCACGCCGCGCACTTTGAGTCCTTTGGTGGGGGCAAACTCCACCGTGACGCCCGGCTCGATGGTCAGACGGGCGCCGCGCACCACCTCGAGGTCCTCGCGTGCCAGGTACGGACTCTCGCTGAGCCGCAAAATGCGCTCGCTGAGTATCTCGCCGCCGGGCAGCTCCGTGTAGGAGTTGGCCGATGATGTCAGCAGCAGGGCCGGCGTCGACGGCGGCGCCGCAGTGGCGTCGACGCCATGGCGCGTCCCTGGCAGCAGCTGTGTGGCGCCATCGAGACTGGCGAATTCGATATCGTTGTCGTTCTCTACATCCTGTGGCAGCTCTACTGATTCTCGTTCCGAGTGGGCTGGCGCAGCTTGGCCCTGCCTAAGCTGTTGTTGTTGCTGCTGTTGTGCCTGACCCAGTTGGCAGGACGACAGCAGCAGCAGCACGAGTATTGTGCATATGTTGGCCCATTTGCTGCCAACGGGCGGGCATTTGTCGTTGTGTCCACTTTCGTTGTTGCTTTTGTTGTTGTTGTTGCAAGTTTGTTTATGTTGTTGCAGCAACTTTGTTTTAAGGCGTTGCAGCGTCATTTGTGCATTGCTTACTTTGATCGACTTGAATTTCACAATGTTATTAAGGTTCTATTTGTGTTTGTTTTTGTCTTACTTATATATTACACATTTTTCCTATATATAAAATTGGCAGTTGAATTGTTGTCGAAGAGCTAAGGAATTAATAAATTTAAATTAGAAATTTTATGTTATTAAATATTTAAGCTATCGCGCTTAGAATCTTAATTTGTATATAAAAAAAATATTGTAATTATATTGTTAATATTCTATTTAATTTTATTTATTTATTTTGCTTTCTTGCATTACTTGTTATTTATAAAGTTTATTTTTTTTATATTTTTAGAAATTAATTTAAAATTTTGTTCTGAAATATTTTATATTATTAAATTTTATGGAAAATACTGTATTTAATCCTTGCTTGATTTTAATATGAGAATCAATATTTTAACAAAATAAAATCACCAATTCAAATTCAAATTTAAGAGAAGTTGTGTTCTCATTTTTTCATTTTTATATTTCATTTTTAAATATTTTTTAGGGCGTTGAAAAATTTGTAAAAATGTGTGTTATATGTTTATAGCTGAAAAATATATATTTCTATATATTAAATATATAAAATACATATTTTTTTAGTTTATTAAATATTCCAAGCATTTTGTATTTAAATTTCATATTTTAATAAAATCATTTATTTTAAATCATTTTATTTAATATGTTTAGTATTTTTTTTAGGTTTTATTTTCAATTTTGTTTTGATCACATTTTCAGGTTTACTCTTTTTTTAACACATTTTCTTTACATTTTCACACAGTTTTTCTCTTATTTGTTTTTCACGTTAATTTGGAGTTTGTTAGATTTTGTTGTTAATTCATTTCGTAATAAAATCCTAATACACGCATTGTTACCAATCTCTGATAAGCCACCACAAACTGGCCCTAAAAGCCAACACACACACACACATACTCAGAGCAACAACTTGACAACGTTTCAAAACCAAAACACACAAATACCAATGCAACACGCAGGCACACGCACACTGTGGGTCGTCCCCACCCGCTCTAACACACGAATAACAAACAAAAGAATATATATATGTGTGTATGTAAATACATATGTATACGTATTTGAAACATACACGAAAACACGTCCATACGCAAAGAACCGTTAGCAGCGACTGAGCGAGTTACTTGCATTTAGTATTATGACGAGTATCGAAGAGCGACAGCAACAGCAACAACAACAAGAAGGAGAAGAAGCACAACAACGAAAGCTACAACAACATGTAAAGCAGTTGAAGAGCTGCTGTTGTTGCTGTGCCTGCAAAGTAACTGTAAATGTGTAGGCATTTCATTCATGGCGTGAGCGCGAGAGAGCGCGAGCCCTACAACAGAGAGTGAGTGCAAGCGAGAGCGAGAGAGTGGGAGCTTGGGGATAGCAAATGGGAGAGGGCGGCCGAATAATAGCGTCGCACGCACCGCTAAAGGTAGTTATTAGTGGTTGTTGTTGCTTTCCGTGGGCTACGTGTGCGTAGAAAAGTACAAGAAAAAGAAAGACGAAAAGCAGAAAAGAAAGCATTTCCAACACAGAGTTTTCTTGGCGTTTTGGGTGCCCCAACCAAGAACATGTGAGGTTGTTTTTTTTTTTTTAGTTTTTTATTTATGTTGCGTATGCAAAGCAGCTTTTTTTTGGGTTCTGCCTCGAAGCCGTTCTTAAGCTGCGGGCGCGGCTCGTGCACTGAGCGAAACTGTTGAAAGTGAGAAACAATATTTTAATTTGAGTTTCAGTTTCTTTGAATAATGGAAATTAATAACTGAAAATTGATGAGAGTGTTTACTTAATTTTAATATAAATTTTAATTTTAATTTTAAATCAAATAATTAAAAACTATAAATATATATTATACATTAAATACACATATATTTTATATAATATACCATTGTATTTTTATATTTTTAAAAAATATTTTGGATTTATTTTCAAAAAAATAAATAAAAAAAAATTATTTTCAATTATTTATAAAAAATTATAATATCTCAAAATAATTATTTGATTTCTCATATTGTATTCAAAGAAACTCATAAATATTGTTTTTAATTTAATTGAATTTAATTTCTCTGCTCTCACATTTTTACAAAAGAATTCTCAATTTCTAAATAAATCTACTGAAATAGAACAAAATACAAACTCTCGACTTCATAAATTAAAATCTCAACTGTTCGTTGTTTTGTTGCTAATTGTAGATATCGAAGCAAACTAAGTAATATAAACAATAAAATGTCGAAGCCATAAAATTCGATAAGAAACTATATATATATTATATGTATATAAATGACCATATCAATAACTTCCTTTCAGTTGTGTTCTGCACTCAAAAAAAAAAAAAAAAAATAGCCCACTTCAAGCTAACAACAATTATATATTAATAATATGTTCTCCATAAAATTTTGCTCAGTGTATGAGAGTGTATCTTGCGGCCAAATGCATTATTATCGATGTATCTGTGACTCAGCTGCGAGCTATTCCAAATTACTTTTGTTGCCGTTGGCGATGTTGTTGCGTTTGTTGGCGTGAGTTCAGCTTGAAAGTGCATTCAAAAGTTTATTGTCTGCCTTTTTATGGGTTTATTAACTTTGTTTGGCATTTTGCGTACGCCTCGGCATGTATGCCGCAACGATAAGTGGCTAAAAGCGTTGACTAAACTCCTTAATAGACGCCTTTGTTGCCTTCGAGTGTTGGGCTCTCTCTTACACTCTTCACGGCATTTAAGCACTTATATATGTATTATCTATAAGTGATATCAGTTTTCCTGCACTGCAACAGACAATTCGCAAAGATAGTTCTAAGCGATGATAATATTTTTATTGATTTGGCTGATTAGATAGATGGGGGAGCTTACAATCAAGATATTGTTGAAGATAGATAAATGTAGAAAGACACGATCTTTTCTTTTCAATGCACTTAAAGAAACTGTTTTTAAAGAAATTCCTTATCATGCCCATAAATGTTGGTACGAAATGAATAAAACTACTACTATTAAAAAATCGACTACTAATTATAGTATTTCAAGTAGTAATTCCACTAAATACTACTATAAAATATATTAAAATAAAAAATGTATATAAAATACTACTACTAATAAAATACTACGACTACTAAAAATGATATTACTCTTTAAACTACTACAAGTACGAAAAATACTACTGCTAAAAATGCTACTACTAAAAGTATTACTATTAAAGAATTATATTACTATTTAAAGTACTACTACTACCAAAAATACTACTACTAAAAATACTACTGCTACCAAAAATACTATAAAAAATATTATAATAAAAAAATGTATTTAAAATACTACAACTACTGAAAATACTACTACTACAAAAAAATAATACTACTATTTAAAGTACTACTACTACCAAAAATACTACTACTAATAATACTAATACTACCAAAAATACTACTAAAAAGACCACTACTACTCTATATACTCCTACTTCACTGTCTCCACTGTTATTTAGCATCAATTTTAATGGGCTGAGAACGTATTCTTCTATGCGTTACACATTTCGCAATCCAATTGGATTGCCCACTATATAAATTGGTAGATTTGCTATCTGCTTCAGTTTCAAACGCGAGCTTCTGTTTGGCATAGAAAAGAGAAATTAGCGAAACACATTATATTATTTGTGTTGTTTAACTGGGACAATAAACTCGAAATTGTGGTAATTTATGCAGGTAATTGAGCGAGTTTTCACATGCAAATAAGTACGAATATAGAGATAGATATAAATATGTATATGTATAAATATTTCTATGCCTCTGTATAACAATGTTTTGTATTTAATTTGAATAATTTGATTAGCTAAACAAAGCATTTGAGCAGGCACACGAAAGTCATATATCTTCATCAAAGTAGGAATTTCTGGGATCTGTATATTTGAATTGTTCCTTTAAATATGATAGATATATGATCTAAACAGTTCTTAAGAGAAGTAATGTACTAAAAGTGCCTTTTTCATTTAGTTTTTCCTTTAATTGAAATCATTAAACTACCAAAATATTCTGATATTATTTATATACCAACCTAATCAATCCAATCAAATTAATTTTAAGATTATAATCAAAGCTCTTTGATCTTTTATTCAAGCCGTCACTCAGCTCAGCTCTAATTTATGTTTCGTTCTCTCACTAAACTCTTGACTAATTAAAAATTCTTAAGACTTTCAGTTTGACCTAAATTCAGATTTTAATACGCA
This sequence comes from Drosophila paranaensis, assembly GCA_035047545.1. Classification (NCBI taxonomy): domain Eukaryota; kingdom Metazoa; phylum Arthropoda; class Insecta; order Diptera; family Drosophilidae; genus Drosophila; species Drosophila paranaensis. The sequence goes on from JAWNPL010000001.1 coordinate 425,409, forward strand.
CTAAATGCGTTTCTATTCCCTGTTTGCCTTAGTTTTATGCAAGCCATAAATGCTGGACGAACGTATACTTAATATAATTATGGCTTCTCTTGTAGTTTCGCACTCGTTCTTTCTCTTTCCAATATCTCGAGCATAATTTAGGAATTTTAATGGGTTCTAGACCCAGCTGGGCGTGGAGATAGCAACAAATAGATCATTCATTAGTTGTAGATGATCTGAGTCATCCGAATAGTTGTGTTTGTTGTGCCGGCTTTTACGTTAGATGAGCTCGTAGTAAGCGAATGACTAATGCCTGCCCACTTAGTAGATTATAATACAGCCATACGACTTCCCTCTCTCTCTCTCTGTCTCTTGCTCTCTTTACTTTTACTTCGTGAGTTAGCCTCTCTCTCGCGCTCTTTATCACGGCCAAAATACTTTATTTTCGCTTTATCTACGTTCAGCCCACGAAAAACCACCTGTCTTGGCCGGCTAGCCCTATCTATAAGCCTCATATGTATATGTAGAGATAATATGCACTTCCTTTTACGCACTAATTAACCAATACTAATGCAGGTAAAGGCAAAATAAACTGCGCGGCAACGCGTCATCGGTTCGAGCCCAATGGGGAGTAACAAAGTTGGTAATGTAATGCGAGGTAAAACGGAAGTGCACGAGAATGTGGAACCAGGCAGAGGTGGAGGAAGTGCAGAGGGCGGTAGCAGCAGTTGCAGCTAGCTGCGCTGCGCAGCGCCGCTGGCGTCGCTGCGCGCTGTTGCGGCTGGCTGAGCGCATGCAGTTGGCAGCGACTGTTGAGTTTATTGGCCACAAGAAATAGCGATAGTACGAAATGTTGTTGTTGTTGTTGTTGTTGTTGCTGTGGCAATTAGGCATTCATGAAAGCGTGCAGCAGCAGCACAAGCACTCCACATCGGTTTCGGATTCGAATTCGAACTCAGTTTCGGAGTCGAAATCTTTACGCGCCGTTGCATTATTTTCGCACTAATGAGCTTCAGCTTTACGGTTTCTTCACGCCAAGCCATCATCGCAATGTTCTAATTACAACCAACAAAAGTATTAGAAAAAATTATATATCTTCAAGCTCTTTTACGAAAAAGCCAACACACTCTCACACACACACACACGTACACACACACACACACACTCTCAGTCTGCCCTGTCTGTGTGGGCCTTTGTGTGGCTTTTTGGTTAGAGGCGTCATATTGGTGTATTTGGTAATAGTCGACGCACAAACACAACCTCACTTTTCGCTGCTCACTTTTCGCTCACTTTGTGAATGCAATTTGCAGCGCTTTACGCACTTGTTGCATTTGCCGTTAGCTTTTTATTATGTTTTGCGTATTGATTCGCATTATTTGGAGCTGAACAAAACGACGCTTTCAGTTGGCTTTAAGGCGCGGTCACTGGCGATCACACTTACACACTCACACAAACACTTGCGTGTGTGAGAGAGAGAGAGAAACAAAAAAGCACCGTTGAGATCAAAATTTGCTTGCGTTTTTAGCGCGCACACGTCTGCTCGGCCGCGTCGTCGGACACCTTCTGAGCGCGCTGAGTCGCCCAGAGAAGCTCCACGGTCAAATCCCGCTCACTCACTCTCCCACTACCTCTCTCTGTCTGGCGCGGGGCGAAGCTTTGCGTGAGCGAAACGAAATATTTAAAGTTCGCTCGCAGTGGACAAAGCCAAATGTCGCTGCGCTCACGTTGTTGTTGCTCTTTGTTGTTGTTGTCGGGTGGGTTTCGTGTTGTTGCTTTTCGGGTTTGCTTCTGCTGAGCGTGCGACTCGCATTTACCTTGGCCGAAATGACAGCAGCAGCCACAGCAGCTTTTCAGCTTTTGGCCCATTACCTGTTGCTGTTGCGCGCCATTCGGTTTAACAGTCGCTGTAACTGTCTGCGAGCTGTGTTCAGTGACAACTGTTAAGTTAACAGACTGCTAAGCGTTGCTCAATCGTGCTGCGAGCATTCTGTTATGTGGACTTCGATTGGGTTTTCTGCACCTAAGGCAATGTTCAAAATTGCTTATAAAGAAAAATTCATTAGTAGGATATAATATTTGTGCAATGACTTAAAATGATTTAAGAACTTAACTTTAATTCAATGGGCATTTTATTCAATTATGTTTAGTAATTTTCTTTTTTTTTTTTCATACATTTCATATAATTTATTTACTTTTTTTTTTTGTGTTTTAAAAAGTTTAAATTATATTTTTACAAATTAGGTAACTAAACCAATTCCAATACCAGCATTTACAACATTTCCATTTCTTAGCTTTTTTTCTTAGTTTTCCTTTTTTTATATTTTCTTTTTTTTTTCTTATTATTTTACAATACCTCCACAGTGCGCAGTTTTTGTAGCACACTTTTGGGCTTCGCTGGAATATGCTAACGGTGAAAATTGTAGACAAAAATATTTTGGAAATATGTAATTTACAGTATTAAAATCGCATTTAAAATGTATCTAATTGCCCAATTAACCGAATGCAGATGACATAGACTTGAGAGACTATCCTCTCGATCGTCGAGCATACCCGACTTAAAAAGAAGGAGTACAAATTCTACATATAATTAGCATATTACTGCATTGTATTTCTAAAAATATACTTAAGAGTTCACTTCGAGTTAAATGCTTTATAGTCTTTGACATACAAGTAGCAAATAAATTTACATAAACAAAAAGTCCCATGCATATTTTCATTGCATACTTTCAGGCTGCAAAAAATATTATAAACTTTCTTTGGTTAACAATTATTTTTGTATACTTAATTTTCTTTCAGAGTCATTTACTTATATTAAATAAACTTGACTGCTTCATTCGTACTTTCAATGCGGTCTCTAATTAATTATTGTCTAGCACAGTACTTTTTTTTTTCGTTAAACTTCTTCTTGTTTAGACCCTTTGCCTTACTGATTACGCATTATTGCTATACTAGTCTCAGATAGGAGAATGTTAGTTATGAATTCATTTGATAGCACTTTGGGGTGACTTCCTTCTGCAGAGCAATAAAACCGAAAATTTTTTGTCAATTTGGCAGAAATTCATTCTCACGCCGCGTCTTTGAGCAGGCGAAGCACGTGCGAGGGCCGCTGGTGATATCATCAGATTCGCTCGCATCTTGACTAATATAATTATAGCTGACTTATATATTTTCAGTTGTCTTTTTGGTTTTATAGGTAAAGTTTCCTGAATATCTCGGCTCGATGACAGCAATTTACGTGCCACATTAATTGAACTTTCTACGTGTTCGAGTGCGGCACTTGGACTCGGAGTCGGAGTCATGTTCAAGGCGTTGCCTCACCCCAGACCGACCGCAGCAAACAGAAAAAACCACCAGAGCTAGGCGAAACGTGCCTGAAGTACAAGATATTATAGATACATAATACTTATATCGTATAATGTCTGTGACATCGTTTGATTGATGGCGTGAATCATCGAATCAAAAAACACAAAAACTCAATTAATTTCAATGCAAACTTTATTTAAATATTTATTTAGATTTATATATATATATATATATATACGTTTATATATATTGTGTGTGTTTCAAAGTCATTTAAAATTCAAGGAAGACCATGGAATGCTAGAAGGCTGTACTAAATATCTATGAAAATAAAATCTTAAGATCGCTATTAACTAAGCCTATAAAAATTTAACTTCAATTCTACGGCCGCAGCTCGTGTCTGTCTCTGTTTTTTCTTCTCTTCTTCTTTCTTCTCCTTCTTCTCTTTATCAAGTTTTGTTGTATTTCTAAGCTTTACTTTTACTTTCAACCTTTATTTCCCTCAGCGTAGATCTTGGAATGATTTTCGCACTCAAGATTATCTTACGAATTAAATATAAATTAAAAAAGTTGTATACAAAACTAGTTGGGCTAAAAATAGGATGGAGAAACAAAGGCAACACTTAGTGTTGGATCTAAACTAGTTGGATCTAAATTAGCGAATAGACTCTCGTATCAATTAAACATATGTAACTAGGCTGAATTTAGATCATGTACTAAGAGTACGCACTAGAAGACTAAACTAACTGTTACTCTACTAAATGTACTCAAACATACTCAAATAGTAGCTGATCTATATGGAATGTGTGTGTGTGTGAGTGTACTAAACGTGTACTAAAAGCACAATGCTTCAAATGCAACAACAGTTTGTGGCACTTCTTATGCTTATGTTCTAAATAAGTGTACTAAAAACTATGCATACGCTTAATTAAAGTATTTTCTTATTGCCTAGCCTAGAGGCATTGTACTAAAATGTACTAAAAGTGCACTTATGGCTAAATAGCGTTCGGCCCGCTTTAGATCAGGCAACAATTCTTCTTCTTAATGTACTAAAAATGTGAAATGCTCTCGCTCAGCGCCTCATGATATCCTCAATGCTGAAGCCCGTGCGCCTGGGTGGTGCCGGAGCTGGTGCCGCAACTGGTGGTGCTACTGCTGGTGGCGGCGCTGGCTGTGGTGCAGGCGGCGGTGCTGCTGCCGCAGCTGGTGTCTCCTTCTCAGGCGCTCCACACGTTTCCGTTGCACTTGGCTTGCAGAGCAGCTGCCTGGGCGGATGTCGCGACATGTTCAGGGCATAGATGCCCGAGCCCTCTAGATACGAGCGCTGATGCTCCACCAGATCCACCAGCGGCGGTGGCGGTGGCAAAATCCGTTTGCGCACTGGAATAGAGCCCAGGAAACTGGGCATCGCCTCGTGCGGCGAGTGCAGTGGCTGCGATGGCGGCCGGGCTGGCTCAGCGGACCCACCGCCGGTCACAATGGTGGGTGGTGCGGCGGACGTGGGCGTCGTCTTGCTGAGGTTCAGGGTCTTGTGGTGCAGATCGCGCCGCACGTGCAGCATGGGCAGATAGGGATCCCCATTGACCGGCGGTAGCAGGTGGCCGTGATGTGGTGGGCCCGGTGGTGCGCCAGCCGGCGGTGGTGCATAGCGCAAGCTGGGCATGTACGTGGCAGCCGGCGCAGCTGCAGGAGCTGGGTGTGGTGGCTCCTCGAGCTGCCGCTCGCCGTGCGGCCGCATGGTGTAGGTCTCGCCGCCCTCGTGATGGCAGTGGGTGACGCCCTGGCGCTCCGACTTGGTGGTGCTGCCACCAGCTGCAGCGGCTGCCTGGCCTGCCTTGAAGCGAGCCACCAGCGCCACCTCGGCCTTCTCCTCCTCGGTCTCCGTCTCCAGTTCCTCGTCCTCGGCCAAGTCCAAGGCGCCAGCCTCGTGCAGCTCCTCCTCCTCGTCGAAGTCGTCGAACTCCTCCTCGCTGTCCTCGTGCTCGTAGCTCGCGCTGCTGCTGTTGGTGGCCTTGCGCTTGAGGCGCATGCGCTCCGCCTCGTCCTTGTCCGACTTCTCGCTCAGATTGTGGACGGGCGACTGGCGCGGCGAGTCGACCTCCAGCAGGGAGTCCTCCTCGTCGCCGCTCAGATGGCGGGCCTCGTCCTCCTCGCCGACGTCGACGTAGTCAGCGCTGTTGACCTCGCCCACGGCGTGGGTCAGGGCGTGGCGCCTCAGGTCGCAGTTGCGGCGGAAGACCTTGCCGCAGGACGAGCACTCGTAGGGCTTGTGATCGGTGTGGGTGAGCAGATGGGTCTTCAGATTCGAGCGCTGGTTAAAGCTGCGACTGCACACGGGACACTTGTGGGGCGACTCCTCCATGTGCAGGATCTTGTGCACGGCGAGGGTGCGCGACTGGCAGAAGCCCTTGCCGCACTCGGTGCACTTGAATGGCTTCTCCTTCGAGTGAATATACCTGGGGGAGACAGTGCAAGAGGGGGAGATGGTGATTATTGCGTGGGCGTCTCTTGGTAGCTGGCAGCTGGCAGCTCAAGTTGACAGTTATCTGCATTATCTCTCTCGCTCAGATAAAGTGCGCTGATATATTTTATGTTTATGGCAGCCATCTTTGAAATGGCGTCCACTTGCTGTTGTTGTTGCTCGAACAAAAGCAACAGCAACAACCACAGCAGCAGCAGCAGCAGCAGCAGCAGCAGCGGCAACTGGCAGCTGTGACTCTTAAATAAAAATCAAAAACAGGTTCTCTGGCTCAGATCTGTCTTGGGTCCGTGTCTCTGGCGACTGCGGCTTCAAGGCGCACCGAGATTCTTCTTGCTGTCTCTCTCCTCTCTTTCTCCTCGCCACCCCTTTGAGCCCCACCACTTCAGCGGCTGCTGCTGCTGCTGAGAAATTAGCCCCGCGGCAAAGCAAACAAACGACAAATGGACCGAAACCGAACGATCAAAAGACGCAAAGCATCTTGGACAGGCTAACACACACACACACACACATACACACACATACACACACACACATACACTCACACACATACACTCGCTGCTGTCTGCTGCTGCAGGTATCCACTGGCTCGAGTACCCCTTGTCCCATAGCCCTCGCCCTCATTGCCAGCCCCCGCCGCTCCCCAGCCGAAAACCAACAGAGTTAATTAACTCGGTCTTCAGGCGGCATGTGCTGCCCTCAACTTGGCCAAGATGACAGAGTCAACTGGCTATATGAAGCAGTTAGGCTGCCTTTATAGGTAAACCTGAATCAGATTTTAAAATTCTATATGAACAATTAGTTAATTATCTAGATTTTCCTTTCATCTAATTACAGTCAATCTATATGACTGCCCAAGTCATCTCATAGCTTATTGCTGTCTAGACTTTCGTGTCTTCCCTCAGCAATATATATATATACCTATACCTATGTATCATATATCTGTATATCTATATATCTGTATATCTAATCTACAATATAGCCTTCACTTCCGACAATTTCTCTTTCTTCCCATATATAGATATTTAGTCCTTTTTATAGTTCCCACCCACCCACATCAACTCCTCAGCTAATCTTCCCCTAGAGTATTTCAGCTTCGACTTTCGACTAATTCCGACTTGGAATTCTCATGTTTTTCTCTTCAGTTCTCTGCCTTGCGGCATGCCAGCAATTACGAGCGCTGGCACGCCCGCTGCCTGGTCGTTGCCCACGCCCCAGCTGTGGAGCCAAGCTCCACAATCCGTTTGGGCCACTCACCTGTGATCCCTCAGGTGATCCTGTCGCCTGAAAGCCTTGCCGCAAATATCACAGGAATAGGGTCGCTCGTCCGTGTGCGTGCGCTCGTGGATGAGCAGATTGTAGGACTTGGTGAACTGGCGGTTGCAGAACTTGCAGATGAATTGCTTCTTGGGCCGCGAGGCGCGTCCGGGTGCGCGCAGCAGCCGTCTGTCCAGTCCGGCGTGCATGCCCGGGCCCAGGCCGGGGGGAAAGAGGGCCGCAGCGCCCGCTGCGCCGGGCGGAAAGGGGAAGCTGCCGGCGCCAGTGGGCGATGGTCCCGGCCCGGTCAGATATGGCGGTGGTGGTGGTGGCCCGTAGAGCACACCCGGCGGCGGCACTCCTGGCGGCGGCACGCCCGGTGGCCCGGCGCGGCCCAGCATGGCGGCAGCGGCGGCCGCCTCGCGCAGCGCCAGCTCCTTGCGCTTGTCCGCCATCATGGCGATGATTTCGTAGTTGGAGTTGCTGCCGGCTCGCGCCTTCGCTTCCAGCGACTGCCGGGTCGGCAGCACCGGCACGAAGGCCGATATCTCGCGGTGATGCGGCGGCCCGCCGTGCAGACCCGCCGAGGCCAGGTGCTGCTGGTAGGCCAGCTGTGTTTCGTAGGCAGCCGCCGCTGCCGAGATCCTGCTAGCCGAGGAGTTGCGCGAGTCGCCGGCGCTGGCCGAGCCGTCCGCATTGCCGGCGCCGCCTCCGCCGGAGCCGCCTCCACTTGCGGCGGCAGCCACCGCGGCTACCGTCGACATGAACTGATCCATGCGTGAGGCGCGCAACATGGGTATGGCGCCTCCGCCCTCGCTGGCCGTGTTATCCGTGGGCATATTCAGCGCGAGCGCCTACTCGCATGCCATCAGACCTTCAGCTGCAGATAAGAACGAACAAAGAGGGAGAGAGAGATAGGGGGCGGGGGGGAGAGAGAGGGAAAAATAACAATTAGTCAAATGTTTGTGTTAATTGTTGCGGCTTATTGGGGCTCTATTGGGCTTATCTTAATTGCTCGTCAAGTTCCATAAAAAGTACTTTTTCGCTGCCCCGCTAGCATACACTGCCCCAGCCCATTGGGGTTAATGGAGGCACATTAGCTACGGGCAGCAGTTTGTCATTTCTCTATGATTTAAAGATAGAGCAAAGAGAAGTAGGAGAAATATTGAACTTGTAACTAAAGCTGGCTTGATTTTTTCCTTTTTTATCTTTTTGCATTAAAAAAAGTTGTTTAAAAATATATAAAAAAAATAATAGTAATAAAAATAATTAACATAAATAAAAATAAATAATAGTAAATTAAGAAAATAAATATAAATATAGTAATCAAAAATAAAATAATCAAAAATAAAATAGATAAATTATCAAAATAATATCAAAATAATATAAAAAATTAGATGTACTAAGAATTAAAATTGATAGAAAAGAATTTAAAATAAGTTGAAGAAGACTCAGCGAAGAACTCGTCTAAATCATTTTTAATATTGAATCTCAATTATCATATTCATAAAATTAAATTTTATATTTTCATTATTCATTATTTAATTCATTTAATTCATTAAAACTTTCCACAATAAAAATTATATATTCTTTATATATTCTTTGCAATTTCTATGTGTCATATTATTTAACCAACAATAAGTTGAATAATAAACAAATTTAAAATAATATGTATTATATAAATGGAAGTTCTCATATCACATGCTTCATTTGCATATTCTTGAGTATTCGCATTAAAACAAAAATAATAAAGAAATGCAATAAAAATGAAATAAATCACAGAATATTTGATATTTGATCGCATTCGACTCGATGTCTGATTTGGTTTCATTGATCTCCTTTTCTTCTCGAATATCTCGTTTTCTCCGCAATGCTCTGAAGCAGGTGCTATAAAACAAGCTCACCCGAGTTGTTCGTCAATTAGGTTGTTTTAATAATATTAATTGAATTTTGTTTTTAAATTCTTCAACGATGTCAAATAGAGTACATTTATTTACCAAAACACTTTGCTCGATTTTTTCTTGCTAGGTAAATGCATTTTTGTTGTTTTTTTTTAATTTTTGTTTTTTATTTATTTTTATTTTAGTTTTTTTTTTTTTTTTTATCAGCAACGGCGGCGGCAAGTGAAACTAAACTGAAACTGAATCGAAACGAGTCGCCTTCGCAGTTTGAGTTGTCGACGCTGCCAGGTTAGATAAGATTGTGCGTCTGAAAAACCTGACTGGCTCTGTGCATAAGCGAGCAGCACACAGTAGTAAGCGAGCACACAGACAGAGGCAGAGGCAGAGGCACACACACACCTCTCTCAGAGAGATACACACACACAGACAGAGAGACACAGGCAGGGGCAGCCATAGAAAATGCAACTGGTAGCCAAAAGCGAACTAAACGGCAGTCAGTCAGTCAGTTAGGCAAGCCTTGGACTCAGTAGCAGCAGAGCAGCAGAGCAGCTAGCAGAGAGCTCGAGACCCGAGTAGCGACCCGATGCGACCCGCTCAACCGAGTGGTTACTGGATTTACGCAACAGGAGCCACGGCAGCTTCTTGCTCGCTGCTCTCTGCGAAACGTGATCATTGCGTTGAAGGCAACCGACTGTGGCAGAACAAGTTAGAAATAATTATAATGACAATAATAATGAAGTCGAATACAATGAATAACGCGACAACGAAGCAGCAATGAGCATTTTAATGGCAATAATATTGCTCAATTAATTGCCAATAATAAAGTGGAATATGATCATTGCCCGGCGATGAAAAGGTAGAAGAACCAGTAGCAGCAGCAATGATAATGATAATGACAACAATGAAGTAGAGTATGATGATTGTGCTAAGCAATGTAATGATAATTATATTGATAATGACAATAAGTTTTATGTTGAATATAATTATTCAAAACTAGATATTAAAGAAAAAGCATTGATAATGCTAATTCTAATGACAATAACAATGATAATTTGAATGAAAATCGTAATGATGATCTTGTAGGCATAGCAAAAGTAACTAACTAATTATGAGCAGTAACAATGCTAATGCTAATGACGATTATAGTTAGATAAGAATGTCAATGACAATGCCAATGACAATGGTAATGATGCAGAGTTTGCATAGCTCAATAACAAGAAGTAAATAATAAAAGAGAAGATATTGACAACAATAATGAAGTAGATCACAGAAGTAGATAATGACAGCCAGTGTGACAATGATAATCACAATAATAATGAAGATCACATTGTCGATCATAAAACGTAGTAGTTGCGTCTTAGGCACATTTAACCAGACAAACAACAAAATTGCCTCGCAGTCTACGCCCTGGCATCTCCCTCAAAGACCCCCCTCGGTCCCTCCTTTAGGCCCACTCGCCCAGCCAGCCGACTGCTGTGCCATGACAGTTTTGCTTATCATTTGCTGGAAATGTTCTCGACTTGTGACTGTTGCGCCTTGAAATGAGTTTTCACAACGTGATTTTTAGTTATTCTACGCTGTTGAGGAGCGAAGCTTACTTTTCCGCCTGTCTGGCATGATAAGCGAATAGTTGTGGAAGTGCTGCATCATTGAAAGCTCGGGCACAGTTCTCTTGGCTGAGGCCACGTATTGCCAGCTGGCAAAGACCACAGTCCATAGCCCATAGCCCAGAGCCCCGAGTTTAGCTGTTGTGCTTTGCCGTCACTGTGGATCTGTGCAAACTAAGATAGATAGTTTATAGCGCCGTCTGATTAGAGCTGACATACGCACAGTTTTCAAAGATAAACAATTTATTTAGCATTGACAACTTGATTTGAGCTAAGTGAAAATTGAAGCGAAATTGAGGTAGCTAAATCAATTCCTGGAAAAACTTGATGTAAGTAGTAAAAAATTGCCAACGATGATAATTTAAGAGACGTTTTAGTTTTATAATTTATTGCTTCATTTTTCATTTGATTTATCTTTTTTTTTTATCATAATTTTAAGTTTTTAGAGAAACAATTTACTTATTTATTTTAGTACAATTTAAAGATTAATATTATAAATAAATGTTTTTTTTTTATGAAGTATTAAAAATACTTGTATAAAACAAATATAACAGTTTTTATTGTACTAAAAAATAAAAAATTGGCCAATTTTCAAAATTAAATAAAAAAGTTTGTGATCATTTTTAATTGAGCAACTCAAATTTAATTTAAAATAAATATTTTTTTATACTTTCGAATACATATTTATATTTCTGAACAACTCATATTTGATTAATATTTATATAAAAATTGTATCAAGTATATTTGACTGCCATAAAGCTGAGTGGGATCTAAAGAAGCCTTTGGCAATTCACATCTGCTAACAATTGAAGCCAATCCCTTATTGTTTTTATCGCACTTCCATACGTATGTATGTCTATTTGCTTTTCCCAGATTGCTTTCTTCTTCTCTTTCTATTTGATTTCAATTTTATATTATTATATCTGCCATATTTTTGCATTAATTTCCCTTTGCATTTCCGACAACCTGACCGACGGGCTACCATATAGCATTTCTAGCTTTTCCCACTAGCTTCAAGTGAACTAAACAGCCTCATAGCTCATATATCACACCTCAGTCGCCGCGACACGTAGCCTCCAAATACAGAAACAGCAACAAAACTTTAACTCGTTTTGGGGGATTTTCGTTGACGTATTTAATTTTATTTATTTCTGTATTTTTCTCTTTTCGTACTAGGTTTTATACTCGCTTATGCATTTATGACTGGGGCTCGGTGTCTGTTTAGCTGTCTAAACTGTCCGAGCTGTCGGCCGTTCGGCCCTCGCCGGCCGTCCCTGCAATGTGTACAATGCGATCCAGCGATTCATTATCTTTGGAAACATCGGCACTTTTGAAACGTCAAGCCAAATAAGAAAAACAAATAAAATTAATGTAAATAATGGACATCATCAGCAAAATGCGAAGTCGACAACGCTGCACGTACTTGCGCCGTACACAAGCGGGAGACAGCTAGAGTGAGAGAGAAAGAAAGAGAGAGAGCGAGTGCTGTGTACTTTCAGATACAATATTGAGATACAGATACACACAGACAGAGACAGAGACTAAGACGCGAAACGTTTGCGCAAACGGTTGCCCAGCAAATGAAGCCAAAGGCTTAAATGTGTGTATACATGCATACAATAAAAAAAGTATATGAGCTACAACAACAACAACAACAACTACTGGCAAAGAAAATAAAAGATATCGAGGAGCAATTTAGCTGCCACTTTTCGCTGCCTGCTCTGGGTCTGGGTCTGGCCCTGTCTCTGGTCTCTGGCTCTTTGTGTAAACACAGACCAGCAGACTGCGTATACCCAGTGGAAAAAGGTTCAAAGCAGTTGATAAAAAAAATACACACACACACACACAGCTGTGGGCAACACACACACACACACGCACACACCCAGATATATAAGAAAAACACACATGCGCAGAGGGATTTAATATTTGTATAGAAACGAGACGAAGTTTTGTCCAAGAGACGCTCTTAGCGTACTACTTCAGTTTGCTTACAACAACAATAACACACACATAGAGCTACAACAACAACAAACAACACACGACAAGAAAGGGTCAGTGTGTGTGAGGGTGTGTGTGTGTGCGTGCGAGTGTGGCTTCAGTTTTAATCCCTTCGGGCCAGGCTCGGTGCCTCGGCAAAGGTAGCTAATAATCAACGAAAAAAAAAAACATGTATAAAAAGACCAAGATGAAAATAATAACAAAAAACATTTAAGAGTCGAGCCATCGAGCCTGCACAACTTCAAAATACTCGTTTAGAAAATAAAATAAATATAATAAGACTAAAAGATGAAGTTTGTGAATAAGAAATTATTCATCTTTGAGTTTTAATTGTAATTTATAAATATTTAAAATATATTTAAAGCTAAAAACTGCTTCAAATATATCTGAAGATATATTTAAATGTAAAATTATATATATTTTATTAAAATATCATATTAATTTAAATAAATGCTTCAAGTTTATGAGATTATTGAGTCTCTACTCCACAGTACTTTAGCAGATATAGCTAGAGCAGATTCCTTTTAGGATTATAAATACAAGAGCTAAACAAATGCTCTACAATTGAAATCAATTTGATGAACTGGATAACTATAAAGAGGTTCCATGAGATTATTCCATCAACTTTCTCTAGAATAGCTTTCAAATGCCATCAGCTGAATGCCACAATCCATCTCTATAAGCCTAACTTCTTTATATATCGATCTTCAGCCAACTCTCTAATGAAATAACCCGCTCAACTTCCCACCAATATACTCCTTATGCCATATGCCGAGCCAGCATCGAGAAGAAAACCAGAAAAATAAAAGTAAAAGCAAAAACGCAACAAGTTGTAATTATAGTCGGTTGCGTTTGCGTTAATCTGGACAACCCTTTTTGCTGGCTGCGTCCAGTTCTTCTTCAGCTTCTTCGTCTTCTTCTTCTACTTGAGATAATCGTCGGGGCTATTAAAATCTCTAGGCATAATCAACAGCGCTTGTTTAGTTTTCCAACCTGAAGCCGGCTTACCTGGCTCCTCTCGCGCGTTGTCTATAATTTTCTTGATTAATATCTATGCAACTAGCTGTGTGTTTGTGTGTGCGTGTATGTATATATATATGTGTGTGTGTGTGTGTAAGTGCGCGCTCATTAATTTAAAAGCTTTGCTAATTCACCAGGCATGTTGGCTGCCTTTTCGCTAATGAAGTTTTATGCGTTCGCAGTGCAGCTGCAGCTAAGATCGGCTCTAGTGCATTACTAAGGTTGTTCGCCTTAATTGAAAAACATCATTTATAATTGCGATGGGCAGAAGAATCGGAATAGAACTAGACTAGAATTAATGGATTCGATCTTGGGCCTAAATGGAACTTGTTTTGCTGGGAAGAAAGTTGATGGAAATTGGGGAAGATTTAGTTTGAGTTTTGGAGATATAGAAAATGAGGTGAATTGTTGAAGCATATGATGACTTATGATATTAATTATGATACAAATAATAATAATAAAAATAATAATAATAATAATTATAATAATAATAAAAATAGTAATAATAATAATAATAATTATAATAATAATAATAATAATAATAATAATAATACTAATAAAATTAATAATAATAATAATAATAATAATAGTAATAATAATAATAATAATAATAATACTAACGCTGCAGATACACATTACTTGCATGGACAACAGATTCTTTCTAGAGCAAAAAAAATATATTTAGGCCTTAGAAATATTTAAGGCCCTTTTGGCAGGAATACCCTTTATCCACAATTTGATCTACCCAAAAGAAAAATCTGTTAAAATTCTCAAGTTTTTAATTTCACTTAAAAATATTCAAAAATAATTTTAATCTACTTATTTATGAATTTTTCTTAAAAAAAAAACCAAATGAATCTTTCTAATTCCAGAATTTACGAGTCTGGCTGAGAGAAGGCAAGAAAGAAAAGCAATTCCTATCGGCTCAGACTCGCTTTGACTCTGCCGTTTGTCTACGTTGTTCGGTTCGTTCGATAATCCTCTTAAGTCGATCGTATTTTACGCTTCTTACGGCTCTCGTGCCTCGGCCCAATAGAGTTCTTCAGGCCTTTTGTGCGCAGACTGTCAATAACTCATAATCAGAGGGGCTACTTGACATCCTATAGAGATCTATTGATGAGCATAATCCCAGCCTGTTAACGACTCTTCCGATTGAGCTCTTCCCACTGGAACTCATATTGTAATTGAGGGCATTAAATTTCATCATCGAGAGACTATCGAAAAAGCTCTTCTAGGAGTCGTAGTCGGAGTCGGAGTCGGAGTCAGAGTCTTCAACACGTGCCAAATGGGCGTGTCGAAGCTATTTCTGTTAGCCTTTTATGGCCAATTGTATGGGCCATTGTTTGCTTAAGTTTTATGGTACCAGCATTTGAGTGCTTTCTGGCCTTTTGTCTAACAAAACTTTTAAACGCTTTTAATTTGTTTTCGGTTTTGTTTTTCGGTTCGATTTTAATTAATTTCGCCTTTTTATGGAGCTCTATTTTTAGCCATTTCCCTACTGCGGCCAACCGTTGCACCAATATTAAATTTGATATCGATAGAATGAAAAAAACCCACCCAGAAACACACCGAATGCAATAAATTTTTATGAACCTATTCTTATGCTAAAATGTAGGAACCGAAAGCACTGGCCGAATTGCCTATAAACAAACAATGATGAAAATTCAGTCCGGCTCCAGTCGAGCGAGACAAAAGCCAATGGCTCTATACAGACCCACCGAACGGAGCCCCAACCACAGAGCAAAACGAGACTGTGAGAGCGCGGGAGGCGTTTTTCAAAAAAAAAAAAAAAAAAAAAAAATGAAAAAAAACTATAACTGAAGCATTTAAAAGAAATCAAAGGAAAATAAGCAGAAAAAGATGCTGGAGCGATGTAGATGCAAGAGCCAGATGATGACGACGACGACGATGATGATGATGGTAGAGGGTACCCCAAACTCAAACCCCAAACCTCAAACCTCAAACCCCAAGCCTCAACAGAAGCTTGCGGCAATTGCGTTTCCTCTTTGGACACACGTTCTGAACAATTAAAGCGCGCGGCAAGCCAAGCTGGCAACGGCCAAGACGTCGACCAAGTCCACAAAAAAACCGGATTCAAATTGAGCACGACGAGAGCTGCTGAAACCCAGGCTGAGAGCCCACTGGCCACTGGCACTGGCTACAAGTGAACTGGTTTACAGACAACAACAACAAAAGACAGTAAAAAATGAGAAGAAACAAAAATAAGAAAAAAATTCCAAGCTAAAAACCTTCGAGCTGGAGCCCTGCCAGAGCCGAGCGCCAGGCCGCCTGTCAATGGAACGCGGCCCAGGCAGGCAGTCAGCCAGTCAGGCAGTCAGGCAGGCACCACACTGAGTTCGGTGGCAATGACAGTGGCACATGCAGTTGTAGTGGAAGCCGCCGCCAGTCGCCCAAAAACCGCCAACTGTGGCGGAGCCTCCAACGTTGACTTACAAACAGCTAAATGTGTGTGTGTGTGTGCGAGTGTGTGTGTGTGTGTGAGTGTGTGTGTGATTGTGTGTGCTTGGAGCAGGTTTTAGCAGTCAACGTAGCTTTGTTTTTTTTTTTATTTACTTTGCTACTCGCTACAGTTGACGCTCTCTCGCTCTCTCACTCCCTCTCTCGGCGTGTCGCTCTCTTTGAGCCCACTCGCTACTCGCCGTGATTTGCTTTTGGCCATAGCGAAAATCAAAAGAAAATAATTAGCTAGACCCTAAAAAAAACACACACACTAAATTTCAACTGCGGAATTTTTTGGTGGAATCTTTGGAGCTTGTTTTTTTTTTTGCTTTTCTTTGGTACATTTCGTGTGGCTTTTGTAGGGGGTGTTGCCCGTTGCTTGGGGCGTGTTGCTTACCTGTAAACAATTTTGATGGCTGTGCGAAGAGCGCCTGAGGCTCTTTCAAGCTCGGCTTGGCCAGTGTATTCCAGGTATTTTCAGATCTTTTCGAACAAGTTTTAGTTTATTTAGTTTGCTTTAAGGTTTCTCGCTTTACTTTTATCTTTTTCGCTGGGCACTGTTTAAACTTTTTGCTGGTGACTTCTAGAAGCAAATTGGGCATTAGATATAGCTATATATACAGGTATATATTCATGTGATTTGTAAGTTTAGATAACATTTCGTATTGCATATGCGGGCTTGCAAAATATATAGATTCATTGAGTTTAGATACACGCAGCACAGTTCACACACACACACAGATACAAATGTATCTACAGCTGTATGCGCGACACAATCACGGCACGATCAGTCGCGCGCGGTCGCGGGTGTAACGGGAGCAACGGCAGCAGCAGCAGCAGCGGCAGCGGCAGCAGCGGCTACCACAAACCACGTAGAAGGCAACAACAAAAAACACACAGAGACAAAAACAAAAGCAAACCACGTACGAAAGCGCCCGATTGAGCCGACAAGCCAAGCGAACCGAACCGAACCGAACCGAGCCGAAGTCGAGCCGAGTCGAGCGGGCGAACGCACGAGCGAGCCAAGCAGCAAACGAGATACGGCAGCTGAAATGTGTTTTTCTACATTTTGTTTGAAATAGGAGCTGAAGCCAGTGCAGCTACCAATTCGCTCCTCAAGTAGTCCCAAACTCTACCCACACACGCAACACACACACACACACACACACACAAACAGAGAGAGACAACCACGCACACTCACACACACACACACACACACACACACACACAGTTGCGCGCGCGCGACGACACGCCATTGAAAAGCGCTTTTCAGCGAGCGAAGGTGAGCGGGAGACGGCGTTGGCGACGTTGCAACAAGTTCACTGTGCCTGCATTTTTCCCCCACAAAACACATTCACACACAAACACATACACACTCACACACACACTAACATATATACGTACACAATTGCACTGTGAGTAGAACGATGCACGATGCGCGGGCAGGTGCGTCAACTACGATCAACTCTCGAAGACTAATCCAACATTGCCGAACGCGCAGTCGTCGTCGTCGTGGCGCGCCGATTGGGAGAGCAACCGCAGAGAGCGAGAGAGAGAGAGAGAGAGTGTGAACCGCAGCGAGTAGCGAGAGAGAAGCAGTCAAGTAAGAAAACCTCAGCAGCAACAACAAGAGCAACTGGCAAGAAAAGGCAAAGTAAGCAGCCGACCGCCAGTCGCACGCTGCGGACAGGCAGCCCCACTCAGCGGACAGACAAGACAGACGGACGGACGGACAGCGAGACAGACACGGAACGTGCATACGTACGACGAGTTATTGTCAGTTAGAGAGCTACCTGTTTACCGACTGCTTACCGTTTTCGAGGGTCGAGGAGCGCAAGCGCGCGGGTTGCCAGACTGCATTCAGCCAGTCGTACGTTGCTCAGCTCAGCTCCGGTCCGCTTCCAATCGGCGCGGGAGTAAGCGCGGTGGCCGCTTGCGGCTTTTTGTATAAGTATAACCTGCCTACACGTATATAATACTTATATATAGAGTAGGGTATCATTTGCGCGAGCTAAAGCATGCAGGTTTCGCTCATATATATAAAATAATATTTGGGAATACCATATTCGTATTAGTGGCTATACGGTGTCAGCTGAAGTACTTTAAATTGGATTTTAATACATCTGAAGAGCCACAAAGATAAGATAAATAAATAGATAACATAAAAGGCATGTGAGGTAATATTTATGCTTACTATTGTATTAGTATCATGATGACATGAAAGACCCAAGTAGAGGTATTTGAAAACTTGAGGAACTAAAAAGATAAGATAAATAAATAAAATATCAGCTCTGCCAATTGGGTGAATAAATCGTTCAATCTTAAGACTTTTGCTATTGATACCGAACTACTATTAGCTTATGGCTAATTCACTCTATATAGTATGGGGAAAGCATGACCTGAGCTGCTCTCAGGTATGTATTTAAAATAATCTTTTTTAAAAAATATACTTAAAATACAAAAGAATATATTTAAAAAATACATATTCAATTTTTGATATATATTTTTTAAATATATGTATTTATTTACATATATTATTTTATACAAATATTTTTTATTTATACATTTCTTGTATATATTTTTTGGTTTAATATGAAATTTTTTATTTTCATCTTCATATTCGTTTTATAATATAAAACCACTCGAATTTTACATCGATTTTTTTAAAGCTGATGGTTGATGATATATAGATGCGTAGTCTTCCCGATTTCCAACAGGTTGATGAAGCCTCAACAGTCTGGCAACCTTTTCTCCCGCACATGTAAGACAACAAAAGGTATGCGGCTAAGTATAAGAGGAAATAAAATAACACAGTCAGGGTCTTAGCGAGCTGCCACTGCATCTCCTCTGGTAACAGAGAAAAGAGAGAGAGAGAGAGAGAGAGAGAGAGAGAGAGAGAGAGAGAGAGTCAGTGAGGAGGGAGTTACGTTTGAGGAAAACGCCCAGATGATCATGATGCCGATGATGGCCAAGATGCTGCTGCTGGTGATGACGAAGAACCACCAACTGTTTCGAAAAGTAGCTGAAAGAAAAGCCAGCAGAAGAAGTGGAAAATAACTAAAGAATGAGAAACAAGCGAAGGAAACACACAAAGAAAGGCTCAGGCAGTGGCTGAGAAAAGAAGCGATAATTAAGGCAGTGGCATGGGCTGCACAGTGGAACTAAATTGTTGCTGTTGTTGTTGTTGTTGTTGTTGTTGTCAACGCCGTGACTCGAATCAGAGAACAGCGGCAAGTAGTTGCATGTAGCACAAGGCAGAGAATAGACACCGAGCTACGGGCAGTGGCTGTGGCAGGGACGGGTCGGTGGCATAGACCAGGCCATAAAGACACAAGAGAAGAAAAAACGGTAGCAGTCTCATAGGGCGAGCGAATTGTTATGCTAGTCGTTCGCCGCTCGATGCCGGCTGCCGTGTGTGCATATTTTGCAGCTCTTTACGATCCCAAATAAATTACTCAAAATTTGTGTAGAGCATGGAGCTAGCCAAGCGCTGAGCGTCGAGCGTTGAGCGTCGTTGGGCTGACAGGTTCATTGATCGCATTCGAAACGCTTCGTTTTCGCCTCAGCCTGACGGATTCAGCCCCGCGGGGGTGTGGCAGCAGCGGCTGCTGCACGTTGCAGGTAGATTGCAGAGTTCGTTGCATCATTGAGCCTAATTAATGATGTTTAGACGCATTTCCAATGCCCCCAGGCTGTCGACAATACACAATTTGTCCATTTGTCATTAGCTCTAGGAATGGGCTTTCAGAATTTCCAATGATAATTCTCATACTACTAACTATGCTATAGGAACTTTTTTAGTTACATAAAGAATATACAGATTAGGCTTATCTATAAATATTATCAGTTTGACATCTCCATATCCCTTTTTAATCCAGATTATCATTTCTCTTCCAATACCTGTGGGTGGATTAACTCTGAAGCGAGTACTGCGTAGGCCGACTTTTGTCATAGAAAATTATTCTATACCTTCTTTATAAGTATATGTCTGTAGTCTCTTATGTTATAGTCAACAGATCTCGAATATTTCTCATTGATTTCCACTTAAATAATTTTTTTAAAATTCAAAACAATTTATAGTACTTTCTTGGTATATTCTTTATTTAATAATTAAAGCTCTTATTTAGTGTTTTTTCATTACATATATATCTTTTTTGTTTTGTTTTGTTTTCTGTATTTTCGTTTAGTATGTTTGTTGTTAATATTCTTGAATGGTCTGCTGCCTGTCACACTGTTCTGTATATATAGTATGTATATATGTATATATGGTATACTAAAAAAGTATTATCTAAACGAATTAGCACACTCATCGATTGGAAAACTCTATTTAAAATATATAAAATATATTCATGTGTGTGTGTGTGTTTACGGCTAACATAAATTTGTTGTATTTCAAATATGCCAACACCGATCCACAAAAGCAGGGAAATCAGCGCATGTCTAAGATCATATATGCTCATATATACATATATTCGCATATACGACAAAGTAACTACTGGATTGTTGAGTATTCCACGTACTCATAAAGCATTTGCCATATTTTGTTCCTCTTCAAACCTCTGCTGGCAATCCCCAACAACAAAACAGAATATATGCATAACCCAGACCTATCAGTGTTGCATAAAAAAGCTATATAATTGCAAATATCATAATCAAAATCGTGTCTAACTAATAAAAGTTTTAATTTCAATTTGCAAACGAGTCGAAACCCATTTTCACTTTTATCAATTTGTTTTCCCCTCTCTCTAAAACGAAACGGAACTGAGTCAAATTTTAAACCTTTTGTTTTCGTGAAAATGTTGTACAACAAAATTTAGAGTTCATTATTCTATATCTAGTACGAGATTTGATAGATTTGCTATTTTAGGATGATTCTGAAATTGGTCAATGAATTGTCTTCATTTTATTTTTGCTTTTGCCAAAAGTTGTTTTTTTAAACTTGTAAATATTATCTCACTGCCGAAGATACCCGTCTAAAGTGGATATCCCACATATACATAAGTATCTATATACATAAACACGTATATATATATATTTTGAATACCTATGTTACGCCTAATGAATTTTGTTGTACAATATCTAAGTTTACTATATATGCTACATATGCATGTATGTGTATGTCTGTATGTAGGTGTATGGTGTGTGTGCGTGTGTGTATAACAAGACAACCTCACTAAACATAGGCTATAAGCTACTATATATGTATATGTATATATAACAAGAATACATACGTCAAGGTATGCGCACTTCAAAATAGTTTTAAACCCGATTCGACTGACTGCATAAATTCCATGTCCTTACTAACTAGAAAAAACTCTGGACTATTTGCTATATAATTTCTTCATCTTGCTTTTCTACTTCTTTTTGTTTGTTTGTGCTTAAGAGCTAATTTTTGGTAGTACCTAGTACCCGTACTAATGTTGCCATCCGCCCCGCCCACATGCTCACTAGTCCATGTAGTAGCTAAAACTGCGACGCTTGCGTCGACTACTGAGCGCAGATCGGGAGCGTGTCTTTAACCTTAGTTACCCGGACTTGATCCAGCGATCTATGGAGTATTCCAGTGCGGATATCCAACTGTAAATATATATATTTTTAGTTTAGTATTAATTATATATAGATATATACATATATATATATATATATATATATATATATATATATATATATATATATATATATATATATATATATATATATATATATATATATATATATATATATATATATATATATATATATATAATACATATATATAATACATATGTATATTTATATGAATATCGTCACTTAGATCTTTACCGCTTTTTGTCCATTTCGCTTTCGGTGCAGAAATAATAATGACGCAATTTCGCCTCTGGTGGTATTATCTCGAATGAGTTCTTCTTGCCGGACGCATTGGCTGACATCGAGGCCACTTTGTAGCCGTGCAAACAGGCCATGCCTAGACGACACCACAAATTGAAACACAAAATTTAATTAATTAGCTGCATGCGTCTGTTGTCTATTTGCCTCAAATACCCCGTAAACTCAAGGGAGTGAGGGCATGATAGAGGCAATGGGCAACACTTCTAATTGGTGATATCTTTTATGCTATGAATCAGTTGGAATTTAATTTAAAAGTTTAATTTAAAATTTTATATTCTATAATTCTTTCCGCTTAACTATATTAGTTCTGCTTTTAGAAATCAGGGTATATTTATGTCAGTAACTCCTGAAGAAATCTATTTTTCAGACTCATCAAGAATATTGCCCATTACAGGGTATCTTTTGGGTATATATATATATTTTTTAGTAGACTTCTAGAACAGACTTCTTTTTTTTTATTTGGTGACTCACCGAATGCACTTTTGCTATTTGCATCTTGATAAAAATAGAGACAGGCATCCTTAAGTACACAATAGCGTTTCGACCAGCCGCACCACCTTGAGCCCAATTTGAGCAAATAGCCAAAGCAATCGGGTCGCACAACGCTGCCGGGGCTCTGATACAGACAGCGCGCGCTGCAAGCAGAGAGAGGGAGAGTTAAAGAGAGAGAGAGAGAGAGGGAGGGAGAGAGAGGGAGGGAGGGAGTCATGATCAATTACCTCTTGTCCAGCCACTGATTATCCTGATTGGCCGCTTGACGCAACAGATTCACCCATCTGTTGGTCAGCTCCTCGGAGTCGGCTGCCACGTACATGGGTATGCCCTCGCCAGAGTCCACCTTGAAGGCGAAGGGCTTGCCTATGTCCAGGGGGCACAAGTCCACCGTGTGCTTGGCCATTATCATGGCGCCAACGGGCTGAGAGTCCTAAAAGAATATAAATTAATTTTTAATTATGAATTTCTCATCTGAGCTTCTGAAACTAGCTTCCGAAACTTACGTCTTCCGTTTTGTAGTAGTAGAGACAGTTGTCTGGGCGCAGCGAGAACCAGCGTCGCACCCACTTCTTGGCGTTGGGCGCGCCCTTGGCCTGGCCGCTCTGGCGCCACAGATAGCCACTGAAGATGGGCTGGCTGGGCGGCTCCAGCTGCTCGTGCATGAGCACGCCGATGGTGCGGGCCACCTGCAGCTCCAGCTTCTCGCAGCCGTCGTGGGCTATCTTGACCACCTCGGTGTGGTGCTTGTCGAGCACCTGAACGCCATTCACCGATATGATGATGTCGCCCACCTCCAACCCGGAGCTCTCTGCCGGCGTCTCTGGCTCAATGGCTGCCACGACCACAGGCTTGGAGCCGTGGATGCGAAAGCCAAACTCGCCCGAATCGCTCTTGACGACAACCGTTTTGTCCACGCCTGCGAGAGAGATAAACACATTATATATGCGTATATTTATATAGCTGTAGACTGTGCGTAAGTATCGTAATCAGATATATATATACACATATATCTTGGCTAGATATGATTTGTGTGGTTTTATTTCCGGACACATTACCATGCGCCCCGTTGCTGAGCGTTGTTATGACGAAACTCTCACGCGCCCACACCAAGAGCATCAGCTTCAAGACCTCCTCGAGTTTACGCCGTATCGAGTCCGGCGTCGAGTTCGATGCTATCAATTCTGTGGCATTTGGAAAAGACGCGTTGAGCCCATGTGAAATGCGAAATCATCAGATTCGGATTCTTTGTTTACCCACCAATCATTTGCTTTGCTTATTGTGTAAATAAATACTTTTTGGGTAATGACGATCAGCGATCGAAGATCGACGATCGACGATCGACGCTCGCCTTGAACACTCGGAAACAATCTGAAACTTTGGCTGCCCAAATAATTTGCACTTTTTATATTTGATAATCGAGAGCTCCGATCGCAGAGCGCCTCGCATCGGCACACAACAAAGCACGCACCGCAACTATTTTCGATAACAGAATCAAACATAAAAAACTATTTTTTCCGCTTTTTAGCTCGTTTCGCTTTTTTTCTCGCTTTTCCCGTATGCCAACTGCCGGTCATGAAAAGCGGCAGCGCAGAGCACCGGCGACCCACTATCACGAGGAAAACACGCACCAACAGCTGCGCCAGCCAAATCGAAACATGAATACTCTTGCTTGAGTAACCCCAGGTCAAGCAGAGAGTTATGTTGGATAGATTTTTCCTATATGGAGTATAGCTTTTGTTGATAAGCTAAAAGATATTATGATCCGCATATGCAATAAATCTTATAAACAGCATGAGGACAGAAAGTAAATCTGATATGAGTGATATGTTTTGCCTCAGCTCAACTCTGGTTGATAATTTATCCGATATATCGGTCTCTTTATGGCGTACTCTTTGGCTATATAATAAGATCTTTAAGTAAATTCATCCACCACCACCACCACGTGTCGATAGTTCACTACGAATGCCGCAAGATAATTATAGTGCCCCCTGGTTAGGGCATGAGAATAGCTCTCTCGTCGCTCTTTTTAGCCAGTCGACGCGCACGTTGTGCCAAATATAGAAAGCGCATACAGGGTGCTCTGGCTACTTACGGAAGTTGTTGTGCTTCTGGCGATGGTACATCTCGAGTGTGCAGCGGCGCTGAACGAGCCGATGCAGGATCACCTGGTACTTGGCGTGGAAGCCCTTCTCCGACTCGGTGGAGGCGCGACGCTCACGCGAACGATCTGTGGATGAATATTAATTGCTAACTGAATGAGATTGAGGAGCTATAAACCTAACCGAAGCACTGATGATCCAGTTGCGTCCAGAGATCATCGTCGGTCAGGCGCGTGTAGCGACCCGCATCGTAGTGGCCTTTGTAGATAATATGCTGACTCTGCTCCGTGTTGATGTCCGGCAGAACGCAGGGACTGGAGCCGGCGGGCCGCAGTACCGGGGTGTTGGGTAGGCTAGGCGCACGACCACGTTCCTCGCTCTGCGAGTGAGCAAATATATATATCTTTCCCTTTCTCTCTCCCTCTCTCCTTTCCTTACCTTCGCGCGTATGTTCTCCTGCCGGGTCTTGTAGTGCCTGCCGCGCTCGCCATGGTAGCGCTCCTCGGAGCGAAAGCGCTTGTCCATCTTCTTGTAGAGCCGCTGGGTGGTCTTGGTGGTCACGGGCGAGTCGGCGAAGTCGGAGGGCGGCTTCACAATGTCCGCCTCCTGCTCGATGTAGGGTATCGACTCCACTGAGTCGCCCGCCAGCTCGCCGGCCGCGTTGGTGTGCTGCTTGCCCTCCACCTCCTTGCCGCAGTGCAGGCAGTGGCCCTGGTCCGCCGCACTGGCCGCGTTGCCGTCGGCTTCGCTGTAGAAGACCGAGTCGGAGCCGGGCGACACGGAGCGCAGCGACTCAATGGACTTCGCCTTGAGCTGGCCCGCCTCGGAGGCGGACTTGGCGGCGGGCAGATCAGCTGCCGGCTGCTTGGGCGAGAGCAGCGCTGTGGGCGTGGCACAGCTGTGTGGCTTCCTCACGACCGGATGCGGCGGCTGCTCCTGCAGCGTGGCTGTGCCCGTGGAGGAGGCGGAAGTGGTTGTCGTGCTTATGACTGTGGCCGCCGCAGCTATTGCTGTCGTCGGAGCTGCAGCTGGAGCTGGAGCTGGTGCTGGTGCGCCCGCTGCTTTCATGATGCTGGTCATGCTCGCGTCCAGCAGCAGCTCCGTATCGCCGCTGACGCTGCTCAGGCCGTAGATGGTGGGCGTGGCACGGGCTCGCCTGGCGGCAGCCGCAGCCAGCACATCCTCCCTGGAGCTCTTGCGCAGCTGTCGCCGTATCTTGGGACGGAAGCGTTTCATCTTGCTGGGACTGCCGCCGCCCTCGAGG
This sequence comes from Drosophila paranaensis, assembly GCA_035047545.1. Taxonomy (NCBI): domain Eukaryota; kingdom Metazoa; phylum Arthropoda; class Insecta; order Diptera; family Drosophilidae; genus Drosophila; species Drosophila paranaensis. The sequence goes on from JAWNPL010000001.1 coordinate 451,136, forward strand.
ATGCCGCCGGCGCTGTGCTGCTCCGGCGAGAGTACCTTGACCGGGCCCTGGCTCTGGGGCTTCTTGATGGGGCTGGTGAGGGCGCGCATGTTTTCCTTCTCGATGTCGAGCTTCATGCTGGTCTTGCGTCGCTTGCGCTCCTCGTCCTGGCGCTGGCGCCGCGCCTTGCAGCTGGGCGTGACCTGCTCCTCGTCGTCCTCCTCGTGGGGGCTCTCGTAGTAGCCGGAGGAGGAGTAGCGCACCTCGCTGCGCTCATCCTCCGATATGGACTCCGGCTTGGGCTTCTGCGGCGCCATCTCCGCTGCGCTCACCTTCACCTGGGCGCTGGGCGCGCTGCTCACGGTCTGCGGCTCGGACTTCTTGGCGGGCGACTTGACGGCCTGCCCGGACACTTGGCAGCTGCCCGACGAGGCGGTGCTGCTTATGGAGTGCGAGGGCGACTTCCGGGTCAGCTCCGTCGCCGAGCCCAAGGGAGACTTCAGCTGGGCGGACTTAGCGGGCGGCTTCTCGTCATGCTGCAGCAGATCCTCGCGCATGGAGTAGAGGGAGCTGGCGCTCTCGAAGGAGCTGCCGGCGTGCGTCTTCTCCAGCTGCGAGCTTTGAGTGGAGACTACAAGAGAGAGATTGTTCGCTCGCATGAAAACTCGATCTGTGGTTATTCAGAGACAGCTAAAGCATTGCGGGCAAGGCGTTCGTCAAGCAACAACAACAAACTAGAGAGAGTTTTGGATGAGGATGAGCTAAGAGGCGAGCATTAGGCTAGGGCTAAGGCTAAGGCTAAGACTAGAGGCTAGAGCAGCAGTACTAAGGCAACAAGCATGATGAATACTGAGCTGAGTCCGGTTATACGACATAAGCATTCGGGGATCTGTACGGCACACACACAGAGAGACACAGAGACATAGAGACAGAGAGACACAGAGACAGAGGGACACACACACACACACACACACACACACACAATACTTGTTAGCCCCAAACCTGGCACTTGCGTCGTCGACGATGAGCTAGTCGTTGTCGGCGGTGTCTTAATACCTGGAGTACGCTTCGAGGTGTCCGTGCAGGTGGCATACTCGTCCGTGTTCGTGCTGCACTCGGAGATGTCGGCGCTGCGCGCGTAGTCCACGCCGGAGGGCAGGAAGGAGGCGTCCGAGTGGCTGAGGGTGGGCGAGAGGAGATTTAAAGGGAAATTCTTGGACGTGGCAGAGAGTGGAACCAACCGCTGCTTGGGCACGCCGGAGACGTACATCAGTTGGCGTGCGTCGGGCACGGAGCCGCGCGAGACCATGCTGCGCTTGGGCAGCGGCGAGCTGATCGCGTCCGGCAGCTGATTGGCTGAGGGCGTCACGGCGATGGCGGGCATTATGATCGGCTGGGTGGCCGCCGGGGCGGGCTTGGCGGATGTGGGCGTGGGCGTGGGCGTGGGCGCCTTTATGACCTTGGGCAGTGTTTGGAGGCCATAGGTGGGACTCTATAAGTACCAATAACAAATATCAAGAAAGCCTAACTCCAAGTCCAACTCCCTCCCACTCACCAGTTCCTCCAGCTCCAGGGCATCCGTGTCGACGGAGCTGCGCTGCTGGTGCTGCAGCAGCAGGTTCTTGCGCTTGGACGAGGGCGTCAGCAGCATATTGGAGCTATAGGAGCCGTCCGAAATGTCCCGCTGCTCGGCCGTGAGCACAGTCACCTGCGACTCGTTCCAGATGCCGTCCGAGTGATCGCGCGTGTTGTCGTTCGCCAGCGAATCCGAGGATGGATAGGTCGAGACGTTGGCCAGCAGCAGCTCGTCGCGGCAGGGGCTCGCCGGAGTGGAGGGCAGACGCAAGCCGGGCGCGGGACACATGGTCGTCACGGCAGTGTAGTCGTCATCCAGACTGACGGAGCGCTTGCGGAACTGGGTGCGCCTGTCCAGGACTTCCGGAGCAACTGCCTCGATCTTACAGCAGCACGGAGTTATGTTCTCGTAGAGCGGCTCCTCGTCGTCTGCTGGATGCTGCTCGGAGTCGGGCTCCTGCTCGGGCTGCAGCTGTTCGCCTGCTTCCTCGTCCTCCTCCTCCTCTTCCTCCTCCTCCTCGTCGTCGTCCTCCTCCTCGTCGCTGTGTCCAGTCTCAGCTTTTCTAGCCTCAGCCTCGACTGGCTGCTGCCTCAGCTTGGGCAGCGTCAGGGCAGCCGCCTGGGCCAGGCGCTGCTGCTGCATCTTGCGCATCGCTATCTCCGCCTTGTGCTGCTTGCGGTGCTTCAGCTGCTGCTTGGGGCTGGGCTTGGGCGACACGTGCGGCTTGAAGTCGATGAAGATTTCCTGCTCGTCCCTGGGCGAGGGCACGTCCGCAAAGCAGCTGACTTTGTCGCGATGCCGGAACGAGCTGCGCGGCCCGAAGCCGTCGATCAGCTTCTCCGTCTGGCCGTAGACCGGCATGGACTGGCGGCGCAGGTCGTCCCGGCGGAAGGGCGACTCCTCCATGGGCAGCATGGACAAGCGGCGCTGCTGGGCGGCGGCCATCACCTGGTCCATGCACACCTCCGAGCTGTAGCTCTCCGTCTCATGCGCGCGCTCCTCCTCCTCGTCGTCGTCGTAGAACTCCTCCGCGGGCTCGTCGTCGTTCTTGCAGTACTCGCTGGGCGGTGGCAGCAGGTGGGGCCGTGTGAAGTCCAGCGGAACGCTGTCCGTCATCAGCTCGGCGCACTCCGTGATGTGCTTGCAGACGTCGTGGCTGTGCAGCGCATCCGCGTGCCTGGGCAGGCTGTTCGAGTAGTAGTCCGTCTCGGTGCGCGCGTGCGAGGTGCAGGCGCGCCGCGGCAGACTGTTGCTCTCGTAGTCGAAGCTCTCGTTCAGCGCCAGCGCGGCGGCATTCACGTTCACGTACTCCGCGTTCTGCTCTCCTCGGCCACGACTCAGGTGCTCCATGCCCAAACCGTAGCTGTGCGCGTCCAGCAGCGGCGGCGGCGGCTTGTAGTACATGATGTTGTTCTGGGCGTCGGAGAGCGTTTGCAGGGGCACCACGTCCTGGGACTGGGTGCGATATATCAGCTCGTGCGGATAGACGGAGCTGGGCGGAGATCAGGGAATACATGATAGAAAAACTTTATGGGCAGTTGGCCAACCCCCACTTACCCCTGATGGTGCTGATGCATCAGATCCTTGCCATTGGGTATCTCGGACAGACTCTTGGTCAGCTTCTTGCCGTTCTGCAGGCCGTTGGTCTGGGCGCCCTGGGACATGACCTTGATGCGGTGTGGCGCACGTGGGCTGAAGGCCAGCAGCTGTGAGCTAGAGAGGCCCTCGCGTCGGGCGGCCACGTCGGTCTGCGTGGCCTGCGTCTTCATGGCATTGCGAAACTTCTTCTCCACGATGAGCACCTCGGGACTGGGCGGTGGCAGCGCCACTGGCAGTGGCTGTGGTATAATCAGACCCAGCATGTTATCTAGTGGATTGTAAAAGGAACTGTTAAGCAGAGTTTCAGGTAGAATTGAATCGAACTCACCTGGCAGCTGCTGGTGCAGATGAATGGGCGCGTGATGATGCTGGCAGGGCTTCAGCTGCACCTGCGCTGGCAGCCAAGTTTTGGGCAGAGTTGAGCTTTGCTGTCCTTGTGGTTGTGGCTGTGGTTGATGTGCGAGCATGGGCTGCAGCGTCTCGTACATGGAGCCCGTGGCAATGATGGGCTTCTTGCCACCAATCAAGCGCTCCTGACTGCGTGCGCTCTTCAAGCGACCCGAGGAGCGAAAGCCCGCGTTGACAGTGTCGAAGCTGGTCAGGGTGTGAGAGCGAGCGAAGCTCACGTGCTTAGTTCTGCGGGAGGGGGAGAGATTTGGAGAGGATAATGGAATCAAATTAGCCTTGCCAGATTTTGTCAACTGGTGCCACTCACCTGGGATGACCAGACTGTTGCTGGTGGTGGTGCTGCTGCTGCTGCTGCTGTGGCAGCGGCATCGTGGCGTATGTGGGGCAGTGATACGAGCTGTGGAACAGAGCACAGACCAAGAGAACTATTAGCAAAGAGCATATAAGACACATTGCTCTCCTCTTCTTCTTCTTCTTCTTTCTGTTCTCATTGTTCATTAGTCACGTGCAGACACATAGCGTTTAATCAAATTATAATCAAAATAAATCAAAATATATAAATAAACATATTTGTATATATATATATTAATTAGCGCACTTTTAAAACGTTTCTCTTAAGTTGTAATTGCAATTAAATTTTAGTTTTAAGTTTAGTTTTCGTTTATCACTTTACATACCAAACATTTACATTAGCGATTTGATTGGTGTGTGATGTTGGTGGTGTAGGATGTGGTGGAGCGCAAAGCTCGACATAATAATTCCGTAGCAAAACATCCTGGTAAAAGGATTCAAGTGGTGCTGTACAACAAGTTGCCCTTTTTACACATTTTGTTCATTTAGTTATTGGATTGGTTTCAATTGTTTAATTGGTTTTTAGTCGGTTTTTGTTTTTGGTTTTGGTTTTTGGTTTTTGGTTTTTACGGTTTAGAGAGAAGTGGGGAAGGTGAATGAATAACGAAAAGTATATAGGAAATATATTTTACAGCTTCTTTTGATTTCGATCTGAGGGGGGATTCGCAATTGCAAAGATATTTCAGTGTGGTTTACAGAAAGCGACAGAACTTGGAAAGCAAAAAGCGATTTTATCTTGCGAAGATGATATGCGGGTTGTTTGTTTGTTGTTGTTGTTGTAATATTAGTTGTTGTTGTTGCATGGGAATAGTTTGGGGCAAGCATTGCAAGCATATTACATAGATTGATAGAGAGAGAGAGAGAGCGAGCGAGCGATACTACGGATAGTGCGACAGTTAAGTTAAGCATGATCTCTAGCGACAGTTTGACATAGCATTTGACAATATGGTTTTGGCTGGGAGTTCTTAACGTTTGGCGGCTACGTTTCTCTGTTAGACTCGTACCTCGGATCCGTTTGGTAGTCGCCGTTGTTGTTCATCTGCGCCGATTGCCCAATCCAGTTGTAGCGACCACCCAAGTCCGGCTCACTGGACTTGCCAGTGCTCAAGATCGATGCCGGTTGACGGCGAAAATAGGAACTATCCAATTCGTGCGTGTCCGTACAGCTGTTCTGATAGCTGTTAGAAGAGGGCAATGCTCAATAAAATCACTGATTCACAGTTTAAATATCGCTCAGACTCACCGCGGATACTTCTCGAAGGGCGCGTAGGCAGCCAGGTTCTCGTCGGAGGGCACGCGACGGCCCACGCAGCCGCCCAGAAAGCTGCTCGCCTGAGTCTGGCCACGGCGCGAGAGGCAGCCAAAGAAACGTTCCCTACGCGGACGCTGCTCAATGCTGTGCAGCTGACGATCTGTTAGGCAGTACTATAAAGCGAAGAGAGAGAGAGAGAGAGGGGGATTATTAATCGGATAGATAGTTAAAGGTATGAGTGTCTCACTTGTTCTCTTATGTCACCACGCGAGTAGACGGAGGTGCGAGGCTGCAATTCGGTGGAGAGAGTTTGACGCAGACGTCGGCGACCCGTGTGCTCATCCTCAGAGTCGTAGCTGCGATCCATGTGGCTGGAATAGGTGGCCTGATAGGGATCAGAAATTGGTGTAATGTCAGTGTCGAACTTAAAATAAGAAACTAAACAGACAAACGAACTAAGTGTCGAATATGTAATATTAAGTATACGTAGCGTGTAACGTGGAATGTTAATTTGTATAAGGAGGGATTTGTATCAAAATAAAAAGACTAATAGATAAATGGAAAAGTAAACTTTAAAGAGAAAAATAAAATTCAAATTTTAAATAAGGCCAGTTCAAGTTGTTAGACTATTCGCCTTAGCGATAGGGCTAGCCCAGCGTATACGTAATATTTAAAGCAATTTTGAATATTCAATATTTTAAGATATATAAAAGAAAATATATTCAGTTATTTAGTATTTTTTAAAAGCTTAAATTATTTAAGTAATTTTTAAGAATTTTAAGTTTTCATAAATATAAAAGTCAAATAATAAAACAAATTTAAAATTATGAAAATATGCAAATAAATAAATAATAAATAAAAGAATAAAATATAAAATCATATTATAAATATATACAAATATGCAATATATAAAAATGTGAAGTTATAAAATTATAACAATTTGGTGGTAAGCAAAATCTTAAATCAGTTACCGTATCAACTTATATTATGCGTCTCTAGAGCAACTTAAATTGGACTTGGGAATTAGATTGCTGCATTTATTTAGATTCGCAGAAAAAGCTTTACTATATACAGTACACCATCAATTCTAATTACTGGCTGTAGTTTGCGCTAATCGTTATCTCTTACTCACACCAATTTCGCTCAGTGTTTTTTTGCTTGTGCTACCAACCTTGGTGGAGACCTGAATGTTGCCCAATGAGACAGCATGATGTAAACCTGCAAAATGAATTTTTGGTGAATAGCTGCGTTTGTTTCCATCTCAGCTTAGACAAATGAATCGCAACAACATGTGAGTGTGAGTGTGTGTGTGTGTGTGTGTGTGTGTGTGTGAGTATGAAACTGTTTGTAGCTGTCTCCCAGCTGACATGTTTATATGTTCAGTCAGTTCAGTGACTCTCAAGGACTTACCAGTGCCTGTGGCCGAGCCAGTGGCAGTTGATGCTGATGCTGTGCCACGCAGGGCGATATCCATTTTGGCCCCAAAAATAAATGTTAGCAAACACACACACACACATGCACACACACACACGCACACCTTCTTAGCTCAGGCTATATATAAACTTTTCGTTGTTGCTGTTGTTGTTGTCGCTGTCAATTGTTGGATATTCACTTTGTCTGCATTTGGAGCTGCTTCAGTTGCTGCTGCTGCAACATCATCATCACCATCATCATCATCAGCATCAGCATCATCGCGATGATCATTATCGTCATTATCCGCTCGCTGCTCGGTTCAATATGAATAATTAAAACTCAATTTCTTTCGACAAGAGCTGCGTTCGTTGTGCTTGTGCATTGGGCGTTGCAGCAGCAACTCTTGTTACACGCTTTTTTGTTGCTGCTCCTATTATATATTATAGGGTGTTATTTTCGCTGCTTGTTCGCTGTGTATACCCTGCGTTCGCACGTCCAGAGTCTGGACTTATGCAAGGCAACAGCAATCGATATTCGCACGCACACACAGAGAGAAATCACTTTTGATTACGTGTGAGAGTTGTGCGTGTGTTTCGAGTTCTTCGAGTGTTACAGTTAATTGTTTGTTGGCCAACTCCGTGCTGTTGCCAACTCTGCTTGGGCCTAATGCCTTTTTAATTGTCTGTTGGAAAATTTAGAAAATTCGCTTGCCACTAAAATCACTTTCGGGCCTCCGCCTCTGCGTGCGACGTGTGTGTGTGCGTTTGCCTGGCTGGCTGACTGGCTGCTGCTGCTGCTGGTGGTGTCGAGTGTGCCGCGAAGCGAGAATCGCTGGCTCCGTGCGCCGTGGCGTTGATGTTGGAACTGATGCGAAGCTGAGCCACAGAGTGCTAGCCTAACAGGATGCTGCCAACAGCAGCAGCAGCAAGAGAGAGAGAGAGAAAGAGAGAGAGAGCGAACGAGAGAGCCTGGAAGCAAAAGGCAAACACAAAACAGATGTTTACGACACCATTCGCATCCAGAGTGTGGCAGGCGATGACGACGGCTGCTGGCGGCAGTAAAAGCGCAACAATGAACGGCGCCTGGAAGTAGGCAACAGAGCGTGTGGGTGTGCGCATGACGACGCCAGCAGAGACGCCGCGTCACTGCCAGCTGAGGCAGCGAATGCTGTCGCTGCTGCTGCTGCTGCTGCTGTGTCAACAAAGTCACAGCACAGACAGTTGGCCAGCACGCGGCCAGGCCATGGCACAGAGCAGGCTTTCGGCTGTCAGCTGCCCCGCTTCACGAAAAACATTGACGACAATACGGCGTGAAGTTGACTTTGGCGTGCGTCTGTTTTCGCACGCCAACTCCACTGGTGCTGCTGCTGCCGTTGCCGTTGCCAACCCCCGTGAAATCGAGCGAGCGGAAGCTGAACAAAAGTTCGATTCGAAACAACGACGAGCCTTTTATGCTCTTTCTCGCCCCGAACTCTACGCAACTGCAACATGTATTTGCCTTCAGCCTAATGAAAAACTTTCCGACTCGAACTTTCTTTTATTGTTCTACTCACAGCCTTCCATCTTCGAGCCGTAACGCGGCACTTGACAGCGGAGCGACATGCCATATCAGTTCATATTCCCCCAGGCATCATATCAACTGTGCCACATAGTGCTTCCTCGCTGCTGCCTCCTGGAGTTGCCAACTCAATCCTTATCATTCGCCTTGATTAACCCATTCAACTTCTTTTCCTGGCTAATTAATTGGCTGACAAGCAAGCCTAGCACTCAATTTATTTTAATTAACATTAATTTTTATATATCTGCATATATAATACAATCCTTGAGATTTAAGGGCACCTTTGCCTCTATTAATTATAATTTACATTTTCTTTTTCGATTACAAAACCATGTAGAGAAAGTTATCTTAATAAACCAAAGTGTGGATGAAGTCCATGTTGAGCTGAAAAGCAAGCTTGAGCCGTAAAGCAAAGTCTTAAATGAAGGCTTTTATATATAAATACTCAGAAAATATATTGAACAAATTAACAAAATTAAATTTATTTATATTTTTCTGTTCTATATTTTATGTTACTTACAAACTCTTGGTACCGCAATGAAATATTTTTGATTTTATCAGTATTTATTTAAGTATTCAACTAAAAATTGAGTTAGAAAGCAGAAAAGGGAAAATTTTAGTTATAAATTCAATTATTAGCATACAAAAAGTTTAAGAAATGGTAAAATATATATACTAAAACCTTTATATATCGATTATGTATGGTATTAGTATAGAGACTTTTAATTAGAATTAATTGAAGAATTAGTTATAAATAAATTTTATATACTAGCACACAAGCTAACTTTTTCAATAGTTAAGAATGAGAGCGAATGAGTTTAAACTCGACGATAAGCCGCAGCAGATTGAACTAAATAAATAAAATAAAATGAAAATGGAACTGACCCGCTCATACAACTTAATCAAAAAGCAATTAAAAGGATTTATAGCCAGAATTTACTCTTTCAATTTCTGACAATTCTGACAATTTTACTTTGCTTTAATTGATTACAAATTTAGGCTGAAATCGAAATTGTAAATCGACATTTCACTTATAAATTTTGTATCGCAATAGATGTGCTACAAACTGAATAATTAAAGGGAAATGCTCGGCATTTGGACGACAGCCAGCACGCAAAACGTATACAAAGCACAGTTACCGTTGCCACTGTTTGTATAGTTGGCAAACACATACACACACATACATATGCATGTATGTATGTCTCGCAAAGTTGTATAGTCGTAAGACATTTATATAAATTCTCTCGCTGGCGGCACAAATTGTCTTATGCATTTTCGGGCTGGCTTTACGGCTTCACTGTTCAGCAAGCTCTCTACGGGCTGTCGCGGCTGGCGCCTGAAAGGACAGTGCCTTGCCCTGCCTTGCCTCGCCTCGCCTTAGTTAACAGCGCAAATATTGCCAAGCTTAACTGTGCTTTGTGCCCAAGTCAATATCAGGCAAATATTAAGCATACGCACAGTGCGCCAGCATAATGCATGAAAAATTGAGCATGTCATTGACGCCGTCGCCCATTGCTGTTGTTGTTGTTGTCTCGATTGCTATTGTTGTTGTTGTTGTTGTTGTTGTTGTTCTTGCTGTTGACTGTTTTGCAGTCTAGGCACGTTCCATAACGTTGCCCCGGGCTATATGTACATATTATAAAACGGAAATGGAGCCTGACTTCAACTTCGCTTTGGGGTCAAAGTTTTTAATCGCCTGGCATTAGAGCTGCCTATGCGCGTGTGTGCGTAGGTGTCTGTGTGTGTGTGTGTGTGCGTGCACGTGTGTGTGTGGGTTTTTGCTGGCACAAATTGACGCTTTATGTTAATGCCATTAATTAATAAATAAAATATGACATTTGAGTGAACCTTTCGGCTGGCCTAGGATTTTATTAATTTCTAGCACGTAATAAATAAAAGTTTATTGCGGTTTTTGACTCCGCCTGAGCCTGATCCGTGGTTAGCCCCAAGCTGTGAATTAATTTTCCCTTTTCAGTCCGCAGCTGAGACCCGAAATTAGGGGCGGGATTTACGCGTTTTCTATTTGCTTTATTAACATTTATCACTAAGCTACCAATGATAAAGAGTTACAAATTCAATTATTAAAGTACATGAGTTTTACGAGTTTTACGCCAGCGGGAAGACCTCGCCACGGCGCCTAGTTCAAAAATTTTCATATCTAATTTAATTCTTTTTTTTTTTGTATTACTTTTTCTCTGGAATATTTTTGTTAGCTACGATTTTACCTTAAGTTAAATAGTTTTTATACTTTCTTTTTTTTTTTCGTTTGACAAATTGAAATAGTATTTTCCTTTTAGATTGGCGCATTTAGATATGCATGAATTATGTGTGAGTGTGTGTGAGTGTGTGAGTGTGTGTGAGTGTGAGTGTTTAAATAATTTATGTTAAATTTATGCAAACTTTTTGCACTGAACACAAATGGCGCAAACTGTGTTCACACCAAAAGAAGAGGTAAAAGTTTTTTACTTCTGTTAAAATTGTTTACAGTTTCTGAGCAGAATTTATGTGTAATTACGATTTTATTATGACATTTATTTTAGAGTAAATGGTTCTTTTTATTGCATATTTTGGCAGTTTGTTGTTGTTGCTCCAGGCAATATTTTGTGCATTGATGATACCCCCGCAGACCGTGTCAAACGTCCCTCCATAAATTATCGAGCCCGCATTAAATGCCCTCCTCAATGCCGACTAACATATATCACTGTGATAGCAAAGGTGTTAATGCAGCGGGACTGAAACTGTTCAACTATGCTTTGTTTGATCCTAAAAACAGAACTGGACATGGGCAACAGTTTAGCATATGTTGATCGATGACATTGAATCCGAATGGAATTTAGCATTAGACTGCTTTAAATAACTAGAAATGGTAACAGATATATGTATGCACGAATTGAATTACATATATTTTAGTTAAGATAGTAAGGCATGAAATCTGCTTTAACTTGGATAAAACATCAATAAATCTTAAATAAAATATTGTAAAACTACAATTTTTGCAACTCTCAGAATTTGTATCTGAAGTCAGAAAGAGTTCATTTAAAGGTCCTTTTACAACATAGAGTATCTGTATAAGCTACTCTTTGCCTATGCATAATGCCGATATATATGTATAAGTACATTTTTAGAACAATTTTAAAACCCTTTTAAAGTGAAGTATCAAATGTAACTTATGAAGATAACCATTTCTTATTTTGGAGATGCTTCGGCTAAGGATCTTGAAAAGTAGACTTTGATTCTTGAATAATAAATACTATTTTTTTTTAAATTTACTTTTTATTTTTATTGATAGGGTAACAGCTCTTTAAAGCCTTTTGGACAATCAATTAGTTTTTATTTGATGCAAAGTTAAATTGTGATATTCAACTTCATTTACTTTTATCTATTTGTCTATCTGTGTCCCCAGCGACAACTTCAAAGTCTTTAGGCTTATGAAATTTGTTTACACAAATGCTCATGTTCGAAAAGTCATTTATGCTGGTAAAACTTAGTTAGTTAAACAAACTTGAGCGGAGTTTATGTCCACAGTAAATGACTAAGGGAAGCGATGCATCGACTCTGCAAGGGTATTCCATCTGCGGTTTACCGCAGATATTTAGCACAACTTGTAGTTAGGGCATTCATTAATTTAATGAGTAAAAGACTTAGTTTACGCTGGATATAATTGATTTTGTGCCTCATTTAATTGTTGAATTTGCAAATCAATTCAAATTAAATTCAATTTCATGTTCTTTCCTTTTGCTCAACACTTTCGCTTCAAGTATTTGCACATATGTCCCCGTTACGATCAAGTTGGCTTTAATTAGTTACTTTAATTATGAGTTATCTGCTGTTTGGATAAAAGTGATGATGACATCGATATCATTGTAATTTCTTAATAAGGCTCATCAATCCCACAACGAATGGTAAATGGCAGAAGTGTTTCGAGTATTTTCGCACACGACCAACTTCATAAATACATGCACATACATATGCACATAAATATGGAATATTTAATTTAAAAATAAAGTACGCAAAGTGTGCCGTCGCCCGTATAATTGGCACGACTCGAGTATATTTCGTATTGGTATCGGTGGATAATTTGTATGTTTGTATTAAAATGGACCATTTAATATGTGTGTTCGAGCTGCGCGGCTGTTTGGCCTCTCTTTGTTTATTCACTTGTTAATATTTATCTTTCGCATTTTTGCCTCTCTTCAGCTGTTGTTTGTTCTTTGTTGCGGTTTCTTTTGTTATGAAAATTTTTTGCCTGGTAGCAAAGTTCGTTTAAATACTTTTGTTTCGATACAATGCTAAAGCTGAGCGAATGTGTGTCTGTGAGAGAGTGTGTGTAGGTAGGCGTATCTGTGTGGTTTATTAATCTTAGTTTATGTTTTAGAAATCGACAAATTCAATGCGCTGAAACCGCACACAGAACAGTATTGTATATTATAATAGGTTTATAGTTTTAGAAAATTCATCAAGTTGCGATTTTTATGTTTTTTTTTTCATTTCTTTGTGGGATTCTTCGACTTGGACTATAGTACGTGCTACTAACTACGACAAAAGACTAGAAAGATGTGACAATTCGGAATTCGATTCACGTAACTGGAGTACAACTACAAAATAACTCTAAGACCCACCCCGCCCCTTAGACGGAGGTGGTGATTTGCTCCACGAAGTGAACGGGACGACTTAGCGATTGGGAGCGCTTCAGCCGGCATTGAGGATTGCTTCTGGATGCCTGACAGCTGCTGCCAGGTCCCGCTCCCGCTCCCGCTCCAGCTCCTCCTGCTCCAGTGTGGCGACTGCTCTGTCGATGTGGCGTTCGCTGCAATGAGGCGTAGGCGTGCGGCACGTAGATAAACTCACGGGATGGCCCTGTCCCAGCTGCCACGCCTGCCCCATGACGGCAGTTACACTGCTGCGACATGGTCGATAGGCCCTCTGGCACGCTGCGACTGCGTGCCGAGCTGCCGCCGCCTCCATACGTGGTTGAGTTGGGGCTGCAAGTACATATGAGTGGCTGCCTGTCCTGAGATCTGCAAATAAACACGTCGACAGGGTGAGAAACAGAGAGCGAGGTGGGGCGATGCTCTAGAGAGCTGCTTCAGCTGCATAAATAGCGCAAGTGCAATGATGTTGTTGACATTTTGTTGACGCTGACGCGAAGCCGAACAACTACCCATCGCCTTTCGAGGGCTTCACGGTATTTGCCAACAGTTTGGATAATTGAACGTCAGTTACCCATTAACTAGCCAATCCAATCCAATCCACGGCAGCCATCCGCCCACCCATTACCGAAAACCTAATCAAGCTGAATGCATGCACTCAGCTACGATTGCCTTCAAGTGCACACAGCCAGCGTGCCTGATCCCATCCAGATTTATTCATTCACATAATATTTCAAGTATTTGAGAATAATAATCCCAAATCCATGTTGCCCATTCAATGGGGTTTGTGTGAAATAGCAATTATAATAAAGAAAATACCTTTTCAATGAACAAATTCACAGAGAAGTGTATTTGTGGGATATATCGTATACTAATTAGAGGACTGTGACTGGGTGATTGATTGAAGGACTGACTGATGAATAATATGGATTTACTGCTTAACTGATGGACAGTGACATTCTAGCTATAATATTGATTGATTGATGGAGTAGATATTGAAAGAAATTATTGATATATCCGATTGATAGACTTGGCTATATATTGACAAACTGATTTAATGAATATTTGAGTCAGCTGATAGACTCTAAGACTTACTGATTGATTCTGATTCACTGCTTGACTGATTGACAGACTAGTTCAAAGTCTGATTTAATTCATGACTGATTCATTGATTAACTTTCTGACTAGCCCTCTCGCTAGCTAATTGGATTATTGACTGATCGACTAACTTATTGCTGCTGATTGACAGTGATTCACTTATTCCCTGATTGAATGATTGACTGCTTAGCCAAGATTGACTTACTGACTTACTCGATATCTGTCTGTTTTGCTGCCAAGCTAAGTGATAAGTCGACTAATTGCTTTAATAATTTCTTGACTAATTAATTGTCTGAATACTTGATTGATTTGCTGACTGATTGACGTACAAATGATTCTGTAATCAACTGACTGACTGAGTCGCTAATTGACTTATTTCATTTCCGATAAGCAGACAGCTTAAACCTTAAGCAAGTGCAATTTGTAAACAAGCTACTTTATGGCAGCAAGTGAAGGATGGACTTTTTTCTACTTTTCATGCTGCAAATTGATGATAAATGCGAGCAAAAAGGTTCGCTTTCAGTGAAGCGAAGCGCTGTCAAAATCATGTGGAGTCGTGCTTTACTAATGAACTCTCAAAAGTCTGGCTGTGTATTGAGGTTTACAAGTGAGCTGAGGTTGGGTATTTGGGTCGTGCGATGAATATTACGTTGGCTCCCATAAAATACGAGAATTCCTTAAAATTTAAACTACATATTTGATATCTCATGTAGCTAGCTGCTGGCTTTAACAAATCTTATTTGCAACATGAATAGTCTAGTTTAATTTAATAGAGTTTCAGCTGTATAGGGCTAACGATCCATCGATCCTACTTACTTGGGCGACTTGCGGCAGCCGAGCTCGTAGGTGCTGTGCCAGCTGCAGTACATCTGTCCGTCGCAGCAGTTGTGCTGCTGGATGAAGGAGAGGCTGCGCTGCAGTCGCTTGCCCATCTTGGCGCCGATGCTGCCCTGGCCCAGCTGATAGGGCGTGCGGGCCTGCTGCATGTCCAGATTGTGACAGGCCAGCTGCTGAGGATGCGGATGCGGATGCGGATGCTGGTGTGAGTGCTGATGCTGATGCGGATGTTGATGCGGATGCGGATGCTGATGTAAATGCGAATGCATATGCTGGACAGGCAGATGATGATGGGGCGGCGGCGGCAGATGCGGGGCGGGCGCGGCATGCGGCTGCTGCAGCATGTGACGTTGACAGTAGGGGGGATTGCCGGCCTGCAGATAAGGCTCCATTTGATTCAGACTAATGCAGCTGCGGCTGAGCAGATCGGGCGCGGGATAGTCCCCGTAGCCATAGTCCAAGTGCAGATTCGGGCGGTGGTGGCGCGCCGAGGAGTGACGCATCAGCATGGGCGTCGGCAGATGCCCATTGAGATGTCCGCGCTGCTGCTGCTGCTCATGCTCCTGCGGCTCGCTGATGAAGAAGATGATGATGCCCGAGATAGCAGCTGCCGCAGAGCATATATAATACCCAGCTCGTCCGTATTTCAGGGAATAATCATTGAGGAACGAGGTGAGGGGCACACTAATCAGCACGGGCACCGACTCCACGCCGCGTATGAAGCCTGCAAAGGACAAGTTAAGCGGGACATTAACTCCAGTTTGAGCGGGCACTCACCCCAGGCCTTCGAGAAGTGCTTCAGCTTGATGCGCTCCAGTGCCAAAATCTTCAGCGAGTACTGGAAGCCACCCAGGCCGATGCCGTACAGCCAGCTGAGTATGCAGAGTCCTTTGTAGCCCATGACAAAGGATAGGAATAGTATGGCCAGCGCAACAATGGATATAAACAGCTGCAATAGAGCGCAAAAGTTGAGTTTAATTAAATTTTAAACTTAGACATGGGTGGCTAGATTGGATGGGACTCAGCTCTGTCTCTCTCGCTCGCTCTCTCTCTCTCTCTCTCTCTCTCTCTCTCTCTCTCTCGCTCTCTTACTGCACATAAATATTTAATCCTTGCCGCACTTCCCACCAGCAAACCAGATTAGCGAATTTCGGGATTATAGAATTTTAATATTTTATATTTTAATATGACAATTAGTTTGCCACGTTCCAGCAGAGAGGGCCAATTCTTGGGTTTTGAATCATTAAATTGTGTTTGGGTATATATAGAAATATATGACTAGAGAGTAGTACAATCATAGTTTTTGGCTTTTATTCCAAAGTCTTTAAAGTCTCGATATTTAGTCCGTTGGTCAGCTCAACCAACAGCAAAAAGCAAAAAGCATAAAGCTTTGTCCTCCCTCAGTCAATCATTCCATGCATAGTTTTCAATAATATTGGCATTCGAGCACACAGAGCCTTCCATCGCATCAGCAGTCAGTCCAAACATAAACAAGGGTCTTACCTGGGCAACAATTTTGGTATTGATCACGAAGTGTCGTATGACAAAGCAGCGGCGCAGCAGGGCGCCGGCTAGCACAACGCCCAGTGCCATGGAGATGCCCAGAAAGGTTTGCAGCAGGACCAGCTCCTGCACGTCGGAGCCCTCCTTGGCAGCATTGAGGGCCTAGTGGAAGCGAAAGAAAGGAAAACTGCAAAATGGAGTTCGACTTAAATTGAATTCGACTCACCATCAGGAACATGGGCGTATAGATGCCAAAGGCAGCCACACTGGAGGTCATCAATAGGATCTTGACTGTGGCCGATTTCAATGATGATATGTCCAGGAATAAGTATCGAGTGGGCGACTCCACCTCGTGCGTCAGTTTGGGCTTCTTTTCGCGCAGCTAAACACAAGAGTCCGTCAACAATGGGCCGTCATGTGGCTCGCTGTGGTGCGCTTACCTTTTTGCGTTGATTTTTGAGATGTTGGATGGCTCGACGTTGCGGATGGTAGAGCGAGGCTGGTCGATACATGAGGCCCATGAAGAAGCTGAGGGCCGTTAGTGCGGCAACGATTTGCAGGCCCAGGCGCCAGCCGGCCTTGCCCACGCCCTCCTTCAGTATGACGGAGAACAAAGCGATGCCAACGCCCTCGCCGGACATGGCCACCATTTCGACGAATTGCCGGCGACGCTTAAAGTAATTGCCCAGCATCACGGTGGAGGCTTCACGCACCATGGAAACGCCAATGCCAAAGACGATGCCTGCCAAGCAAACCCAAATGGTAAGCAACACATCCGGCATACAGCTTAAGTATAGTCCCCTCCCTCTTTCCCTCTCTCTCCCTCTCTCTCTCTCGCACATAAACACGCAAATATATAGCTTCTAGACTTTATATACGCACCATAGCTAAAAACAACCTGACCGAATTCCGTGGCAAATGATGTGAACAGAATGCCCAGCGGCATCACAAGGCCTCCCACAATCGAGAGCAGACGTATGGAGCGCTTCCGGCATAGCGAGACCACGAATGGAATGGCCAGCATCGAGATGGACCAACTCAGAGCGCCCAGAAGCTCTGCAATGGAATTTCATAATATATTTTTTATTTTTTTGGGATATAAATACATGAAAAAGAAAACATAAAAATATTCTTTTCAAGACTAATTAAATATATGAATTTGTGCTGCGAAATAAAGCTTAATAAACAAATCTCTACCTTGGCTTAGGTTTAATATAGATTAAATATAATATATAGCTACATATATTAGTTTTGACATTATAGAGAAGTACTGTCAAAAGTAAATAAAATATTATTGTTAAATAATTATCTAATTTAATATATCCCAAGAATAATATATGATAAAATAATAATAATAAATAAATAAATATATTTATATAAATAATTTATAGTTATAATACGATTATTATAGCCTTCCCCATGTTATGTTTCTCTTTCTCAACTGCCGAGGCAATGTTTATGTGTTCTACTGTCTTTTAGTATCTTAGTTTTGAACTTTGTTAATGAAACTTATTGTCTCCTGCTGGCTGGGATCACAGCTAAATGACCTGAACCAAATGAATCAATCAATCAAATTAAAAGTTTGCCAAGCAAAATCTTTTTGTTCTATAAAACATCTGTGGCAAGAAGCTCTTCAACAGCGAATTTTCTTTGTGGCAATAGAGAGACTGTAACACAATGAATTAGCCACAAGAATAAAGTGAATAGAAGACAAATGAACTTTTTCTTAAATTTCGGAACTCTAGATTAAGGTCGGCATGAAGAGCTTTTGTTATCTATTTAATATTTATGAATGTGCCAATAAATACGCATTGGCTTAAAGCTTGAACAAACTAAGCTTAAACTATGTATGCATGTTATACGAAGCCCTCAGGCATCAGCTAAAATCTGGTAAACAACATAAAAGAAAATTAAACTCTGTTTAGGAATTTATGACAAAATAACCTATCAGAAGAATATCCCACGTTTGGTCAAGTGCCGTAGAAAGATATTGTTGAATAACATAATGAAATGTATAAAAATAATAAAAATTAAATAATATCAAATCAAAGACTTCAATAATAAATATTACAAATTTAGAAACACTTTTCACTAAATATTAAAAAAAAATACTAAAATAATTTTACTATTATTTTAAAGGCAAATAAATTTAATTTAAAAAATTAAAGGTATAAACTTTCTCCAGTATATGAAACGGATTTTCATAAATATTTTAAATATTAATAAAAAAATATACATATATATGCATATTCATTAACACATACAAAATAATACTCCTTTCTTCGTACAACTTAGGCTCTAAAGCATTTCCAACTATCTGACTTCCCTGATCAAATTTTTCACTTAACTTTTCAAACAGCATTTACTCGTCTTACCTATGCCACTTGTGTTATGCAAATGCTGAACGGCGTAGAACAGCAGCAGGCCGTAGCTGAGCTGGAGGCCCGTGGTGAGAATGTGCACCAGAAAGGAGACGCCGCAGATGATCCAGCCCCAGCCGCCGTCCGGGTAGAAGTACTGCAGTGAATGGGAATGGGAATGGGAATGTGAATGTGAATGGCGAAGGGAGTCAAGAGTTATTCGCTTTGACAGGCAGTTAGAGCTGTAATTGGGGCTGGACATGCGGCTTACCTGTCGTATGCGTGTTGTGTCCACACCAGTGCGACGCAGCGCCGGAATATTGCGATGCAGCAAGTGGAACTCTCGATCGGCCAGTGCTGGGAACGCCGAGTCCTCCTCGTCGGTTATGTGGCTGGGATGGTGGGCAGCGTCAAAGCCTGCGGCATGGACAATTGAAAGTTGATTAAATAGAAAACAGCGCACAGAGGCGAGGCAGGCTGCAGGCTGCAGGGCAGGCTCATTACTCACCCAAGTAGCAGCCGCCATTGGGCATAAGTGGCTTAGGAGGCGGCGGGATGCCTCTGTGCTGCTGCTGTTGCTGCTGGTGCTGGTGCTGGTGATACCAATTATCGCAAACGCAGAGCTCGGGGGCGTAGTGGGGCGTGGGATTGTAGACATAACAACAGGCATTCAAATTGGGATTGGGATTGGGATTCAGATTGGCACTGGGATTGGCATTGCCGGGCGCATACCAGCGCAGACTGGAGGCCGGTGGCGGCGGCTCCGGTTGCGGCGGCATTGAAGAAGCCGCACAATGTCGACTGCAGGCCGCGTTGGCATAGCTGGGCGCATGATGAAGCTGCTGCTGCTCGATGGTGGGCAATGTGGCATAGCTGCCAAAATTGTCACAATGCCGCTTGGCGCTGGCCTGGAGTGGAAAGCGCGCCGGATTCGGTGCATGGCAGTGATGGGCCTGGGACTGGGACTGAGCCTGGGCTTGGGCCTGGGCCTGGGCCTGGGCCTGGACCTGAGCGGCTGCTGCTGGCTGTGACTGCATTGCTGGCGTTGGCATTTGAGGCTGTTCAGCGGGCAGATTGGAGAGACGCGGACATGAGACCCACCAGGCCAGGGGCTGGTTGTTAAATCGGCACTCGGCGCACAAATATCGCGGCGTACTGAGCGTGGCGGCCGCCTCCTGCCGTGCCTCCGGGCTGGCTGCAGCTGCAGCTGTGGCCGTGTCTTTTGCTAGCGCTGGTTTGTTGCGGCCTTGCTGCGGATGAGGATGTGGATGCAGTTGCGGTTGTTGCGGCTCGGGATGCTCACAGCTTAGGTTGTATCTTCGTCACAGCGCACATTTGTTGCACAGCACGGAGCTTCTGTGCTTGGTGCGCACTAGACTCGAATATGGCCTCAGCTCGCGCTCCCCACTCTCCTGCTCCAGGCTGCGACTCTGCTTCTGGCTCTGACTCTGGCTGTGGCCCTGACTCTGGCACGCTTGTCCAACGGGCAGCAATTGGGGACAGCTGCCGTATAGCGCTGATGAGGTATTCGATAGCCGGCGATAGTAGGACAAACGATGCTCCATATCATTGCCAGCATCCAGGGGCGTGGCACGTACTCGCAGCGTGAGGCGTGGCAAACAGGAGCTGCGGTTCTCTCTATCACTGCAATTGCAATCGCATGTGCACTGGATGACCATTGTACAGTTCGCACCCTGTTGTACAGTGTATAGTGTTCTGTTCTATGCTGTGCTGTGCTGTTGTGCTGTGTTGTGTTGTGTTGTTTTGCTCCACTTCAATGCGTAGAGCACATGATTCACGCCGTTGACATTTTCTAGGCCAGCGCCAACCAACTATATCCAGTTGGGCTCAGCTCCGACATTTTGGGTCAACAAAATCGCCTTTCTTGCTGTTGTTGCCGTTGCTCTGGTTCTGGTTCAGGTTCTGTTTTTGGCACTGCAAAAATTGAGAACGAGCACACACACACACATTGCATCAATAAATAAATAAATCAAAATCAATTTGTTTACTTCACGCACACACACAGGCATACTCTCTGTACACAAGTTTCATATGCATAATTTAATTTGGTGTTTAATTGCGTGAATTTGCCATTTGGCTGCGAGCAATCCGAGTTCAGCTTGAATGGGAGACAAATTGCTGTAGCGGTCACAGTTTGAGAGCCCATTGAATTAGATAGCTTAAAAGCATTTCGGCTAGTGGTTTTTCGAATTCGAGCACTCTTGTGTGCGTACCATTGCCAGAGACATAAAAGCAAGAGTTGTTGGACAACACAACTCAATCAGTGATTATGATGTACTTAAAGGGCCAATAGCATTTATGTATACATTAATATATATGAATTTATATATATGTGTATACACATAGTTGTATACATTCACTTTCATATAAATTCTTTGCTGAATATAATGCCAATCAATGAAATTTTATTTTTAATTAATTAGGCATACGATTCTGCTTTGAGTTTTTCTCACTTGCAAATTGAAAGTTGATTTTAATTTTGAAGAAATTTAAATTTATTTAAGTGCTATTTATTAGCTTTGGCCATTCACTAGAATGTAGGCAACAAACAGAAATAAATATATGAATAAAATATATAGTATTATATAAATATATGTCCCATAAACATAGTCATCAAAGGCAAATAATAAGAAAAATAAATTTAAGAAAAATGCAAAAATAATTTAAAAAGCTATAAATATTGTAGTGCAAATAGACAGCTATATTACTGATATATATATATATATATATATATATATATATATATATATATATATATATATATATATATATATATATATATATATATATTTATATATATTTTAATATGATACAAATTAATAATTCTCATATCATATCAGTGGAAACTGTTAGAGCCCCGGTTGGAATCCCTTTGGCTGCTTATGTTCGTACAGGCGTACCTGCCCAAAATTAGTTAAAGTAAAATTAAGTAGTAGATGCGCTATAAGAGTCTCTGACAACAAAGCAGCAATTAAATTAAATTAACAAACAAAAAATGTACAAAAACATTCGCATACTTTTGGGCGTTTTCTTTAATAGAATTGTTTAAAATAAACAAATAAAATAACTTAACTTAAGATATATATAATTTATTATTATATATATTATTGATATTAAATATATTACTGATGTTATACCCTATAATTATTTGGGTAACTGTTTTCTATTTTCGTTTCCCATAGCTTAAAAAAATATAATTCATTAATTTATGCTTTTTGAGTTGCCAAGAAGGTAGCACCACAGTAAACTGTAAATACTGCATCATAAAAAATAAAATATTGATAAAATTCATTAACTGCAGCACTTATAATAATAATTTTGTATAAAGTCAAATTTGGCAAATATAATTGAATATTTAAATATTTATGGCTTGAGAAACTTATATTATTTGTAGCAAGCCATAAATAGATATAAATAAACGTTACCTATTAAATAAATTGCTAAATTAGTTTTAAAAAACTTAGGCGCCAAATAATATTTCTTTAAAATTTTAAGAAAAAACAGAAATTATATATATTATATATTTACTCCACGATCATTAACTTATTGCATTTATTCTTTAAAATATTATTTAAAACAATTACATTTCAATTCTGCATAAAATATTTAATAGAGCTAACTATGACTGTTTATTTAAATATTTACCACAGAGCCGAAGGGGAGCCAGGGTAGCACTGCACTGCACGACTGACCACCAGGAAACGAGATAAGCGACTGAAGATGAGCTCCAACAGGCTGGCCCTTATATAGGGCGGCTCTCACATGCAGCGCCTACTGAGTCTGCTTTTACTCTCGATCACTGAGTGGCGTAGCCGAGCAGAGAAAACTGCAGGCAGATTTTTCTTAGTGTGTGCATAATATAAGGAGTGAAAGAGCTTGAGTCGGCAGCGGCTGCCTAGAAAAGAATGAGTGAGTAGCTGAGCTATGGGAAATTGAGATTGAGCAATGCTTATTGAGTGAATTTTGTCGTAAATTAAATATCATGAAGAGCAAAGAATTGAGCGAAACAGTGGGAACCAAAGATGTAAATATGCCAAGCCCAATAAAAAGAGTAGTGGAAAGAGGACTTGTTCTATACATATATCCAAATGGAAAAGTTAACCTTATTATTTTATATAATTTATATGTATATAAAAAGTAAAGTAATATAAGCATAAACTTATGAAAATACTCTATTTTTCTGCCAGTTTCTGTAACTGCCGAAAAAACTTTAATAATTATAACTTTTTATGCCGGCAGCATAAATTAAGTTCCACATTGATTGGAAACTTTATGCCAAAGTCCTTTTATAATTACGATCGCAGGCTGAATACATTATTAAACAAATTCATCATCAGGCAGAAAATAAACGGAAGCTAGAAGTCTACGCGCCTGTGCGCTCGCTCGATATTGAGTAATTTCCGATTGTAAGTAGCTAAATTAATAAACTGGCGTTGAATTAAACAAACAATGTGCGGGGGTGCATTCGCCTGGCAAACGATACTCATTCATCTGTGTACAACGGGGAATCAATCATCACTTATCGACAATCATGGCACACACACAGCAACAGAAACAGCAACAGCAACGAGGAGCAACGGCAGCAAGGAGTCCAACTTGTTGAAGTATTTATAGCTCGAGTGCGTCGCATAGTTAACTGGGCTAAAATAAGATAACTGACAAGTGAGCCACATCAATTCAATTTGCGCAATAACCGCTAGGGAATTAGAAGGCGAGAAGTTGATTATCGCTTGAAGAGCATGAGCCCAGCCCCAACCCCAGCCCCAGCGCCAGCCCAGCCTCAGCCCCGGCTCAGCTCGGCCCGCACTAAGTGGAAAAGGAAATAACAAAAATGACTTTAATTCGAATATTTGCAAATAGTTAATCGAGTTAAAAGTGCGCCACAAACACAAACTCAAACGCAAACAAGCAAACAGCTCTTAGACACAAATGTAGGCGTGGCACTGGCCAGTGGAAGTGGACACTGAGGCCATTATTCGACCGAGCTTTGACTTTGAGAAATTGACCAACTGATTGTTGCAGACAGTTTGGCACTTTTGTTAGCAAAGTTCTCGGCTCGCATTCATAGAAATTTCCAAAAACACAAAAAAGTAGACGAAAAACCAAAAAACTGAGGGAATTTAACAATGAATGTAGGTCAGAAATCAATTTCGCATACACTTGGAAAAACTGAATGCTCTTAAAGTATTTAAAACAAATTTACATAATTTATTGGAAGCGAAACGGCATGAATTAAACATGGGATTATGAAATATATCTGCATAAATATATATATTTTTTAATGATTATAATTTATGTTTATTGTAAGTGAAAATAATACGAATTCAAAGATTTTTATATAAATAGCTTGGTGGCAGTTCTCTATTAAAGCAGAAAAAACGTGTTTATTCAATTATTTAATGTCAGATTTGAAGATTTAAAAGTGTTCATTTGCTTTGGGAAAAGTCAACTAGAGCAAGAGAATCAACGTGATAATTTATATATACATAATTTGGACAATCAAATGCTTTCCCTTCACAGTTAAAGTCTATCTGTGCGAAAAATATTAATTTTTTTTTTAAATACAAAAAGCTGAGAATTCTATTTCAATAAATATTTTAAAAAATAAAATGTTCTATTTAAATGTTAAATAATATATAAATATTAAAAAAATATGTCTGATATTAAATCTTTCTAATTTATTTCATAATTGAAATATTAATGAAAATATTTTGCACCCAAATAAATTTAATTATGCGAATTGTGTTTCTTTTCCATTTCCAGAAATCGAATTATTTTCGTATTTAAAGTACATCTCGAAGTATATTTTGGCAAGTGCAGTGCACAATAATCTCTTTATAATTTAATGACATAAAAGAAGGAAATTGCAAATTGAAATTTTAAGCAAACTCGAATAATGTTTCGCTTCAGTCATTGCCTCTGCTTCTTCTGCTGCTGCTGCTACTTCCTATTGGGCTGTCTTGAAACTTGATTGATTTGTGCTGTTGTTATTTATGGAACGACAAAGTCTTGTATCTGTCCTTGTAGCAGGCTTCGATTAGCCCAGTGTACGCAGAACTGGCTGGCTATAAAGATGATAAATGATTTGGTTTGCTCAGCTCAATAACAAAAACTTCAACTAAAGAGAAGGAAACCTGCATCAAGCTGCATTTGGGACTGGGCAAGTGCAACACCTACCAAAGCAAACAGCATCAATTCATCCGCCCTCTCTCTCTCTCTCTCTCTCTCTCTCTCTCTCTCTCTCTTTCTGTGTGTGTCCCACTATTCCATTTTTATGGCCTCACACAACGATTTGGCCGACAACAGCAAAAAGGAACTTTTTACAATGCACA
The DNA here is from genome assembly GCA_035047545.1 of Drosophila paranaensis. Classification (NCBI taxonomy): domain Eukaryota; kingdom Metazoa; phylum Arthropoda; class Insecta; order Diptera; family Drosophilidae; genus Drosophila; species Drosophila paranaensis. The sequence goes on from JAWNPL010000001.1 coordinate 476,071, forward strand.
ACGGCGCATTTAAATTGATTGTAAGCAAGCGAGAAGCAAAACAGGAAGCATCCAGCGAACAGCCAACATCAATCAAAACGCATTGTGCCCGAGCGCCCACGTTAAGCATACAGCGGGGAGCTTCACCACCAGGGCACCGCACGAAGCCAGCTTAAATCGAGCCACCCAGCCAGAAGAACCACCAAACCAACCCCATCCCCAGCCCGCCCACTACCTGTGGAAGCATGAAATTCAAGAATAGCACAAGGAATACCACCAGCAGCAGTTGCAGTAGCAGTAGCAGTAGCACAAGCAGAAGCAGAAGCAGCTGCCGGAGCATCTACAACCAATACATAAAGACGTCCTACGCCGGCCCAAACACTTCCTTCACGGCAAATGTGTGAGCATACATAAAGGAATGCCAAAAGTCCCATAACTACGAAATACCTGTACAAGCTGCTTACACGCAGCTTAGAGATGGCAACGTGAAATGAAATCTTAAATATTTAAAATTAATTAATCTGAAAATATTATGCTGCAACTATATGCTTGTGGGAGACTTTAACTCGACTCATTTTTAAGTTGAGCAAATTATGTGTTACATTAATTTTGTATTTTATTTGCCACAGAAATGCCAATTCGTTATAATATATCAGGGAACTTAAGCTTTGATCAGCAAAGAGAGTAACTCTATCCAGTAGTTAGAAGAGCAAATAAAACACAGGCGTATTCCTATGCAATTTTCTAAGAGATACCTGAGATGTGGTAGCAATCTATATAGAAATTTGAAATCCTTGATAGTTGAGCTCCCGATACTGCAGCAACTGAGCAAATAAGTCTTAATTCCATTCCCAGGCAAGTTTGATAATCTCTCAACCCATTCTGTGTGTGCAAAAGATTAAATTGATACATTTAAACTACATATGTTATGTTCTGTTGCTATAAATGTATAAAAATGCAAATTTATTGCATTTATTTATGAATCGAGCAAGTATTTTTTATTTAGAGCATACCAAATATCATTTTCTTGTTGTCCATTTAACAACAGAACAGAAACAAATGATATAAAATAAATTAAACTTCTATTTGAATTTATTCAATTTCATTTGTCTTAATTCCTTAGTTTCCTTTGTGAAATGGATTTAAAAATAAATTTCGATAAATAAAACATTGTCTTGAACTGACTCAAGACGAAAGCAGAGCAAACTGAAAACCAAATCAATTGGTCACAAGTCTACTCTATATATGTATTATCGTTTATATATAACAGATATATACATTTTAATATATTCCCTCACCCACAAGCCAAAAATTAGTTTGGGAGAAGCTCCTCCTGGTCATCAGCTGTTGCCACACAAAACTTTGTTGTGGCTTCTGATTAAATTTGGCGTACATTTCGCAGAAATGATATGAAAAACATGAAATATGATGTGCATTGCTCGGAGTTGAGCGAGCGTGTAAATGAAATTTACAATTGAATTGTTTTAATCACTGAAAAGTTTTAAAGTTACGAACCGAAATCTGAGTTCATTGATGTGAGTGCCTGAATGGACGGAGCCACTTGTGCATGAGCTGAACTCAAGCCTTAAAGTAAACATAATAGTAATAAAAATAAATAAGAGATATGTATCTGCATACATACATATATGTATGTGAGCTGTATGGCAACTTTTATAATAATTTCTTATTTTAGGGCAACTTTATAGAAACTTTGAAAAACCAAAGCCTTAAAATATGATTTAAATTTGAGCGAAACTTTGGCTATTTATTGTTATGTAGAAAGCCACAAAATTTGCCAGTTTGGAAATTGTATTTCATATTTTGCACTGTGAAAACTGAAATTTGATTTGATATCAAGCTGAGCTCGTGCCACAAATTTGATTTCATGTCGCCGTCAATTATATAAACCAGCTCGAACCATAAAATTTCGCAATGTGAGTCACGAGTTCGGCTCATCCTCAATTGCCACGAATTCACAATGGAATCTCGTGTGCCGTGCCGTTACCCAATGCTCGAAAAAGGGCGGAATGAAAAGCATTGGTAATAGTTGCGATTATGCCCCATAGCATACGCTCGGTGCGGGTATAAAAATATTTTACGAAAATATTTTTTGTTGGCAGTCGAGTGTAAAATGTTGCACAATTCTCGAGGATGCTTTTTGGTCGGTGGCAGAGGCCGCGGGCAGCCAGTCAGACAGTCAGCCAAACAGACAGCCCGCCAGCCACATTTCAATAACATCATCTTAGATATACTCTGCGGCTGGTGTATTATGATTTTTTATTATTATTTTGATTTTGTTCGCTGCGTTTAGTGGCGCAGGTCGCAGGCTTTTGCCACCCATTTGAATGCTTTATTAAATTGTAAGCGATGTGCAAATTCAAATAACTCACAAATGTTGATAATCTGGACATTCAAAAGTTTATGGGCGCAGCTCACGCCCAAAGCCACGCCCGGGCCTGGCCAGCCCAGGGCTGGGCTGGCCGATGGGCTGTTCGGGCAGGTTCATCTGTTGACTTAACTGGTCATTGACTTTGCCAACTTTATGATGCACTAAAATTAAATATACAGCGTGCCATATAAATATCGTACATCGTGTCTCTGTGCATGTGCATAAAAAGGACAACTTTTATTCGCAGGACACAGAGACGGATGGACGGACGAACGGACGGACGCCAAGCGAAGGTCCATTTGCTTTTTTTGTCTGTGTGTGGGAGGCGTTGCCGAGCCTCAGCCAGAGACAGACACAGAGCCAGAGCCAGTGCCTGAGCCTGGTCAGCTTCTGTCTGGTTTACTCTGCTGATTAAACATATTGCGGCGACGAGAATGTTGCCAAAAAGGAAAAAAGGTAATATATAAGTTGCAATATGTGTGACTCAACTGGCAGATACCTTGCGTATACATTATGAGCCAGCTTGATGAAGGGCATAAACAAAGCAAGTTTATAGTCTATTTCCATTTCTCAAATACAGAACTGTGATTGAGCTGGGCTTGTCAGAAGAGAGACTTCACCTTTTTTTTCGAAGCAAAGCTAAAGCAAGTAAGCACAAAGAGAGCTTAAGCAATGGCGATGACAGCTAGAAATTAATTACTAAGCCCATGTTTAGCGAATGACCACGCCTCTATGAGCAAACTAGCTAGGTAGAGCTGGTTAACATCTGCTAATCTTAACATAGCTCTAGTCCTAGTTTCTGCTGTCTCTATATTTCAACCTGGTTACATTCACAACTGCAATATAATATTTATGACTTAGCATCTGAAACATTTCAGTCACTCGAATAAACCCGATTTAACTCAATTATAGGTTATAGGGTATGATATAAAAAACCACAAACAATTTTAAGCCACAAAATTAAATTCACACTGAGCACTTTTCCCCTCTTTTTTTTTGAGCAGTGTTTGCTCTGGTGTTGAGATCGTTTTTTTCATGTTTTTTTCGGCGAGCTGTCGCAGTTAGCGCCCTGTGGCTGGGCGCCAGGTTCTTGGTCTTTGGTCCTGGTCCCTGGTTGCAAGATAATGGATATCATGTTGCCGCTGGGTTTACATTTTAGTTTTACACTTTTCGTTGTAATAAACACATGACAACAAGCAAGGCTCCTAGCGGGGCACAATCTATGGGAAAATGTTCCGAGAGGCAAGTTCGCCTTAAATTTGAAAATTTTATATTACAGTAGGGAGAGAGAGAGAGAGAGAGGGAGAGAGAGAGAGCTTGAAGCTGGCTTCATTTAAATATGAAAACTTTTTTAATCATCTAAAGTATTCAATTAAAAGAATCCTTTTTCAAATTTTCGGCTGATGATTAAATTAATCCGCACGTTGCACTTTGCGAAATTGCGGCGAAAGCATTTCTTGGAGCTCATAGTAAAATGTATTTTTGCTTACAAGCAAAGTCCTTTTTTTATTTATTTCGCTGGCTGCTGAAAGGGTACAAATTTTGGATGTCCTTTTGTGCTTGTGCGCTTGTCGCCGTCTCTCGGTTTGTGCATGCGTGTGTATGTTGAATTTTCGCACTCCCTGAGGAAAAATAATTCGAATGCCGGCTGGCAACAGAAAATATTAATACTTTTTCATTTACTTTCGGTTATGGCGGGGGCGCTGAGCGATCCTAAGGTTTTTGGCCAAAAACTTTTCCAAGTTGACCAAATATTTTGTTTGTGCCCCAAAGTTTTGCGCATATTTTATGTGCAGCACTTGAGCGAGAGTTTTGCGACCTCTGTGAGACGCTGACTAATGGCTCTGAGTGAGACTGCATGAAGCCGAAATGCCAATTGCTCTGGCCCGATTCACGCTTTAAATACACAAATTAAATGTCAAGTCAAACGTTTATGGCGCCCCCGAAAGTATGCAGCATTATTTTGGATTTGTGCTTTTTTTCTGTGGCTTGCTATCGGAAGCCCGGTGCCCATTAACCTCACTCAAAGAATCCTATCTGCCCGTAATTAGGTTGCCAACGAGGCCAGCCTGGCTACCAGAGTCAGAGTCAGAATCAGAAGCTGGTACCGAGCCACGACCTTAATATTAATATTATTATAAATAAATTTAAAACGTAAACTTGCTAGGCTTCAAATTTAACACAAACGCACACACAAATCCTCCAAAGGCAGACAGATAAATTGCGGCGGGACGAGGTGGCTGGGCGATTTGCGGCAGGCGTGAACCACATCATAAAGCGAAAGCTAAACCCTTCTTGGCTGAAAAATGACACTTCCGCAAAAAGGCGACGACGAACGGAAGGCCTAAAACAACGAAAATTACAAGCACAGCCACTGGACGCAACTGGCTGTGACGGGTGGTGCGGCTGCCGGGTAGCGGGTGGCTGGTGGCTGTTGGCTGTTGGGTTCTTTGGCTTTGGTTTTTTGGTCTGGATTTGATTTCCTGACTCGCCTGCAGGTCGGGCTCCGACTGCTTTATCAACATCGAAGGCAACTCTGTAAATCGACACAGCCAATTTTATTATTGGGCCCCAACAAAAACTTCGTTCGCCTGTATAAATTGGCAGCCAGCGACCCACGCACACACCCACTCGGTTACCCTTTCCCCAGGCCTGTCGGAGCCACTTTGTTTGTACGGCTTGCGAGGAATCGAATTAGCATGCAAAATCTTTTGTTTGACTAACAATGTGTCAAAGTGTGTGACGAGCGCGCTTTAGTCTTTGTCGAGGTAAGCCCCCAACGCAGGCGCTGGCTCCACCCTGGAGCCTTCGGGCCATTAGGCTCGATAAAGTCACAGCCACAGCGCACGTCTCCCTACGGCCACTGGCTGACGTGCCACAATGCTGGCCACCTAAATGGAAACCGCAAAAAGATTTTGCACACAAACTGAATTATTACTGAAAATATTGTCCTAAGAGACAGAGAGAGAGAGAGAGAGAGAGAGAGAGAGAGAAGGATGCTTAATTAAGCATTAACCCAGCTGCCGTTGCATAACAGTAATTCCTCTAATTGGTCACATGGCCACAATGTCCATTTAAAACAATAAAAGTAGAGCAACCTTTGGCAAGCTGCTTCTATGGCCAGCTCCGCTGAGTGTGCTTCATAATTTTATCTTTTTATTTTCTGGCATATGCCAAGCCATAAAAAGTTCGGCTCGAGTTTGGGCCAAAAGACTCCAAATTATTTTTATGCTAATTTTTTATGCCTCATTTTGCATTTACCAAGAAAATTTACGAAAATTGTTCCGAAATCCGTGAAATCGCAATCGATCGATGTCGTTTAAGAAAATGTTTAACACTTGAGAGTTTCCATGAGAAATTCCCAGATACTCAACTTGGATTCGACTCAGCTTTCAGCTTGCCTTGTAGATTGTAATATAATACATTGGAATTCATATGTGCCCTGAACAGCATTGTTAATTACCTGCTCAAGGACTGTTATGCGAGCGGCTTTTCAGGCTTATTCCGTGGCAGTTTAAGCCATGTCTTCAAGCCAATTTGCAGCGCAGTTCATTAGTACCAGGAATTTCAGCTTATTTTCTAACATCAAACGAAGCTCAACTCGGGGCCAAGCAACATTTCACTGAATGCGATTTATATTTCTTAACTTAGTAACAAATTCTTTTCGTTCTTTTTAATTCTAATCACATCCATACAAAATATTGTGTCATTTTGAAAATAAATAAACTTTTTGCCAACTTTGGCAAAGTATTTTTTTTTATGTTTATTTATGAGTTGGGAATTTGAGCAAAGAGAAAGAATTCCGATTTGCTGAATAATTTACCTAAGTTGATACATAATAAAGTCGCTCAGAGGCAGTAAATGAGGCAAGTGTCTGGTGAGAAAGATGTTCATGTTAAATGGTTGAAATATTTATATCAGAGAGAGAACTCACTCATGAGAATACATAAGCTAATTGGGATATGGGAATTAAGTTATATAAGCAAGTTCTTTTTGGCGACAGTACGTGAGGTATATAAACTTTGATCTTTAGGCTGGCTCTAGGGTTGGCATTCAGGTGGTTCTTTCTTATTGAGATTTGACAAAGTCCGCTTGCTCTACAGCCAGTATAAGAGAAAACTTGCAGAGAGGCATTATGTGAGGTAGTTGGAATATGAGAAATTTCGCTCAATGATCTGGAGGTCTAGGTGAAGGAGTTCTCGCTCCTTACATAATATGAGCACATTTGATTTATGAGCAATTTGACTCTAAAGCAAGATCTTCATCCCACAGCATCCACCTGCTTCATATGAGCACATTCGCTTTAGGCAGAGAGCATGAGCAGACAGATCTTTATACGACATCGAGCAGCAGCAGGTATGCAGAAAAAGTAGCTCAAGAGAGAGCATATCAGACAATTCTTTTTTGAGCAAATTTGCATTGGGATTTGGAGCAGGTAGATGAGTAAACTTCTTTACTCTCTATATAAATATTTATCAATTCTTATCAATAAAAAACGTCTAGAGTTATACATCAATCTTCTCATAATAAAGCACATCATAAATCCGTATATATTCTCATGCATTGATCATTTCCAATCCATAATCGATGTAGTTAACATATCACGCATTCTGCACACAGTTAACAACATAAATTGATGGCTAAATAATAGGTTTTTTATTAGCTGTTAAAGTCAAAAGACTTTCGCAAGTCTGAAAGATGAATAAAATCAACATTTCTACCCCAAAAATCTAGACATCCAATATATTTAATGGTAGAACCCTAATTTTCGCATTCAGATGCAGCGAATGCGGGTGACAAATGTGTTTAGAGGCTAAAACAGAAATCGTAATAGGAAAATGATAAATGATATCAATAAATTCCAGAGTATATATGTATATTATATGTATTACATTTCTTTACTTTTTTTTACACACAATAAAAACGGTACATTTATCAACATGATTTAGGATATTTTTTGCGCATTCGAATTTTAATGTATTTATATGAAGGCGACGCTCGGCCAGCTCTGGTAGCTCTGCCAGCTAATTGCTGTGCGTCGTCAGTCCATTTGGCTGCTCTAATCATTTGGCTGGCATAGTTTGCATTAAGGAATAAACAATTTACTCTGAATATTGTTTGTCATCAATTTCAGCTGAGCTGGGCTGAGCCGAGCCGGGCTGAGCGAGGGAGCTACTTAATTAATGTTCGTTTGCTTTGATGATGTCGATGCGGCTGCTAACTACATTGTGTTGACCTTTCTGGGAAAATGCGAATGCGAATGCGATGCACCTCGAACCACTGTGGGGGCAACTCGTAAGTAGTCCGCAGCAACGGCTTGTGCTAAATTAGCAAATGACATAGTCAACATGGCCAACATAGCGACAGGCGCCAGGCGCCCATGCCTCATGGCCCACACCTCATGCCCCACTCCTGGTAATCCACAAAACAACGTGCAATGCCGCCGACACCATTTACAGCTGCCCCTCGGCCGCCAGGCCACGCCGCGCCGCAGTCTCAGCCCCCTCTGAGCTGACACAGAACATAATGCCGACGGGCAATGCTCTTTTAAGCACGCAGCTATGAATGAGGCAGGCGCCAGGACGGTGGGCATGGGCGTGGGTAGTGGGTAGTGGGTGCTCTTAGCGCCGCTGTCTAGCGAAAGTGCCTCAAATGCGCGTAACAATAATGATTATACACACAAACACACACACAGAGACAAACCCTATAAAAAAAGAGAGTTCCCATTGGCAGCTGCTGCCGCGGCACTCATCAAAATGTGATAAAAAAGCAAACAAACAAAGAGATAAACAAAGAGACACTGACAGAGACGTTGGCTGCTTTCACGCAGCTTTCATTAGTCGCAATTTACCTACGAGCAACCCATGACACCCCCCCCCCCTCCTTCCTTCCCCCCAACCCACACCGCCTAGAAGAGCCCATAAACGTACCGCTGATAACTTCTTTGCGTCTTCGCGTCCAACTGGGCTCTCGGTTTCCGCCCCGCTCCAAATAAAAATATGCTAAGGCAGCACGAAAAATATTTTAAATTGAAATTCTGTTTATCGCGCTGACGAAATCGTCCAAACAGACCAAAAGCCCGCAATCCCCAAGCGCGAAGCCCCCAGACCCCTCCACACCCTCAGCACACATTGCGGCCTGGCTTGGCGTGGCCTGGCATAGCCTGGCCTGGCTGGCTTGACTTGGCCTGGTTGGCCCGGCTTTACTTAGCTTTTTGGGGGTAATTCAATAAAGTGGAAAATGATGCTCATCGTCAACGTAATTTGCTTTCGTGGTTTTGCACAAATCTGCCAAGGAGACCAAACCGACTGCAGATATGAGGACTCAGCACTGCTAACGGGGCACTTCAATGCCGTTAATCGGTTCTTCATATCACATCAAACGGGGACCGAATTGCTGAAACTTGGCCTCATCATCAGCGACAACATAATCTGCACTAACCCACAGCCAGGCAGCTAGAGATGGCAGCATTAGCTGACGCCTAATGCGTGCCTCTGAGCCTCACAGGGGCAAATATTTGATTATCAGGCAAATATGTTACAGATAAGTTGAGGCGTGTGGAAGAATGTGTGAGATAAGCGTTATAAGAAACAAAAGTTGGCTAAAATATAATAAATTATATATGCACATATATGTATATTCAATAATATATTAAGTAAACTTAATGTATAAAAATAAAAAATAATTTTTAAGAAGAAAAACCAAATTAGAATTTAATTCTTATAAAATGATATATAAATAAATTATATAATCTATAATATTACACAAATAAATGCATAATAATAGAACAAATATTTATATATTGACTCAAAATAATATATCTCTAGAGATATTAAAAGTATATATATTATATAAAAAATGTGTAGATATCATATATTGCATCAATATATAAATTTAATTATTTATTTGCTTTTCACTAAATTAGTTATGTACATTTGATTTAAAATTGATTTATAATATTTTCACCATAATTAATTCTTTGGCTATTTTTTGTAAGCCACAAATAATAAATAATTATAATTAAACCACTAAATGTTTAGATTTTCATTCTATAATTTCCTTATGGTTGAATTGCTTTGATTTTAATTTCATTATTAATTTTCATGCGTTGATTTGTCAATTTGTTTACTTAAAAAAAAAGCAGACAAAAACTATGCAAATATCATTAAATAATTGTGTGGGTTGTATGAATTGAATAAATATTATTATTATAATATTTATTAGACTCTCCTGGAATGTAAAATGCAATTGTTGGTGTGTTAGAAACAATTAAATAAAAGTTCTTAAACGGCTTTTGCTAAACAATGCAAGCCAAGTCCTTATGGCTTCACTTAATTAAAACAATTCCCGAAAATATAATTGCTAATTTCAGTTGCTCTCAAGGCAAAGTCTGCTCCTGACAAGCCACACAAAATGTTTCGGGAATCAAGTATCACGAAATTCCCTTAACTAAGGGGTCTTGCATTAGCCTAAACTCTGGAAAATGTTCTTTAAACATTTCTGCACTTTTGCTTATTACACAAAGCAAACAGAGGAGAAAAGCTGAAGAGCACATGAGAACAATTAATGCTTGTGAAATTTGCGCTGCCCAGCAACGAGGAGAGAGAGAGTGCAATTTGAGCTTTGGCTATGTAAAATTAAACATAAATATGAAATAGATTAATTATGTTGGCAGCCGAGATGGGCATGCGAGAGCCCATCTCTAATAGGAGTCGCATTAGTTCTATGGGCCACTGAGCGCATCCCATCAGCAAGTGGCAAGCAATGAACGGCTGGCGACAGACTCCCAACTTCCTTCGAGCTGATGCTGCGGCTGCTGCTGCTGATGATGCCAAAAGAAACCAAAGCAAATGCAAACTGAACCAACATATACAAAAGGCAGCTGCTGACTGAGTGGCCTCTCTGTGTGTTTGTGTGTGTGTGTTTGACGACCCCATTACGTGCCAAAGCACTAAAAACAAGACCAAGCGCCACCACAGGGTGTTTCATTTGCCTTTCACTCACTGCATGTGTGTGTGTGTGTGTGTGAGCCTACAAATATGACTGAGCAGCGCTCGTAAATTTTGTCATATTTTCTCGTCTTTCGCGCTCAACTTTTTCCATGAATTTGTTGCTGCTGCTGCTGTTGATGTTGATGCCTTTTTTTAGGCGCACATTTGCTTGTTAATGTGCCTGACTTTTTGTTTTGTTTTGTTTCGTTTTGCTGTTATTTTATTTTCATTTTGTATTTTAGCAGCCCATTAAAAAAAATGCGGCCGCACGCACAGTTTGACATGCACTTTTAATCGATTACAAAGCAGAGCGAACAGCAACAGCTACAGCAGCAACAACAAATTTTCTTGGCACACGATTTTCCATATTTATAAAAAATATTTCTTTTATCACTTTTTTTTGCATTTTGGCACACATGCTAAATGGGCGTGTGCTAATGTGTGTGTGTGTGCTGATGTGTGTTTTTGTCTTTTTGGAGACTTTTTGTTGCTGCTGCTGCTGATGTCTGTGGTGCGATTAAAGTTTATTTTTGCTGCTTTAATTGAATAATAAATTAAGCGAATGGCCCCGACACAAAAGGCCCACAATATCCCGCAATCGGGCCAAGCAACGTGTAGGCCCAAGTACAGGAGACTGACTTTAACGACAGAGCAAGAACTATTGTTATTTGCACAGATTCCAGCGGGCTGAGCGCCTGAGTGTCTCTACGAATTTCAGGTCGCTACAGTCGCATGCGTCTGGCCACGCATCTAATTAGAAACAAATTCATTTACAGTTCAAATGGCCCGCCCTAAGTAGAAGTGCGCACGCTGTTTATCTTCATAATGGCCAAATGGGGAGAAACATTAGTTTTCTACCATAATGCTGCCAAGGGCTAGAGCTATATGAGAGTGGATGCAGGATGTGCGCACTTTTATGGATATGAAAGGTAAGCGAATGGGAAATGTCTCTTTAAGCTGAAGCATTGATATTATAAGAGGACGCCTTAGCTACGATATGGAAAGAAATTGAGACAGTTTAAGAAGATTAGCAAAGAATTAGAAGCATAGACCTTCTCTTTAACTCTTTCTGCCTTCTCTTCTCTATAGAGATTTTTTAACTCTTCGCAAGAAAATATTTTATTCAAAAAATAAATTTTCCTTTGTCAAAGTTAGCAGTAAGTAAAACTTTCGAAGGCTTAGCCACAGCTAATGCCTTGAAACAAGTAACCAAACAAATTTAATATGAGCTGTCGCTGAGGCATGGCAAAAAAAAACGAGCTCTCAAGTAAAACAAGAGCATCCCGGATTACTATAAATGCTTGAAAGTTCCTGACACTGAAAATTACATTTCCAGTCACCAAGAAGCCTTCTTAACTTATCTTACAAAATTATTTGAGTACAATAGCTCCATTGGTTTCAGTCCCACTTTAAAATCATTTTTGTCCCTTTTACACCTCAAGCTAATTCGTCTACAATTAAACTATTTCGAGCCAAATCATTTTGCGTTGCCTGCAAAATGCCAATAAGAAGCTAAAATCTGTTCTCCAAACAATGTTATTTAGCTAAGCAAATAGCTGTGTCGAAATAGTTTCACTGGATTCCAGGCAAACAAACATAAATCCCTTCGAATTCCTCTTCATTTATTGATACTTTTTGTGTTTATAAAATATAAATCGAAAATACTTTCGACCGGAGGCTAAAAATGCTGTAAATATTTATAGAAATGCGTTTTCAATTCAATTACCAAAGTTGATATGCGGAAAATATGGATGTAAATAAATTTTGCTATGCGAGCGAAAAGTTTTGCTTGTAACTAGAAAATAAAGTTATATTTTTTGATCAATTTTTTATGCATAAAACCAAATACAATGTGGCTTGTTATGAGATGTGGGAATGGAAGGAACGGCTAGCAGATACTCTGTTAAATTTTATTTTATATTTGTAAGACTTTTAAATTGATCAACTTTGAGCGTTTCGCCTTCAAATGGAAGACTTTAAAAAACCTTTTTAGCTCTTAGCTATTTTAGCCGTGTTTTATATCTTTAATTCCCTCTTAAATGCAGGGCATGCAAATATAAACAAATTGCGAGACTGTGAAAAAAGGATTCTTTGTTTAGTGCTGTCGCTCAGTACATCGTTTGCATATTGCGACACGCTTTGTTGCCCCTCGAGAAGTACAGCAGAGACACACCAGCACACACACATACACCCACAAAAAAGAAAGAGAATGTAAAAAAGAGAAAGAGAAAATAAAAAACAGGTAAAAGCTCCAGAGGGCAATGAATACAATAAACAAAATGCGTAAACAAGGCATGAGGAAGCACTCAAAGCGAGCATGATTAAAAAGTAAGCAAGAATAATTGCAAAACATTTAAGGACACGCGGAGAAAGAGAGAGAGGGGGGGGGAGGAGGAGTGGAAGCTAACAGAAGCTGTAAAGCAAATGAAGTGCATTAGAAAATAAGAAATTAAATTTGGGGCCAAGCCAAAAACCAATTTTCGACACTAATGGAAACGTTCCGTGGGGCGTATGAGTGATGTAACGAGCGGGACAGACTGCTGAGTGCTGCACATTAACTAGATAACAGATACCCAAGCAGATATATATATATGCACATCTATATATAGTATGTATGTATGTATATACTCGGGAAATGCATAAGCTGCTCAAAGTTTAATCGCTTGACAGTTGAGAGAGTGAGAGGGTGAGGGTGAGGGTGAGGGTGAGAGATGGAGAGAGCGGGAGTGGGAGTGGCAGCCTGGCAGTCTCTGTGACAGGCACAATGAAACGCACTAAATCATAAAGGATCTGAGGCTATAAACTGCACAAAACGCACAAAAACGCTTCCTGTTGCTGTTGTAGAGTCTCAATACGGAGAGGGACAGTCGAACTTGAAGACAAACTCCGGTTATACGCAGTTGCGAGGGCGGAGAACGCAGAGCTCAACCGAAGGCAGCCGCCAGAGCAGCAAGTGGCTGTCAATGCATTTGGGCAGTGCTTAAGATAAGATGTGGGTCTTTGGAGCTTTACTCTGGCTATAGATGCCATAGGAATACACACGCACACTCACGCACACTAACACCCACAGACACACACAGACATCCATACTTAAAGTTGACTGTCAAACTTTGTTGGGATTACAGCAGCTGTGCGAGAGATAAAGCAGAAATGCAATTGAGAACAATTTAGATAGCAGGCTAAGGCGGCAAAGCTTGAGCTATAAATGAATGAGTTATTGTTACGAAAACGTAATAAAGCCAATTAAGGCAATACATTGGTCAAAACATCATAATGCCAAAAAGTTACACAAATAGCCACATTTATTAGAGCTGTCATGGGCAAAGGCTAACCACAGGCACTTCGCTCGGCTGTAAAATATGGGCCAATTCTGTGCACAGGATTACATGAAATACTATTAGGGCGCTGAACAGAGATTTCCTTTGTGAAATGTATGAATTCATGTGGTATATATTTACTTGGCAGTTTCTATATTTTGTTGACTCTTTGTTGTACATTGAACAATGGCTAAGAAAAACAGTAGCAACAGCGAAACTTCTTAATAAATGTCACATGGGAAGAAGCAAAGTTCTGATTTTATATAAATATTTAATAATGTCAATGTTAATCCAATGAAAACTTTTGCCAACAGCAAAAGTAAAGGAAAGTGAAGGAAAACATTATTTACAAGGCTCTAATTAAATATTTATCTCGACAGACCTGAGGAATCAGCAGTGGGTGTAGCAAATATTTAAAAAAAAAATGAATATGTACTATTAATAATGAAAAATTATGTACTCTATATAGATATACTATATATAGAACCACAGGCCGAGCCTAAACTCAGCCAGAGGCACAGTCTTTGCTTGAAAAACGACGAACATAACTTCGAGCAGCCACAAATTGAATATGAAGTAGGGCTCCTCTTGTAAAGACACCTAAATATTTCAGCTTTCGCATACACTCTCCCCACTCCTTTGAAATTCAGAATCAAATTCATTTAAAATTGAAAAACTTTGTGCCCAGCCAAATACACACATGCGAATGTCATATTTATGGCAACACACCTGCTAAAACAATTTATGTGCTCTTAGTGATTGCATTTGAATAGCGTGAAAACAATTCACAGTTCATTTTCCATGGGCTGTTTTCATAAAATAGAAAATAAAGGTTTGGGCAGGAAAAGGTGCGATTCATAAAGAGCGCAATCAGCTTTGATTAAAAATTAATACGTTCTGACCGCAAAGTGCAGCCGAGTGGAGGGAGCAGCAGTTCGAGTATTTGACACGGCTCAGCCAGCTGAATCTAAACCAATTTGTACTCATTTACATTTATATGGTTCTTATTTCCATTTGTATTTCCAATTGAAGCGCGAGCCAATCAATAATTTCCACTGAAATAGAAAAAGGAATTCCGCCAAAAGACTTTGGTAAATAAGCAAAAGGGTTCACTCCGGCCCCAGGTTAAGCTGCGTTAAATTAAAATCCACAACTTGTTGACAACGACGATGGCCCCGAAGCGAATGCCACTTGCCATTTCGTGGAAAACAAAATACCTATTTTCATTTCGCGTACTTGAATTTGATATCCATTGAGTGAATTCAATATTCCTTCACCCTCGAAATGAACTTGTCAGTGAAATTGCCTAGAAATTTGAGCAATCAAAGCAAACAGAAATATTCGTGGGCGCTTAAAAGACTTTGGAATACTCTCTACGATTATTTTTAACGGGAAAAACAGAGGGAAATAAAGAATCAAATCTATTTTTAATTTAATTGTCATTTTAAAAACATTTTTTGTGCATTTGTATTTTTTTTTAATTTAATTTCTTTTGTGAATTTATTTTATACTTTAAAAAATTTCAAATAATTATTTATAATTACTTTTAAATTGATTTACTATCTGAATAGTATATTCGTATCAACTTTCAATTAATTCGCAAAAAATTAAAATACTTCACAATCAATTTCCAATTTGATTTACAGCGAAATGTCAAATCCATTTCGACTCCCCACATCAAGGTGAAAAAAGGTCCATCTGTTGTTCAGGAATACTTAAAATATGGCATATTGTATTTTGCTGTGTAAACAGATGGCTTTGCACTCTGAGAGTTGGTCCAAGCGTAAAAAGTATGAATTTCTGCAGGGCAAATGGGAGGAAAAACAAATTGCAATATGACAGATGGAAAGTGTGTGTGTGTGTTTGTGTGCAAACAGGCGAACAGCCAAACAAACACAGGTGAGTGAATCGATGGCACTTGAAGCCTCGATTGATTTTTGACAAATTCTCAAATTCTCTTTCAGTTCACGAATTGTTTGCACAGCTGTCGAGTGTCAACAGCGTCGAGCGACGAATTCAAACAAAATCAGAAAAACAAAATCAAAATCAAGCTGAGCTATGCAAATGTCGCACCCTCCGTCCTCCACCCGGAGACAAACTAACCAACAACAACAAAAAGTGAGCGAGCGAAAAGAAAGAACGAAATCAACAAACAAAACGTTAATCAAAAGTGAGTGAATGAATATTTTTAATTTGCTCACCTGTCAGTGGCTGGCCATAAATGTAAATTTCATAAATGAAGTACGGCAATGCGATGAGAGCTGACAGCTCGCACACGCTCAAACATAAAGGCCATCAATAACCAAGTGCAATTGCAAATGCCAAATGAAACTGTGTTAACCAAAGAAAAAACAGCTGGGAGTGCTCCACTAATACATACTCGACTAATACATACTCGACTGATACACACTATATGTGGTATATTACAGAATAACTTTGAAGACTTTAAACAAAGAGAATTCCCAGTTAATTCTGAATTATTATGAAACAGGAATCCATATCACAGATTTCAAATATACAAATACTTTTACTCTCTGTCTATTCTGGAGATGATCACATACCAAATTTAGTCGTTGTATCTTCCCGAGTAAAGTCCAAAAGAAATTGGTTTAAAATAGAGATTATATAGAATAGCAGTAATAATTACTTATAATTTTCATTCTCAAAACTCTTCATATTAAAAACTTTTATACAAATAGTCAGAACTTTAAATATTCCTAAAGCGATTTTCGGCAGCTTATCTCAACTGATCTGCTGTATATAATATTCATTTCATTCCATTGACTGAGTGCCCTATATTTTTTTGTCACACAAGTTGCAATCGAGACTCGCGCCGTAAAAAATGCAACAGTCGAACATAAAAAAAGCACAAAGGTTATAAAAATTACACAGCTCAGCAGAGCGCATTGAATTGCATTCTGGAATTGGTGTGCAGCTCAGCTCACCAGTTGCAATAGTAGTTAAAGATACAGATACAACCAGAGAGATACAGCTGTTGCAGTTAGAGATACGATTGGAAATAAGAGCTCACGCGCAACCTTTCATTAATCGTTGAATTACTCGTCCCTCGACATATCCACTTATTCCCCACAGTATCTCTCTCTCTCTCTATCTCTATCTTTCTCTCTCTCCCCCTCTCACTCTGTCAATCCATCAATTGTTGACTGAGATCCGAGTGCTTTGTGGGGGCGATTTGGCAGCTGGTTGCCGTTGCCTTTTCAACTTAGCAGCGGCTGCCTTAACCACTTGCCCCACAACACACAGATTAATTGAGTGGCACAAATTAAAAGGATTTTATTGAGTTAGCCAAACTTAAATCACATTTAAATTAAGGATAAGCAAACATCGATTTCAGGACACGCTCCAAATTAGATTTTAAATACTTTGCAGAATAGTTTAGATTTTCAAGATATTTTCATTTAGAGTGTGGCTAAATGAGGAAAACTTTACAGCTTAAATGATTGTAATATGATTAGCTGAGTCATATAATTAAATAAAATATTGATTGATAATTGTGGAACCCCTTAAAGTCTTTTTAGGTCTGTCATCCGGGACTGAATCCTATTCGTTCTCATTTTCCCTTCCATCAACTTAGGCAAGCTAAGCTGACACAAGGTCAAGAGGTCAAGCGACAAAGCACTTCTGCCCAGATCTTCAAATCAGATTTCTTTAAACGTCAACTCCATTACCCATGAAGATTTCAAAGACTCACTTCACTTACCTAAAGTGGGTTATGCTGATAAATTAAGACGGACTTCTTGAGTGGAAAGTGCAGCGCTTTCTGTCTTCATCTTCTGCGAATTGCTGCAAACAGAAGTCAAGGAACTTCAACTTCAACTGCAACTTCAGCTTCAGCATTTGAGCCATTTGGCCGCTGGCGCCATATTCCGCTAAAAGATTGCCAACAGCTTCCACTTCTGAATAAGAGAGAAAAATAGTGCGGAAGTCCGCTTTGGATTGTCGCTTCGCGCCTCGCACCTAGCGCCTCGACAGCTTCACTGCAAGGCATACTATCTGACTTGTTAGGCTCTTGAGGATGGCAGCTGTCGGACTTTATGCTAAATACATTTGCCCAAGGGAATGTTGAAATTAAAAATAGCTGCGTGTCAATCGCAATTCTTTTGCCAGCAACAAATAATGCTCTCCCAGCGATGCCGCCGTAATAACTACTAAATTCAGTAATATAAACAATCCCGAAACCATCTCATTAATTCCGCTCATCTCTGCTGGCTTTAGTTGAGCGGAAAGCCAACTCAATTACGTCTGACTGCAATAAAAGGCAACATTAAGTACGTCTAGATAATTAAAACACTACGGACTACGCAAGGCGCTGCGGAATTCCTGCCATTTGGCAGACGAAGTGACACACAATTAAATTGCCAAAATATCACGCATTTACATTACGTATACGCATTTCAGATTTACGCTCCTGATAAATTGTGAATCATGCTATGTTTTCGAAGGAACCCAATAGGAATTTAGATAACCACAGATGAGTTGTAGTAAGTTAGCTTTTTGGATCGATGTGATTTGAGCCGGATATTTTGTGGAGTAAACGTATGAAGGTATTAAATAAATATATGATTCATCGAAATATGATATTTTATATAAAAAAAAAAATTTTTCTTTTTTTTAATTTCTCAATTATGCATTAATCATTTTAGCACATTAAATATAAAAACATTAAATAATAAAAAAAATTGTCCATAAAAGAGGAAAACAAATTATTGGGAAATTAATGTCTAACCGCATTTCGGCTGTGGCTTAGCTAATTTACAATTTAATTCCTAATGTCATCTGAATTTTGCATAATTTATTGTCAATGCATATTAAATATTTTGGTGTGTTGCACGAGCTCAACTCGAGATTCGCAAGCGACTATAAAATGCTCAGCTATATATTTAATATAGAACGAAAATCAATTTATCAGAAAATACTTTAAAATAAGCATTAAACGGAAAAATAACTGCAAATAAATTCGAGCAAAAATTCATAATATTACGAATTCAAAAACTTACATAAGATCAGCTCAAATTTAAATAATAATCACAAAAAAAAAATATATGAGACTATTCACAATATATTTGATGTAATGTTTATTGCAGTGTGATAAGCGCTCCGAATGCGACGACGCGTAATATAAACATTTCCGATAATTGTAATTTGTTTATTTATTAATTTTATTTTATTACTTTGATAGTTGCAATTACTGTTGCAGCTGCAACCGCTGGCAGCCACATGCCACATGCCACATGCCACATGCCACATGCCACATGCCACATGCTGCCAGCCGCAATATTTGTCATGAAATGTTATTAATTTATGACTGGACTTCCAGAGGCGCAAAAATGTGCTAATAATAAAGATTCAAAACTAAAGCAACAACATCAACAACCACAGCAGCAGCAGCAGTAGCGGAGAGGGAGAAAAACCAGCTAACACAGTGAAATAAAAGCTTCGACGCACACTTAATCTAGTTGAGACTTGACAACCCCACCAGAGCGCACGCCGCCCCCACTCCCCGGGCAGCTAGCCCACCCCACCACCGCAGTCCTGCTGTGGCGCTTATGTTTAATGCATGCCACAGTCAGTGTGGCAGTTGTAAACGTAACCAGGCAACAACTGCGGACAGCGACTATGACTGGTCTTAATCGCAATCGCAGAGCCAGTCAAGCAAACGCTCAGACCTGAGACACCGACTCCGACTCAGAGTCAGGCGCTGGAGAGACCTGGTGCGACCCAGCCGATGGCCACAAGTGTAACTGCAGGGGGGAAAACTCGTGAAAACCCAGAGGGGGCGTTCAATTCGCGCTGACTCTCGGGGCGGGCACTTGCTGCGTAGGGCATTCAGGGAGTGGGCCACACACACACACACACACACACACACCGCAGGCACACATACATACATACACTCATAAACTGTCGTCCTCGCACTTGGCTTTAATATTCAAATGGCAACCAACCTCAAGCAATTGTGGAAAACGCAACGCGACGCAGCAAATATCAAGCAGAAAAAAATAATAAAAAAAAAAAACGAAAACAAAAAAATCCCGAAAAAAATGAAGGAAAACTTGTAGATGCGACCGCGAAGAGCAACAGACGACGGCGACAGCGACGGCGGCGGCGACGCAGCGGCAGACTGAAGACGACGAGTCCGCTGACAGCTGGAGCACGACGTAGCTAAAAGATACGACACCACGCGACACACACACACACACGCACGCACGCACACACACACACTCGAATATGGCAATTTGTTGTCCCGAGTCCCCAGAGCGACGTGGAGACTAACACGCCGCACAGCCGAAATTACACTGAAACCGTTTGTGAATGTGAACTCCAGCAGCCGCTGCGCTGCTGCTGCTGCTGCTGCTGCTGCTGCTGCTGCTGCTGCTGCTGCTGCTGCTGCTGCTGATGGCGCTGTTGCTGTCGCCGTCAACGTCAACGTCGCCGCTGCTGAGCCGAGCCGGGCAACCGGCAGGCCGGCAGACAACGGGATCTATGGCAACCGAAGACAGTGCACGAGCGCCTCGCTGCCGACTGCGCTGGGCTTGGGCTGGGCTAGGCGCAGGGAGGCGGGCAGTCGCCGTCGTCATGCAAAATAGCCAAATAGCCAGCGCAGCGTCAGAGAAATGTATTTTCGGCTGAGCGACAGCCAGAGTGCAAGAAAGACAGACAGAGAGAGAGAGAGCAAGAGAGGGGGACAGCGAGTGAGAGCGCCAGCGAACGCATGGGAGAGCTTCATTGACAAATGCCATGGAGACGCGCAGAGAGCGAGAGAGCGTCGAGTGAGCTTTTTCCAGGCAACTCTCACCGCGCATAGACCAAAAGCCAAAGAAATAGCTGAAAACTGAAAAACTGGAAAACTGTTAATGTAAATGCCTTTCAACTCTCACGTAATGTCGGCAAGTCTTTAGCTTGTTTTCATGCACTAGCCGAGAGTATTGCGAACGCTTTAGTAATTATGTGACGGATTAGGAGTCTCAAATTATGGACGATAGATGAATCAATATGAATGTTAATATATAGTTAATATAGAATGTAGACAAGTTCATAGAGATTTTCTTCACAGATAAGACTAAGTTCTAATAGTAAAAATAAAATATAATAATATTTATTATATTTTCAACTCATTGTTAAAATAAAATATATACAAAAATAAAAAATACATACATCCAATTTAATAAGTTTTATTTTAAAACAGAAAAAGCCAATATAAAAAAAATATTTAAGTCTCGTTTCATACATTTAATTAATATTATTTTAACTTAATAATAAAAGTATTCAAAAAGGTAATTTTAATATTAATAAAAATCTAATACAAAAAAATATATTTTTAGGTAATATTTAAACTTTTATGGAATATAAAAATAATTTTAATGTTAGTAAAAATGTATCTCATTTAAGAAACATCAACCAATTCTTTTACATATAATTTCTTGAGTAAGTGTATTTCCAAGGCGCCCTTCTCCACCTACTCGATTTCTTTTCTTTTTGCTTTACCTGCTCCCACAACATTCCAGCAAGCAGAGAGCGAACAGCAACGGCAACAGCAACAACAACTTTGATGTTTATGACGCTCGAAGATTTGCGAACCAGTGTGAAGTACTCGTAGATACATTAATAGAAGCATACACACACACACACAGACACACACACTCACTCACTCACACACACAGACACAGACTCACTCACTGTGAGCTGGCTTATGATTTTTGACTTGTAATTGAAATTTCAAGCATTATTAGTTCTCGTTGGTTCAAAGTACGAAGCTCCCAGCGGACAACCTTTGCGGTCCGCCTACGCTCGGCGCGCAGCTGACTGAACTGAATGGGCGCCAACTGTTGATTGGTATGTCAACGGCCGCTGGGACATCGCCCCCGCCTCCTCAATCCTTCAGCGTGCAGCTGCCTTTATATACATATATATTTTGGGTTGGATTTAGTTAAGTCCTTTCGCTTTCATGGGCCATGTGGCCGCCTAATGAAGCGCTCTGCTGGTCAATAGCCGCTGGAGCCGAGAGCAACAAATATTTGGCACCTGGCACCGTCGCTACCAAAGCGAAGACCAAAGGTTAAGCCCGTTGGGGCAATTGTATGTTGCTGTTGTTGTTGTTGTTGATGTTTTATGGGCTAGCCTTCAGCCTATGTATGCTCTGCCTAACGGTACGAGTAATGTAATTGCTTTCACAATTGAGCAATGAAATCGAGACACTTAAATTCCCCCACTCTCTCGTCGTAGTAGTAGTTGTTGCTGTTGTTGTTGCACAGCTCCAAAGTAACCCAAAAAGAAACTACAAACACCCAAAGGCCTTGGGTAGACGAACATGATTTGCTATTTTGCATAGGTTTCGATGACTCGACGAAAACGTTGCAGATATTAGCAAATAGCAAAGAGCATGGCAAAAACTTTCAAGAAATAGACAAATAAATAGGCAGTAAAACGGAATCCCACTAAAGTCCTGGCTCCAATCCCCCAAACTAGCCAACTGCCAGCAATTTGTGATGATTTAGTTAAAAGTATTTGCTGCGAGTTCTGCGTAGTCATGCCAAATACTTTTACAATGTAGAAAAAAGACTAGAAAAGTATTTTAATCAATAATAGAAAAGTAAATTAAAAATTTATTTTAATATCAATTTAAATTCTTTCTTCAAATTGAGACTGAATATCTACTGTAAATTATTTTTTTTAAATTTATTAAATAATAATAAAAAATTTAACAATTTATATGTTCAGCTTATTTACCTCTAGGTAACCCAGTGCTTATATGCAATACCTGAATGCCAACATTGAAATATCTTGAAGGGCTTGAAGTGTTAGCCAAGCCTTTACTGTCTCTAACAAATTGTTTCCTTTCTCTTTTTGCCCAATTGAAGTTTTGGCAATGAGCTGAGTTCAATACAAAGTTGTCTAGAGTTGAGATGAGATATAATTTCTTTTAGCTATTTGTAAACTCAAGGCTACTTTATATATTACTGCAACTGAGCAGCTCATACTTTATATTTTTAAAAATAAATTATTTTTTTATATAATAAAAGAATTAAAATTTTCCTACATTGCAAGCCAATCAAAAACGAACTGAAAATTTGTTTTGATTTCCCAACCTAATTTCCATTCCACTTCAAATTCATTTCGTTTGTTTTACTTGGTGTTCAATAGATTTTGTTTATTGCATTTCAGTTTTGAGTTTCGTATATTTATTATATAATTAAATTTATGCTTGTTCATGAATTATTGAGAGAACAGTTTTTGTTTTTGGTTTCGCATTCGCATTTGCAGTTTAGTTCAAATAGTATACAATTCGCTTAACTATACAATTTAAAAAATCAGTTTCGAAGTACCTTGAGAGGAGAACCAAATGCGTAACAATATAGTAAATAGAACTAAACAATGTTTATAATATGTATGTATGTATATGTATTTGTGTATATGTATATGTACTCGCATATATCTATAGAGATATATGTATATATATATATATATATATATATATATATATATATATATTACTAATCATAAATTTCTTATGAATGCTTTTTCCATTGTAAAAACTTAACAAATGTTTTGCAAACTTTATCATTTTGTTTTTATGAAATCTTTTTCTTTTTTATTTATTTATTGCAAAGCGTTAGCATCTTCTTCTTCTTCATCATCTTCGTCATCATTTTTGTTTAGCTTAGAAATTATTGTTAGTATTATGTATAGATACAATAGCTACGTTTGTATGTTAGTATGTATAATGCTTGCTGAGAGATATTCAAAATGTACAAGAGGCTTTATTTACCTAATGATATTCAATAGAAACACATCTTTATCTATCTTTATATATAGGTGTGTATGTGTGTTTATGTGTGTGCGTATGTGCGTGTGTATGTATGTACTCTGCTCTGAACTCTGACCCAATGTCCCGCCCCTCTTCTTAATAAGTATTTGAGTAGGCGAAACTAAGTTAAAAGCGGCGTCTGCTTAAAACACAACTTTGCGGAAGAAAAACATTTGAATATTTGAAAATTTAAATCGTTTTACGCCAAAAACTTCTTCAGCCCGTGATTTTCCATGTCAATTTTCCGGGCACGCCACCGCCAGGTTAAATACGAAAAAGAAAAAAATGTAATTAAAGTTGAAGCGTTGCTCGCCTCCGAACACCCACTCCTGATGCGTATTCCGTGATGATGAACGCACAGCCAGCCGGAAATTTTCATTTGTTTTTCTAAAGTTTTCTAAAGTTTGGCGCAAAATTTTCTCTTTTATTCCGCTCAGACGTTGAAACCAGGCAAAGAGCGTTAGATGTAAGCACTTATTAGCTGGAAAGTTAACACACGCCTCTAACAAGCGATTCGGACAAGCGCCGAATGCTCCAATGAATTTTAAACAGTTGCCATAATATACGAAAAGTTTATATATATATATATATAATTTTAATAGATCGACTGTCGGGAGCACGCATACGCCCCGAAACACACGCCACAGACGCTCAGCATGGGGCTCTCTAATTAGGCAATTATGAAGCTTTTAAGCGGGGCAAGCACAGCACGAACTAAAGTCGACTTACTTAAGTGGCTTTTCTTTCAGTGTAGTTTGCGTGGCAGATATTAAAAGCTTTATCAACTTTAATGAGATTTTATAATAGACTTTATAGCCATTCGGCAAATATATCAGAGCCTTTAGAAATCGTTGCATGCTGGAGAAACTTTTAGAACTGTTCGACAATCGTTTAGGTGCTTTCTTGTGACGAGATGAGTATTTGGAAAACTTAGGGTATATGAAAAGCTTTAAGTAGCGTTTAATGAGCTTTTAAAACAGGCTTCTTGTAATTGCGGAAATATATTCGAGCCTATAAAAATCTACCTAGGACAGCGTTTGAGCTTTTAATTCCAGATGATACATGAGAAGCTTTCACAATTTTGTAATGAACTTCTGAGAAATATTATATGTATATATATGTATAGAAACTTCATACTAAAAGCTTTAAAAAGAGAAATTATTTCTCTATAACAACAAAATTTTTAGAAAAAAATAATAAAAAAATATTTTACAACTTTGTGAGCTTTTAAAAAATTTGAGATTTCTTCGCTTATTCGCATATAAATTCCATAGACATATTAAACAATTAGCTAAGCTTTAATCAGTTGAGAACATGTTTTGAGCGTAAAAAATAAAGCCAGAACTATTAAAAAATTTGTTTGCATATTTTAAGGAACTGGCAAACCGAATTAAAAGCTTCTTTATTCCTATTGTCGATCCTGACAGACCGTTAAAATCGTTAGCTATGCAGTATATACAACTTTGGCTATTTCTAACAGAAAACAGAGTTATATATATACGTATATAAAAAGAACTGGATCGATAAAACAATTTAAATTTAATACTAAAAACTTCATAGTTAAAACTTCGTTTTGGATTTTGTTGCCTCCAAATGCCAAGCAGTGCCGAATGCATTATTAATCGTAATAATACTTATATAGCTACAATAATATGTATGTCATGATATGGGAGTGTTGTTCGCGTGATAATAGATTGATAATTACTCATAAGTAGGCATATACGTATGCGAAGGTTACAGTAGGTTATAGGCTAAATATTGCTTGATGGGACTTGAGAAGTGTGGGCGGCTTCTTAGAGGAACGCCTTCTTGCTGGCCTCCAGGGTGGTGGTGCTGGTGGTGGTGGTGGTGCCGGTGGCGGTGCTGTCCTTGCCCATGCTGGCGGTGGTCGACACCGCTATGCTGGGCACCGCTGGCAGTGTTCCCGATGCGGCAGCAGCCGCTGCTCCGGCAGCCGTGGCCGTTATGTTCCCTGCCAATGTCACTGGGATGGTGGGCGCCGTGGGGGGCGTGGCAGCCAATTGGGTTGGAAAACGTGGCTGAAATGTGGGCTTACCCATGGCCAGTGCCGGATTCAAGTCTAGCATAGTGCGTGGACTCATCGCAACGATGCTGGCGCCCAGGGGACCTGTGAAGAGTTGAGCAACTGTTTGGTTTAGGCGCAGTTAAACAGTGAAGAGAAGAGTAGGTAGGAATGTAGAGTAGTAGAGAGACAGCAAGATAGATGGAAAGAGAAAGAGTAGAAAGAAAGAAAGAAAGAGAGAGAGAGAAAAAGCAATTATATTAATATATGTTTTAAAGCTGTTAGAAATAAATCCAATCTCAATTTACTTAAGTCGTATTCAAGGGTAGACGCAACGCTATTCGGTGTTCTTTAATACAGGGTGCACTTGATACACTACACGTTACAGGGTGTTTGTGGCTGGGATACATAACGACATACGATGCACACACGTAATGCACTCACAACATACAACACACAGTCTTATAGTAAGTTAGCAACTAAACTAGTGTTAATGAGAGGGGCGAGAGGCTCGAACCCCGCACGGGCAAACATGCAGCATGCAATGCGAACTACTTGAGGGTTGCTTTCGCAGGTGTTTGGCAAACTTGTTTCGTATCAACGCTGGATGTTAGAGGTGTGAAGGTTCGGAATCGGATATCGGTATTCGGTTTTCGGTTTTCGGTTAATCAGTTCAAGGAAATTATCTACAAACTAGTTAGTTTTAGAAATGTTCTGAAAGGAGTTGCTGGCAGCGCCTACGCTACATAGATAGGATGTTTGTTGTAGGATTAGAATAGAGGACTAGTACATAGAGATATGCTATTTAGAATATCGTAAACCAACACACCCGCCCAGCTTGATCCGTGTCACAGTTTTTGTCTGAGCCTGAGAGAGAGAGCATGAGAGATGAGCGTTTTACGATACAGATAACGATAACGATTACGATTGCGATTGCGATTTCTTTTGATTTTCTTATTCGATTTTCAATTGTCTTTTGATTTTTGTTTTCTTTGATTTTGAGTTGGAGTTTTTTCTTTTGTCTTTTCTTTGTTTTTTTTTTTTTGAGCTTTCATTTGAACTGTGTTTTCTGTTTCGGTACTTTTTGGAATACAAATTACAAAATATGAACTGGTTTCTTTTTTATATCTTTTTTTAGTCGAAACTGAAGGCCATATCTGAAATACAAAAGTTCAAGATAATACAAATATGTTTGGCTATAAAAAATATCAATACGTATATATGACTAAGTATATATATATTATATTGAACGCCTGTTCGGCGCTTCGAATAACAATGAATATACATTTATATAAAAAATACACACGCAGACACACATATAGATAGTAATAGAGAGAGAGAGAGAGAGAGATAGGGATACTTGTAGAATAGATATTTATATATATATTTGTGTATGCATATAGAGTAGATACTTTTGAACGAACGAACGAGCCAGAACTGATGAACAACACGTATATCAATATATCAATCAATATTCAATATGTAATAGGTATATATATTTATGTATACATAGAGAGACAGAGAAGAGAGAGGTAAACACGTAGAAAATTACATATTGTAGTTATATATATATATACGATCATATATATACGAGTATATAGCAAGTTGTAGTAGTTATATAGTAGAGTAGAGTAGCAATAGCGGCAGCAGTAGTAGTTGAGCAAGAGTAGCGGCCGTTTGTATCGTATAGTAGGTCCTGGGGCGGGAGGCCAACGTACCACGATTCGTGTATAAATCCTGCGGTTCCTTTTGGTTTCATGTGCATAGTTCTCTATATATGTATGTAGTTTCAGATATTGTGAGTTCTTTCTAAATGTTGTTGTTGTTGCTGTTGATAGTAGCTTCATAGATATGGTCCATTCTTCGTTACACAATTGCTCTTTGCATTTGAAAATTTCATTTGGAGTTTGCTCGGGGAGGTTGTTCAGAGTTCAAAGTGTTGTCGTGTTCGTGATTCTTTGCTTAAGGCTCAGAGCAGCCTGCTCTTTTTGCCATCTCGTGGTTTGCCAATCATTGTTGTATATTCATCTAAGTATTTACATAAAATTTTTTTGGTTTTGTTTGTTTTGGTTTTTGATTGGATTTATTATTAAAAAAAAAAAAATTAAAATAAATTTTATTTTGAGAGTAAAAATTATTTGAAAAATTGTGGTCGTAAAGGTATTTTGCTGAGTTGATTGTAATAAAGGAAAAGAAACTAACCCAAAAAAACGGAAAGGGAGGGAGCTTTAATATATGGTACATAAATATTTCTTAGGAAACTTCCTGAAAGATATTTTATAACTTAAAGCGTTTCGTCGAAAAAGCTATGAATGAAGGTTGGTAGATGTATTTGTTGATGGTATAAGTGAATGTTGATTAGAGATCTGTAGAAAAACATTTGAGCTATCGATAAATATCGATCTTATCGAACAAATAAGAGCATATAATGAGGAAGTACTAGAATCAGTACTTTTCTAAACAGATCTCCCATCAACACTTGATGAACCAAAAGCTCTTTGAGGCAATATGAGCAGCGTAAACGGAAAGCCAAGCTTGATTGAGATGAGTTCCGAAGATGAGCTTTCGATGCTGTGATTCGTATAATGCATTCACGTTTTAATTACATAGAGTACATATATACACGTACAACTGCGATATATATATATTGTATAGTAATTCGCAAGTTGCTCAATGAGCGCACCCCAAAAATAAAATCAAAACTTTATATATAACATATATATATATGTATATAACAATAGATAGGTCAAACGGAACATTAGTCAAATTTGGTAGATCATTGGCTTTGTGCGCAAGCTGTTTTTGCATAATTTTGAAAGTCGTATTTTTCGAATGGATGTTTTGCCTAGTACGCTTAGGGAGGACAGAGCACAACAACCGCTAGGTGAGCCTCAAAGCGATACGTTTGAGTACTGAGTGCAGCTGTGCAGGTTAGGAACTGTTTGCCGCTCGGTCTCACAAATTGTTATTTAGAGACAGTTAGCGAGAGCGAGAGAGACAGAGAGGCGTACGTTAGGTGTACCGGGGTGCTCCGGGTGTTGAAGCGCTCAGCTCAGTTATTAAGCTGGTGTAGATTGGTGCTGCTGAATGGGAATAATTGCGAGACGCAAATAAAAACACACACCTGACTTGGGGCTGACCAGATCCTTGGTTTTGTTGTTCATGCGACGGGGTCCAGTGCCGCCCGAGCCCATGGGGCCGGAGTGTGGACCAGAGCCTGGAGTGCCGCAGCCACTGACGCCGCCTGGAGCGCCTAAGAGACAGACAGAGAGAGAGAGAGAGAGAGAGAGAGAGAGAGAGAGAATATGAGTCGAATGTGTTCTGTAAGCAGAGTTCCTTTGATACTTACGCTCACCTGGCAGTCTGGGCTGTCGCGGCTGTTCGACGGGAAGCACTCGTCTACGCTTCTTTGGCAGTTTGGCTCGCGCCTGCGTGTGCGAATAGTACATGGCGAAGTTGCTAACGATGACGGGCACTGGCAGTGCAATGGTCAGCACACCGGCCAGGGCACAGAGGGCGCCGACAAACATGCCAATGTAGGTTTTGGGCGCCATGTCACC
Organism: Drosophila paranaensis; assembly: GCA_035047545.1. Taxonomy (NCBI): domain Eukaryota; kingdom Metazoa; phylum Arthropoda; class Insecta; order Diptera; family Drosophilidae; genus Drosophila; species Drosophila paranaensis. Next base: position 505,153 of record JAWNPL010000001.1, read on the forward strand.
ATAGCCAACGGTAGTCATGGTGACCAGTGCCCACCACAGGCCCAGCGGTATGCTATTGAAGTCGTTGTGCGGATTGGGCTGAATGCGCTCGGCATAGTAGACGAGACTGGCAAAGATCACAATGCCCAGCACCAGGAAGAATACCAAAAGTGTTAGCTCCTTCGCCGAGGCGCGGAACGTCTGTATCAGAATCTTCAGGCCGGACGAATGGCGCGTCAGCTTGAACAGACGCATGATGCGTATGATCGAGAAGAACTCGAGGATGTCAGCATTCTCCAGATGCGATGCGAATCGCTGAAGCACTAGATCAATATAAAAACTAAGCGTCGCTATATAATCTATGATGTTAACAGATGACTTTAAGAATTCACACTTGTTCGGCGACGAGATAAATCGGACCTGCAAGTGGAAACAATGGGTAAAATTAGTATAAAAATTTTGGGAGCCTAGCCCTACTCAACAACAGATCACTTCTGAGCTGCTCTCGACTCTATTCTACGTATATCATATTATGAAAAGACGTTTATTGCTTGAGCTCCTTTAGGAAATACAAAGATCTTTGCTTAATTGGTTCTGTCAACTGCCCAATATCTTTAATTTATAGTAGGTTCTACTTTTGTTATATAGCTTCTTTTTTTCCTTTCCTTAATTTCCTATTGATTTCCTATATATTTTCCATCTTCTATTCTATTTCGAAAGCTTCTTCTTTATATGGACCCACATTTGTCCTCTCAAATTGAAATTCTTTTCAACTCTTTTCTCTTCTGTGCCTCATTTCCTCCGATAGTTTCTTTATTATCATTCGACTGTCTTCATTTAATTTTCCTATTAGTTTCCTTCAGACCTCATTCCACTTGATCTCTTCTATCTGTCTCTAAGGTATCCTCGCATCCAACTCACCAATATCTCGAATGTAAACCAGGCATTGCAAACGCATTCAATGTAGAAGAAGGCAATGTGCGCATTGGTCATTGACTTGTCCAGAAACCAGGCGGCGCTGCCATTGGCCGTCTTCACGGTGACATTGTGTACGATGGGCACCCGCATATCCGGATGGGTTTTCAAGCAGAAGGACAATATCGAGATGCATATGAAGAACACCGAAACGACGCCAATGGTCTGTGGAGGGCAAACAGGTGAGTCAAACTGTAACTGAAGCAATGACTCAGTGCTACTTACCTTGGCGGCATTTGAACTGTATGGCTCGTCGAATAGCGACCAAATGCGCGGCTTCATTTCCTGCCACCAGGAAATGGTGCCCTTATAATAATCCTCCTCGAAGCCAAATTTGCGTGCCAATTCCTCTTCGGACGGTTTTTCCGTATCCAGATCTAAGCGATCTAGCACGGCTAGGGTTTCTTGTGTGTCGCGATGCTGAGGGAGATGCGAGTGTTAAAAATGATCATTGATCATTCGTGAGTCTATGTTTCGACTCACCTGTGTATAGGTCATCCAGCAACAGGGCTCCACCTGATTCGAGTCAAGACCCCAAAACTCCAATTCCTCCTCAAACAGCGGGCCGCACACATCTGTGGGATAGTGCAGCTTGCCAGTTCTGGAAGAGAACCATTCAATTAGCTACAGATATATAGTTGTAGACGATTGATAGTTTGTTTCACCTGTAGTAATTGAGCACCTGCGCAAATACACCTGGATGCCTGTCGAAGAAGTACTCGTTCAGTATGGGATCGTAGTTGGCCAGCGCCTCGGTCAGACGTGATAGGCGCGTGGCTGGAATCTTCTTCAACGTCGCCTTGTACGTCTCATGCCGAATGCCGCCCACATTGAGCACGACGCGGTTCTCCGAGTCCATGTTGATCAGATTCATGGCTGCATGCGCATAGTGATTCATATTTTTAGGTATATAAGTCATAATCACAATGCGTTAACTGATTGAGTAATGCGATCCGTTGGATCTGTGTTCTATTTGTCGCTAAGTTCTACGTGGGGTGTTCTGTGGATGTTTGTGTTAGCCGCAAACCTGAATAATTCTCGTATTCCTTGCCCACGATTATGCTATGATTATGCTATGATTGGCGCCTCAAGCTGCTCCTCCTGCCACTCTCTCTCTCCGCTCACCTCTCTCTCTCTCTCGTTCAGTTGGAGGTGCCCAGCGCGTTTGCACTTGAAATTTATCTAGATGTTAGCAGCACGAATGCATTTTGCTTGCTTCCGTGTGGCATTGAGGTACTCACTAGGTTGGGTTCGGATTGGACAGCATTGCGCTGAAAATGAATATGAAAACAATAAACATTTATATTTGGATTGATTTTATTTACTTATAAAGAATTATAGACAATAGAATACGTACGTAAATTTGATTTATTTATATACAATATAAATAAATTTATATATTTATAAAAGTTTAAATGAATGATAGAATGAAGGCGTATGAGGAATTTATGTAGAACCCAATGGATGTGAATAACATGAATACTTGGAAAACAAGTTGTTGTTTATTGTTGTTTATGGAGTGTATTTATTTAGGTAAATTTAGTTCCATGCATATTACTTGCGATATTGCAGCTTATGCTCGAAAAGGCAATTGAATATATTCGTCATTCAGTTCCCTCTTCTTTTCTTTCTTATTTGTATTTCTTTATTATATGTATTTGCATATGAATATCTGCCACTTGACTATGAATAGTGTCCATATTCTTACATAAGTCAATATAAGACTTAGTCAAGCCATACTGCTCGACATAAAGCTTCAGCTTATGAATTCAATGCTATCAACAACAATTCATGCAATTCAAATGATATGCCGGAAGATAAGAGCAGGGGAATTTGCCACACAATAACACTAGGCCACATGTTGCAAGTGTGGTCAAGGAAGTCTGCATGCAGCAGACATTGCCTTCTGCCACGTCCACTTCCGTCTGACATTTCTTCAGCTCAATGGCTTGTGGCTCTGTGTGAACGGCAGCAGCAGACACAGACAGAGTTCAACATTCGAATGACTGTTTCACATGTGTGTTTAGTACATTAACCTGGTTTATCGGACAGTTCAGGGACATTTCGTATGACTGAATTAATATAATTTATAAATATATATATTCATATAAATATTTATATATAGAAACTCCACTTCATACTCTACTAGCATTAAGTGTGATTATGTAATAAATAAATTTCTAATATATAAATTGCTTGAATATACAAACAAAATTCAGCAAATATGTAGCATGCATTATTGTTTCATTTTATTATTATTAATATTTAGTTTATTTAATTGATTATTAATATAAATTTTATTCTTATCAATTTTGCATTTCTCATAAGAGAAATGTTCCTTAACAAATAAATTTATAAATTCAAAATTCAAACGAAAGTCGCTAAAATTTTGGAATATAACCAAAAATCATATTAATTTGTATAAAATTATTAAAATAATTCTACTATAGGAATATTTTAAGGATTAAAACAAATCTCTTATATTAAAAGTCCAGCAAAAACTAAAATTAAATTCGATAGAATATTAATATATATTTTTGTATATATCCAATCATGTTTAGATCATCGCACAGAATTCTAAACTGAATGCAGCCACAGCCTTGATCTCCAGCCATGATATACACAAAGTGTGTCTTTAATCAATATTTGTGTAAACAATTCATTAGCATATTCATATTTTATATCAGCACAAATGAATCTAACACTTTCGCACATCCTCCATTAATTATTGGAAAAACAAATGGTTTATTGAGCGATTTGTTATGAGTGCGCGCATATCTCATCATCTCGGAGCTAGAGCTATGTAATTGCAATAGTGATTCAGTTGTGAGTCTCTGCGAATTCAAAGAAAATCCATAACTGATTGATGCTTCCTACTTCCCGGCACGATCTGCGCTAGAGTATCACGAGTCCAGGTACATTTTCTTTTCCCAGGTATACACACACGAGCACAAGCACAGGCAAGTGGAAAAGGAAAACAAACATGAAAATGAAAATGAAATTCGAAAAAGCACTCGCAATTATATTCGGTTCAATTGAAATGACCCATTAGCAGCTCGTGAAAGGCATCCCACGATAGAATGTTTTGGCTCTTCGAATGACTAAATTTAATCGTGGCTAGAAGCAGATATATAGTCTATATATACATATACATATTGGAGAGAATATCATCGATAGCGTCATTGTTTTTTGTGCGCCTTGAGGCGAACAAAAAAATCTCGTTGATTCGTGATTTGCACAAAAGCCAAATATTTGTTCTTAAACAATATTTAGTTTTAGCGCTGCATTGTTTACACGCACACACTTTCTCGATTGTCGACAGTCGACAGTCGATTGCCAATGTTCAATTGTTTACTGACTGCTCTGACAGACAGCTGGACAGACGGGCGCAGTGAAAAACATGAGCTTTATAAACAAAACAAACAATCGAAACACACGCCGTGGACTCCCCCTCACCGTCCCATCGCGTAGAGTAGAGCCCAGGCTAAATATATATACAAATGTATATGTATGTATATGAATTTCATTTATGGTGTATATAGTTAGTAGGGTGTTCCAGTTGCGGTTGTAGTGCTCGGCAATTAATGCTAAACGATTATGCTGGAGGCACACTCGCACTCGCACACTTTCAGCGTGAGACAGTGCTTACCAAACTGTATTATTTATTTATTTGAGTATCTACTATCAGCCGAGCCAGAGCTGCTGGCATATGGAAAATTTACGCAGAAACACTCATTTATACTTATTGGGCATCAAATCAGTTAGTTTAATAGCTGAATTAATTGGCAGCAGAAGGCATGTCAAACTTTAGCTGCTGAGAAGAGCTTGACTGTTAAGATTTTCTGCTAGAATAGAGGCAATATTAAATATTGCCAGTCTTATTTGCTCTCTGAAACTCCCTTTGAATTTTTCGACTCGAATGCATGCCAAACTGTAGTTAACTGCATGCGCATACATGCATATAGTATACAGTAATGTCTGAGCTTAATCCTTAAAAATTCTTTTAATACTAAATGCATTTCATTAGACACAGTCCGTCCTTTTCTATATTCATATATTCAAAGCAGCCATCACCTAGCTCGAAATTCTACCCACAGTGCTTGCTAAACCCTTGGCAGCTCACAACAATATTTATTATTCATTAAAAATTCACTCGATTGTCAGCAAACGCACTCATGCATACATCAGAAATGCCAACAACCATCAATAAAACGGACTCTAATAAGGCATGTCAAACTGTCAACTTGCTTTATCTATATATGTATAAGATATAAATATTCTACTATATATAACAGCCCAGGTCACTAAAAATGCCATTAATAAAGGTAAATCCTTCCATTCTAGCCAAGTCCTAGTTATGCCCACATTCATTCACATTTGATGAGCGGCAATCGGTGGCTGTCAAACCGACTGACTGACGGCAGGTCTAAAATTTAATGTTATTTATTATTAATATCAGCATAAGAGCGCTGCTAGAGCCCCATTAAAAATGCTATTAATGAAGGTAACGCTAACGCTCATCGCTCCGGCTATATTAGGGGCACTCATTTGCCGGAGGCCAAAAAAGGGGGCCCTGCGCCCCCGCCACGCCGGTCCGCCATCATTTATTCACATTTAATGAGCATAGAAGAACTTCAAAAAGCTCGGCGCGTACACATATTTAAAATGAGTTTTCTGTTTTTCTGTGGCGCTTGTTTGCCTTTTTATACCTATACACACACACACAATGGCACGCACACCAAACACACCCACAACCATATCCTGTTGTTGGCAGCTCACGCACAGGGCTTTGGGGGCAGGCAGCAAGAGTTGCCCAAGAGTGGTGGCAGTAGGTCAGGAGTGCTGCAAGTTGTAGTAGTAAGTAGCGTGTAGTAAGTGCGGCGCTGCCTCTAAATGCTGCTGTTTTTCTTTCAGCTTTCCTTTTTTTCTACTCTCTTTTTTGTTGTGGTATGAAGTCGTTGCTGCCTTCAGTTAACTTGAAGTGTACACACACACATGTACAGAGTTAAGCTGTTGTGTGAGCGTGTGTGTGTGTGTGTGGGAACAGGCGCACGCATCGATTTTTCCGTTTGGTGTAGCACGAAAATCTTCCTGATTGTTTTGTTGCCCGTTGACTTTAAAATGAACCGAATTGTGTGTTGTGCCCCAGCGCCTCATAGATCAAACTTTACACATTTTCAACTACCTGTATGTCTGTATGTGTGTGTGTGTGCTTATACATAAGAGACACGCACGTACACACACACACACACACACACACACACACACACACACACTCAAACCATTTTCAATGGCCACTTCTCACCTATTTGCTGGACTTTTGCTTGTTGTGCGCGCTGCCAATAAACATAATCGCTGAATAGTTTGTCCGCTGCCGCTGCTCTCGGTGTCTCAGTCTCGGGGTGTGTGCGTGCGTGTGTTGCTGTGACAAACCGAAAGGATTGCAACAAAGAGGAAACCGAAACCCAACCAAAAAAAGGGAAAATAACTTAAAGCCTAGAACTACACTACACTTTTGTGCCGTTTAACGCGCCCCGTCTCGACGCTGCTTCTCGCTGTGCTCGGCGCTCGACGTTTTCCTTCTAAATTTTCTATTTTCTTTTATTTTTTGGGCTCAGCGCGTTCCGAACGATCCGATGCGATTCAACAAACTAAAACCCGAAATACAAATCTGATGGAATTTTACGGATTACCTTCGGCACGGTCGGCGTGCTCTTTGGCACTGTTGCGGTGCATGCGCTCTGCGCTCCATCTCCGTTTCTCTTTTGCGCTGACATTCCACGTGGCATTCGCCATTTGGCGGCACATGCAACGCTGCGTATACGTATTTTGGGCTTAGAAATATTTTGGAAAACATGTTTTTAGAATATTTAAAATTTGGCAAATTTATTGTTTAAAGGGGCGCATACGCAATTTGGCTACTCCGAGCCTTAAGAAACTTCAAATATCTCCAACTGTATAATAAATAATTTTAGAAAACAAAAGAGAAGATTGAAGAAAGTATTTATTTAAAAGATATGAAAATGTCAGTTCAATATTGAGAAGTCTCTTTGTTGCACGCTGCGTATACGTAATTTATCTGATGAGAGACTATATATATATATATTTTTTTATTATATGTAAATAATGTAAATCATATCTATAATTTTGAAATATATATTTATTTATATATAAATATAAATATTAATATTTATATTATATAAAACTTATAAATGCTTTTCTTGCATGCTGCGTATACGTAATATCGAAAGTGAGACCCTTGAAAATTTAAGTGAATATTCCTGTGCCTCACAGTGCGAGCTTTTGAATTATTTTCAATGTATTCCATTTGCCAATGATAGTTTTGATCGTTTTTACAACTTCAATGCCACGAAAGATATAAATTTTAACATCCCTTTTATAAATTCTATAAATTCATTGGAATATATCATTTCATATGCATCAAAGACCGTCAGCGAAGTACGATATTACATGGAAAAACACTTTTCATTCATATATTTATATTTTTACCGATGCAGAGTGCCAAAAATAACGCTTTAATCCAGTTTTTATTATGGCCATCAAAGCTATTTTCAATTTGCTCGACTTACCCATTAAAAGTGTTTAGATTTGGCAGTTGCAGTTGTCCATATACAACTATGTTCTATATACAACAAATTCTGTAGACTTGTATTATTTATTTTATTTAAAATACATTTTTCACAGTTGCATTAAGTAAATAAACAATTTTCGGGAACGTAAAAAATGAAGTATAGAGCGAACTGTCAAAATAATGAATAGAGAATTCTGAATATAAATTGACTTAAGGAGAAAACAAAAGATAATTTGCGTGGGCAACTGAGAAAAACAATTAAAATTTACTACAAAATGCAAATGCAATTGGCTAGGTGAGAAAATGTACACAAAGGTGTGTGAGTGTGGATGTATATATAATATATGTATATGTATATGTTATAAGAGAGCTTCCACTGAGCACAGACTGAAAAATTGAGAACATAAATAAACATATTTCCAACAGCTGTCTGCGTTTGTGGTTGGTTTGTTTGGGAAACTAAAGCTATGCAAAGCTCAGGCCTGCTGCTCCTCGCTGCCCGAGGCGGAGGTGTGCCAGACGTGGCCCATTTCGAGTGCTTGCAATTTCAGCATCTCCTTCTGGCTGTCCTTGGCCTGCAGCAGGAAAACGCTTTGCTGCAGAAGAATGGGAATTAGCCAAAGATATATATAAGAGAGATAGCCCAGCTACTCACTTTAACCTCCTTGGTGGTCAGTACATCCATTTTGTCATAGATGATGGCATGCAGGCCCAATTCCTTAAGCAGCTTGATTGTGTCTTTGGAATTGTTGTCATCGCCCCAGCAGAAGAGCACTAGGCCACGCTCCTTTGCCAGATTTACCTAGAACGCCTGTTTAGGTAAAAGTCCAACAAAGTCCAAAGCTGCTCGGTGGCAGTTCACAGTTTACCTGGCTGGGATCACGCAGTAAGTCCTCCGTATGCGCCACGATGCCTAACAGCTCCATGGCCACCGCATGCCACACGGCCGTCTCCATTGCATTGCCACGCGGATCCAAATACTTCTCGTATTTGGTAGTGTGGCCCAGTGTAAGGAACATGACCGGATAGCGATTCTGCTTGAAGCGCAGCATCGTGCATATGTCCGGATCGAAGCAGCTAAACACGATGCGTCTGCTGCCCGCCTTACGCAGCACCACATCCAAAATGCAATCGATATAGAGATTACGATCCACCACATGCTCAAACTCTTCCTCCATGCGACCGTCCTGCAGGCGCTGCGACCACTTGATCTCTATATTAAAGCCAATATGCTCGTCCAGGGCATCGAGCACATCGGCCAACTGCGGGAACGGCTGATGCTCCAGCAGATCGTCATTGTGAAAGGAACGTGTCTCACGCGACAGCCCCTCTGCCGTGTGATACACCTTCAGCTTCTTGAGCTGCTCCAGCGTCAGTTCACGCATGGGCAGCGACAAGAAGTCGTGCTCCTGCATGCTGCACTTGCTCTTCAGCGACACATAGATCATGAAATCGTGATAAACGACCGGCACGAGATCCTTGCTCAGTTGCACATCAAACTCCACCATGTCAGCGCCATGCTCGGCGGCGTTCTTCAGCGAGGTGATTGTATTCTCTCTGATCACAGCGTCTTTCGCCTGCAAAGATGGTAAGCTTAGTATATTTAACCGTAAGGGTAGTTGATGAAACTTAAATATTTTGTACTTTTAGCTGCATAAATATTTTAAATGGAATTGAATATTTATATAAATATTATATTTAAATGTGATTAATTTTGGCTCTTTCTCAGCTTCTTTAATGGAGTTTATGGAGTGTTAAATTTAAGCTACGTAAACTATCTTGATGTCAACTATAATATTTCTTTTTAATGCAGTATTTTTCATCTTCATTATGTATTCATGATATCATAGCGCTCACAATCTAGTTTCAGGAAAATATGTTTATAAATATTTGCAATTAAATTATGTTTAAAAAAACTTTATTCTTCATTGGGTTTTCATGTTGCCATACTGCTGACTTTCCAGTTTAAAATATATATGTTTCTAACCATTTAGATAAATATGTTTATAGAGTCGAAATATATTTAAGGTTTCCATTGAGACTTTACTCACTAAAGAAACGGCAAATCTATAACATCTCTATTCCTTAAGCTCTCTTTACACAAAGTTATTGTAGTATATCATTTTATGATATATTGTATTTGAAGATATGTATATTAAGATCAATTATGGAGTATGTCTTAATATCTTATATATCTTTCATCACTTTATTATCATCAAATAGACAGCTACTTTCCTCCCACCAAAAGAGTTCCCTTGTAAACTGCTCTTCACTTTTCTCCGAAATCCAATTTCAATTTTGTTTTTCTACAAACTGGTTTCCTGCATAATGTAATCTGTTCAAAATACCTTAGGTTCATCATATTGTACACATATACGTATGCCTGTCTGTGTGTCTTCACAAAACGTACTACAAAACAGAGCTCATCTTAAGAAAATCTATAATTATGGAATCCATGTTTGGAAGAAGTTCACAAAGGTGAGATTAGGTTGATAAGTATTTGTGGTCAGTATTTGATTTAGGCACACCTAGAAGCATGCCCGACCCACCTTGAAGCTGGTGCCGGAGCCGCGATGGCCCACATCCAGGCCGGTCCACTTATTGTTCCAGTAGCGCGTGTAGCTCACGCGCATGTCCATGTGGGCGCTGTGGGACGAGGGCTTGACTATCAAATAGCCTAGTCGCATCATGCCCAGCGGCCGATGGGTCTTGGCACAGGTAATGGGTAGCTCCAGATTGCCTTCGGAGCGCTTGAACAGATTTGGCAGCACATAATGATAACCCAGGTGATGCGGCGGGCCGTCCTCCCGCTCCACCTTCGACTTGTAGCTATACAGATCCACCAGATAGGCCACATTGTCGAGATCAGCCACGGTCAGATGAAAGATGACCAAATCAGTGGCACTGCATGCGGTGCCAAACTGCTCCTGGGTGCGCACCTCGCAGCTGTCGGCGCTGAGGGTGACCACCTCGCTGAAGGCGAAGGCCGTGCTATCGCCGCCATTTTCGCGCGTGTCATGTGTGTCGTTCGATAGCGAATCCTCGAGCGTGCTGACGGGCGCCACCTCAGCACAGCCGGTGCTGGGTATGCGTAGATTCATGGGCGTCACCTTGACGTGCACCAGGCGACGCTTCATGCGCTGCTTCCAGGTGAAGGGCGCATAGAAGAACTTTAGCTGCACCAGTGCCTCCTTGGTCAACCAGCCGCGGTCCACTTTCTCCAGGCCATTGACACAGCCAAATGTTTCCTGACACTCGTCCGGCTGCTCATCCAACTCCTTAATGCAACGTGGCTCCAGCTGCACTTCCCAGCGGCGCACTAGCAGCTGCTCCGAGGCGGCATCCACCCCAAAGACCGCGTAGCGATACTCTGTGCTACAGTGCCGTGGTATATACACCTGGGCTGTCCAGACATAGCCATCCTCATCTTCCTCCTGCGACTCCTCTCGAGTCATCAATGCCGCGCCGGTATGCTTCCAGTTGCCCAGTGCCTCGCAGCTGCCCACGATGCCAAGCTGCTCGCAGGCGGAGAGCTTCTCGTTCATCCTCACTCGAAAGGTCCACAGCCGATTGGTGCTAATGTCGCCGTAGATCCGCTGAGCAGTGGGCACTGCCTCTGCCACGGGGCACACTGAGGGTGCGGCCATGGCATCCTCCTCGCAATCGTAAGAAGGCTTCCAGCGCTCCATTGCCTGCTAGTCTATTAAGTCTTTGATGAACACAAAACAAACTTTCACCTCAGCTAATTTTTTGCAATTGCTGATATTTTTGTTCTTCACCAAGGCGAGGACAGCGCAAAGTTCTTTACTGCCTGTTGTTGTTGCTGCTGTTGCTGTTGTCGGCTTTACAGTTCCAAGCACATTTTGACATTTGAGATATGACCAAACAAAGAAGACGAAGTCCCAGTCCGGTTCGCCTGTTTGCTATCGAGCTGAAAATTGTTTTTGTGTCTCTCCTACTGCTGCAATCGACGAGCAGCTGTTTTTCTTATATATTATGAACGCATGTCTGTCGCTCTTTGAGATATTGTCCGCTGCGTACGTTCCACTTTTTATAATTGCTGTATATGTATCAAGTTTATCACGAATTAGCGTTGTTAGCACTCAAACTGAGACTGAGAGTTTGCAATGTATAAAATTTGAGCTGGGTGCAAGTAACATTGTGATGAAGGTTGCATTCAAGACAATGGCTGTGTTGACATGTTGCACAGTAAGTGACGTCATATTGTAAAAGAACTTAAATATACTTATGCTACATATTAGATATAGTCTATTGTTACATTTAAAGTGAATTTAACTTTAGAATCATTATAAGCTGCATATAATTCTCACCTAATATTACATAAACAGCCCACAACTGTTAATTCGCGACATCACAACTGCGAACTTACCCTATTGCCACCTCTTACTTTGCTTCTGCCAAGCACTGCCATTTTGAGTAGAGTTGCCAGACTGCCTGCTGTAGTTTCATAGCGTTCAGCTTAACAACTGCAGCACATTTGTTTTGGCGGGAGCCGTACACACTTGTTTACTGTTTATCATTCGCTGATTGCTGTTTTTAACTATTTACCTCTCTCAAAATGGATCAATATCCTGATGAGAATGAAGAGTTTGAACTGCAGTACCAGGATGAAATGGAGCTGCTCGAGGACATGCCCCACGAGTACGACGCCATCGACAACGGGCCCAGCACATCTCGTCAGGCAGCAGCTGCACTCGAGCAACAACAACAAAAGGCGAATTTAACTGTTGCTGGACTCAAGGATGCCTCGCGATTTAACGACTCCACGCTGAACTCTCCGCAGCTGTCACAGATTACATTTGGCGCCAGTCAAAGTGATGCTGGTGGTGGACCCGTAAACCGACGTCTCTTTGGCACGCCCAGAGGGCCAGCAGTGGGACGCGGTTGCTCGACGCCCATGCAGCGCATGCCGGCCATAGAGGAAGTATTGACTCCCACTGTCGACAAGACAGCGCCGCTGCTGAACGCCGCCGCAGATCAGCTGCAGGAATTGGGCCTGCGTGGCACAAACAAGCGACGGCTGGAGCGAGATCTCTTCGGGGACATCGACGATCTGTACCACGAGAGCTACGAGGATCCGATGGTGAAGAAGGCGCGCACGGAGGAGCAACGCGACAACGAAGCCATCGAACGCATCTTGGAGCTGAGACGCAAAATGCGAGAGTCCACCAAGACGGTGCGGCAGGATGAAGTGTCGCGCCTGCGCGCGCTGCACGACTTCAAAATGAAGAATCTCTCGTACGATATACCCACCTGGCCATTTCTGGCACTGCAACGCAGCGATCTGGAGCGGCTCTATGTGCGCTTCCACTCAGAAGACTATGAGCGGCGCCAACTGGAGCTGCTCAGCGCGAGGGACAACCTGACGGGCAGCCTCCTGGGCGAGGCCAAGCAGCAAATCTGGCAGGAGGCCAACGAGCTGGTGAATTAAGCGAAGCATAAAGGCAAACACTCCTCTAACCATCTCTCATTCCAGGTTCTGCGACGCATGGCACCGCCAACGCAGCTCGTCAATCCCGAGCCAGTGGTGGCCAGTGTGGACACGGGTCGCCTTTGGGTGGACAAGTACAAGCCGCGTAAATACATCGATCTGCTCTCGGACGAGATGACCAATCGCAGTCTACTCTATTGGCTTAAGATGTGGGACAAGGTGGTCTTCGGCAAGGTCTTCCACAGCAAGCAGGAGCAGCAGGCAGCCAACACTGGAGCAGCGGCCGGCAAGCAGCTGAACAGTTTCAACAAACAAACCGGCAAATTCGAATCGAACGGCGGCTGGCGTCAGCGTAAAGCGCGCCAAGCGCTAAACACCAATGTGGATGAGCTCGGCAGACCCATGCAAAAAGTGGCACTGCTCTGCGGTCCTCCGGGTCTGGGCAAGACCACCCTGGCCCACACAATTGCCCGGCATGCCGGCTACAATGTGCGCGAAATTAATGCATCCGACGATCGCAGTCCCGAGGCCTTCAAGCTGGCCCTGGAGAACGGAACACAAATGTCGTCGGTGCTCAACGAGGACAAGCGACCCAATTGCATTGTGCTGGGTGAGTCGAGGCTTCACTTGCTACTATATAAATTTGTAATCCAAGCTCTCTTTCAGATGAAATTGACGGCGCGCCACGCCAGTCCATTGAGTACCTCGTCAAATTTGTCAGCGACGGCATCTTAAGCAAGGTCAAGTCCAAGGGAGGCAAGGCGGAGCACAATGTGCTGCGTCGCCCCATCATCTGCATTTGCAACGACATCTACGATCCAGCCCTGCGACCACTGCGTCAGATTGCCTTCGTAGTAAACTTTCCGCCCATCGACGCTGCGCGTCTGGCCGAGCGGTATGAAGGATGAATTCTAAATGTTATTAAAACAAATTTTGATTGCTTTATTCTTTTCAGTTTGCTACAAATTTCACACAAGGAGCACCTGAAAACGGACTTTGGCTCGCTCATCGCTTTGGCTGAAAAATCTGGAAATGATGTGCGCAGCTGCATCTCGTCCATGCAGTTCTTCAAGTAAGCTCGGAATGAATGAAGAGAACTTGAGAATAGAGAAGTGAGCGAAAGACTATCAAGTGAAACTGGATTAGATAGTGCATAGACAGATTTTAGATCAAGAGAGCTGAAACAGAAGAGTGCGGGAGTAAGGCTTTGTATAGAGTTCGAGTGAACTAGCTGCATGTAGATCAAGAGAAATGAGAGTAAGACTCTGTATGTATACAGCAGGTAGATCAAGTGAACTCAGTTAGAAGAGTGAGTGAATAAGACTCTAAATAGAGTTGGAGTGCATTAGACAATACTTAGAAACAACAGTGTAGATCAACAGACTTGAGGCAGAGCAGTGAGAGTCAAAGTCAATCAATGTAGAGCGCCTGTGACGATACATTGCAGGCATACATACATATAAAGGTTGCGAGTTGAGTAATTAAAGAAAGTGATAGACAGCTTAAATAAGTTTCTATAAAATTAAATGTTGCTCAGTCATCACTGTAAATACTGACGGAATGTTCAGTTATAACTTTTTAATATAAGTTTGTTACATATATATAGTTGAGTTATAGAAGAATACAATGAAAAGGCTATAAAATCTCACGCTTAAGTTGAAGAAGTTCTGCACTCTTTTGCTTTAACTTAATTTAAATATTATATCGAGTTTTTTAAACTTATGTTTTCATTATATTTCATTTTCCTATATTACATTTCACATTAATTTTAACGCTTTGCAGCGCTCAAAAGCATTGTCTCACGCTTCAGGATGTGCTCAACAACAATCTGGGCCAAAAGGATAGGCATCAAGGTCTGTTCGATGTGTGGGGCGCTGTTTTTAGGGTGAGTTCTTTAATATCAATATTTTTATAAGTTCTGCTAAACCTCATTATATGACTATGCATTCACACTTCAACTCAGCTTAAATCTCATATGTCTTTAGCCAAATCAGAGAGAGAGAGAGAGAGAGAGACCTTCATACACACACACATTTATTCTATGTACAAAAGAAACTATAAATAACGGAAAATCTTCGTTTGGCATTCACAGATTCAACGGCCAAAGAAGCAGCTGCAACAAAGCAGCTCGAACAATGCTGAGGAAACGGCTCAGGTGACCATGACGAACATGTCCGTGGCGACGCGAGTGCGCAATGTGCTCGACGTGGTGCACTCCAGCGGCGACTACGAAAGGTGCGTAGACCCTTGAATACCCTCACAGAATCCAACTCATTTCGAATTCTTTTAGGCTCGCTCAAGGCGTCTACGAGAACTATTTGCAGCAAAGGATGCCAGATCCGAACTTTACGGGCATTTGCGAGGCGCTGCAATGGTTCTGCTTCACGGACACGCTGCAGCACCAAATCGCACGGCAGCAGAACTACAGCATCTATCCATATTTGCAGTACGGGTTTGTGGTTTGGCATTTGCTCTTTGCCACATTGGCCTGGCCGAAAATTGCATTTCCCACGCGTGGCTTTGAGGTAGGCTGACTGGCTGGCTGGGTGTCTGACTGGCGCTCGGCCCCGAGTCGCATCATTTCTTTTCATTTTGGCTTGTAAGCAGTGGGTTCTTTGAGCCAGCCTCATGTATTATGCAATCCTCATTAGCTGGGGCAAACAAGCCTGGCGAGGGCCACAGAAAAGTGCATAATCAACACAATCAAGCCTTGTAATTTCTTGTGCATTATGTGCATCAAATGCAATCACAAGATTAATGAGAGTTCTGCATAGATTTCGCACTGTTTACACTAGCCTCCATTCACGCGCTCTCTCAGACTCTCTCTCTCTCACTCTGTCTCTTTCTCTGCATACACAGTTCAATCAGAAGTCCACGAACCAGCGCAACATCTTTCAGGCTCTGCGCAAAGGTATCACCACATCTGCACAGGGCGTGGGCCAGGGCAGCATTCTGCTGCTCGACACGGTGCCACTGCTGAAGCGCATTCTCTCGCCACAGCTACGCTCGGTGGCTATTCAACTGTTATCCCAGAAGTAAGTGAGCGCTGGAGCTGCCATCAAGAGAGCATCGATGCTTCTCCCAGTTTAGTTAGAATTCAATTATAATTTCTATGATATCCCACCCTAGAGAACAATACGATCTGCGTCACACGATTCAAGTGCTGGTCGATCTTGGACTGACCTTCGTGCAAGTCAAGTCAGCGGAGGGACATTACGTGTTTCAGACCGAACCGGACTTGGATACGCTGTGCGGCTTTCCAGGTGAGGGCAATGCACGGCTGTGCTTAGCCGCTTTATCAATGAATTAATGTGATTTATAATATAGGCTTCCCTGGACTGACGCTGCCCTACTTCAGTCGCCAGCTGATAGCACGCGAGGTCGATCTGGAGCGCATACGTCGCGCCGCGCCCAAGGGTGGCCCGGCCGAGGCCACAAAGAGCGCAGCGCCAGCAGCAGCGGCGCCCGGCTCCAAGCAGAAGGCGACTGCTGCGCGTCTGCCCAATCATTTGCAAACATTGAAGCCAAAGCAAATAAGCGACTTCAATGCGCCGCCCAAGCAGCAGGTGAGCTGCAGCTGCTCCTCGTATACATTTCCAGCAATTTGCATGCCTTGCATTTACTTAGCAGCAATTCTGTTGCAAATTTTTGTGGCGCAGCTTATTGAAATTTAGCTTTGCCCAAATTGCCACAACCACTCATCCGCAAATCCGGCGTCGACTTAGCGTCCCTCCGTCGCGCTGCTGCCGCAAATCCTGTAAAAGCTAATAACCCATAAGGGGATTCGGCTGCCCATTGTCTTCGGGGTCGTAATGTGGGATCAGCGCAAACGAACATTTATTGCCAATCCTAAACGAAAGCGACTGCCATCAGCAACAACAACAAAATGTCCCTTCCATTTGGGGTTGTGCCTTTGCTCAGGGGTTGCTTTTCGCCAATTCTCTTCATTTCTCTCACTTAGCGCTGAATCTTTTCTTTATTATTATATGGCAAATTTCATTTTTTTCTCGCTTTGTTTCTCTTTTACATTATTTAATTATGAAATTCTTTTATTTTTCAACAGCTGACGAAAGACTTCTTTGGCCGCGTTACGCACAAGACAACCGCCGCAGCTGCAGCAGAGGAAGGTAGGCTAATGTAGTAGGCTTTGGAGTGAATTATATACTTCTTTTAATTTTATAATGTTTTGTTTACAGTTAAAACTGATGCAATTGTCAAGAGTCCCATATGGTATCGCTATAAGGAGGGCTTCAACAATGCTGTGCGGAAAGATGTGCATCTGAACGAATTGCTTTAAGAGAGATCCAATTTAAGTTTATTATTGTTATTATTATAAATATATTTATTAATTAGCTGATAATGGACTTGTTTTCTTAATAATATGTACAATTTTTAATCTGAGAGCTAATCAACTTGTTAATGAGAACTACGCAGGAAATGTAAATTTAATAAATTCAGCAGCTATACGATATAGAGAAAGACAAGTGCCATTTAGCTCATTAATATCTAAGAATATCTAAAAAACGGATTATGAATGAATATTTAATTATAGGGTAGTTGAAGCTGTTGAATACATGGAGTCATTTTTGACAAAGGAAAAATGTTCTACTAGCATCACAAAATACTTAATAAATTATAATGAAAATCGTAGAGATCTTTTAGTTCTTTAGCTTCATATATATTTTTTTCTTATTTTACATTCTTTTCGCTCACCATTTATTTCACCATAATTCAAAGTTCTTTTGCCCTCTACAACTGTTCACTATTCACAATTCATCTTGAGCCACGCTCTGTATATATATAGAACTATATATATATATATACATATATATATATATATATATATATATATATATATATATATATATATATATATATATATAGTCACAGAGATCTTTGACATGCATCCATTGTGGCATACAATCTGGAGTCACATGCGTTCCCTTCTGACATAGAACTGTCGCATGGCACAGCTTATCGCATCCGTGTGCTATCGCCAGCTATGTATGTGTGTGTAATAGAGCGAGTGTGTGTGTTTGTGTGTGTGTGCGTGTGTGAGGTGTTGCCGCTGCCAAGTTTGGCGTTGCTCTGGCAACACTTACTCACTCGCTCGCTCGCTCGCTCAGTTGTCAGCGGGTGGTGTTGAGCTTTATACTATCAGCCAGATGTCGCCGCTGAAGCCCTTGTTGCTGCTGCTGCTGCTCGGCTTGCTGGGACTTGCTGAGATCGGGGCACGCTATGTGCCCGGCATGCCAAGTGAGTGGGTGGCTGAGAGTCGAGGCGCGTTCACAAATTGTTTTTGATTTGATACAGATATTTGCATGAAGCCGCCGCCATTCTCGGAGGGCATGTGCACCATTGAGATCGAGGGCTTCTACTACGATCCGGCCACGCTCGACTGCCAGATGTACTCGATTGGGGCGTGCCGCCTGACGCCCGGCCAGAGCTTCGGCAGCCAGGCGGACTGCGTGGCGACCTGTGTGCTGGGCAAGCGTCGCAGTCCCGATTACTATAGGAATGAATGAGCATTGATGAGACAAATAAGAATAAACCGCATCACTGTCTACTACTATAAAAAACAAACTGCGTCTGATTTTAATCGAGCCCCGGTGTTAATCACCGCCCTGACCCGTGACGTAATTGTTTATTTCCACTGAGCTTCTGAAACGTGCTTGACTTTGTCTTCTTGTGGCATGTTCCAAGCAGCAGCCTATTTCATTGCTTTACTTAGTCGAGGCTCAAGCCATGCTTGCGTCAGCTCCAAATGCGCTCACTCGAATGGGGGTATTATAGTTGGATCGTCTAAATCGTAGCGAGAGAAGAGATTGCTCAATTTGATAGGGATTTCTATAGTTATTTATTTAATTATTAATAATTTAACATTTGAAATATTATGAAAAATATTTGATAAATATTTAATGATTAATCTTTGATACAATAAAATATAATCATATATTTTTAATATTTTTTTTCCAAGAAATAAAATGTTAAAAATATTTAATAATTGATCGATATTTTCGAAATATTTTTAATGCTTGTGAAATATTTACAAATATTTATTTTTGTACAGAGAAAGTCTTCAAATATATATTTTGAAAACTTGTCCAAATTTTTAAAATGTTTTGTTTTTTCTTTAAGTTTTCAAAATATATTTAAAAAATATTTAAATATTTTTAAATACTAGAAAATTCACATAAAATCTAAGTAAGCGTAGTCAAGCGTCGTTGTTAGATAGCCCTGGCACTGGCTAGTGGGATGGCCTTCTGCAACAGGCGTTCGCCGGTTTGAGCCGGAATTCCAACCCCCAAGCAGCGATCCCCAGGCATAGGCCCAGGCTAGCTCTCAAGCGCTCGTCAGCTCCATGCATATTATCAACAACGCACATGCAGGCAACGAGACATCGCAGACTAACTCACATTGTTGTTGTGGGTGTTGTTGGCGTTGTTGTTGTTGCAGTTGTTGGTGTTGTTGTTGTGGTGTTATCAGTCAACGGCAGCGTCAGCAGCGGCTATTGGCAGAGCGCAACATGATTACGAATCTGTTTGCCTTTTGTTCGAGGTTTCGAGTCGAGTTTGCGACAGCAGCAAAGCAATAGCTCAGCCAGCGATCAAATGTGGCGCAAGACCCATTTTCATATTCATTCCCAAACATTGTGAGTTCGGAGCAAAGCATCATTCCATATAGCTAAAAGGTGACCGGAACAAGTCGTATAAAAGTTAATCTGCAAGTGTGGCAAAAGATTTTGTTGAGTGTCGTGGAATATTTGGCTGTGGCCTGTGCTGTGTGCTGTGCGCTGTACGCTGAACTGTCGCGTATTAAAAAACTCATAAATTGCACAAGAAGACGAAGAGGCATATCAATAGATCGCCATATAGCATATATACCGACAACTGCTGCGCTTCAATATATGGCGGGCGGCAGCTGCCACTGCTGCGCATTTGTCTACAACTTCGTCGCAGCGACAGTCGCGAGGGCATCTATGGAAAAGCAGATGATAGCTGTGCCAGCCACAGTACAGAGCTGAATTTCGCCAGGAGCTAAGCCAGCAGAGGAGAGCACAAGAAAAATATATCAGAAACAGATTCAGTCTCAGCTTGAGCATTGGCAAAATGAACGCCTCGACGAGAAGCAGACAAATCCCGTTGCTGCTGCTGGTGCTGCTGGCCGTGTGCCTCGAGTGGCAGTTGGTTGTGGCACGCACACGTAAGTCTCTAGCTAACACATTTATGCTTCTGAGTCTGACTTGAGTTTGTCGCGCAGGTGATCTGTGCCAGGTGAAGCCCAGCACGAGCGGCCTGTGCGTGCCCTCCACGCTGGGCATCTACTATGACGTGGAGACGCAGCACTGCCACTTCATGGGCTGCAACAACAAGCGGCTCTTTGGTTCGCTGGAGGATTGCGAGAAGATTTGCAATAGTGCGAGACACATCAAGCGGCGCAACAACAGCAACAACAATAACAACAACAACAAGAGCAATCAAACCACAAATTGAATATAAGCACTTGCAATAGCACTAGCTGTAGTTCTTATTAACATGGTCAATCGTCAGTCAACAACATCAATCAATCCTCATTCAGCTAACAGTTATCAGCTATCGACTATCAGACATCGCGACAGCTGTACTCGCAGGCGGCCTTGCTGTCAAAACGATTCTCGTTACCCCCGCAGCCGCCATAGATGAAGGCCTCGCAGCGACGCTCGAGCGGATTGTAGGCGTAGCTCTCCACATAGCCGAAGCAGCGCCCGCTGACCGTGGGCTGCAGGCACAGCTTAACTGCAACATGTTCCACGTTATTTGCCAATTTATGGACCATTAGTTTGGAGCCTTACCACGTTTCGAGGCGCCATCAACTTCACCCTGGTGCAGGAGCAGCACTGGGAGCAGCGCCAACAGCAGCTGCCATAGCCAAGGCATTCCGTACGACCGACTCGTTCTTGGGCTAACGACTCACTAAGCGCGCTTCGACAATTGTTTGTTGTCTCTTTTTTTTGCACAAATATATTTCTCTGGCCTAGCCAAGATTCAACATTGACCAAGTTAGGCGCAAAGGCGGCCACAACGACACCCAACTCACCTACACATCCGAACTGTACTTTTTTAGGCATCGCAAACATTGTTTGCTCTATCTTTAGCTTAGATCATCTATTTATTTTATACACTTACGATTAGATTACACTTAAAACGATGTATATAGTACATAAGGTTCATAAGTTCTACTTTGTTAGCGCATAATATTAAATATCATGTATATAGCTAGTGATCAGCCTTTTCTTTCAAGTTTCTTCAAACAAATTTTATTTATGAAGACTTACTTTGGTTCGGGCTTAAGTAAATTCTTTAAAATTGCTATATCTTTAATATTTGTTTTATGTTTTTAAAAAAGCTGAGGTTCTCACAGACAATTTCCAGTTTCAATTGGGTTCAAAGGTTTTATATGAACATTTGTTAATATTGATTAAAATAATTATATCATCCAAATCCCACTACTAAAACGTACATAGAATAATAATCTAGAAATACTATTTCAACTTTGACTGCAATTCAAAATAATAAATTAAAATATAAATCTGATTTTTTAAAAATGCATTCTTTAAAAAAAATATTATAATAACTATTAATACTAAATAAAAATTTGATCAAATTGTATAATTAAAAAAAAGTTTAGCAGTAAAATGTTTTTAAAAATTCAGTTTAAATGTTAAATTATAAAATTTCCAAATTTTATTTCGATCATTAAATGTATCTCAGCTAACTGCCGAGAGGCTCAACTTCCCTCCAATACGCTGCGCTCATAACACTTATAGCTCAGAGCGCGGCGTCGCAGCTCACACGAAATGACGTAAAACTTTTGCAGTGGCAACAAAATAAAAACATGTTCCGCATATCAATGACAGCAGCAACGACTACAGCAACAGCAACAGCTTAAGATACAGATACAACAAATTGAAGTTGATTTTGCTGGTGGAATTTCCAATACATTTGCAAAAAAATAAATAAAAAATAAAACTAAAAATAAAAATAAAAACGAAAACAAAACAGAACTAGCTGGGCTTTCAGTTTCAACTGAAGTTGTTTACGTGCTGTCTCATGCATATGCTAATTGAGATACAGAGACAGAGATACGCTGGGGACTTTGGCTAACTATACAGTTAAAGCGCACAGTAAGTTAATTGAATGAACCAACAAGAGAGAGAGAGAGAGTTTGAGAGTTGCTTTGGCTGCAGCTCTCAATTCCGAGCTGTGTCTAATTTAGTAATTAAACGCAGTTTTGGACGACGAGCGGCGCAATTAATGTGTCTCGCCTGGGCAGCATTTCAATTATTTCAGGCAAATTAAACAGTTAACTGAATTGTCACCACACGCACAGAGGCGAGAGAGCGAGACAGAGAGAGATAGGTAGAGAGACATCATTTCGGCCATTCAATCAGCCAAATTTTCGTGTGCCACCCACGCTTCGCATATGCTTCTGTGTGTTGAGTTTCACTAATGAATAAATAGCACGACTGTTGACTGCACTCCTCCTCATCATCGTCATCATCAGCATCAGCAGCAGCAGCAGCAGCAGCATCATCATGTTCATCGTCGCTGTGATTAGCAGCATAGTTAAGTGCTAATTCAATTTGCCCTGTGCATTAACACCTAGCTAACGTTTTTGCCCAGCCTTAGTCCGTTTGCCACGCCCCCATCTGTTGGACATTCAGTCTAATTATCAGCAACTGGCCTCTCCCAATGACAAATGCATTATTCATGCACCCTGCAAGCTGCGACACTTGAGTCCTACTTAAACTTAGTAATTGCTGTCAAACACGTGCCTTATACTCCGAAGACACAAATTTCTTATGCAAATTACCGCATTGCTCCGGAAATTCTATTTCTAATATCTCTCTGTGTGTGTGTGTGTGAGTTTCTGAAATAATATATAAAGTGATAGTTGTAAAATGTTTATTGCGTCATAAATTGCTTTACTTTGACGACGAGCGAATTACAGTGAAATTACAAATTTAGTCAGTGGAAATAACTGAAAGGCGGCGGTCGACTAGTCGGTTACCCTGCAACGGAATAATCGAGGTGTACCCACATTGGAGTGTGGCGAACTAAGCAGAATTGAGCCAGAGTTTAAAAAGTAATAAAATTATTATTACTTTTACTGTTTATTTATTTATTTATTTTTTATTGTTACCAAGAATTAATTCTAAATAACAATTTTTGTTTTAAGCCAGAGCGACAAAGGCCATCAGGCGCTTTTACTATTATCAAAGCTCAAATATTTTAAATTATAATTTAATATAAAAATTTAAAAGTATATATAAATTTATTTATTTTATTATTTTATATGGCCACTGCAAAGAGTATTTAAATAGTAAGCATCACAGAATTTGAGCGAATGATAGCTGTAGATTGTCTAGTACTGAATACATATTTCTGTATAAAGTATATATGCATACATATATATACTTATATATATATATATATATATATATATATATATATATATATATATATATATATATATATATATATATATATATATATATAAGTGTGTGTAAATTTGATAATTAAGCTAGTTTGTGTTCAACACTTCGTATACGCAATTTGAGCTAAACGCCTCGCTTAGCAAAAACTCACACACACACACTTCACGTATACAAATAAATATTTTTTATTTTTCAAAAAGCTCGTTAGACAGCTTCGGGCTTAAAAAACATAGAAGATTCAGTTGTTGTTTGCAGTTATTAACGCGCAGTTATCAGCGATCACATTGAGAATGAAACGAATGACGAGATTGACCCAATTTCTGTGCTTGGCCGCAATTATTTTGCTCGGGCTCGCTCAGCTGGCTCTGGCAGTGACCACGGCCAAGCCCAAGCAGCTAGCACAGGTACAACCACCGGTGGCTGGCACCACCAGCACCAGCACCAGCACAACCACAGCAAAGCCAATTGCCAAGCAGCAACCGACGCCGCAACTACAACGCAAACAAGGTAAAGTCCGAAAGAAATTCTCTCTTTTGGCTTTTATTATGTAATTTTCCAAACCCCCGACAGATGCCAAATGCCTGCAGCCCCTGGAAACGGGTCCTTGTCGCATGAGCCTCGAGCGCTATTACTACAACAAGGAGAAGAACAGCTGTGAGACATTCAAGTACGGCGGCTGCAAGGGCAACGACAATCGTTGGGGCTTCCGACAGACGTGCGAGGAGGCGTGCCTGATCAAGAAGTGACTCAAGCTCTATGAATCAACAACAGCAAAATGGCCATACTCTGTGCATAACAAATAAAAGATCCATCTAATGTTTGCTCATATCATTTGCAACCGTATCGAACCACAGACGATCTACTTTACGGTCAATTACCATACGCTGGGCGTGCTTGGTTAGTAAACAAGGTGTTCCGCTTATGGGGTAATTTAGCTGGAAAAGCGTATTTGTGCTTATCGTTAGCTGTGCTGACAGTGGCTGCAGGTAGAAATTGTTAACTTGGATATAATTTAGCGGTAGTAATACTAAAACATATTGAGAACGAGATTGAGAGACAGAGCAGAAAGAGGACAGATGTGAAGATAGAGAGAGAAAGAGAGAGAGAGGTAGAGAGGAAGAAATATATATATATGTGAATATAAGTCAAAGGCAGATTGCTTGAAGAATTATTTCTATATGAGAATCACATAGAAAGGCATTATTTTATTTTTCTTGCTTTAATATGGAAGACTGTGGTAAGTTCCCTTGCGATGAGCTTTAAAGAATAAACTAAATTCATATTTAAAAGAAGCCCACATATTAAATACTTATATATAAATGTAAATATATTCATAGATATATACTCTCATCATGCATATTAAAATATACTCATATGTCTTCCTATACAAATATCTATATAATATATACAGCTACAAACGGATAACTCAAACTTGGTCCACATATATGTATATAGCTAATACCGGAACAGTCATAAAACTATTAATATTTTATAGCTTCCTGATTATAATTCATATTTTCTATATCAAGCTGATGAAGTATATCTTCCAGTAACAAATATTGGGAAGGAAGGAACATTTGTATAGAAAAAAGGTATAGAATATATAGAAAATTCTAAACTGATGTGTTGGGATGTGGGGTAATAAAGTAATGTAAAATATGGTATAAATGATGATTAGAGTACAATTGAATGCTCCTGAAATTGTGATAGGTAAAAAGTTAATTAATTAAAAATCCCCGACGATTGTCAGTATTCACATTAAGCAGAATCTGACAATATAGTTGATGCCGCGCTAACTATTTTAAATAAATGATATTTGATGTCCACGATACGGGTCGTCACGTCATATGTGCCGTGACAATTGTTCATAATGTGAGCACAGAGTACGTCAAAACAAATTGGGGAACTGGCGACAGCTGTGCGGAAGTAGCATATGATTTAGCTAGAACTGAACTATCATAAAACTCAGAAATATTAATAGGTGCGTTGAACTGCAACTGAGGCAGGTGAGGACGTCAAAAGCTGTCAACGAGACGCAGTGATTTACATGCCTTGACGAATGACTCAAGCAAATACGATATGATAACGAAATTGACTACGACTACGTGCGGCGACGGACCAGTTCACTCATTTCGGCTTTGCGTATTTAAGGCCGGGCTAAGCCAGAGCTGGCATCATTCGCGGCAAAGAAACTGAAACGAAATGTGCTACAAGTTGCCAGTCGTTGCGCTCAGTTTAGTCCTTGGCGCCGTGTGCGTGCACAGCGCCGCTGTGGATCAGTCCCAGCTGGTGGTGGAGAAGCAGCAGTTGGAGGGCCAGACCACGGTGCTGCCGACTGTGGACGAGACGAGTGTGCCGGAGCAGTGCCACCAGCCCAAGGAGACCGGCCGCTGTTTCGCGCTCTTCTATCGCTTCGCCTACAATCTGGATACGCACGCCTGCGAGGAGTTCGTCTACGGCGGCTGCGCCGGCAACAGCAACAACTTCCAGTCGAAGGAAGAGTGCGAGAAGATGTGCTTGGGCAAGGCAGCAGAGGCACCAGTCACAGCAGCATCCGCGACTGAGCAGAGCACTGAGCTGACTACGGAGCAACAGCAGCCGACAGAGACGACAAGCAGCGCCGCGGCCTGATGGGAAGAACCCGGATAGTGTCTATATATAGCATAGTATATAAGCTTTATAATAGCCCTCGACTACAAATATAGTAATTACGTCTCCTCTGTACCTGGCCACCCATACTTGTGTGTGAACTCTGCTCCAGGGCCGTCATCTCCGGACGGAGGGTGACAGTATTTAAAGTCAAATTTATATGAGTTACGCCAACTTTAGTAGCTGGACAATAAGTAATGATAACAATAAATAAATCGTGTTTGTTATTTAATAAAACTAATCTTATTTTTCTAATTACTCTCGCTCCTCTCCTGCCAACCTAAGCTATTTATTGAGCATTTTGCGGGCATTCGTTAATGAACCTTAACTTAATTTGTACACATGCAAATGGGCATGCTGATAAGTTTCATTGAGTACGTGTAGCCACAGACTGGTATAAATCATTGTGCTCTGCAGCGAGCCGAGTTAGTTGTTCGATAGAAGCCCTACACAATAATACAAAATGAAATTTGCAGCATATATTTGCGTATTCCTCGCTCTCTTTGGCCTGACCCTCGCTCTGAAGGATGGTAAGTCTGAGCAGCTGATCCTGACAGTCTCAACTAACTTTTACTTCGTCCTCAGCCGTATGTGGACTGACGCCTGCATCAGATGGCAACGGATTGATTAAGTGTGCCGCCTTTATGCCCAAGTGGAGCTACTACCCAGAGAATAATGCGTGCACGAAATTTATCTATGGTGGCTGCGGCGGCAATGACAATCGTTTCGACACTCAGGAACTGTGCGAGACAAAGTGCAAGGAGTAGACTTACGTAAAGTAAACTTGATAACGTGAATAAATCAAAATGCTCTATGAAACTTGGCGGCGTCTAATAATTCAATCTATACAACTCGATCCAACTTTGGTTCGCCCACTTATCGATCGAAATTAGCTTCGATTCGGTTGACAGGTGTAACTCATACATACATACGCAGATACATACACCATATGTATATATCACTGTCATCGGCAGCAAGAGACGTGAGACTGAGTAGTTGATCCTGAGAGACTGAAGCAATTTAACTTTGTCGTCATCTTATATTCCCAGCTGAAAGTGTGACAAATCAGTTAATCCTTTAAATGATGCAATTCGATCCTGTTTTGCTTCGCTTACTTATCGATCTCAACTTGCTGCGATTTGGTTGTCAGATGTAGTTCATACATACACACATAGATTACTATATATTTCACTGTGATCTGCAGCAAGCTGAGCAGTCGTTCGAAAGTATAAGAAATGAAGTTCGCATCAGCTCTTTGCGTTCTCCTCGCTCTATTTAGCCTGTGCCTCGCTAAGAAGAGACGTGAGTATGAGCAATTGATCCTGAGAGTCTAAACAAACTTTTACTTTGTTGTCAGATGTATGTCGTCTGCGTCCAGAAGCAAATGGCTTGAAGGGGATACCGTGTCTTGCTTTTATACCCAGCTATAGTTACCATGCTAAAGAAAATGAATGCCGGCTGTTCATCTATGGTGGCTGTGGCGGCAATGCTAATCGTTTCGCCACTCAGGAACTGTGCGAGGCAAAGTGCAAGAAGTACACTGGCACAGAGTAAACTTGATAACGTGAATAAATCAAAATGTTCAATGAAAGTTTGAGGTTACTTGAAGTCTCACTTGAAAGCGTGCCAAATCAGTAAACCCTTCAAATGAGTCAATCTATACAATTCGATTCGCTTTGCTTCGCTTACTTATCGATCGAAATTAGCTGCGATTTGCTTGACAAATGTAATTCATACATACATACATAGATTACTATATATTTCACTGTGATCTGCAGCAAGCTGAGCAGTCGTTCGAAAGTATAAGAAATGAAGCTCGCATCAGCTCTTTGCGTTTTCCTCGCTCCATTTGGCCTGTGCCGCACTCTGAAGAGACGTGAGTATGAGCAATTGATCCTGAGAGACTAAACAAACTTTTACTTTGTTGTCAGCTGTATGTGGTCTGCCGCCAGATGCAAATGGCTTGCAGGGGATACCGTGTGATGCGTTTATAACCAGCTATAGCTACCATGCTGAAGAAAATGAATGCCGGCTCTTTATCTATGGTGGCTGTGGCGGCAATAAAAATCGATTCAAATCTCAGGAACTGTGCGAGGCAAAGTGCAAGCAGTAGATTCATGTAGAGTAAGTTTGATAATGTGAATAAATCAGAGGTTCTATGTTGATGGAAAACATAAAAAATGCACAAAATGCAGTCAAATATAATTTCTAGTTGTAATACTTACTCATTTCACTATCAGTTTTGTATGGGATCTTAGTTCTAACTATATATCTAATAACCAATATCCAAAAGTCCAATAGAATGTCGCCATATTAACAATTTTTTCTTGGTCAACTCGTAATCTTACACTCCCCATTTGACGCATTCCAACTTAATATTGTTTAGTTCTCGAAATGAGCAATGGTTCTAGTTATATTTTCAAACAGTTTTCAGCTGTTATGAATTTACTGCATTTTCTTTCTTAACAAACGGCTGCTTAGTCATAACTTTCGAATACTCTACCAAAAGGTGTTAAAACTTTGCAACAAAAATAACAATATTTATAAAAATTACTTTATTATAATAAAATAATTTAATCATAAATATTTTAATTTTTTTCTGTTAACAATAATTTTTTATAAATCATATAGACCTAAAATGTAAATGATATTTATCAAAAAAATAAGTTAAATATAAAAAAGTATTAATTAAAAATAATAAATTAAATCTCGCACAAATCAGGGGAAAGAGTATATGACAGTGCTGCTAAATGGAGTTCAGCTCAGGAAATTATAAAAGCATTAAGTGCAAGTGCAAGCCTAATTCAGCTTAGTTCAAATCCGTCGCTAGGCATCCAAAGTTAACTTGTGCAGAAATTCAGCGTAAATTCGTATAAAAATGAAGTTTTTCTTATTGCTTGTAATTTGTGGTGCTCTTCAGGCCAACAGTTTGCCGACCGTAAATCGTATGTGAACTACTCTTTCAGCAGGAAATTAGTCAATTTGTCAATTTGCACTTTGCTTCCAGCGATATGTGAACAAACTCATTCATTCAATGTCGATGTCTACACTTCCTGCTTAAACAGTGCGCGCCGCTGGACCTACAATGCGGCCATCAATAACTGCATTAAATTCACCTATTTAGGCTGTGGAGGAAATGCCAACAACTTCCAGAACAAGTCGGTCTGTACACGAAAGTGTGTCCGAAAGTAATTCAAAATAGATATTGATATTCTCATTGACTGTAACGAGCAGCACAATAAATAAAATTTACAATATACCAATATGGGAAATGGAATTACGCATTTTACAATTTTTTAATAATTTATTGTTTTATTTTTGAATAATCTTATATCAAGTTCAAGCTGAGGAGCGCCTTCCCATATACTACAAAGTGAAACTTGAGTATTTGTTAATTTCAGCTAGGGCTACAGCTTCCCATATTTATTTACCTAATCGTATTTAATCACTTTTCCAAGCAAGGCAAACAAATATTTAGCAATACAAAACATTTCGGAATAAATTTGTAGTTGAATAGAAAATGCTTGCGCCACATGCGTCGAGGCGATAAGACGAAGCTTCTAAAATGTATTTAAAAGGCTAGTACGACAAGCTTGAAGTTTAGTTCTAGTTTTTCGCACAGCTGTATTCGGTGCACAGAATTATCATGAAGTTCCAGGTATTGTTGGTAGTGCTCGCTGTCTCCATTGTCAGCTGCGTTGCACTCAAAAATGGTACGTAACTCTCTCTCTCTCTCTATATATATATATATATATATATATATCATTAGAGTAATTAACAATTCATAATTTGATATGCTATTTGTCAATAGAGCTTTGCGGCTTGCCCCATTCTTTAAACGGTGATGGACTTATTTCATGCGAGGCCTACATACCCAGCTGGAGTTACGATGCGGCGACCAAAGAATGCGTCAAGTTTATCTATGGCGGCTGCGGCGGCAATGCAAATCGATTCGGCACTAGAGAGCTGTGCGAGCAGAAGTGCTTGGAATGAATGATACAAATCTGAGCTGAGCTGATTCAATATAAATGAAATTAATTTAAGTTTATTAAAATGTTTTAATGCATATTTTACTGATGTTTTCCAAGTTTAGAACTTTATTTTTGGATAATCAAGCAAGAGTGATAATATTTGATCAAGCCATAATTCAGCAGATGTTTAGGTTGCTAATTTGAACATAATATGCACTTGCTAAACTTGTATAAAAAGATTAGATGACAAAAAGAATATCATATAAGGAAATTATATAAGCATTAGGTGCAAGCGCGAAAATAAGTCAGTTTAGTCCAAGTCCGTCGATGGGCACAAAAAGTGAAAAGAACATCATCAGCATAAATTCGCATAAAAATACATTTTTTTGTTACTTGTACTTTGTGGTGGTGCTCTTCGGGCCAACAGTTTGCAGACCATAAATCGTATTTGAACTACTCTTTTAAAAATTTGAATATTTGCAGTGTGTCTGTGTGTGCGAAAGTAGTACAAATATTAAATATATTAAATATACCAATATGAAAAATGGAATTACAGGACATACGCGTTTGCTGAATTTGTGTTCTGCTAGGCATCTATGGATTGCACAGAGTAAAGACTTCACATTAAAAATATATTTTCTATATGTGTTTCTGAAAACATCATAGCAAGAATTCTGCGAAAATTAATTCGCCTATCATTCAGAAATTTTTGTCATAGCCAACGTTTTTGTCTTTTCGTTCAATTTTTAAACAATTATTTATTTTATTTTTGATTAATCTTTCATCAAGTTCAATCATATACTAGAAAGCGTAACTTGAGTATTTGCTTATCTCAGCTAGAGCTACAGCTTCCCATATTTATTTACCTAATCGTATTTAATCACTTTTCCAAGAAAGGAAGGCAATACAAAACATTTTGGAAAAAGGCAAAGCGATAAGACGAAGCTTCTAAAATGTATTTAAAAGGCTAGTCCGACAAGCTTGAAGTTTAGTTCTAATTTTCGCACAGCTGTATTCGGTGCACAGAGTTATCATGAAGTTCCTGGTATTGTTGGTAGTGCTCGCTGTCTCCATTGTCAGCTGCTTTGCATTCAAAAATAGTACGTAACTTTCTCTCTCTCTCTCTCTCTCTCTCTCCATATATATATATATATATATATATATATATATATATACATTATATATGTATATTATATATATATATATATATATATATATACATATATATATATATATATATATATATATATATATATATATATACATATATATATATATATATATATATATATATATATATATATATATACAATTAATAATTTGATTTGTTATTTGTCAATAGAGCTTTGCGGCTTACCCCATTCTATGGACGGTAATGGACGAAATGCCTGCATGGCCTACATACCCAGCTGGAGTTACGATGCGGCGGCCAAGGAATGCGTCAAGTTCATCTTTGGCGGCTGCGGCGGCAATGCAAATCGATTCGGCACTAGAGAGCTGTGCGAGGAGAAGTGCTCGGAATGAATGACATAAACATGAGCTGATACAATATAAATGAAATTAATTTGAGTTTATTAAAATGTTTTAATGCCTATTTTATTGATGTTTTCCAAGTTTAGAACTTTATTTTTGGATAATTCAGCAGCTGTTTAAATTGCTGCAAATATATATATATATATATTGTAATATAGCACCTAAAATGTATTTAAAAAGCTACTCCGACAAGCTTGAGTTTAGTTCTACTTTTCGCACAGCTGTATTCGGTGAACAAAATCATCATGAAGGTTCTGGTATTGTTGGTAGTGCTCGCTGTCTCCATTCTCGGCTGCGTTGCACTCAAAAATGGTACGCAAATCTCTCTCTATATATAAGTAGAGAAAATATCAATTAATTACATTTTTCATTTATTTTTTATTTTAATAGAGATTTGTTGTCAGCCACATTCAGTAGTCGGTCCCTGCAGAGCGTCCATTCCCAGATGGAGTTACGATGCGGCGGCCGATGAATGCGTCAAGTTCTACTATGGCGGCTGCCGCGGCAATGAAAATCGATTCCACACTAAAGAGCTCTGCGAGGAGACGTGCGTGGAATGCATGACATAAGTCTGAGCTGATTCAATATAAATGAAATTAATTTCAGTTTATTAAAAAGTTTGAATGTCTATTTTATTGATGTTTTCCAAGTTTAGAACTTTAATTTTGGATAATCAAGCAAGAGTGATACTATTTAATGAAGCTATAAGTCAGCAGCTGCTTAAATTGTTATATATATATATACTTTCTCCGTTACTTTCATGTGTATGTGGAAAGCAACCCATTCACACACACAGACGCACGCACAAGCACACAATCAGCTTACTGTGAATTTTGACTCGATAACTGACATCAGTCTGCAAGGCGCCGATAATATGAGATATAAAATGTGTGATATCTTTTTTTCTAGGCGAACGCTTTTAATCAAACTTGTTGGGCGGGATTCATTCATATGTGTGTGTGCCAAAGCACAAGTCTCTAGTATTTGAAAGATGTGTTTTACAAATTCGTGGCGAAGGAGGCGTGGCATCCGAAATTTAACAAAAACCGAAATTGTGTAAGCCTCAAATAACACTAAGTGCAAAATTTGAAGACTCCAGCTAGAAAGATAAATTAGATAGAATTTTATAAATAAATAAAGATATCGGGTTTTAATCGATAATATTAAAATTATGACAGTTATCGATTATTTGAAACAATATACACCTTATCGTGCTGTACACGAACCTCCAAAAAAAGTTTTAAGTCTCTAGCTCTTATATGTTCTGAGATCGACGTGTTCGAACATACGGACTGACGGACAGATAGACAGACGGACAGGGCTAAATCGACTCGACGTCTCTCCCTGATCAAGAATATATATACTTTATGGGATCTGCCAAGCCTCCTTCTGCCTGTTACATACATTTTCACAAAAACATTTACAATGGGTTCAGGGCATAAAAATGAAATTATATAAGGAAATTATATAAGCATTAAGTTCAAGCGCGAGAATAGCAATACAAAACATTTGTAATACTTTTGTTTTGTATAGAAAATGCTTGCTCCATGCGTGACGAAGCGTTAAGACGAAGCTCTTAAAATGTATTTAAATAGGCTAGTACGACAAGCTTGAAGTTTAGTTCTACTTTTCGCACAGCTGTATTCGGTGAACAAAATCATCATGAAGGTTCTGGTATTGTTGTTAGTGCTCGCTGTCTCCATTGTCAGCTCCGTTGCATTCAGAAATAGTACGCAAATATCTCTCTATATATAATTAGAGCAATTATCAATTAATTAAATTTTTGATTTTTTTTTTTTTGGCAATAGAGGTTTGCGGTCTGCCACATTCAGTAGTCGGTCCCTGCAGGGCGTCCATTTCCAGGTGGAGTTACGATGCGGCGAAAGATAAATGTGTCAAGTTTATATATGGCGGCTGCCGCGGCAATGCAAACCGATTCGACACTAGACAGCTGTGTGAGCTGAAGTGCGATACAGGGATACAAGATGACTGAGTTGATTGAATACAAATGAAATTGGTTTCAGTTGATTAAATGTTGTAATGCCCATTTATTGCTGTTTTCAAAGTCTAGAACTTCAATATCAACAAATTCTTGTAAGCAACGCAGTTCTACAAATTGTACAGGAGACATTTCAGGACTCTGGTATATTTTCATACGCATTTGACTTTGTTATAAAATTATATACAACTTTCAGGTCATAATGAAATTGTTTTCAGCACTTTCGCTGCTCGCTGGCTCGCCTTTCAGTGTTGTTGAGTTGTGCTGCATGGTATGAGTTTAGATGTTACAAATATATATCGAATAGCATTGTCATAGTGCAAAGAGCCAAGAATGATTTAGTTGAACCATATTTGCCAATATAATTGTTTGGTTAATCTGAAGGGTTCTCCCAGTTGCAGCAATATTGCCTTCGAAAACAACTTGAGACTGCATTGCCATCTCTCGAGCCTCTCACAAACAGTTCCGGGGAGGCCGGCAAGGACTAAGCGAAACCAGTTTAAAGTGCTGGCAAAACCCAATGAAATCGTAAACAAATAATTATAAAAAAGCGTACAAAATAAACACAAATTTCACTATAATTTGAAGGTTTGTTGTTTTTGCAAAGAGAGCTCCGCTTGACCCACAGATAAGGTCCAAGCCGGTCTCTGCCTATATAACGAGCGCTCCATGCTGGTCATCAGCTCAGTTGCAATCGATTTAGTAATCCGAATATCAGGTCGAAACTTAAACTCAACTCAATATGAAATATTTCGCTGCTCTGTTGCTGCTCTGCGCCCTCTTAGGCTCTGCACTGGCCGCTCTCAAGAATCGTAAGTTCTCACAGTTCTCACAGTTAGATTAAACTATATATGGCTTAGTTCCTTATCACTATTCAAGCTTCAAGCAGATGTTTGATTTGTTAGCCATCTGCTCATTCTACATGTCTTATTTTTTATTGAGAATTTGAATTATTTACTTTACTAAACTCTCCTCAACTTGTTCTCTTTGCTCAGCTGCCTGTGGTGAGGAGTTCGGCAAGATCGGCACCTGCCGCGCCCTCAAGACGATGTGGACGTATCGCCGGGACACCAACGAGTGCATCAACTTCAACTACAGTGGCTGCCAGGGCAACAACAATCTCTTCGACTCGAAGAGCCTCTGCGAGAAGACCTGCAAAGTTTGAGAGTCATAATTGGCCAAGTTGATTAAATAAATGTTATATTTATAATTTGAATTTAGAATTTGTTCATTTATTGTATTATTCAAGCTTACTAGTTGCTGTAGGTTGGAGATAGGTGCTTTGTTAGCTCTCTCTTCAGAAGTATATAGTTATATATATAAATGTATATATTATTTAATAATATAATATATGTATATATTGATATATGTGTTTATATATAATCAGCTTATTTTGTAAGCTTTTATAAACTAACTATATGCTTTGCTGATTATCTAAGTTCAATATAGACACTCGGGGTAGATTAGTGCCAGAGATCCGTGCTGCTATCGATGTGGGCGCTTCTTGTTGACCCATTGCGTGCGGCTCCGAGTCCAGCGCAGATAAGCCACACTTCATCTGCTGTACTTCTGCAGATGTCTAAGATGCCTGTCTATATGTAGTGGGCTTTATATAACGCCGATGTGGACTGCAGCCATTGCAGTTACATTGCAACATGAAGTACGAATATCTGTGGCTTACAACACTTGGATTGCTGCTGTGGCTCGGCACGGCGAGCGCCAAGCCAGGTGGGTAGAGCAGTGAAGGATTCTTAGACAAAGTCAAATCGATGCATCTATTGTCCCTTTAGAGATGTGCAGTCAGCAGCACTCGAAGGTGGGCATGGAGCAGGATGGCGCTGCCTGCATGGCTTTCATGCCCAGCTGGACCTACGATCCGTCCAAGAATGCCTGCATTGAGTTCGTCTTTGGCGGCTGCGGCGGCAATAAAAACCAATTCGGCAGCCAAAGTGAATGCGAAGAGGCCTGCAAGGACTAACCTGGCCCATCCCACTGCGGCCCCTCAAACCAGTTTCAAGTGCTCTCAAAATTCAGAAAAACTAAAAAAAACCCAAATAATTATTAAATAACCGAAGCGTAACTTGTTGTGCAAAATAAACACCGAAATTCACGTTAATTTAAAGGTTTTGTTTGTTTGCTTGACCCACACAGATGGCTCCAGCCGGTTTCTGCCTATATAAAGAGCGCCCCATGCCGGCCTCAAGCTCAGTTGGAATCGACTCGGTGACCAAATATCAGTTCAATACCTAAACTCAACTCAACTCAAGATGAAATATTTCGCTGTGCTGCTGCTGCTCTGCGCGCTCTTGAGCTCTGCTCTGGCCTCTCTCAAGAATCGTAAGTTCTCTTGCTGATGTGAGCGTAACAGATGCCTCGCAGAGATTCCGGATTTAGTAATCAATAGCAGAAGAGACTTTTCTAGTAGCAGTGAATCTGATTATTCTATCAGACATTTATGATACAGTGCACTATATATTCATAGATCATTCCATACCCTACTCGCTCTCCTCTCTAACTCAACCTTTTCTCTCTGTTCAGCTGAGTGCGGAGAGGAGTTCGCCGTGATCGGCCCCTGTCGTGCCCTGCAGCCGATGTGGTCGTATCGCCAGGATACCAATGAGTGCATCAGCTTCAACTACAGTGGCTGCCAGGGCAACAACAATAAGTTCGACTCGAAGAGCCTCTGCGAGAGCACCTGCAAAGTTTGAGTGAAATCATTTCAAATGCTGATTAAATAAATATTTTTGTTTTGTATTTTTTTTAAATTTCGTAATATGATCATTTACTGTTTTATTTAACTTGATTTAACTTTAATTAACTGTGTGTGGCTTTCAATACTTGTTTTGTTTATTGCTGTAGGCTTGTGGTTTCTTGCAGTGAGATAAGTCTAGTCTAGGCAGATGTCCGATTTCATTCTATACAAGACTATATGATTATATATGTATATATATATATGTATATATACATATATTATATTATTATGCATATGTTTTTTATTATTGATATTTATAATCAATGGAAGTGGCTCTGCCAGCTGAAATCTCAACACGATTTGCATCGTCGATTAGGAGGCTAAAGGTCAGTGTCTGCTCTAACTGCGAGTGATTTATCAGGGAAATATTTAAGACAACTTTTTTTTAGTTTATAAAATTTATATGTAAATAAATGAATTTTAAAATTTATTTTTCAAATTATTTTAAGGCGTTTCATTGATTTTTTTTTCAGTTTATAAATGATTTTTGCTTTTTAATTTGAAATCATTTTTCTGCAAGTTTTTCTATCACTGATAGAGCTCGCCCTCTCTTTCACTGCCTCCCTCTCTCTCTCTCATTCTCTGTTCTATGAATTTCAGCCGCTTTGCCGCCTGCAAAGTCTCTAAAAGTCTAGCTAAGTAATCTAAGAGTATTTCAAGTGTGAGCTTTTATTGTGTGTGTGTGTTGCCCTCTAGAGGCGTAAATCTAATGCTTAAATGCTAAGTCCGCCACATGGAATATATTTATATATGTATATATTTATATAGCTCATATAATCTAGAAGTTAATAATTATTATTTGAATGTTGTTTATTCGGTTTTGTTGGGCAGCGCGTTGCCATTGATGGCGGCGGCTGTTGCTGCCGGCGACTCGGGACGCACAGCAGCGGTTGTGGCCGGCAGCTGCTGGGACTGTAGCTGAGTGGGCGTGGTTGGGGGCGACAAAGTGGCATGATGTTGCTGCTGCTGCTGCTGTTGTTGTTGCTGTTGCTGCAGCTGCTGCTGCTGATGATGATGATAGGCCGCTGCTGACTCGGCCAGATCGAGCAGCGCAGCCGATGTGGAGCTAGTCGCTCCTGCACCGCCGCCCGGACCCAAGCCGTTCATGGTACTGGCCGTCATGTCCTGTGCCTCGTGCTTCATACGCAGCGCGCTGTTGTTGTTGTTATTGTTGTGATTGACGGCGTGCCCCAGCGCCGGATGATGGGCGAACGAGAGCGGCGGCAAGTGGAGACCCGGAAAGGCCAGGCCCGCGGCAGCTGCTGCGTGCAGCGATTGCAGCAAGGCAGCCGAATGCTCCTGCGCCTTGCGTCGCAGCTCAGCCACCGAGTTGGAACGTGGATCATGGGAACTGCCACCACTGGACTTGGGTGACTCTGGCGAGCTGGCCGCCGAGCTGCTGCTCACGGGGACGCTCAGAGGCGCCATCACCGAAGACGAAGCCGTCGACGACGGCGGCAGCGGCGGTGGCTTCAGCGAGCAGCACGAACAGAGACTCTGAAAGGGCGAAACACCTGGGGGAAAAAAGATTTTTGTATAAATTTAAATTATCAATTTGAAAATTGTTTTTGATGCCAATGCATCATCATCTCGGCGCCGGCAGCAGCTGCTAATTTGATTAGCAATTGCTTTTGATTTTTCTTTAGCGCATTGGCGCTTTGATTGACAGCCCATCGATGGAGATTATGCCATTAGTCCACCCACCTTTGAGGCCCGGAAAGAGCGGCTGATGCGAGAACTGAGCAGCCAGATGCGGCGGCAGAAATAACGGTGGATGATTCGCGTTCCGCTGAGCGGCAGCCGCAGCGGCCGCTGCTGCGGCCACAGCGCTCTGCTCGCTGAGCACCGGACGAAAGCCGCAATTGCTGCAAACAAAAAGGCAAATAGTTTAATATTGAGCTAAAATATAGATATTATTTTGGAGCTCTCTCTTATATGCATTAGACTAGAGGATACTTTATTAATTTGAATATATTTTTAATTACTTTATAATTTTATTACTTTTTAATTTAAAACTTAAGTTTTCATATTCTATTTTAGTTTTCTTTTATTTTGCCATTTATTTAATATTTAATTTTTTAATATTACACAATTATTAATTATAATTCTTCTACCTCTCGAAGCACTCAGCTCTCAGAATTTCTCCACAGTTCTCATAGCTCTCACGGCTTCCGCCCATGACTCAAATTGCATCGCATGCCTAGAGCTTGAGAAAGAAATTTAACCCCAGTCACTTGACAGGCTCAGCAATGGGAAAGTTTCTGATCGCTGTGGCCTTTCAGCTCTCTCTCTCTCTCTCTCTCTCTCTCTCTCTCTCTCTCTCTCATATTCAACATTTCACAATTCTAGATATAATGTGTATGTGTCTGCTCATAGATGTGTGTGCTTTCAATATATGCAACTGGCAACTGGTCGGCTTTATTTTTTTATGACACCCAACACACAAACAAGAGACACAGCTTTTAATTAACGCTTAATTGAAATAAATTAAAACATTTTTATGCGTAATTGCATTATTATTAATAAACCTAAATATTTTGTATATATGTAAAAACAGGCGACAGCTGTTGTCACTTGTTGTTGTTGTTGTTGTTGTTGTTGTTGTTGTTGTTGTTGTTGTTGTTGTTGTTGTTGTTGTTGTTGTTGTTGTTGTTGTTGTTGTTGTTGTTGTTGTTGTTGTCTAGGCCCCTACTCGTTTTAATTGAATGAAATATAACGCTTAGGTCATACAGCAGCAGCAACTCCCATTTGTCGTGTCCCCGAGCAAACAGTTAATGCAATTTAAACAATTTTAATTGATAAGCGAGCCAAACAGTTTTTAGAAAATAAAAAAAATATATATGCATTCATATAAGCACATAATGTGGCATGATATAGATAAATTATGTGAATGCCATAATCCATTAATAAAATTAACAACGTTTTTTATTAGTCATAATTGAGGCAAGTTATTTTTTTAAATGTATATTTGATAGCCAAATGAGTTCAATGGCGTGTAAGAGTGCTTCAATGCAATAATAATGGATAGAAAAAATTTGAGTAAAAAGGGTAACAGAGGAGGCGACTACTGAATACCCTGTGGGAAGCAGTAGTAATAAAATATATAAAATAACAAAAAATATATATCAAGCATAATAATTACTTTTTATATTATTTTTGAAACAATTCTTTCTATAAACTTATAGATTGCTTAAAAATAAAATACTTTCATATTCGGTTTAGGCACACATCTAACTGAATTCCAATAAATGCTAGAGTATATGGCAAAGAAAATGCAATTTAATTTATTTCAATTTGCGCTAAGCTTTTCAGCGTTTAGTCCATTTGGAGCTAGTCCTGTGGGACTATTGGCGCTGGATGCAAATGTGTCCAAAATTTAATAACTCTTAGTGCGGCCTAACGTAACGAGCGAGGGGCCGCCAGCCGTCAGCCGCCAGCACACAGGTATGTATGTGGAGTGGATCAGAGAGCTGGCAGCAGATGGAGTGACGAGCAAATCTCTGAATGCTAATCGAGTTGCGGGTGGAAAAAAAAAAGCTGGCCGTGGCAGAGAGCCGGCCGACGAATGTCGCGACCACAGCCGCTGGGCCACAGTCGTCGCGGCTGTCGCTTTTAATTCTTTTCACTTGTTTTTTCCGCTCTAAACTTTACGGTTTTTGGCTTTTGCTTTTTGCCTTCCCGTTCGTCCTGTTCGCCCTTGTCCTAATTCTCCCTGACTTTTCCCTGCTTTTCTTTTTTGAGGTTTTTGGCCGCTTTTCGTGCGGGATGAGGGGGCAACTGCCGCTGCACACTATTTGCCTTGAAACAGAATTTTGTATGCGGCGAATGCGTAATTTTTGTTTATTTTTTTTTTACAATTTTCATTATTTATCTTTTTTTATGGTCGACTTATGAATTTTTCAAAAAATTGTAAGCTGTTTGTAAAGTGATTGAAACGACATTAGATTAGACTTAAGTTGTGTGAGTAAGTGCTTGATGGCGAAGACTCTTAAAAGAAAACATTGAATGGAATTTCAAGGAAAAATAATCTTTTAATACTTATATTTGTATATATTAAATTTTGTATATATTTTTCAAAAATATTTATAATTAAATTTGATATAATATGAATATTTGGGGAATAAAAAATAATATTTCTCTAATTGTATTTCAAATATAAATATTTCGTCTTATTTAATTACAAATAGTTTAAATGAATACATAAAATATTAATTCATTTTTGACGCCCAGACTTCAACTGCTAATAAGATTAATAAGGATATCAATAGTATTTTATTAGCTGTCATTATTCATTAAATTATGCAATTTTATATTTTACACATTTAAGATAAATCGAAAATATTTTGAAAAATATTTGTATATTTTATGAAAATAAATATGTATCAATTAATAACATTAATTATATATATAAGAATGTACGAATAATATTATAATATTTATCCGTCAATTATTTTTCAGGAATAACTACATGTTCTTGTTTTTCATGGAATATCTATATACAAATGCACAATCTGCAGAATCTCTCACTGAGCACAGTCCAATTAGGCCCAAAAGGCAAATGGGTAAAGAGCAAAAGAAAGATTTAGCAAACAGAGACTTTACTAGTGGGCAGACGCTGGCACTACGACGTGCAGTATTTATAGTTGCAGATTCCGTTTGCAGACTCGAGCGGCGACCTGCGCTCTCCGTCCGGGTTGCAGCGAAAAAAGCAGTAAACTTAAATGTTTGCGTATAATTAAGCACTCATCCTTTGGTCGTAATTAAATTTTGCATGTGCACATCCAACAGCTGCCGTCGAGAGAGAAAGAGAGAGAGAGATAGCGAGACGGGGAAGGGGAGGCAGAGCACGGAGATTTGGTATGTCTTGTCTGAGAAAATGTTGGCAGCATCAGCGCTGAGAGCCGCAGGCGACAGGCGGGTCTGTTTGACATCGCCCCACGCCCACTCCCACGCCCACTCCCACGCCCACCCAGGGCTCGGCTGCCGCCCTAATTGCAACACTCAACGGCGTGCCCAGTCAGAGACTGGCTGCTCTCGCACTCCTAA
The DNA here is from genome assembly GCA_035047545.1 of Drosophila paranaensis. Taxonomy (NCBI): domain Eukaryota; kingdom Metazoa; phylum Arthropoda; class Insecta; order Diptera; family Drosophilidae; genus Drosophila; species Drosophila paranaensis. Next base: position 546,578 of record JAWNPL010000001.1, read on the forward strand.
TTAAGACATTCAGAAGCTCGAGTGTTGTCGTTGAGCTCGTTAGTTAGTACATAACTTTTGCTGTGGGCCAACTGTAGCAGAGGCAGGAGGCTGTGTGTGTGTGGGCGTGGGACTTGAGCGTTTGTCAATGTCAGACAGAGTGAGCGCCCCGCCTGGCATGCTCACCTAGCGCACAAAAAGTTTTCTTTAAATTTTCGCACTTTTCACAGATTGCCCGACTTTGCCAAGGAGAAAGTTTTAGCCCGACTTGGCTTAATGAATTTTTACACATGTTGCCGCCGCCAAGACACGCCCCCCACGCACACACATACACACACACACACACACACACACTCACCCTTACCTCCCACGCTCTTAATTTTTCTGGCAAACATTTTAATGCTTTACGCAATTCTAACAAATTAAACTCGAGCAATCAACACCTCAACGGCTTAGCGGGCACCGCAATGCCGAATCCCCACTTTCGAGAAGCCAAACTCAATTTCCGCAAAAATGTTTGTGTTGGCAAAAGTTTCTTTTTTCCACGAAATACCCTGCACTAATTAAATATTTATAGACGAGGGTATAATTATTCTTGCCGACAACTGTCTTCTGTGCAGAGATATTCATGAATTCTTTTAAATTTTATTTTGATTTTGTTACTTGTCTGCTGGGCTAGGGCAAGGCGACAAATGGTTGATAGACTCTCTTCAACACAGCAAATTTGTTGTTAGTTTACAGGATATTTGATGGACAAGCATGCTGTAGACTCCAACTCCAACTGGCTGAAATTATTTTCAACTTGCTACCCTAGCTGCTAGCTAAAGCTCCTGCTCTGAACATTAAGCGCTTATTATATTAGGCAACCCAAAGTTGATGTTGTTGCTGTTGTTGGCTGGGTTGGGACTCAGTTGTTGTTTGTTTGTTGTTGAGCGAGTCAGCGGCTTATTTTAATTGCATGATGAATATTAAAATATTTGCCCAATTTATTATTCAAGCATTCGTGCGCGCAAACATCAACGAGCCCGATACACATAGGCAAATACTTGTATATATAAGTATATATGTATATGTATGTATATATGTATAGTACATATTCAAGTATATAGCTTGAATACCTCATTTGATTTTTGGGCTCTGCCTGGGCATGCGGCTGTTTACATGTTTAAGTAGCTCAGATTTCATGTGCCTCGGCATCTAATAACATATTTAGTTAGTTGTGCATAAATCATTTGAAATCTTCTTTTTTTTCTACCAAATATTTGCACATAGTTCGGCACATAATTAGAATTATAATTTCCTGTATGTCGTCAAGAGATTTCAAATTAGGCACGACTTCAGCTTAATGGCACAGGCAAGCAGCTAAGCAGCAAGAGGAGCTCTATTGCAGGAGATAATCTACACAGATGTTGCTCTGACGTTGAGTTAAGAGAGAAAGAGAAGAGTGACCAGAAACAGTCAGAACTAGTTAGAATCAAGCGTTAAGCCAATTTCGTTATATAATGTATGTCCGATATGCATATCGCATTCTTTCACTTCTGTAGAGTTCCACTCTTATAAGAAAGCGAAACAAATTAGAATTGTAGCTGAGTCAATTTGAAATACTTATTGGAGACTTTTGCCCATAAATAACGAGTATTAAATTTGATTGCCGATTTCATTTATTTATTTTTTAATGTAATATTCGTTTTTATATCCGTGTCCGATATGCATATCTCATTCCAAATGAACCCTTTTCGCAGTTTGCACGTGTTCCTACACGTATCGATACTTTCAAAATTATTATTGCTTTTGCCTAGATCTCCTGACCCTAGATTCCTATACTACAGGCCCTAGATTAGCTATGTAGATATATGTAACAAAATGATAAATGCAGAAGTTCAGCAGATTCTTACAAAGCGAAGCGGCAATGGCAACATCTAACAATAGGAAAAGCAGCTTAAAACTCAATGCATCGTATTGGCAAAGCTTCAGCGTTATTCCCTTACAGAAATATATAGCTGTCAAGCAGAGCTAAAAGGCGAAACTAAATAGTGTTAGAAGGCCAGCCAACATCTAACATCTAATATGCTATACCTCTGCAAATAAAGCCAGAGATATCATAATCTGATCTAATGATCGAAAGCTAAAGGTCTCAGGTACATATCAAAGATTTTAAGTATCCAGTCAGCAGCACACACTCTTAGTTAGTTATTATATGTACTAAATATGGAAGAATTAACTCAAGCTCATATCGCCTAAAAGTAGCAATAAAGCTGTTGAATTGTTAAATTATTTTCTTTGTTTCTTTAGCAAAGTCAAAATTATTTCAATGTCAACTGCCTTCAAGCACTTTTCATTCATTCGCCGAGCTAAACTTAAGCGTTGCCTCTGATAACGGTTTAAGCAAATTGACTACAACAACAGCAGGTGTTAATTGTTTTTGTACCTGACCATATGTTGGCTAAAAATATGACTGAAAAGTGTCAAGCCCTAAAAGCAAACTGAACAGAAGTGTCTGGATAGAGTTAAAAATAATTATAAATATAGTCTTCAACTTGAAGAAAGATCTATAATATATAAATATACGTTTATAAATATAAATATGTAATAATATTTGTATATTTTTTAAATCATTTTTTAATTCCTATAGATAATAATATACCTGTATAGATAGTCAGACAAATAAAAATATAATAATATTATTTATATATTAAAGATTTATTATCTAACTATAGATACCATATTATACCAGCAACATTTAGAATCATCTTTGGCTGAAGTAATTGCCTTTGATTGACTTCCCGAACTGCTGAGCTGGCTGACATCAGCTTTGAGTCTAGTTCCATTCGAGTGATTGGAAAGTGAATATGTCTTTATTTTCTATTTGTAGCTTGCGCGATTTGCATAAAATATGCCAGAGTATCGAGATAGAGAAATAGTTGAGTGCATGTCTAATGCGATGATAAATGCTTGCGATGAAACGCTCGACTTGCGATGATAGCAACTAAAAGATGGAAGATGGAATATGGAATATGGAAGCTCACACACATACACACACACACACACAGGATGTCCGGCTGACGGCATTTGAATAACAATAACGCTATCAAAATGATATCAAAGCGCTGAGTGCATGAGCAGTGAGCCAGAGGCGATGGCCATTAGCATATCTGGTAAAGAAGTAGGAATTGATTTGGTCAACCGTTACAACAACATCGTCAGCAGCAGCAAACGGCGGGCAATGATTCAGCTAAAACAGCAGCCAGAGCAGCGGGACCGAGAGAGTGTCGACCGACGTTCTGCCCCTCAGTGGGTCGTCCTCGCACTCGCCCAGCTACTGATGCTGCGCTATTATATGCCGATCCGCATCCTGATTCCAAGTATTTTCTTGTTTTTTTTTTCAGCTCTCTTTATTTCTCTTTTTTTTTTTTGTATTGTGGTGTGTCGCTTTATTGTCGTTGTTGTTGTCTGGGCGCGTTGACATGTGAGCTGAAGCAGCGCCGGGCCGCCCGTGGCCTCTTCGCCGGCTGATGAGACCGCCCACCGCTAACCGACGCCGCTCAGCCACTCACACTCCCCTCGCACGGGCGTGGCATATGGTTACATTGCCAGCATCACAACAAATACGCGAAACACCCTCATTTACGCCCAATTACGTTTTCGGAGTTGGCTTTTTATGAGCGAAAGCATTTGAAGTCGCAAATATGCATTCATATCGCATTTAGAATGTTAAAGTCATAAATTATGCTTGAGTAAATGAAGAGCTGAACGCTGCATTCACAAAAGATCATTCAGAGAGATAGTCAAAACGAAGCATGAGGACTGAAAATCTAAGACTTCGCTTTAAGCTTCTGTCTTTTTAATTCTAGAATAAAGAAAGAGCTAGGGAATAAGTCCATGATAGAGATGATAGTGTAGACTAAAAAGATAGTCAAACTTAACTCTTATAATCTAAGACTCTGAGCGTCAGACTTCGCTTTGATCTTATGTTTAGAAACCTCGACTTGGCTCAAGTCTTATGAATGAGTTTTATACTGCATTAATCACTTTATTGTATGATTTTAAGCGTCTCGTATCAGACTTTTCTTACTTTTCATAATAGATGTACTATTTTTTCAGAGTTCAATATAATTTTAAATATCTCATATAAATAAAGTTTTTAGTTATTTATGCTTCTTCAATGGGCCATTGGCCATTGCCAAATCGATTAGGCATTTAATTTATCTATTAACTCAATAAGAAGTTAAGAGCTAAAGACAATTGCAGCCTCATTCAGGCGATTAGAGCCCGAACAGCACGTGTTGGCCATATCAGTGCATCAGCATCGTTAGATCTCTAGTTTTTTTGGAGGGGAAGGAGAAGAATGAGGACCCAGGGAGGCACTCTTAATGTTTCCGCTGGCGCACACGACATCCGCTGACCGGAAGTGCGCCAATGGAATTTAAACGTTTTCCATCCAAAACATTAACTGAATCGTCTTCCGCTGCGCACGCCTGCTCAATAGCCCGTGCCAGCTACGGGGCACCGCAGGAGTCGAAAGGCGAGTCACATGCCATGCCAGCCCAAGCCCGAGCAGCCCAACCTTCTAATATCATTACTGCTCTCATTGTGGTCGTTGTCTGGCTATAATAATACCAACTCCCGCAATTCAGCTCTAGCTCTTCCTGCCTGCCTTTCTCCTGCTCGTAATCAATTGCTAATTTAGTCATCGTCGCCAAAAGGAGACACAGACACAGAAAAAAACACATTCTTTAGGGATGATTCCCACTGCCAACTGCTGGCTTGGATTTGTAAATATTTGCTTGGAAAATTGCTCTCGGGGGGTGGCGTTCTGTTTGCTTTGCCCTGTTCTCTACGTTATTCGCTTTTCCCTTCCTCTTTTTTTTTTTTTTGCTGGCAGTTGTTGTTCCTCTGGTCTTTCGCTTTGTTATTGTCAAATTGACGACAAAATGCGACACTTGCCATAAATTTATTGTTTGTTGTCGCTTAATGCCATTGTAAGTGGAGGCTTAATGACACGCAAGCAATTAGCAGATCGTTGAGTTTTAATCGCGTTGCCTTACAGGGGTTGTGCAGTAGCTCGGCCTGTTATGGGTGACTTAAAATAGAGCTAACTGCAGGAGCTGCTAATATTTGAGAATAAGAAAACTCTATAATAAGCATATAAACATATATACAAGAATATCTTTGCATATAAAACATAAATAGGATTCAAATAGACATTAGATGAAGCTTTCATTTCATATAAAAGAACTTCTCTAAATCTATATTCCCAGCATTTTGTAAGCGTCGTCAGATTAGTGTTCTTAATCTAGTTAGAGTCAGATATTACTGGTACTTACGTATCGTTGGCAACGCTGCCAGCGCCAAAGCTGCCAAAGATGTGGCTGCCAAAGGCGGCGGCGGCGGCTGCTGAGTGGGGCAGCTGGGCTGCATGTGGCGTGGTTGGCGTTGGCGTGGATGAGGCCGAGTTGTTCGAGGAGGGAGCCATGCGCGAGCCCGTGGTCAGCGACATGGGGCCGCCCACCTCGATGGGCGAGTCCGTGTTGCGTGAGTTCGAAGGGCTGCTGGGGCCCAGGCCGCCGGCGAGCGGCGTGTGCTCACGCATGCCAGGCGACGGCGAGCCGGCACTAATCGAGCCCAGCGACTGCGAGGCGGAGTGCGGCGTGGCGGTCAGCTGGGCCGAGGAGAGCGGCCGCTCGTTGTCGCTCGAGTCGAGATGGTGGCCACCAGTGGGACTGCGTGACTGATGCTGCTCCATGGGCCCGTTTGTCAGAGGACTATGCGAGCGCTGCCGTGGCGGCAGATCATCCATATCATCGTCGATCTCGCCGGTGATATCGGGCGAGGACTCGCGTGAGTCATGGAGCTAAGGAGAAGGGAGGAAGAGAGATGTGATTAAGCTTATGTAAACTTACGAGAACTATCTTTAATCATAATTTTACTATAATTCATATAGTATTCCCTGGATATTCAGATCTCTTACCTTGTCCAATGAGCTGCTGCTTTCGCCATTTTCCCGCTTGCGCTGCTCATCCTTGAGGCGCTCCGCTTTGCGCCATTTGGCGCGTCGATTCTGGAACCAGACCTGCCAATGACAAAGAGATTGTGGGTTGAGCGCTGGCGTAAAGTTAGAAAATTGCTTTCGTACGGCTGAGTGCTGTTATTTATGCTGTGGGCCAAAGTTGTGACTCGACTTGGCTGCCAGCCAATTGAAAATTGGAAAACTTTCGTCACACAGCGACACACACACACACACACACATATACTAGGGAGTAGAAAAAAAAACAATAAACGAAATTTTCCACCTCAGAAACTTTAACAATTTGTTGTTAGCCCACAGCCGCAGCACAGCACGAAGAGCACTCGCACTCAGCCCCATTGTCTCTGCCGAGACATAAACAAACAAAATCTGATTTTCAATTTTGCACAGGCACACAAAACAAATTTGGCCTGTAATCAGCGCCTAAATTGGCAAGGGCGGAGTGGCAGGGGGTTGCACACATGCTGCCACAGCCTCTTCACTAATGAGCTTCAATCAAGACAATGCCCAGGCATCCTTGGCATCCTTGGCATCCTTTTGCCTGCTTGCTTATGCGCGCGTGTTTCCTTTTTCTTGCATCGTTGCTGTTGTTGTTGTTGTTGCTTCTGTGTGTTTGCTTTTAGTTCCGGTTACGCTGATTCCATGCTTAAAGCGCCCCCTAATGGGATTTCTAACTTAAGGGCGCGCCATCTTGTATGATTATATACCTCTCTCTCTCTCACACACACACATTCTCTCTCTCTCTCTCTCTGTGTGTGTAAGTAAATTTCCTAATCAAAATTCAAATTAGACATTGTGCAAAAGTTCGCATTGTTGTAATCATAACGCAACATAAAACAATTTCAACATTCTGCGCCTCGAGGCAACTTTCTCCCTCTCTCTGTCGCTGTCGCTGTCTCTGTCTTTCTTTTATGGCCGCCATGTTGGCTTTCTACCAGACACAATACACACACCCACTTAACCAAACACTACCCCAACCCAGCCCAGGCCAGGCCATGGCTCCAGCTAACAATAAATTGCGCACAATCCAACCCCCAAGAGCGCACCACCCAACCACCCAGCCACCCCCATAAAGCTCCTCGCAAAGTTATTGCAGGAGTTGCTCTCGCACACATATATATATATATCTCTTCTTCTTTCTTTTTTTTTTGGTGGTGACGCCCACCAGTTACTTAATACAATATTTATGCCATAAGCACATTACCAATAAAATATGGCTGGGTAAACTTTTGCCAAGTGCAGCCGTAGCCCTCGGGGGCTCGACTGAGCGAGACGCGTATAGCTGGGTCCGAGCGAGACAGACAGTGTAGCTCCGAGCTCTGGTTATTATCATGACAAAAATTGAATAATGAAAAACAATTGTGTGCGTCTGCCTTGACTTTAGCCCACCCACACGCAGCTCTCCTCTCCCTCTCTCTCTCTCTCTCTCTCTCTCTCTCTCCCTACCTCTCTGTCTCTCTGTCTCTATATGTATATAATTCTTTTATATTGTTTTTTCCTCTTCAGTAATAATTTCATGCACAATTTTGCCTGGCTTTATAGCAATACCTACCCAAAAAGTAAACCCCCACAGAAGACATTACCATATTTCTTATTTATTCAATTCGCTTGGCTTAGTTTCTTGATTGCTTCTCGAGCTGAGCTGCGGCAAGTTTTCCCAATTTTGTTGGTTTGTTTTTTTCGCCTTTTGGCACATTCATTTACAACGTGGCTAATTGATTTCGTTTGGCAACAACGTCATTATTTTCCCATACTTTTCTTAATTGCATTTTGAGTTTGAAAAAAACAGAAGAAGAAGAAATTAAATGCGCTTTGGAGTAAGTTAAGCTTAAGCCAATGCATACTTTTAGGTGCATTGCTTAAAATATTAAAGCTAAGACTTTTTTTGAGTGAAGGCAAAAATCTTTTAAAATTTATTTTACATTGTTTTGTAGCTTTAAATTATTAATTTAATCTAGTTTCATATATTTTTGCATTTATTTTATTTTTCAAAATATTTATTATATTTAAATATTCTAGTTTATTTATTTTGAGAATGCAAAAGATATTTATGAAGAAGGAATTATTGAAATATAAAGGAATACATAAATATATTTACTATATAGGTTATTCTAATATAATAAAATATGTAATATGAACGTTAAATATGTACATATATATTTTTGAGACGATTCATAGAAGACCCCCTTGAGAAGTGTATTGCTTCTTGATTAAACAAACACATTTGCTTCTTAAAGAGAATTTCTAGTCAGACATCACGAGCAGCACATATAAATTACTCAGAGCATATTATATTCACATCTCTCTAATATTTCTCATCTTTCTATTGCCTCTCAGCAAAGTTGTCCCAATTTTTAACACCGTTTTACTTCGCTCCTTGCTTCATAGTCCACATTCGCTTCGGAGCACACGTCGCGACTCATAAGTGTAAGCATTGGGAAAGAGCACTTCCTATAGAGAGGGGAGCACAGCAGTGCTGCTTCAAATACTTTATTTACCTCTTCTGAATGGGAAATGGAACGCCCGAAGGCGGCAAAAGTGCTCATAATTTTGCTAACAATGCGAACAGGACATAAGGTAAACATTGGGATACAGGGTATCAGGTCTCATAAAAAAAAAAGAAACATTTGTGGTTACAAGTTACAAAAAGCGATTTGTGTTGCATAAAGAAAAAACAAACAAGCAAGCAGCGGTAAATAAAGCAAAGTTGTTGAGCAAAAGGGAAACAATGCGAGCCAAAACAACTAAAGGTAAACACCACCCAAAGGAGAGAGAGAGAGGACACGCAGCAGGACCAGCAATCTGGGGATGGGACTGAGGTTGAGGCTGCGGCTGAGAGATCGGCCCGGGGTAATTACGGCAAGTGCGCACCATTAGCTTCCGCAAACAGTTTGGCGGGCCGATGACGCAGCTCAAGTGGAATGAATGAACAGATGTGTTAATATCAAACGCATTTCGTGAACCCTTTGCAGCAAACAGTGGCTGCCGCAGCAGCAATAATTGGGCTACCGCAACAGCAACACCCCTCAGTGTCCGCCCATCGCCCATCGCCGGCGGCAGCGGGCATATGCAGTGCGGGCCATCAGCTTGGATCAGCATTAAAGGATTATTGAAGCAAATGCAATTATTTGACAGCCCGGCACAGGCGACAACCCCTTTTGCTCGGCCGATGTCTTGAGATCTGGCACCGGGTGGTTGAGCCAAGTGCTTGTGGCTGGCTGGACTAGTTTCCGCCCAATTCCCATAGTCTGTGATTATAATAAATTATCAATTATTGGTATTATATGCGGTCGTGTGGGCGTTGGGCGTTGTGGGTGTGCCACTCGACATTGTCATGCTGCAGACATAATTCTAAGCGAATTAGCAACGAAATGAGAACGCCAAGTGGGGTAATCGTCATTGCTGCCAAGTGTTCTCAATGAATATTAATAGTTTTATTTCGAGTTGTAATTGAGATCAAGGAATCCTCTCTAAGGGTGCGAAATGTGATGCTGAACGAGAAACAAGTTGTTGGTTCAAATATCTTATGTTTGCTATATTACATTTGAATATCTATCTGTATATATGTCTACATCTACTTATTTCTATATCTACATCTATCTGACTATCCAACTCTCTATCTATCTATATATCTGTCTATCTATCTATCTATCTATCTATCTGCCTATCCATCTCCCTATCTATCTATCTATCTATCTATCTATCTATCTATCTATCTATCTATCTATCTATCTATCTATCTATCTGCCTATCCATATCCCTATCTATCTATCTATCTATCTATCTATCTATCTATCTATCTATCTATCTATCTATCTATCTATCTATCTATCTATCTATCTATCTATCTATCTATCTATCTATCTATCAATCTATCTATCTATATATCTATCTATCTGTTTATCTATCTATATATCTGTCTATCTATCCGTCTATCTATCTATCTATCTATCTATCTATCTATCTATCTATCTATTATCTATCTATCTATCTATCTATCTATCTATATATCTATTTATCTATACCTATCTGTCTCTATTTGTCTATCTATTCTTCTATCTATCTATATCTATCGATATTCATATATATCTACATGTCTCCACATCTACTAATATCTATACTCAAACTCCTTTAGCCTTCCATACTTAATTATCAATAGCAAAACTTTTACCAACTTAAAAATATTCCGTTTAATATCAATTGTAAACATATATATAATCAAAGTTTTTAAAATCTGTTGCATTAGCTTAAATTGAGTTCCATTCCCAGCTGATTTATCAATCAATATCATTTATAAGGCTACGCTGGCACATTAGCTCAACTTCAAAGCACTTTGTCTTTGTCAAGTGAATGTATAGCCAGCTCAAGTCTAGCCAGGAGCTGGCTTACTCGCTCAGCCGTACGTATACGCATTAAGTAAATGATTTTGCGTTGGATTGAAATGCCGTGCGACAGCCGACGCCGAACATCAAAAATTGACAGTGGAGGAGAAAGAAGACGAGAAGAGAAAAAAACATATCAGGTTACCGCCAAGTGCCCGGCTTTGCGCGTCCAAGTGAGCGGCAAACAAGTTCGGGGACTGCGAGCGAAGTACATAATAAATTTTATTATAAAATTTATTTACGCATTTTCGCAAAATGTGTCAAAATGCGGTCGCTGAAAATGCGACTGCGACGGCGATGCACCCTCATCAAAAATATTTGGCATTCATTCCATTATCGAAATCCCAGACTAAGCCAGGCCCCAAAAACTGAATCTCTCTTACACCCACACTCCCTCTCTCACTCTCTCTGCAATTGTTGCTTTTCACATTTTTTGCAGTATTTTTCTTGTTTTTTGGCGTGTTTTCTTTTTCATTTGTCTGACATTTGAAGGCCAGCTTGAGCTGAAAACTTGGACAGAAGTCAGCGAGCTGACAGGCTGGCCGAGGCTGGGCTCGGGTGGTTTCTAACATTGTTAGGCTGACAGGTACACGTGTTTGGCACAAGTGTCCCATTGTTGGACGTTTGACATATAAATTTGTGGCCAAAATTGAATTCAAAATATCAGGTTACACGTGGGAAACTTTTTGCGTACGTCAAGTGCTGTAGCAGGGTAGTTGTTGCCGTTGCCGTTGCTGTTGCCGCTGCTGTTGTTGCTGGCTCTAATTGTGCCGGAAATAGCGTATAGCATCATCATTGTCATCGCCTAACGCCACCAAAGTGTTTCTAATAGCCACCTGTGTGTGGGCCGGCGCACTTATCCGCATTGCGCTACGTGTCTCTAGTTAAGGTTGCATCCTCATTAAGTTGCTGCCACATAATTTGCTCAGTCTCTCAATCTGTCGCGTGGGCAACGTGCCTGAGTGCCTCAGCCACCCACGTCTTGAGTGTGGGTGTGTGTGTGGAAGTGCAACTACATACATAGTAGATCCGCTAATTGTCATCTGCCCCAGCAGCTAATCCGACAATAAACCACGGCACAGTGTCACAAATTGTCAGCGCTAATGATTGCAATTCTTACAATTTGCCATTTCTCTCAGCCTTTCTCTGATTTGCTGACTTAATTTGCATGCGAGCGCAATTATTTGCTTAGCTTCATAAATTTTAATCTGCAATTCACAATTTGGCAATGCCAACTGCTCAAAATAGAACTCTGACTGAATACGATAGACGACAAGTAGTTGACGGAACTACAGGAAGATCATATATTGCGAAGGTTATCAGAGATTAAAACGCCTTTAAGACATAATTTGACTTTAGGGTCAGTTATAGATTAACAATAAATAGAATAAACTCATTGATAAGCATTTCACTACAGTATATAAAAATAAAATAAATAAAAATAGATGAAATATATATAAATAAATGTAATTTTTCCCTCGATAGGAATTGATTTAAGTTCTAATTGGAAGACATTAAAATATTTTCATAATTAATTAAATTAAATAAAAATATATAAAAATAAAGCAAAATTTGATTAAAAAGAAAACCTAAATTTTTTAAAAATATGTATATATTTTTGTAAATTTTTTTTTATTTTTATATATTTTTATCTTTTCTAATAACATTTGTAATATTTATTTCTGTCTACTCCAATCAGAACTTAAATTAATTTTAATTAATCAATCAATTTACTAACTGTACACCATGGTCAATTCAACATTTAAGTTTTAAGCAAATTTAAATATATTTTTCAAACAGACTTTCTCTGCGCTTCTCATAAAATGCAGCTGCAGGGCTTTACATACTTTATATATACATTTTCTTCTGCCTTTACGGCAACTGGCGAAATGCCGCTACAAAGCAGCTTTTATAACTGTCTATCAACCTACATAAAACTCGCATCTAACTGTATATTGAAAAATAAATTTGATTTATTACGAGAAATGCCCTGCTCTGCTCTGCCCCGCCCTGCCCTGCCCTGCTTTGCTCCGCTCGGCTCTGTCAAAAAAGCTGGCCAAGTTGCTATAGAAAGCGAGTGAAAGAGATGCTGAAAGGGGCTGACGGGGAGGGGCAGGGGCTGGGGCAGGAAGTGAGGGCAGAGTTTTTGGCTTTTATAAGAACTTTGCATATTTGCTTCATTCAAAATGTATATAGAATATTTTTAAAGGCAGTTATTGCATTAGGTTGTACATGACCCCAACGAGCTACCTCTTTGGCTATCTCTCTCTCTCTCTATCTGTCTCTGTCACTCCTTATGTACGACATGCATATGCATTATTAATAGAGAGATGAGTGGGCGGGGCACAGCAGCTTTGATCAGGCTGCGTGACTGGGCTAGGGTTGCCCAGTTTGCTATTCTTGGGAAATTTGATACAACTTTATTTCATTTCGTTCCATTTCCCATTCAGATATATATTTTTGTTTGTTACTTAACCTTTTTTCGGCTCTTAATATTTTTGCATAATTCGCCAGGGTTGACCAACCCCTACAACCGAATCACAATCACAGTCACAGTTACAGTCACAGTTACATCGTCTCTGCTTTCTGTCCACTCACCTGCACTCGCGCCTCTGTTAAATTAATTTTCATCGCCAGATCCTCGCGTGTAAATACATCCGGATAATGGGTCTGGGCAAATGCCGTCTCCAGCTCCTCCAGCTGTAGCCAAAGCATTAAAAATTTACGTTTTTTCCAGTTAGTTTTTTCTTTCTTTTTCCTTTGGTATTAGGGATAGTTGGCTTACCTGTTGCAATGTGAAGGTTGTGCGATTTCGTCGCTGCTTGCGCCTCACAAACGTCTCATCGTGTATGGCAGGATGATACGAGTAGCTAGTATCTGTAAGCAGCCAGAGCAGGCGAGACAGAGGCATTAGGTATTAGCTATCCCTAAGGTGTTTGCATTAGCAGGCATAATTGAAATAGTTGCAGCTCTCAGGCTGCAGGTGCTGGCGCTGCTGCCTGAACTTAGGCGACGTAAGCGGCTCTAAGCCGCTTGCAGTGTTGGATAAACGTGCAGGACGAAGGAATTTATTAAAAATATAGTTTTATTTGCCAGTTACTGTATTGATTTTTGAGAATGTTTAGCTATATGTTAAAGTAACTGATTTTAAAAGAGAATATTATGAAAATTATTAAAATTTAGCCAACATTATTTATAAAATATTTTAATTTAAATTTTATTTAGGTAAAAATTTTATTATTATTTTTTTTAATAAAAAATGTATATATTTAAGATCTTGAGTTTCATTTATTTAAAGTTTTAAATAATAAATATAATAATAGTATAATTACAATATTAAATAAAATAAAAGTAAAATAGTAGTAAAAATATTAATAAAAAAATTATATAAAATAATTTAAAATTTAAAAATATATAAAAAATTTAATAATTAAAAAAATATAATAATAATAATTCGATTTTAAATTTTTATTTTTCAATCATTAATTACTTTAATATAATCATTTGGTAGGTAGCTCTGCTTTGCTAAAGCCGTTTGTAATTCCAATAATTCACATTACTTCTATATATAACATTTAAAATAATTTATTTAATTTAAGAAAATAATAATACAAATTATAATATCACAACTCTCATTGATTCATAGAAGTCGTCTAAAAATGTCCTCAAACTTAATAATTCAGAGCGAGAGTAACGAAACTTCGGTGCTTTCAAGTAAGTGGTGAACTTTTGCCAACTCTTTACTTGGCAGCAAGCAGATGCCAGAGATAGCACAGATATAGAAATGATGATGGCCAGTGGCACGGGTCTGGCACTGAGACTGAGGCTGAGTGCTGAAAGGCAGCTGTTGCCAAAATAGCAGGCTAATTGAATTTTCTAGCAGCAGCGCCATTTTGTATGCTACCAAATATTTTATATCAGAGAAAGACAGCCAGAGAGAGAGATGAGTTGAGAAAAGAGGCGAGAAGAGAGAAGGTGTAGAGAAGGCAGCATGGAGGACAGAGTTTGTGTTTCGTGTTGACAGCCGCACTTGACCCTCGGCCGGGAGAAGGCCGACAAGAGAAAAGGCCAAAACTTTTGGACTTTTCATTGTTGTTGTCGGGCCTTTTTTGGCCATGTTGTAAAATTAATTTTCAATTTGATTTTAAATAAATAATTAGCTAGCAAATTGCAAAATTTAATTTGAATTTCTTGCTGCTCGACGCTCCTAAGCTCCAGCCATGTCTAAACTTTGCGCTCTCTTTGCTCATTTTATTTCACTTTTTCGCTGTATGTGGAGAAGGTTGCGTAATCCGATTAGCTGGAAAATGTTGTTAGCCGCCCTCGACGCTCATTTGCGCCCATTTGCTCGAAGGTCGCTGCCCCAGGGAATACCTCTAATGCGCTCTAATGCTGTTTGGCCGACGAGCAACTTATCAAAAGTGTCGCTATGCAGCTGCCTATTAATATTTAATTATGAAAATAATTAGAAAATGTTGTGCAGGTAAAATGCTGTGGCACAACTTGCACTTGCCACTTTCCGTGGGCTAATCAAGCACGCATTTGGGCCGGGGTGCCGTATCCGGGCACTAAGTAGCCGAGAGTGAGTGGCTAATCAAATAGTCAATGAGCCAAGCTACGTGCACTTTTCGGCTCGTTTTCGTTTCGTTTTGCGGGCTAATCAAATTTTTTGTTGCCAATAATTGCTTGAAATGCAAATGGACGCCTTGAACATGCGGCATCTGGCATGTGCGGCATGGACGGCATGGCACGGCCTGTGCCGTACAGTTTGAGGCCAAAAAAGCAAACGGCAATGGCAATTAGCACAATTAGGTTGCCAGTGCAAATCCCCAAAGCGCTCTCCTATCCTCAATTCTCCATAAGCCCATCGCACTCTGCCCCTCTCCCGCTCTCTTCCAATAAGAATTTCATGCTGAAAGCATCGACCGGCGTACTAGACCAAACATCAAATATCAGCTCAGTGAGTCCAGTCAGCCCAGTCAGCTCAGTCGGCAGCAGCAACAACAACTCAACTAACCGCACTTGTCAGGAAGACAGGATTAACAAATCCTTGTTGGCAAATTGATTCAAAAAGTACGCAGCACAGAGCAAAGAGATGAAACCGACACAGACACAGAGTAGAGAAAATGTAATGATGGACTATGAAATACCGCGCAGTTGAGTAAGAGGCTAAAGGGGAATAACTGACTTTAACGAAGGCCTATCAAAACAGATGAAAGGTAGATGCCTATAGAGATAATCCAAAATATATAAAGCGAGAGTCAAAACAAATTATAGATTTCTCTCATTATCACAGAGATATAATTATAGGACAGCTATTCCTTATCCATTTCTATAAGACTTTTTATATTTTACTATTCACAATTATATTATTTTTCCTATTTTTAATACATTTCATAAAAAAATACATTTATCTATTACCTCTTCAGCTCAAGCTACCTTCTGAGCACCACTTTATAGGTCACAACAAGACAGCTCTATTGCTGCTCTGCTCTCGCTCTAAGTCTGCTTCTAACTGCCACACTTTCTCACCCTCCCGCTCTCTCTCACACACTCTCCCTCTCTCCTTCATGCTCGCATTGTCTGCATGTCTGCCGCCCCGCTCGTTAGCTGTAGCCGGTAATGGGAGATAATTCAATTTTTAAACATTTGGCATAACAAGCGAAACCGTCATTAAGGGATTTTTGGTCCTGACTCTGTTGAGAGAGAGTTCTTGCAATCAGCTACAACCCCCCCAGCCTCTTGGCCAGGCACTGGCTGCCGCCGCAGCCATAGCTGTATCTATATCAGTGTCTGAGTCCGTGTCGCTGTCTGTGTATCTGTAAGATATTTGTCTGCAACTTTTGTTGGGCTGTGTCTGCTGCTGCTTGATTGGCATGCAGCTTGACTTTGACTTCAGCTCGAGTATTCCTTGCTTATACACACTAAGCCCGAAAATCAATTTTCATTCGATTTTTACCCTCTGCGTCTGCGTGTGTGTGTGAGTGTGTGTGTGTGTGTGTGTGTTGGCTTGCGTAATCTCAGACAAATTAACATTTATTATAGTTCTGCTGTAAATGAGTTTTGGCCCAGTTTCGCTCAGGCAACGTGCTCGCGCACCAAATGTCTTGCGACACTTTTTCTGACATTTTCAACATTTTTCTTGATTTCCCCAATTCCCAGAGCACAGGGCAGCCCTTTCTGCCTGCCAGCCAGCCAGCCAGCCAGCCCGCCCCCTGTGTCACGCTCTCGTTTGCCAGTGTCCCGCATTGAGCTCTCGTCGTCGTTGTCGCACGCGCTCGAAATTTTAAATTAGTTTAGCAATTGAGAAGCGTTCTTGGTGTCGAGTGACGGAATCACGAAACACGAATCACGAAACGAAACTAAATTGAATTACCCATGCAAATTTTGAGCTTTTCTGATTTGCGTAAAGTGTCGCAGTTCTTACCTCAGATATTTGATATATATATATATATATATATATATATATATATATATATATATATATATATATATATATATATATATATATATATATATATACTTATATACTGTATAAATATTTGCATATATTTGTATTTATATGTATATTCGAGAAGTGTTTGTGACATTGATAATGACATTAGTCATTATACAAGCTATCAATCCAAATGCTTACGATGTGTTTCTTTTGAATTAATATTATATAATTTCTTCTTTAACTATTATAAAACTGAAGAATATTTAAATAATCAAGTTGTACTTAAGACTTTAAGCCATAGCTCAGGCTTGAGTCAGAAACTTATTCACATTGGCTTGGCAAGTTGTCAAGGACTAGCGCACAGCGCAACTGAAAGCAAATATTGCTCTATGCCTTTATAGAAACAGAAACTGAAATTGATGTGGCAATGTCACTTATGTGCCTAAATCATAGATAACAGATTACTTGTATCAAATTTTGCTTAACTTATCACATTAACTGAAGATGATGACGGAAAATCTTATCTAATGCAGAATATCTAAATGAATGTTGTGCTAATGGAACTGAGAAGCTTATACACTTGAGAGGGAGAACGAGAGAGAGAGAGAGAGAGACTGAGATGCAGAGTAAGTGTTGAGGGGATAAATGCAGGGAGATTGATAGATAGATAGTCATAGAGAGATATAAAGAGCAATAAAAAGGCTGATAAAGAGAGAGTGGGAGAGATAGAGAGAGAGAGAGAGACAGACAGAGAGAAAAAGGGATAAGTACAAAAATATAAGATATTAAAGCTCTCTCTCTCTTTCTCTCTTTCTCTCTTTCAACTGATAGCGAGAGACTGATATATAGAGATAAAGGCAGAGAGACAGAGAATGATACCCTGAAATGCTAACCAATATGGTTACAAATAACAATCGAATTAAAGTGGGGAACCTATTAGCTTTTCAACTAAGTAATTTTCTTTTCAGGTCCTATAAAACTAATAAAGGAACAGGATATAGTATAGTAATACACATAAAAGTAGAATAATTTTGATCGATATATTCTAAACTGGAGGAAACTAAACAGATCTTTTGGGCTCATTTCAATTTCTGTAGATTTTCTCCTGCTAAGCCCCATTTCACTTTTTAGATATTCAAAATGGGATGCACTTTTACCACTAATAATATGCTGCTGCTCGCTTAGTAAAGCTCATATTTGATTGGCCTATGCATATAATAATGCTCTTCATACTTTAGCTTAAGCACTGCTGCTCACATTTAGTCTGCCTGGCATATACTAGCCCAAGTGTCCTTCTGACATTCGCATTTGTCGTGCATAATTCAACTCATGTTTCAGCTTTCGGCTCATTAAAAGTCAGAGAGAAACAGACGTCAGCTGGGGTAGCTGATAAGCAGCCGCAATTTATAAATTGCATTAGTAACACCTGGCAGACACGTAGGTCGAGTCGAGTCGAGTCGAGTCAGGACTCAAGTCGAATCATAAGCGACAGTTGAATTTGTTAGGTAATAAGCCGTAAATATGCGTAGCTTGCCACATTATGAGGCATAAGTTGCAAGTTGTGAGCTGAAGCTGCTGCCTGTCTGTCATATCGCATTGAATAAATCACTCGAGGAGGGCCAAAATGGAATTTGCACCTGATTGGAGAGAGAGAGAGAGAGAGAGAGAGAGAGAGAGAGAGAGAGAGAGAGAGTGAGAGAGAGAGAGAGTGGGCGAGTGGGAGCTGAACGTGAGCAGCTCTACGTGCAGAATGCTCATGCATTATGTACACAAGTAGTTAGTCCCTCGCTCCGTCGCTGTAATGCGTCCGTAAGTCTCTGGCTAATCCCATTAAGTACTCGAACATGCGCTCAAGCATCCCAAAAACTAAATGCGCTGCAATTTGAGCAGCAGCAAACTGCCAGACGCATTGACATATTCGGTCGATCGTCTTTGTCGGCGCCTTTTATGCTCATATATATAAAAAAAAAAAAATGCCGAAAATCAATAAAAATCGTTTTCGACGACGACGGTGGCGGCAGGTGGCACTTTGATTTTGATTTCAGATTTGAATAAATGCAGCTGACGAAATCGCCGCACACTTTGGCCATATCCGTGTGCGACACTTTCGCGCATTCCAGCGACTGCGAGCAAATTTGCATGCCAAAGCATTAACGCTTTGCTAAAAATAATTGCATGAAGCGAAAAGCCCAGCCGAACCCAACCGACAAAAAAAAACTAATTTCTTGGCAGCCCTTTGAGTGGAAGCCCTGGCACTCCTTTGACTCTCGTGCCACATATCGATTGAGTTCGCTTCGTTTCGCTTCTTTTTTATTCAATTATAGTTATCCGGGCTCCTATTGAAGGCTGTCAGCGAGCACAGCCAACAGCCAACAGCCAACAGCGAACAGCGCGCAAAGCAGCAAATCGAATTGCTCTGCGGTTTTCTTTCGTCGCCGTCGACGTCGACGTCGCATGGCGTTTAATGGAATTTTTATGGCCCCTCGACCAATTCGCGAATTCTCTGACTGACGGACTGGCTCCACATGTTCAGCTTCGTTTATGCTCTGACATAAGAATTATGAAACGCATCGAAATAAACCCATTTTGAGCACTTTTATTAAGTGCAATCAGAGCTGAACGAGAACTGAATCGCAGAGTTTGAGACTGCGCTAAAGGAGTTCTATCAGAAGGAGAGGCTTCTTTAACTAAAATTGTTTACTGTGAAGCTCTGAAATTTGGTTACATAAAAGTAAATAAGCAAATATATCAAACAAAATATCTCTAAGCTAAGATAATAATAGTCTCCATAGCTAAATTATTTTTTTAATTATTTAAAAGTAAAATTTATTAATATATACTATATGATATATATATATATATATATGAGCTCAGCTATCTTTTAGTATTAATATATGTATAAATATATATAAAATATATATTTTTTAATTAATATATAAATTTTTAAATTTATATACTATTAAATTATAAACATATTTCGAATAGATAGTTTTTATTTAATATATAACAGTGTCCTTTAAGACTTCAAAATTTGTTCTTCTTAAATGAATTTAATATTAATAATTCGTACAATCTACCCATACTACCCCTTTCGCCAACTAATACCAATGAGTTTTCTCTTATCGCTCTATATCTATGCATGACTATTTGCGTTTGCTAATCACAGATGCCAGAGCAACATTTGTCAGTTCATGAACTCTACAAATATTTAATTAGATGCGAAATCGACACTCAACAAGACACCCTTCGTTTAGCACACACACATGTTCTCTCTCTCTCTCTCTCTCTCTCTCTCTCATTTTCTCTCTCTTTCCGTTTAACTCTCTCTTTCATTTTCATTGGCACTTGTATCGAGACACACTTACCCTCTGACCGATGCGGCAGGCAAGTTCTGCGCATAATTCATGCCCGGAGTAAGCCCAAAGCAAACCCTCGACATGTGCGACTCTGTGTAATTCGATATGCGACAGAGTCCCAGTCGTGATGCCCGAACCCATCTACCCTCGACCCGCTGCACGGTTTTCATTCATTTCGTGCCACTAATAGAATAATTCGTTAATGTAACTACAAAAAGTAGAATATAATCCGTTGTCGGGCGATTATCTTTGGCTTTTAATCTAAACTCAATTGGAAGCTGGCCAGGCCAGGGCAGGCCAGGGCAGGCAACTGAGCATCTGTTGTTGCGAAAGTATCTGATGGATAGAGATACAATTCATACTCACATGGATGTGTGGCTGCAAATGGATAGTCGAGTGTGGGCAGGCGCGGCGGATGGGGTCCGCACGGATGCAAAGCGGGTGGGCACTGATAGCAAAACATTCCTCTGCCCGCAGCTGCAGGACCGAGCTGGAAGTAGAGTGAACACAAGTTATACAAATTGGTTAAAAGATTGTCAGTAATTTTGATTAATTTATTTGCCAATCACGTACTCGAACTCTCTTACGACCATTTCAATATTGAGGCCTGAACAAACTTGTAATTTAAATGCAATTCAATTGATGGCGACGTTGACGGCGACGTTGACTGCAACGCCGACTGCAGCGCATGCGGGCCGACATTGCGTCGCCTTTAATGTTGTCATATGCACCTCAAACTCAATTCGATTCAATTAAAGACAATTACAGCCTTATGACAAATAATCTACAATCGATTTGAGTTTTTATTTCCATTTCATGCTTTGCATTCGCTCGCCGCTGCCGCCGAATGCAGCGCCGTCGACGCAGCGTCGCTGCCGCTGTCTGCATACAATTAAAT
The DNA here is from genome assembly GCA_035047545.1 of Drosophila paranaensis. Taxonomy (NCBI): domain Eukaryota; kingdom Metazoa; phylum Arthropoda; class Insecta; order Diptera; family Drosophilidae; genus Drosophila; species Drosophila paranaensis. The sequence continues at coordinate 567,657 of JAWNPL010000001.1, forward strand.
TGTCCTCAAACGAATCAATTGATTTAAATTAATTGCATTTGCCGCAAAGTCGAGTCCGCTCGTCACTCAACTCAACTCAACTCAGCGCAACTCAACTCAACTATTCCCACATTTCGATCCACTTGCCGTTGCCAGTTGATGATGAACTGGCATCGACTCTCTGGAAGCTGCACTGGCGCCGACTGTCGCCCAGCTGGCGCCTTTTTCTTTTCTGCATCTGCTCAGCGCTTAATTAGAGCAAGAATTTCACATGAAAAGCGCATGGAAAACCCATTTACTGTCAACCACATCAGATCAGATCAGATAAGATCATGAATATGATGTGCATAAAATATTCTAAGGATTTTTCTTTACAGTTCAATGTGTAAACGATACTTGTGAGACATCAAGAGCTGAAGATCATTCTGAGCATAATTATTATTGATATTTAAAGTCTTATATATTTTAGAGATATCTGAGAAAATTTGCATAGAAAGAAAAGATAAAATATAATTATTTTTAATATAATTAATAATAATTTCATTTAGGTCTTAAATTTATTTAAATATAAAATATTTTATATAAAATATTAAAATTAAAATATTTAGAATATCAATAGTGATTAATAATAATATAATTAAGTTTAATTAGATAAGTTCCAAATTTATTTAAATATAAAATAAATATTTGAGCCACTCAGGCAGGATCGCTATGGCAAATTAGATGTAAAGATATATAGCCTCTCTTCATTTATAACTCAAAGTGTTCACAAGCCAAATAAATATTAAAGATAGGACTCATCTTCTCCCTCTCTGCTCTAGACCTCTAGCAAACGTCTTCCAACACACAGCAGACTCTGCCATAAAGACCTCTAAGACACCACTTCCATCCTCTTCCATCAGCTCATTACTCCTTATTACTCATCCAAATCTCCTCATGCATCTCAGCATCTGCTCTCTGCATTAGCAAACATTTGCTTTAAATCAGCCCATTAAAATTGTAAAAATCAATTTCAGAAATAGCATTTTGATTTGATTTGCATATGTGAGGCGCCCACTTTGCCGCCCATGGGGAATGCAGAGGCGACACAGGACACCGGACCCAGGATATGGATGCAGGCTATTTATTAGCCAAGCAAAATGGGGCCAGAGACTGAACTGTGTAAGCCAGCCCAAAATAGTGGCCGCAAAATGTGCACGGCCCAAAGTGCGTGTGTGTGTGTGTGTACGGCTATTTAATACGGCCAAATAATTCAGCATAAATTATTCAATGGAAATTAATTCACTAACAACACGCCGGGCCGGGCCTGGCCCGGTGAGCGCAGTGCGACTCGAAACTGGGCACCTACTCGGTCCCAGCCTGGGCGCCACTCAAAACTTTGCGCCCAACAATGGTGGGGCTGGGGCGTGGCTCACCAATGAGCCGCATGTGCAACATTAGACACGAAATGGCAATTTTCCATTTGGCAAATGAGTTTTGCGGCCGACGGACTCCAAATACAACAATTATGCAAAATTACAAATTCTCACAATTCTAATGGAATGCTCTGGTCAGGCCATGGCAACCTGGCCCAACCTGGCCGGGCTGCAGCTGTTAGCTGATGCTGCTGCTGATGCTAAATGGAAATTTATTGGCCCAGCCTTGAGGGACGCAGCTGACGCCAGGACATACCACTCTCTCTCTCTCTCGCTCTCTGTGATGCCGTTAAATTATTTTGCGTGTGTAAATTTGGCGGAAATAGTCTGTAACATGATATGCTAACACTTGTGGTGCCCAGCGGGGCGTGGCTGTTGGCTGGGTGGTTTGGGCAGGTCGTGTGCCAGCCATAAATAAAATTCATAAAGTTTGTGTTTTTTTTTTTTTTAACAAATTTACTCAAATAAATTAAAACGGCGCAAGGAAGCGGCAACAAAATTTGTTTTGCAATGAAATCATCGCTTGCCTGGAGTTATTATATACATATATATTCGTATATATGAATATATATATGTAGGTTTGTGTCATCTAGTGGATATGCACACAATTAATTTTAATTGCAATTGAAATTGAAATGCAACTGGAAATGCGAGGCAACAGGAAATTGCGCTGGCACTATCTAATATTGAAAGCAAAGAATCTGTAATTCTATTCCCAAATGTTTGCACAACTATCATAAATTGATGAGAAATACATATATATATATTTGGGTAAACACTTACATATATGTGTGTGTGTGGATAAAGAGTTGGAGAATTTATGGTATGCAAGTATTTTGAATAGAGTTCAAATAGAATGAAATTGTTGAGAGTTGCAAAAATCCTTTTAAAGGCATTGCAAGAAGAGTTTTATGGAGCTGGCATGGAATATGCATATATAATCTATGTATATTTGCTTCAAATATATATGCAATTCTAGAGTAAACCTATAAACCTATGAGGAAGTTGAGACTGATGATCTATGTCAATGATAGTTCAAGCAACCCAGTAATAATGTGATAATACGTTAGTATTGATGCGATTAATTTACTCTTCAGATAACCCTACCTCTGCTGCGGCTTTAACGGATTTAAAAGAAGTAATCAAGCAAGAGTGATACTGTTTTCGATAACTATGTTTAAGTAATCGTGCATGTTATTAGTAACATGAATTTTTTTAAATATATAATGAGACATGCCCTTTAATTATAGTAGCCGAGAGTAGAAGACGAAAATTTGTGTTAATATGAGAAAATAATATCTAAGATAATATAATATTTTGTTATAATATATATTTTGAACACTATTAAGTGTGTATATGAATTTAAAAATATATAGTTTCATCTGTGACTAATTTTTATAAATTTTAAGAATTAATAAGAGTAAAGATCAAACTCCTCCATTAGAATTAAATTTAACAAAAAAAAACCTTTGCCTACTTTTGGGCTGGTCCGACTAATTAAAGCAGCTGCTTGTGTGGACAGTAGTTGCTGCTGGAACTGGCTGCTGCTGCTGCCACTGCAGCCAAATGCAATTATCCAATTGCAGCGAAACGCACTTGCAGTTGCACTCGGACCTTGGGCTTGGGGCAGCCATTTCAGACAATGCAACGCGCTGCGGCAGGTGGCCGTGCGGCTGTGTGTGGAGTGCAGCACACGCGAAATTCAATTAGGTGCGCACTAAACAGCGCAACGATTTCGATTTGACTGCCAGTGGAGCAGGGGCGGCAGCAGCTGGAGCGAGTGTTGCCAGGCAGCGGCAGGCTGCCAAAACTGGGCAAATCTGTGTGCTAAGCTTCCGACTCGAAATGCCTTTGTTGTCACGGACAGAGCGTGTGTGTGTGTGTGTGTGTGTGTATGTGTGTGTGTGACTGCTAGTTGCTGCCACGAGCCGTCGCCAAAACGGGAAATTCAATCAGAGCTGTAGGATTAGGCAACAGCAGCCGCTGTCCATGCCAATTGCATTAGGGAGCTGCATTCGACTTCTGCCGACTCGTGCATTGTCTCTCTGTCTGTCTGTGTGTGTGCGCGCGTGTGTGTGTGTGTGTGTGTGTAAGGGCTGTCAACACTCGCGTGCTCTGACTGCGTTAATGGAATTAAAAATTTAACAATTTTTTTACGTTTTTTTCGTTCATTTTTTTCGCTTGTTTGTTGTGCGCTTTTTATGCCAATGCGCTGGAGTTGCTTCCCCATTTTTAATGCTCTTCTGCTCCAGCTGCAGCTCCAGCTCCAGCTCCGGCTGCTGTTGCTGTCTCTGTCTGGCGCCCTTTTGGCGCTGCACTCAGCGCTGGGTGTTGCAGCCGCTGATTGACTTGTGTTTCATTTTAATTTGGTTAATTCAAATTAATCAAGCGAAGTTGACAATTTGTTTTAATTTTCTCTATACCCCATGTTGGCTGCTGGAAAAGGGGCGTATTGGCTTTGTTGGAAAATATTAAATTGATTTAAAAATTGTTTCAGATAGTAAAGATTGGCAAAATTAGATACTTTTACTTTTAAATCAATTTTAATTTTAATTAATTAAAAAAAAATAGATATTTTAATTTATTAAAAAATTTTTTAAAAAAATACAAATATTTGAAGGACAAATTTTTAGAAAATCAATTAAAATTGATAGTTATAAAAGAATTTATATTTAATATAAAAATAATAATAAATTTCATGAATTTAATTCATAATTTTTCTATATTTTACCTTTCGAATATCTTAAAAAATTCTATTCCTTTGCATAACAACTCTTTGGTTTTTGTATAGCTTCAGCTAACATTGAAGCACAGATCTCAATTAGAGGGTATCTGAAAGTCAGTCCTTTCCTCTTGCTGCAAGCAAAGTGCATTGGCATATTGGTTGCTATATATTCATATGCATCTGTCTCCAGCAGCCCCCCATATTACAGACCTGTTTGAGCGGGGAAAGCGGGAAAGCGAAATGTCGCAGACGCATTTCCACTTTGTTGTTTGCTCAATTAATGCAATTGCTCTTGTTTTTTCTCTCTTTTTTGTTGTAACATTATTAATTTATATTTTTATTACTTTTTCGCATCTGTTTCAGCTGCTGTCGCTGCTGTTGCATAATGCGCATCAGATGTAGCTCTGCTGCAAATTGCATTACATTTTGATGCGCTTTAATTAATTTTGAGTTAAATTTTGTTTTCCTCTTTTTATTTTTTTGTTATTTTCATTTTTCTGTTTTATTGCTGCAGCATTTCAATCTATCAGCCAATCAAAAGGCAATCAAATGTTATATATTTAGGTATTATTTTTCGAATTTTATGTAGTTGAGACATTCTCTAGCTTTAGCAGTAGTAAATAATAGTGAACTATATTGTTAAAGTATGTAAAAATAAATATATTTTAAAAATATATAAATTTAAATATATTTAAATAATATTTTCCAATAATTAATTTTGTTTATAAATGTTGAAAAATTCGTTAAATATTTATAAGTATTTTATTATTTATATTTTGGACGCAATTATGATCTGAATATATCTGAAAAATATTATTATAAATGAAAAAACGAAAATTCTTATATATATATTTAAGTATTTAGAAGTCTTTGTAAGTCAATCCACAATGAATATATTTTCCTACATATAAGCTGAAATATAATAGAATCTTTTTCCTGAATATCAGAAAGGCATCTACAGAACTAATGAGCCATCAGAGTGGCCCATCAAACGAATGCATGATTGCCATATAAATTGAAACAGTTATTATCAATGTTTGCGATAGTTGCGTAGATCATGATCGGATCCTCTCTGGGATTTGCTTTGACTCTAAGACGCAATACTAAGCTCAGCCCGTCACTTGTAGTGGCAGAAATCTTCTCTCTCACAATTAACCCAGATTTGTAGCCGAGTGCCCCAGAACGGAATTCGCGGACTTGCACTTGCTCAAGTTGCTCAACGCTCGGCGTCTGCTCCAATCGAGTCGAGCCCCCAAGGTCATAGTCACATAGCTAGATATACGTACGTACATCTGGACATGTATAACGTCACTTCGGTACGCTTCATTCCCTAATGGACTTATCGGCTGGCTAAATCTCGGCTATCGCTCGCCAAATCGCGGCAAAATGGAGGAACGCCGTTTGCAGCCTGCCATAATTCGGCTGGCAGACAGCATCATCATGATGCTCGAGCATCATCATCATCATCATCATCATCATCAACTGCAATAGTTGACCGTAGCTGTATCCACGTGCGAGGCAGCCCCGTTTGCCGGCCAGACGCCTCATCCCGCCTGCATTAGAGCCACTTAAACGCATTTGCAAAATTGTCTGCCACCCACACAACAACAGCAACAACAACAACAACAACAGCAGCGTGATTGTGCCTAAAAGCGCGATAATTTTGCGCTGCATGAATGGGGGGAGGGGGGAGGAGCAGGCACACACACTATCTCAGTTGTTGTTGTTGTTGACGATGATGATGATGAGGTTATCACTTGGCGAAAAGTAAAGTGCATCCGTTTTTAGAATTGTCCGTCCGCGTAATCAAACTAAACTGGCGCAGAATCTACCTAGTTCCCCCACCCCGCTCCGAATGCCCAGCCCCGCCTCCAGTAAGCCTGCGCCACCACCTCCTCCGCTCGCCCACCTTTGCTCTGGTTTCGTCTCGCTGGCGTTGATTGCAGTTTTCGGTTGTTGCTTTTGTTTTTGTTTCAGCTGCATTAAGCGCATTTGATTGTGTCAATTGGCTCGCGCCTAGGCTCAAAGTGAAACAAAAAGAGAAAAACTGAAAATATTATATAGATATAGAAACAGATATATGGGCATGATCTAAGCATTAGGGGTATACTCTTCGAAAATATCATTTTATGCAAATTTATTTCAGAAATTATTTTCTCTTTGCTTTTTTTGTTGGAATTTTCTTGAGTAAAATTAATTGTATTATGAGAGATTCTTCTTGATTATATTTTATTATATTTGATATATATTCATATGGATGCCAGCTATAATAACTACTTTATAGCCGATTTATCTTATATCTATTATTCAAATATCGATCTGCCTGCAAATACCCTATCTACAAATCATGTTTAGGGTATATACGTGCAATGTAAATCAGTTGTGGCTGCGAAAATGCCTTTAAATTGAATTATGAGCGCGACAGGCAGAACAGCAACAACAAGAGGAACCACAATAAAAAAACGGCCACCCGCTGTCCGATGCAGTTGCTCCGACTGCGATCCGTGTCCAAGTGTCAACAAGGCGAGGAGGGAATGGGCTGCTTAGGGCGGCGGTGGGCACGGCAACCCTTCAATTTGAATTCGCCTTCGCGGCGCCCGCATATAGGAGCTCTGCATGCACATGCATAAGTATATATAATATAATATTATGCTATATGCACTCTTGACAGTTGCGTGGTTGGTGTTTTGTTTTATTATAAATATTTTGATTGAATTTTCTGTTTAATTAAAGCAAATTGCTTTTTGTGTGCAGTTGCCAACGGGTTTCTTTCTTTTTTTTTAGCATTTCGTTTTTTTACTGCCTGTAGTTTTTCCCTCTCTGCTGCTTGTTCGATCTCAATTGTTGCCGAGCAGAGAAAAGCTTGGCGAACTGCGGGAGTCGCTGAGTTTATTAGGCACATATGACGGAGAGTGAGAGAGGAAGAGAGAGAAGGTGGGAAGGGAGAGCGAGAGTTGAGAGACGAGCAATTGATTCTTTAATCATTCCAAATTATTGAAAAATCTAAATATTTTTCTATTTAATATTAATATTAATATTAAATCACAAAAAAATTTTAATAATTCTAAGTTTCTTAAATATTAAAAAAAAAAAGACAAACAAGTTTTTTAATCATTCTAAAATAATGTGATCAAAATGATGGATAAAAATTAATTGCACATTGCCTAAAACTCTACATTTTTTCTGTGTATATTAAATTATTCAATTTTAATTTTAAATAATTCCAAAACTATATTTGGAATATTTGTAAGCATTATAAATAAATAAAATTGTAAATCATTCTAAAATTATACAAAATTATAAATAATTTTAAACTATAAAAATGTTTTGCTCAAAATAAAAATAAATACTAAAAATCAATTCTAAATTCTTAGAAAATTCAAATATCTTTCTAATTTAATTACAAATGTAGCACAATAGAAAGACAGCTTTATGTATATGTTTTTATCAAATAAAAAAAATATTTGACCGAAACTAAAATAAACTTCTCTAAAGCACACGCCTCTCATCCATCCATCCATCCATCCATCAAGGTAATTGCATCAATCAATTTGGCTTGGCTAATGCCACTTAAGCCAGCCCAAAATGAATGTCGACTAAAATAGTTAAATTTATTTGAGTTTCAATTCGAATTTTCGATTCCCAATTCGCGCTGGCAAACCGAGCTGAACCGAGCGCCCCATTGGGCAGCGTCAATTTCCTCCAGCGAAATTCCGAAAATATTTCCCCATTTCGATTGGCAATTGAATCAAGCAATCAATAAACATAGCAACTAACCTCCGACTAGGCGCATTTGCACGATAATTCTATTTGCTAATTTAAATATGCCAAATTGTATTTTATTTTTGTGCGCCGTCGTCCGTCCCTCCCTCCACCCACTCCGGCCCCGTTTCCCACTGAAAACTGGCCCCACTGCAGCGCTAACCAACCCTAATTGAGTTGAACGAAATGAAAACGAATCGAAGCTTGACGATGACAACAAGCAGCAAAAAAAAAACGAGGAATTTTCGACCCCAACCAACGGGCACCCACTCAATGGAAGTTGGAGTTGTGCGGGCTGGGGGCTGGGGCTGGGGCTGGGGCACTGGCGTTTGCATGGCGGCCAATTAATTTGCGGTTGATCAATTCAATTTGTAGCTGTGCCCTTTCTTTTCCTTCTTTTTTTTCCTTTGCATGGCCCGGAGGTACTGCGACTGCCCCAACAGTCCCGCCTTGGCTGGCTCACTTCTGGATTCGTTTGGCAAATTATTGGCCATTGATTTTCAGCTGCTGCTCTGTCCCGCTCCAGCACGTGTCTGGCTGCCGATTGGGGCTTGGGGGAACCGCAGTGCCCGACACTCAGCGCCCCTCTGCTCTCCTCTTCTTCTTCTTTCTTTTTTGTTTTTAATTATCATCAATTATTCAAACTGCATTTGGAGTGATCAACTTTGGGGTCTGCGAGTGTTGAACTCCATTTCAGCTTCAACTTTCTTCAGCTCGTCTAGCGAAGTTCCTCTCTCTCTCTCTCTCTCTCTCTCTCTCTCTCTGTCTCTCTCTCTCTGCACTCTCCTTCTTTCTTACACTTCCTTCTTCCTCGACTCGCATCCTTTTTGAAGTGTTCACAAATTTTGTGCGATTTCTCACAGGAAAGGCATCAACACAAACACTTTTGGTGTGCCCCTTCGACTGGAGTGGAGCCACTTAAGCAATCCACACACATACACACACACACACACACACAGGCAGTCACACTTGTGCATGTGTCTGTGTGTGTGTGTGTGTGTGTGTACTTGAGCGCACTTGAACAAGATTTTTATCACATTTGCACTCATTAAGAAATTTTTAATACAAATTAAAAGCGTGTAAATAAATTATGCGCAAAATGCTTTTGCCTTCAATTCAATTCAAAGACAATCTGCTTGGATATCAAAATTATGAGATGATATGTATGAATGTGTATATGGATATACATGTATGTTCATCTATAGAGCTATAATGTGTGTAGGAAAGGAACTGTTATTGCTGGCATATTATATATGTCTTATGATTCAAAGTGTTTAGGTAGACTTGAACTGTTCTTGAAGATTTATAATATTTTTTTTATATTTTTGAAAGTTTATAAATTCAGAATAGAATTTTCAAAATATATCAAATACATAGATACAAATGTATATAGTTTATTTTCATTTCAAAAATATATCATATCATTTAATATCATATCAACACCATATCATATCATATTAATTTAAGTTTAAGGCAATAGGAAAATATATCGGCAATGGATCAGGAAGAGATTGGAGCTCACACAAAGGTATATTTTTTGTTTTTATTTCTCTATTTAAAATTTTTATTTTTATATAAATTTACTTTGATTACCAAGAATCGATGCTAGAATAAATTGAGTTGCGGAGGAGATGGATGGATATGTAATTTCTAAATATTGCTGTAGTATATAGTATATACGATAATAATTATATTTAAATTTTAATTTGAACAAGTTTTGTTTATTGTAAGAATATCTATAGCTTTTCATAATTTATATATGCATATAACTTAAGAACTGACAGCTTGGGCATATCGCTCAACGATAAATTCAAATACTAGTCTAGAGTACGTACCCGAATCCTTGTTGAGAGACCTAAACTCTCCAACTATAATTACTTTTTCTGCTCTTAGTCTTATCATTATCCCTCAAAAACTTGCATAAACCTACAGTAACCCATAAAAGTCAACATCTAAAGACTCTCCCAATAAACCCAATTTGAAATACTTTCTGAGTAACATAAACTCTATGCATTCCGTCTATGCTCCATCATAAATCTAGCCTTTTTACAGCTAAAATGAAGCCAACTTTATCCGTTTTCTGCCTAACTTTCCCTTAATTGCATTAGATAATATTAGAGCCCCGGACTTGTCCTACACCACTCAACATTTTGCAGCTTCTTGGCAATTTTCATGGGTTTTCTTCGACTTACCTTATTACCGTCTGTGAAAATTTTGGCAGTAATTCTTCAAGCGTGGAGCGAAAAGAAATCCTTTGGCTTGACTTTCGACTTGTGGCAAACTGTGAACTTTGAGCTCTGCGAGCAGGACGAGGCGCTCCTAACAAAAGGTAAACTTTCGCAAGTGTCTAAAAGGCGGCTCAAAGCGGCCAAAAGTTTTGGGAAGTGCGTGCGTCAGGTGTGTCGGGCAGGTGTGCAACTGGACCAACTTTCGAGTCACACTCAATCAAAGCTCAAATTTAGCACATCAAAGTTTTACAGTTACACCCACACACACACACACACATACACATACACACATACGCTTAACACACGTGAGTTGATTGCCTTGGGTATTGTTTGTCTCTTCGCACTTTACACCTGGGGGTTAACCGACGCGAATGCACAAATTGCAGTTGTTTGTCTTTGTCTCGTCTGTAATCCACACGTAGATTTGCATAGACTGTTCGACTGGCTGGCTCACACTGTAGTACACTGTTATACTGTTATACTGTTATATGCTTGCGACTGGCTGTGGACCGAACGCGTGCAACGGCTGATTGCGAATGATCTAACAGCGCGCGCCGAGGCTGCGACGTTGTTTCTGCTGTTGTCGCTGTAGCAGTCGCTGCCTCTGCCGCTGTCGCTGGCGCTGTCAACGTCAGCGTCGCTGTCATCGTCTAAAGATGGCCGCAACGGGGGTTGGGTTGGCTTCGGTGGTTCGGGCTTTTCAGCTCGGCCGCAGGCTCGTCGTCGTCGTGCACAGCTCGCCTCGTTTCGCTTCGGCCCCCTTAAGCGCCGCCTTTGCCGCCCATTTGTGTATTTCCCTTTATTTTTTGTCGCGCACGCGCTGCGCTGCCAGCCAGCCAAAGCAGCGGCCCGACAGCGGCTCAGCTGCCTACCCGCTCGCACAGCACTCGCGCTCTCTCTCTCTCTCTCTCTCTCTCTCTTCCACGCACACGTAAGACAATTTTCTCATTTTTTCTGCTTCTTCATCTGCTGCTGCTGCTTCTTGTGTGCGCGCATTTTCATTGTGAAATTGAATTTTCGGCATGGGAACGTCCAGGACGACAGGACGACGTTGACGTCGACGTAGCTGCCTGCCTGCCTTCTAATTTCTCCACACGGCAAGGCTACTTTATTTTATTACACTTCATGCGAGATAGAGAGAGCGTGACTGAGAAAGAGAGAGAGAGAGAGAGAGAGAGAGAGAGGGAGAGAGAGCGAGAACAAAGCGTCTCACTCGCTGAGGCAGCCTTAAATTGGATTTTCATCGTTATGCTTGCCGTTAAGTGAGCGCGGGAAGAGGCTGGTTGCGGTAAAGCGAGCGAGCGAGAGTGAGTGAGAGAGGGAGTGTGCAAAGCTTTCAGCCATTGTGTGTGCTGTGGGTGGGTGGTCCCGCCGCCGCTGCTGCTGCCCTGACTAAAAGCGATTACTCACCGTTGGAATTTATTTGGCATATCATTTTTGACAACTCAATTTATTTTTATTAATTTGCAGCTGAGCAGCAGCGTCGACGCCGACGTCAACTGTGGCTATTCTCTCTCTCTCTCTCTCTCTCTCTCTCTCTCTCTCTCTCTCTGTCTCTCTCTCTCTCCATCAATACAAATCCCTTGCAAAACATTTAAGTGAATTTCAGTTAATTTATTATCAAGCATTATTGCCTTTATTGTTATTTGCTGACTTTGCTCTCACTCTCTCTTTCTCTCTCTCTCTTGCTTGCCTGACCGCCATGTTGGCACGGCCTGATCCATTTATTATTGTTTGCGATTGGGTCGTTGGCCACAATTACGAAATGAATTCGCCTGCCTTGACTAGCCTGCCCTATCCCTGCCCCTACCCTTACGCCTAACCCATCCCCATCCCCATCCCCATCCTCTTTGCCTTCCCCTGCTTTCTGCCTGACTTGACTTTTGGGCGTTCTGCTTATCAGAAACTATTTTCGCCCGCTGCTGCTGCGTTACGTGAGCTTTGACTCCCTTGGCTTATTCTGCTTCTTCCTCTGCCTCTTCCTCTTCTTCCTCCTCCTCTTCTTCGGCTGCTTTGGGGGCCGACTGTCAGCCTCGCAAATTGGCGCGCTGATTTATGAGTTTGTCTATTGTAACTTTTCCTTATTTCCCACACCCCCCACTCACCCCTACACTCTCACCCCCTCCCTCTCTCTCTCTCTCTCTCTCTCTCTCTCTCTCTCTCTCTCTCTGTCTCCCTTCGTTGTTTTTCCTGCCATTAGTTTGTGTTTTAGTTCTATTAGTATTTCATTTCATTTTGCTTTGTTTTACTTTATTTCATTTTATATCATTTTATTTGCCAGCTTCATTTCTCTTTCTCTCTCTCCCTCTTTCTCTCTCTCTCTCCCTCTCTCTTCTCGTCGTTTTAGTGGAATTACCTGCTTAATAATAGATGCGCTGGGCTCCTTCTGCTTCTTCTTCTTCTTCTTCTTCTTTCCTCTTGGTTGCAACTGCAACTTGAGCAGTGGGTGGGTGGTGGCTGAGCTGGTGGTGCTGTGTGGCGACTGCGGCTCTTAAGAGATTTTCCGCTTGAAGATTTGTTTTCTATTCGTTTTCGCAGTGTTGTAAAACGCCCAAAGAGCAACAATGAAGCCTTCTGCTGCTTGGGCATTCATTTACTTGGGCTTTAGGCGGATAAGCGTTAATTTAATGGAATTGGAAACTATATAATCAGGATAGGAGAGACTAGAGTATATACATATATATGAATATATAATATATATTACACATATGCAGAAATAGACTAAGTACATTTCTCGTAACTCTCGAAATCTCTATCCCTCTCTGGCTGTCCTTTCTCTTCCACTCTCTCTTTCTTTCTCCCTCTCTCTCCTTCTCTGTATATTATTATCATATTCTTATTCATGCTATCTCTCTCTCTCTCTCTCTTTCCCTATTTCTGTCTATGTATGTCCCACTCTACCTCTTTCCCTCTTTCTCTCTTTCTCTGTCTCAGTCTATCACACACTCTCTCTCTCTCTCTCTCTCTCTCTCTCTCTCTCTCTCTCTCTCTCTCTCTCTCTTTGTCTATCTCCCTCTTTCTTTCTACAAATTTTAATTTTAATAATAATGAAATCCCATTTCCACTATTCCTCAATCGTTGCACACACTTTAATGATGTTTCATTTCATTTCATTCCAATTCCAGTTCATTCCCCATCAAGATCTAAGCTCATATTTGATTCCCACTTTATACCCCTGTCATCATTTTTCTTTATAGTATAACAACTTAACTAATTAATGTTTCAATTCCATATCATATCCTCAAGACAAAAAAGGCTCAAAGAACTCACCCACATTGCTCGTCTAGTTTTATTCCATTCCGTTTTATTCCATTCACAACTACTAGCGGGAACGACATGAAAGTGGCACACTCAGCCAACTAGAAACAAGAGAAGAAACGCGCTCAAGACGCTCTCGACTCGAATGAGGAGGCGAAGCACTCGACGAGCTCCATTTCCACTTCCATTTTGCAGTCGCACTTTGTGCGAAACTCTGGGTGAAATTTATGTAATTTATATGGGCACTTGACTGTCTAAATTGCCTGCGGAGAGCAGCGCCAGCCACGCCTACCCACCCAGCTACCCCTAAGGCCCCTACAGCCCGCCCTTAGAGAAGAAGTTGTTGCCGCTGCTGCCACTTTTTATATCATCTACTTAGCCCTAATGGCAAATAATTAATTTCAAGCTTCCGCGTTTCGTGTCGCCCACACGCCCACACGCCCACTGACCAGCGCTGGCCAGCAATGGGCCGAGGGGTGGAAACAACTACCCCAACGGCCCCCCCAACGACCATTTTCAATTTACAAATTGCTTATTTTTCGAAAACCAAATTGCGAGTGCCTTGGACTTGGCGCGCAGGCCAGCCAACTGGCAGTTAATGCATTTTACGTGGCCAGTCAGACGGACGGAGGGGCGGAGAGACAGGCGGACGGACGGACGGGCAGCCTAGCTAGTCGAGCAGACCCGCAAGCCAAATGCCTGGTAGCTCCTGTTCGAGCAGGCAGCTCAATTACGGTTATAAATTTTGCCCAAGCCAAAATGGCGCTGCTCGAAATGAATAGCCTGCCTGACTGGCCCCTCCCGAGCCAACCCCCAACTCCCTGCCCCCAACCCCCTGCCCAGCCCCAGACACTCTGCGCAAAATGTTATTAACTTCTTTTAGCCGAGTTGAGCCAAATTACATTGCGGTTGCCACTCAGCAGTCACTTTTATTGAGCTCCTCAGTTATCCTCGCTTATTTCGGCTGTCATTAGACGCTGCCCCGCCCACTTTTGCACGGGGTGGGGGAGGGGGGGGCAACTTTATTTATGGTGCGACATTTCAGCGAAATTTCGAGGCATGAAAACAAATTTATTGGCGCCATCAAATTGTTTTTGGGGCTACGCCTTTACACCCAGTCGCCCCCTCTTGCTCTGCCCCATATATTTCTCCCTCTCTCATTCTCTCTCTCTCTCTTATTCGACCCTTTTCCCATTCTCTGTGCTGTCATCGCAAACGTGGTCCAATTGCCTGGTCCACTTGGCCTTTTTATGGCCAACGCATAATTTTGTTGAGAGCTCTCTAACCATCACTCTTTGCCACCCCCCACCCCCCACACTCTCTCCCCCTCTCTTTGAGCCACTTACACGCTGAGCCGCCATTTTCCGAGTGAATGGCCAATGCATAAAACGCATAATAAAATAAATGACTAAACAGAATTACGATAAAGACCCGAAAGGTGAAGAAGCGAAGAGGTCAAACCTCAAACGTCAAACTTCGACTAGAAATAAAATACTTTTTTTTTATTCTTTTTTTTGGTATTTTTTGAGAAAAAAAGCCCAAAATAAATTGTTGGAGCTTAAAACAAGCCATAAAAAAGTTGATAAATTCGAGGAATGAAGTGAAATGGAATGGAAAGGAAAGGATATGATATTTATGGGATATGATAGTTATGAAATGATAACACAGAAAACAGAAATCAATAGATATGTATATAGATATGTATATTGATTTGTATATACATATGTATATCAAATATATATTATAAATTATATATGTATATATAGTAAGCTTTCGTTAACTATTTTATCAGCTGGAAAACTTGAAAGCTCGAACTAACTGGGAATAATGCCGTTAAATATCTTTGTAAATTAACTTATTTATGTTTTATTCACTATTCCAAAAACATATTTACTATTCTTCTATTTGTATAATTTATTTTACTATAAATCTTAAGTTTGTGTGCAAAAAATAAAATATTTGAATCAACGAACTTATAAGAAATGTGTTTTTTTTTAATGAAGGATCTCAATAATATCTCTTTAAAATTGATCGAATTTGAAGACTTATATTATATATTTTTTAAAAAGTCGAAAAGGTTTGAACTGCAATTGGGCTTAGATCTAACACCCAATTTCTTATTCTTAGTCTGAAAATATTTTTAAGTTTTAAGGTATTCTCTTTTAAATGTATAATGTATAGGGTGTCCCAAAAATCACCAATATTTGAATTTTGCGCCATTTAAGCATTAAAGTGCTGTTAACCAAACAAAAAAAAAGGAGCTGACAAACCAACAACGTATACTTTATATATACATAAAAAATTTACATATTTGAATCATAAGCCAGTATTTTCTATTAAAATTACTTCTTGCGTGACTTTTGGGACACTCTTAATAAAATATGTATTTATTTTTTAATGCATAATCATTGCAATTAAATTCAATTTATATACAATATCCCTAATTATAGATAGACTCATAGTTTCATAGCGCTAATTTGTCTTCTCACATATTTATATTATTTATTTATTTACATACATATATTATATATATATATATATATCTGAAATTGTTTTATTTTTAAAATGTTAAATTATATTAATAATTTTATTATTAATTAAGCACAAATGCATATATTTTTGATAATCTTTTCAATTTCTGTATTCCATCTCAAGTTCCAATTCCAATTAATTTCCACTTCACACAGAGAAATAACTTTGCTACTCAGCCGCATTGCCATTCCCCCTATTAATATAACAGTTTTCACGATCTACGCACACACGCACATATGCACATAAATATACGTATGGCAGTTGCTATCTCTTTCTCGCTCGAGCGCAGATCTGGCTTAATTTCATTTCATTCATTTGGCCCACAAAATCAATTAAAAGCGCAATTAATTTGTTTGACAGCTAAAGAAAACAAACGCCAGACTTTTGAGTAAAAGCTCAACCAGAGCAGCGGCAGCAGCAGCGGCAGTCGAAGAGAGACAGATAGAGTAAGAGAGGAAGAGAGGGGCGGAGGCAGAGCCAGTGAGCGGGCAAATTAAATGGCGCATAGATGAACAAATGAAATGAAACGCAAATAAAGAGAAGCAGCAACAACAACAACAACGGTAAAAGCTCAGCGATGGCAGCGACGGCAGCAGAGAGACGTAATAATAAAAGTAATTTAATTTTAATGAAATTGTTAATACGAAAACAATTTCATTTTGTAAAAAGTTTCAGCAGCAGTGGCAGTGGCAGTGGCAGAGTAAGGGGGCGTGGCAGGCAGCGTAAATTGCTCGTGACAATGAGTGAGTGCAAAGGAATACAAAAAGCACACACACACGCACACACACACACACACACACAAGCAGCAAAACAAATAAACAAAAGCGTGCGAAAAAGAGAGAAAACCAAAAAGTCAACAGCAGCAACAGCAGCAGCAACGAGCAGAGCAAATGCCGTCGGTAGCGTAACGGTTGCTGGCTAACGGCAAACGGAAGAAGGAGAGCGAGAGAGAGAATACGAGAAATGAAATGCTGATGCGAAGATTTAATAAATGAAATTGGTGTGTGATTAAAAACACAAAAACCAAACGAAATCCATCTAATCAACTTTTGCTGCCGCCAGCTCGCCTCTCGCCCGCGCCCAGCAGCTGCTGCTGCTGCTGCTGCCACCACACCTTTACGACTTACAGCGAGCAGGAGCGACGGCGACGGCGACAGCGCAGCAGCAGCGACGCAGCCAGTGGGTGGCGGCATTGGAACGCCTACAAACTGCTGCTGGCGGGGTAAAAATAGATAAAGGGAACTTCTCAGTTCATATAAAGGGAATTTAAGCAGAGATGATCGTGTCAAGGCTAAGAAACTTAAAAAAATAACAATTAAATAAACAAATATAAAGCCTAATAAAAATGTTTTTTTTTTATATTTTTCATTATGATTCCTTTCAATTCTTATTTTTTTAAGCATATTTCATATTATTTCATATTATATTATTTCCCACTTTTAAAATTTCGCCTGTTCCCAGCTGGTACTTTGTTTGCATTGGCTCCACCCCTATGTATGTGCATAAAATGGCTGAGTCTGTGCATCTCGCTTGCTCTCTGCAGCAATATATGTGCCCTGACTTAGAGCAAAAGAGAGGAAGCAACGCAATAAATGAGCCCAATGCGCAGCACTTAGCTTTTGTCTGTGAGTAGCATATTTCCCAGTCTCAGTTGAGTCTAGCACCAGCGTTAGCATGTACAGCAACCAGAGTGCTTTACGACGGTTACGGTTGTGTCTGCGCTCAAAGTGATATTTTTGCATATGGTAAGAAACACCGCTAAGAAGCTTTTAAAGCTCAGCTTGCCCGATATCTGGTTAAGAAATCTGCATTTGAGATTTAAATTCATTTTCCACTAATTCAATTGGGCAAGCATAAATCTTCAACTCTGGTGACCGAAATATCACGTATAATTAAAACTCTTAGTAATTTGGCAGCTTTCATTGAGTCTAATTGTCGGCAGCGACTTGTCTATAATTGAAATCGGTATATTTAGATATTTTCTGGTTAACGGCAGTTCAATGGCAGTTCAGTCAGGCAATTCTAAGCGCGAGCTTAATTAAATTGATTTTAACTATCAACTAAGCCCCATCAAAATATAACAACTACTTCGTTCCACTTGATTCCACTCGATTTCAATCACAAAACTCCCGCCCAGCTGCCAAAGTGTTCCAAGCTGCTCTCTCAGATTTGCCAACAACAACTACCTGTTGCGGCTCACTCTCACTCTCTCTCTCTCTCTCGCTCTTGAACTTATGCTATTATTCACGCTCGCTCTCTTAAGTTGTGTTTTTATGTTGACGGCAGAGCTGCCATTTTAGCTATATTCTCGCCAGTTCTGGCCTTAAAATAAAGTAATATAAACTTTATAAATTTAATAATAATAAATAATAACTAAATCAAATATTTTATCGTGGTCCATAGTATAATTTCTCTCTTCACAGTTTCTACTCTGTAAAACTGCCTTAACAACAACTCAATACACACCACATAAGAGCGCTAGAGTAGTTTCCACTCTGTTCGGCTCATCGCTGTTGCTCGAACGGCTTTTTGGGCTGCGCCAGTCTCTCAGTTTGTGTCTCGCTTCCGCAGCGTTCACGTCGTATTGTCCGAGTTGAACGCAACTTCGTCGCCGTCGTCGTCGTCGTGTGCTCGTTTTTGTTGCCGTCGATTTTAGTCGAACGCTAGTCGCACGATCTAGCGCATATCGCACTGTGTGCTCAATTCCAATAACCACAACAACAACAACAGTTAACCTGAGAACCGTTCTGTTCCATATGTGCAGCAGCTGAGCATAAAATGTAAATGTTAAAGTTAAATGCTAAAAAGTGTAACTAAGTAAAGTTCGAGAAGAAAAAAAATATCAAAAATGCACTTGTCAACCTCGCGCGTTGCATGCGAGCGTTCATAGAAGAGGAGGAGGGGCAGAGGGAGAGAGAGAGCATGAAAGAGAGCGCGCGCGCGTTCATTTGACATTTTAGTTAGTCGCAGCAGCAGCAACAGCAGCAACAGCAGCAGCAACAGCAGCAACAGCAGCAGCAACAACAAAGAGCACAAAGCACGTTCTTTTTAATTTATAGTGGAAAATTAATAATTTAAACGCTATATATATTGCCAACAGTTTGATTTCGTTTATGCCAGAGGCTAACTCTATCTCTCTCTCGCTATGACACATTCGTTGTTGTTGTGGTTTGCAATGAAAAGCAAAAGCTGCACTCCAACATCAATCAAAGCTTCCAAACATCATGCACTCCTTCGCTCTCTCACTCACACCTACAGCAGTGGGAGAGAGACAGCTGCCCACGCAGCTGCTTCGGCTGTGGGAATTTTGCGTCGCATTTTCTTTGCAAATCATTTTCCATTTGAGCCTCACAGCTGCTTTTCTACTACTTCTATGCATGCTTCTTCGTTCTGTTTTATAGTTTCACATTCTTTTTTTTTCCAATTTGTGCGCGCTGCTCGCTTCGTTTCTGTCTCGTTTTGTTATTTGTGCTGCCCGCGCGCTTCTATTTTTAGCAACAATATTTTTTGTTGTTGCCGTTGCCTGGCTGCCTGTCAAGTTAACTACGCTACGCTGGCAGCAACAACAAAGCACAGCACAAATGCAGACAGACCAACTATGCGAGAGAGCGAGCGAGTGTAAGAGAGTGGGAGAGTGATAACGCGAAGCACTAGAGCGCGAGAGCGAGCACTTGTTTATCACGCTCGACAACTTGTTGCGCTCTCTCTCACACACACTCGCTCTCTTTGCAGTGCTCACGTTAAGTCTGAACAAAAACAAAAAAGCAACAACGAAAGCATTGTGACAAAGTACCAAAGTGCAGCGACGCTGACGCTGGCGTCGCCTGCATGCTTGCCTTAATTTTGTGCTTCCTGTGGAGAACGGACAACAACTAAAACAACAACAATAATAATAATAAAAAGCAACAAGTGCTCAGCAACTACAACAACAACAACAAGGAGAGCTTTCTTTAAAAGCCGGCTGCGCAGCATTAAGAAGCAGAAGAAGAAGAGAGTGAAAAAGTGTAAGCGGCCGAGTGCAAGCGAGAGAGAGGAAGAGAGAGCGCGCTGCAACAATAACAAAAACCAACGGTTTTCTTTCGGGTTTCTTTCTTTTTTTCGTTCAACAACTTGTCAAAATGTGAGTATTAATATGCAATTATTGTTTACTGTTGCATGATTTATTATTTTACAAGCACACACATGTGTGACTGTGTGTGTGTGTGTGTATTAAATGTTATTTATGGACTACGCCTACGATTTGCGATTGCACAATCGAGTGGAAAGTTGACGAGGCTATCGCCATTTTGAGCGCCCTTAAGCCGTGCCGCTCTTAGCATGCGCTGTGTGCGTGTGTGTGTGTGTGTGTGTGTGTGTGTGTGTGTGTGTGTGTGTCCTTGCCGCCTGCATTGAATAAACAATGAAGGAGGAGCTCAGCTTCAAAGCTCACAGAGCTTAAGCCCTTGCACGTTATGGTTATTGATATAGTTGGCAATCAAATACCCTGTAAATGAACGTGTGAGGTTATGATGGCATTGTTAAGTAGTTTGCAACAGATTTCAAAGAAATTATTTATTAAAGTTTGGTATATATACATATGTAAAGAAAGAGAACTAGTTGAAATATATATGTATGAATTCCACTATATGTATGTGTTCATACTATCTACGTACATACATACATACATACATATGTATATATACAGTCACTTCACAACTGTCTTACAGGGTATTCGGCTAGTCGGTCAGGCTGCACGTCCAGCCCTTTTACTTATTGCATATTCATTTCTTTTGCATTCATTACCCACCCCAAAGTCCACACTCGATCGACTTATTGGTGTTGCTGCTGCTGCCGCTGCTGTTGCTGCTGCTGCCGTCGTTGTTGTTGTTGTTTGCCGTTTATTTTTAGACTTTTGTCATAAAGTTTAGAAAACAAACAGCGCAACAGCGAAACAACTGCGGAAAAAAAGCAAAATAAATAAAATAGCTGACAATTTGTGCCATAAAATTATTCGAGTATTTTGCGACGCGTCGTCGGCGTCGACGGCGGCGCCAGCGTCGTTTTACAACTGCGCAGCTTTTGTAAACGAAAGAATAACCGTTATTATCGCTCTGTCGCTTGGCCACTTGAATAACCGTAATTGTTTAAAGCAAAGGGAACAAAATGGAGTGAAATACGAGCGGAAATTTCCTTCAGCCTAAGATTTTTCATCGGCTTATCGAAAAAAAGTTTGAGGAAATATGGAAAAATGTAAACAAAACTATTTGATTTTGTTTAAAAACTAGTTTGGTATGAAATTTGAATACCCTGTAATAATTTAAGTTGTCCAAATGGGAGTTTTAATGTATGCAAGATGTAGAAGAACATCTTCAAGATCATACAGAGCATCTGTCTGAACAACTGACACAATGTCGATCTATAGCAATCGATGTTTGGGTAAGACTAGTTAAATTAATCTCAAATCAGTACACGACTGGGAGATAGTCGCCCGCTGTAGAAGACGTCTTCAATCATGCAGCTATAGAGAATACATTGATTAATTTGATTTCTTACTAATAATCTGTCGCGAGAATACAATGAAATAGATCAATCAAATTGGCTAAATATATAAATAAATATATAGTATTTACCAAGTTCCATTATCTCTTCATTATATAAACTAAACAAAAGTTATAGTGCTTGATGATGTCAGCAGTTTCTAATTGATCTGACAACTATATAAATATAGCTTCACGTTCCTGATAAGCTTTTGTTAAGACTACGGAAATGTAGTAAAGCTTGTAGATAACGTAAATATTGGACAATGATTGAATCGGCTAAGATTTGAAACTGAAAGTTATGTCTTTGTGGGTGCTATAACAGATCAGCATGCATATATGATATAGATTAGTTTAGATCGGAAAGTTTTCTTTAGGATAAATATATAATATATATATATAATGATATAATAGGCTTAAACAACAGTGTTAGCTGTACTAGACATATAGCTCATAGTTAGGATCCTCAAATATTTCTTTTTAATGCGGATGTTCAGTGTACTAGATAAGAAATCTTATCGCAGATGGAGTTCTGTGGAGATCATAGCTCAAATTACCTTTAATATCATAGTTCGGTATATTATAAATTGATATTGAAAAGGAAAATCCCGCTAAATACCTGAAGCCTAGCCCAATATCGCAATCTACGCAATAAATCGAACGATTCTATTTATAATTCCCCCCTCAAAAAAAAGAAGCTATAAACTCATTTACAAAATGCTTCATCATTGTATCTAGGCATAAATAGAGCTATATTTAAATTGGAATTTCGATAAGCGTACAAAAAGGAGCTTTCATTAGCCATTGAATCTTATCACAATAAACATTCAGGCGATTTTTCTATAATTCAAAATTCACGATATCAATTTTATTTATTTGCTTTTCCCTCGTTTCGTTCCGTTTGATTTGCATAAGGAAAAGCAAATGAAATGCGAAAAGTGTGTAAGCAAAAGCCAAACAAATTGTAAATAAGGCCACAGATAAGAAGCAATCAAAGGGAGAATTATATCAAGTATATAGACTTGAAAAGTTTAGCTAGATAAATATATATGTATATGTATGTATATATTTGTATACCCATTCAAAATGGGAAGTGATTGTGTTGGAGAAGGCGAGAAAGATCTTTAAGGAAATTCGCAAAATTTAACCGAGCTGGAATAGATATTACCCTCTATAGTCTAAATATATTCTATCTCGAAAACCTGTATGTATTATGAGATTAAGTCATACTATATTAATCTCTGATATATTTTAGATATCATATCAAGATCAAGCTTATATTTATCGAAGATATCGATAGGTATTGCTGCCTATAGAGTGTTTCTCTAATCTTAAATATAACAAAATCTGGACCATTGGCATATAGATATATATAAGTAATGATCTAGCTAAAAACATCTTAAAATTAATCAAATTAAAAAAATCCAAAATATAACAATTTTTTATACTTTATATCTAGCAAGTAAAACTTTAATTTAAATATTTTATTTTAATTAATCTTAAAAAAAAAAAAACAAATTAAAATTTTTAAAAATTCCAATTTAGAGCATTCAGATACATATATCGAATTTCCGCCCAGAAATATTTGCACAAATATTTTTCTCATATTTCCACAAATTTCAACATATTTTTTTTGGCCACGTGGAAAAAGCTAAAACGTTTTTGCACTTGCCTCTTGCTCTGCTTCTGCCGCTTCTTCTACTATTTCGGTCAGCCGCGCCCCTCTTTTTATTACAATTTGGCAAAGTCATAAGATTCACAGTTTAGCCGGTCGCTCTGCCCCCACTCTCCTCTCCCTCTCTCCCACTCTATGCCTCACGCTTTGGCACTCTTCATTTCGTTGCGCTTGTATAAGCCGCATATCAAATTCATGCCGAAATGACAAGTTTTTTTTTACACGAGTCGCAGTCGGCGTCGCTGCTTGTTTACGTTTACAACAAGACAAGCAGCGCAGAAGAGAGCGCGCGCGAGAGAGAGAGAGAGACCGTGAGTTCTTGTAGCGTAAACAAAATGTCAAATCTTGCATATTGGAATGTGGTCCAAGCTTTCACAATGCTTGGGTCAATAATTAAGAGAGCGCAAACAAATTTAAGAGCGCGCATAACGTAAGCAAAGCCTCAACTCTTGTGCGTTAAGTGAGCTGCGCATGCAAACAGCTGTTGGCTACAGATGGCTTCAAATAATGATTTAATAATGGGAAAATTTCTCTTTGCGTAAATAAATTTGTATTATTATTCATATTTTCTAGTATATTGTTGCTTTTGTTTAAAAATGCATTTTAATTCTTGCTTTGTTATAAATGTTTTATCGATTGCCGTTGTGTGCAGCCAAAAGCTTTTGCTGAATAAGCTCAGCACTTGACAAAAGCTCAGCCAGATATTCAGAAAGCTTGTTGCTGATATTCAGCAATGCAAACAGGCGCTAACGGAAAAAGCTTTTATATTTGAATTTATGAAATCGAAGAGAATTATTATTGTTTTTATGTGGAAGTATATTAAATATGTTATATTTATTATTCATGTACTCAACTTATTGATCTCTGTTATCAGCACCCTTAATAGTTTGTGCCCCCGGGGATCTCCTTTATATTTTTTTTGTTATTTTTGAGCTATTGATGTAGAGAGAGAGGTATATTCTACATCCACGACGATAATATGGCGGATATATCTACGCCTTCAGGGGGCGTGGCACAATATCAGCTTCTCACAGAGTGAGAAAAGATGAGGGAGGTGATAATGTTCCAAGGGCGTGAGAATGTTTGAATTTTTTGGCGGGGGGGAGACTCCTCTCGATTTGGGAAAAGATATTATAAATAACTAAAAAAAGAAAAAGGGTAATGTTTGTTGGGGGGATGAGGTATGGGGGGAAAAAAGAGGGTGTGTGTGGGGGGATAGTTGTGGGGGGGTTTCTTTTTTCTTTACTTCCCTTTAAGCTTATTATCTAATTTTACAACTGCAGTATTTGCCAATGCACGAGTCGCTCCCGTTGTTGTTGTTTTGTTATTATTATTATCGTTGCCGCCCAAATAACCTTTCGATTACGTCAATTAAATAAAATATGTATATAACATATAATTACATAAGCCCGCGCAGCTTATATTGATAAGCTGCCAATGTCACCAAATGCAAACAGTGAACAACAACAAAAACACTGAGAACAACGTATGTATATTTTCGATCCCCTAAATCTGAACCTAACCTCAATTTAAGCGTCGCGTGTCGAGCTCGTAAGACTCGCTGGGTTTGCGTGCAGCTTGAGTTTAGTGTTTGCCAATGCAAATAAATATCAAAATATTAATAATACTTTATGATATACTATGTATGTATGTATGTGTAAGTATGTATGTATATAGTAGATATGTGTACAAACAGATCTATAGAAGGCACGTCCTATGAAAATGTGAACTGAGTGTGAGTGTGTGACGATAAAAAGTCGAAAAGCGAGGGCTGTTTGTTAGCTTTATGAGTATGTCAAGTCAAGAGTTGGCACAATTGTGGAAGTGAACTAATGAACTGGTTCAGTTAACAAACTAGTTCAATTGCCAATGAATTCATGAATATACAAACTTAATTATATATGTATATATCATTTATTATTTCAAATTAAATATAAGCCAAAACTTCACAGGCAGCCCTCGCTTTGATTGGCCGCTTGCGCGACTTTTAAGCAAGTCACTTTGTTTACATGCAATTTAATTAAATGAGCTTACAATAAATAAATCACTCTTCCACCAAAAACAAGATTTTGTAATTATAGGAAAAAACTAAAAGGAAAACGGGGAGGGAAAAGATAAATAAAAAAATAAAAATAAATGAAAATAATTCGAATGAGCTACAGAGTCAGAGTAAATATATAAATATATAGATATATATACATAAATAGAATATTTAATCAAGCAAATTATATGATTTATAGCCACGCACAGTAAATGAATTTGAATGCGAAAAATAAAATCAAAGTTAAAGTTTTGCTGTAAAGCTGGCAACATTTAATAGTTAAAAAGATAACTGTCAAATGTTATTAGGAGAAAAATGAAAATCAAAGACAAATGGCATTATTAAGGCTGACATACGCGGCGTATGCGTGATATATGAAGAGCGACTTCACCTGGGTTTTTCTATACAAAGCTAAATATAAATTACACATTCTTGGCCTTCGTTGCGTATACTTAATACCAAGTAATTTCACAAAATTCTTAAAATAATATTATACATTTAAATATATTTGCATAATGTTTTCACTCAGTTTAAGCAACTTAATTCTTAAGGCAAAGCAAGTTTTATTTATCTCTTTTTTTGTGTTTGCCTTCAAAGAGTCTGATAAGCCTGCTCGCGTCTCGTTTGTTGTCTTCGGGGAAAGCGCTTCACGTTGACTTTGTAATTAAGATATTTAGCTCACATCCTCTAAATTGTGAGCATGTCAGGTGGAATGCTCTGATCCCCAAGCGACTCATAAATATGCATGCAATAGGAAATCTTCAGAGCAGGTTGACTTCGGGCCTCCCAGCTGTGTGTGTGTGTGTGAGTGGAGCTGCATACCCGTTCCGTTCCGTTAGAGGAGTTTGAGGCAACTGAGGTAGAGAGAGCGAGAAAGAGAGAGGGATAAGAAGCTGGTTTCTATGGAGATTCTACTAAGAGCTACAAGCCAACGATAATGAATTAAATAATATTAAATTAATATATGTAGGCAGATAAAGGTATTTTATAGGCAGATATTACATATAAAATATATATGAAATATAAATAAATAAATCTATCAAGTCCTTTATCGCTATCCAAGCCCAAAAGTATGCTAAAAGATAGCTCAAGCTGTGACATGAATATTTTAAGCTGACTTGAATACGATTTTTATATTATTTAAATATATGTATATTGAATATTTATTCATATTAATATTAATATAACGTTTTTATTTAAATTATTTTATTTAAATGTATTTAAATATGTATTATTTATTTTATTACCTTATATAAATTTGTCATGTTTTACTTAGTCAAAGAATATAAATCTTAAATATTTAAATATTTATATAAGATAATAAAAAAAAGTAAATATTTAAAGGTATTTTGAAAATTTAAAAATTTAAATAAATACATTCTTACTTAATTTTCATTTTTTAATTTAGTTTTTAAATATTACTTAAAAATTACTGCATAAATTATTTTTATTTATTTTTTTGTATTTTTATTTATTTATTTTTCATTTCATTTATTTTTTTTTGCAAGTATTAAATAATATATATAAAATACAATATGCATTATTAATTACAAAAATATAGTTTTCTGTATTAATATTTTATTTATTATTTTTTTTAAATAAATAAATTAATAAATCTTTAAGTGATTTTCCTCCAAAAAATTCCCCTTTTACAATTTTTAATTATGTGCGAAACTTTCCGTTTTCATATATTGTAAAACTCGAGTGTTAATTTGCCTATTGTTTATCAACAATGTTTATGTTTGCGTGTTGTCTCGCCCTCCCTCTCTCTCTCTCTCTCTCTCTCTCTCTCTGTCTCTCCCTCTCGCTTGATAAATTTCAAAAATTGCCTTTGTTACTTTCAATAAAATTGAATGTGTCGTTAATTGTTTTGAGGCTGCAGGGCACGGGTATTATATAGTCAGTGGATCGTGAATTGAAGGCTCGGGCAAGACGTGTTTCAATGTTCTCTATGTTGTTGTTGTTGTTGTTGCAATTGTTTTAGTAGCATGTGAGCGAGCAATTAGATCGCATAGGCGCTCCATGCAGTTGGCTAGCTTAGTGTGTGTATGTGTGTGTGTGTGCGAGTGTGTGTGTGTGTGTTGTTATTACAACCATTCTATTAAAGCGAATCGAACCAACGCACGAATCACAGCAAAGACGCAAAGGCGTCAACAACACACAAACTGTAACTGTGTGTGTGAGTGTGTGTGTGTGAGTTGATCGTGCATGTGTGTCTGTGTGCGTGCAATCAACTGGTTTCAGCCAAATTCCGAGTTTTAATTTAAACGACATACGAACAACAACAACAACAAGCAAACTGACATGGCGACTGCGACTGCGACGGCTTCTGGGGGTTCACTTCGATAACAACTGGCGTCGACTGCGCTGCCGCTGCCGATGTCAGCGTCGCTGGCGCTGGCGCTGGCAGCATAGCCAACTACTATCGATAGCCAGCCTACGGTCGTCGTCGTTCAACTCTCGCTCTCTTGTCAGTTCTCAAGCGTCGCTCATTCGCTGCGGTACAAAAGACTCGAGAATCAACTCAAACAGAATAAATAAATAAACACAAACACAAATTCATATAAATAACAAAAAACTGTCGTGTTGAAAGCCTCAAAAAGTTCTTAGCGCGCGTTTCTCAATTAATTTCTGTAACGGTTAACGCACGCACGCACATAATTAATTAAAAAGATCGTCGGGCTTCTTTTCGACTGCATCTCTCGCGAGAGTCCGCAGTGGAGTTTTGCCTCAAAGGTAATGCCCATTTGCAGCGTCGGTCCCCGATGTGCAATTTCTTAGGCAGCTTCTCCATCGACTCACCTGTCCAAATTGGTGTTTTAATTAATGCGCGCAGCAGCAGCAGCAGCTTCTGCATTGGCTGTCGGCTTCTCCAGAAGCCGCCAACTGTCAGCGCCAAATCAAAAGGCGACGCATAATCAGCTGTCAGCGTTTAGACGCGTTTTGTGTGGTCTCAAAGTTACGGCCTGTTAGTTGGCGGCGTTTGTGGTTCTAACTCCGGTTTGCTTCCTGTCACGATATCAGCGGCTGCAACTGCTCCACAATGCGTTTTTGATGGCATTTTGATGGGCTTTGAGTTTAATGCTCAATGACGGAAATGCCAAAGTGCATAACTGTATAAATATATATATATATATATATATTTGATATATATACATATATATTCATATGTGTATGTGTGTGTGTGTGTCTCAGTGTAAAGTGCTCAACCTGTTGCCCAGCTCTAATGGAAAGTTGTAACTGCTCTATTTGGCGCTCAACAAAAAAAAATAAAAAAAAAACTGTTCTAATTGCGATTTGCTTGTCAAGTTTGCATTTGATTATAATATAATACTTATCTACATACGGTGGGGGAAAGTTTTTGCTTTTGTTTCTGTTTCTGTTTCTGTTTGTTTACACATTTCACAGCTATTCAGTTTTATTAGGCTTTCTTTTTTCATATGATTTGCTTATTGTTATCTTTATCTGTGCAAAAGTGGAGAAATTACAATTTCAAGCTCAATTAGCTTTCGGTTACACGCATTCTTTTCGCTTTGATCTAGTTTTATTTTTGATGAACTGAAAGTTGATCTTAGAGTATGTTTGCCCAGCTTAAATATGTGTTTTATTTTAATATTACAAATATTTGAATTTATAATATTTATATTATATAATCATTTTTTTATTCTATTGTAAAATTGATATAACTTTTATCATTTTATGCCACACAAATTTATGATATTTTGCCATCTTTTCGTGATAAACGAAATAATTTTCCTGTTTACTATTATTTCTTGAGTCATTAAATGGATATAATTGTAAAATTGTAGATAATTGTGAAGCTTTTCAAGTATTTTCTTTATTTTATTACTTTAAAGTTTTAACAAACATTTTTTTTTTATTTTTTTATCACACACTGAATAAGCCTAAAGTCAATAGCAAAGTCCGGCGATAGTAGAGCCGCAAGGCTTGTATCATGTGACGTATTTTGGTTTTTAGTTTGTAGCTTCTTTTGATATACCAAAAAGCTACCATCTTAAACTAGTTTTTATTGGTTGATTTGCTATTAGATGGTTTGTTCTATCAGATCGGTTTCAAGATTTCAAAGCATTTTAATAGAAATTTATTACTTGATAATGTAAACAAATGATAATATAATAGTTTCTATTTGTTTAGTTTGGCAATTCTTCATCTTTTACTATTTATTTACTCTGTTAACTTTTTTCTGTTATTAAAATATTCCTTATTGGAAATTTCCTGTATTCATATCTCGTTTTGACAGCTCTCAAGTTTAATAGAATTTTTGCATTGGGAACTACCTTTTCTTGTCTTGACAATACTTTCTATACAGTATTAACTGACCCCTAGCCTTGGCACTTCATTGCCAGCCATTACACACACAGACATACATATACCTATATATACAAATATATTTACATTCATATACATATACATAAATCAACCCCTTTGAATAGCCGCAAAAACCCAACCGTATCCAATCTAATTCCGCACTTGTTTCGTAAACAATTTTCTCTC
This sequence comes from Drosophila paranaensis, assembly GCA_035047545.1. Taxonomy (NCBI): domain Eukaryota; kingdom Metazoa; phylum Arthropoda; class Insecta; order Diptera; family Drosophilidae; genus Drosophila; species Drosophila paranaensis. The sequence goes on from JAWNPL010000001.1 coordinate 597,303, forward strand.
CGGTTTCCATGTTGCTCTCTCTCTCTCTTTCTTCTCCTTCTGTGTGCTATTTTACGGCTGTTGTCCCGTTGTTGTGCGCTGTGCGAAGGTTTAATTGATCGAACGTGCGCTGCATGCCAATTGAGTTCCACGGAGTCGCGATATATTCATACGCCATGTAACGCCATAGATGGGCGCCATTTGGGGGCAGGGCAGAGCAGGGCGGTGGCGGTGGCGAGTGCATTTAATGCCAGCAAATCGACAAAACTAAAACGTCCAACTAGTTAGCACGGACTCCATTTGTATCTGACTGTCTTTTAAAGCGTTATCAGGCGATCGATTGCCTTCGCGGGCCGCTATGATCGATCGATCGCCGAACGTGTCGCTGGGACTAATGAGTGTTTCGCACAAGAGCCAAACGCACACAGAAAATACAAATCCAAATAAAATATACCCTGTAACGTGTCTCTAGGCTGGCATTGAAGTCGCTTTTTGTCACACATCACATAAATCGGCAATTAGTCGGGGTCATCAGCTGTTCAGCAGGTCAATCGGGAACTCTGCCAATAAGTCACAGAATTTACGACGCTTCGCGCTGCCCACGCTCAAGGCAAAACATTTATTTTTAAACGCACACTTACAATTTTATGGATTGCCTGTCAACAAAAAAAAAAAAAAAAAAAAAAAAAAAAAAAACGAAAATAAAAAACCAAAACATTAAAAAAGAATTAGAATCGTTTTTTTTTATTTAATATATTTTAACGAAGTTTTAATACACTTAATTAATTCTTTGATATATTGAATATATAAATATTGAATCGGAGATCAAATTTAAAGTCATTCGAAATTTTAATCAATTTTTGTTTACATTTAGATATTTAATCTATAATATATAAGATTTATTGAAGAGCTCAAGATATTTTTGATCAATTAAAGAAATATATATATTTATTTGCATTAATTTTTCATTTATGTATATCGGCTATTTAATCTGTTAATTTTGCAGATATAAATATATTTGATATATAAAGAAGATTTTTCTATTTGACGATTTTGGCTATAAATGCAGCTGAGCTCCTGACAAAGTATAGCAAATCTAACAGTTTCAACATATATATTCATTCTAAAGGAATCAAAAACTTGTTCGAGTTACATAATGGCCAATGTAATGTGAAAAGCCCTTCGCTTAGGGTATGCAGTGCAGAGTGTTTAAAAATAACTTGAATAATTGCACGAGCTTATGATATAGAAGCAGCTGTCCGTTGCCTTGATCAATTTACAAACATATACGAATGTACAGTAAAATAAAAGTCATAAAATTCCGGCTCATACTCGTTGCCAATTGTTTCTTCATGTGTTGTGAGTGAGAGGGCGGTAAAGAGAGAAGGAGAGAGCGAATGTGTGTGTGTGTGTGTGCTAGCGTTTGCCTTGAGTTGAGGAAGCGCAAACAGACAGACAGACAGACAGGCGGCCAGTTCGACACTTGACAATTATTATAACCTATAATTATAGCATTCTATATACGCAGAGCATACGAAACGAGACACACACAGATAGAGAGAGAGAGAGAGAGAGAGAGAGACACTCACTCACTTAACTGTCTCCCGTTATGGTTTCAACATAACTTTCAATTGATGTCTCAATTTGATCTTAGCAGATAGAGGAAGATCGCGAGCTTCCCAGGAACAGCTAATGCCCAACAGACGCTCTACACACTCCCCGCACTCCCCACACTCTCCACACTCTCCACACTCTCCACACTCTCCAAATTGTGCACCCGACTAACCGCTTAATTATGTTTAAATGATTCGAATGAGCTGCATTTTTGGCATGCTTCGCTTTCGTGTCTCACAATATCTGCCTGTCTGACTCTCTCTCTCTCTCTCTCTCTCTCTCTGTCTCTCTCTCTCTCTGTGTGTGTGTGTTTATCTTGTCGCTAACTTGTTGACTGACAGCTCGGACAGTTGGGCGATCAAATCATGCATGTTGCATGCATTTCAGTTGTCTTGTGGCATTTTGTTTGCTGTCTCTTTTGATTAGCAAATGATGACGATGACGACGATTGCAATCAGGAAGCTAAAATATGTCAATTGCATAGCAAATAAATGCTGAGAAGATGTAGGGCAAAGAGGTGGGGAAGGGGAGCTCATAGCTTTTATGCTTTAGCATAAAAGTAAACATTTTCGAGAAATTCAAGCCAACATAATCGAGCTCAAGAATGCTGTACGCAATTATATAATATCGTTTAGGCCAGGAAATACTTATATGACATCTGAATTAACATGAATATTTGGTCAATAAACAGGCTGTCCAATTAGCCAGCTCCATTTGCTAGTCAGCCATTTTGCTTCGAGGTTGTTATAGGATTTGATTCTAGTATTGATGTAGATTGTGATTCTGCTTTAAAGTCTTTAAAGTCTTTAAAGATTCATATTCAAAGGTTTTATAATAAAAGTTTTTGTTTATGTTTAGTAAATAATGGAGTCAGGCCCGACTCTCTGAGGGATTTTCTGAGTTTCCACTCTAAATTTATGTAATATCCATTGCCAACTGAGCCGAACTATCTTTGACGATCTTCTCACGTAGTCGTCAATGATTACTAAATAATAGTTCCTTGTTCGAAAATGTTTATTTCCTCAGTTAGGCTTAGACACGCCACAATACACTGATCTGATCTGATCTGTGAATCATCTATGGCAGCAATCGTTTAAGTCGCAAATGCTTACTCATTAGCAAATGCGATCAGTTATTTCTCGCCATATATGTATGCTTATTTAGATTAGATTTAATTGGGTAGCCATACGAAATGTAAGATCAGTTAAAGAGCTAAAGCGATCACACGATCAGTGTGTGAAATATATAAAATATATAAATATATATGCTATATATTTTGTAAACTTTTGTCGCTCTATCCACATATAGTATATAGATTATATATTACAAAGTGAGAATCAGTTGAAAATAAAGTGATCAGTTGTTCAACTCAGCTATATTTCATATAAATATATAAGTATAAATGCAAAATAAATTATCATTTGTAAAAACCGATCACATTCTGTCTATAAGATCCTTCAGTATATCTGGAAGTCTGCCTAAGATAAGTAGTGAGTCTTACAATATAGAATATCATTTGCGATCACTAGATCAATTCTTCTACATTTCTATATGATTTATTTTCTAGCTAGTCGTATACCTAAGTCTTACCGTGCCAACTAGCTGTACATTTCCATATGCTGGCAACCCTGTTAGAGTAAATGTTGCTAATCTTAACACGTTTCGCGCGCTAAAAAATACCGAATATGGCGTCGACATATGTTTTGAGCCGTAGATCAACAATGTTTCCATATTCAAATGACTTTCGATGGTTTTTGGTGCTACATAGCGGGCTTATCAGTGGCATGAATGAACTCACGATCGATTCGATGTTAATACCCTCGATTGGGTTGCGTTGACATTCCAAGGCGCCTTCCACATATTTATTGACTGAACAATGGCCTGGCCACGGGCAGGGAGCGGATCAAACAGGGGAGGGGGGAATTCTGTGTTTATAAATATTTTCATAATACTAATTAAAGTTAAGAACCTGTTTCCATTGGCGAGCAGAGTTGCCACACTCGCCGAAGAGGAAGAGTAAGGGGAGAGGGCAGCATCATTTAAATGACAATAAAAAGTATAAAATCATTTAAAATATTACGTATACGCCGCAGCCGGTTCGTGTTTATTATTTATGTGCTCGAGATGAAAACAAATTGCAGCCGTAATTGCGCTTAAGTGGCCCAAAAGCCCCAGACATAGCCGCAGCCACAGCCACAGCCGCACATTGGGCATATTTATTGAAAAGCTATGGACCGAGCTAGACAGAGATGGACGGATGCTTCCAATATTTTGAGTGGCCTGTCAATTGATGTTCTATAAATAAAAGAAAGCGTCTATTTCGATGCTTTTGTCTCAATTGTTTTCATTTATGAACTCTTTTCGCTGTTTAGCAACTGTTTTTCGGCTTCACATCTAACAAAACTTTCGTACTGTTCTTTATTTTTATTTTTATTATTTTTATTTCTATTTTGTTTTTGCGCCCAATTACGCGTTGTAATTGCCCCTAGTTCTGGCTGTGGGGCAGCCCCAATGCCAACGAATTTGCCATTGTTTCTTTTTATCACTCTGTTTTCGCATTGTTTGCTGTCGGAATTGCCTGGCATACAAATCGCCCATTAATCCGCTGTGCGATCATAAAAATGCTAATTAGCATTTAATACGTTCATTTTGCATAGATCAGCTTCGCGGCTCGATCAATGTTTTGCATTAAGTTGATAACAGCTAACGAATATGCGGCTAAATATGTCAATTAGCCAAGAATGATCGTTGATCATTTTACGATCAAGATAACCTAATTGTCAAATACTTGAAGAACACTTCCCAACAACCTCATAAATCTGTTTGCTGATCTTTAGAGTTATATAAAATGCACATATATAAATTATTAAATGGAAATATACAAAAAATCATTAGGGTTTATATTAGATTTAAGATTTGGCATGAAGAAAAAACTCCCTTTATGAAAGCAGTAAAAGATGTGAGTTCGAAGATTGATCACTGATCGCTAGGCAACAAATAATTGAGATTGGTAGAGTTTTTCTAATGGAATGGAAATTATCTATTTGGAGCTAAATTACTAATGGCAGATCAATTTTTATAGATCGTATATAATGATTTAAGTACTGATCAAGTAGAGGTTTTATTGATCATGGAAAAATGCCTAACCTTCAGCTTGTCTTTGTTTAATCAATCAATCTTTGAAAAGCATAGGAATAGTTTATGTTTCTTTTATTTTCTTGATGATGTGTTAGACATAGATCCATATATTTTTACTCTCATCATTAAGTGGTTGACAAGTCTAGGTTAAGAATAGAATTTATGCGATCAGCAAGTTTTTAATTTATGTTAGTGGCTCTTCAAGTTTCATGCCGATTCTCAGCTTGTCAAGTGGCAGCAGTTAATGCTTAAACACCTACGCTTAATACACTGGAAGAAAAGAGTTGAAAATTGGAGTTTTATGAATACTCTATAAAATTCTAGCTCTAGCATATCTTAGGGGATCTTTCAGGTTTACGTCTTAAGTTGATAAAACAGGAATGAATTCTTGAAATTTCTATTGCTTGCAATTTTCTTCAGTGTTTTCGCCCGCTTGACTCGCCAAGTGATCTTGAAGCTCTTCAGCCGCTTCTTCACTTTGATACTTTTGGATCATAACAATTTTGCATGCCAGTTGCTGCTTCTTCTTCCTCCTCTGTTTCTTCTTCTTGTTGTTGGCAACCTGATCGAACCGACTGAACCTGATCGTTGATCTTGCGGCTGCCGGCCCACTCGGGGATGCTTCTCGTAAAACCTGATTGCTAATCGTTTATGGCTCACCTTTGTCGTGTTTGAATTTGGCTTATTTTTAGCTTTTCATTTCGTTTGGCTTTTTTTTCCAAATTGAATTATTGTCTAAGCTCAGACGCAGAAATATGTCAATAGTTGTCTGTGCCAGTTTCGGCAGGTTGTTCTTGGCATTTGGACACATTATACATATTTACGTCCAATAACAAGATACCAACAAAATGAAAAGTAAAACATCAAGAATAAAAGAGCGCTGATATCGTGAAAGACTCAAAGGCGTGGCTGCCGTTAAGCGGCGATAGACGACAGGCGATAGGCGATAGGCGAGCGGCTACCCAGTCAATAGAGACATTTGAAATTCCGTCGAGTCAAGTAATGTTTTTTTTTTTGTGGCTAGACTAGAGGTACGCCAGTGGGGTGTATTAATGGAATACGCTCTATATATTTGATATATAATTGTATTTATTATATATACAAAGATACCTAAGATACAATGTAGTTTACTTCAAATTAAATCTAAGCTTTCAGTTTTATTTTCATTCATTGACAAACATGAATATTTGAAAAAGTTTATTGTTTAATTATGGCAATTTTCCCCATATTAATTGATTTTTTAAAAATATGTATGTTTATTTAATTTTTGGTTCCTTTTTTAATAGCTTGGCTAAATGGTATGCCATTTAAAGTAATTATATGGTATCTGTTAGTCAAGCGCACACGCTGAAACACACAAACGAATAGGCTTAGAGCTGGTATGTGGTAAAAAGTTTCAGTTGGGTATGCTTGGTGTTGTTATACGCGCTCAAAACTCTATAAGCACTTCAAATAAGTTTGCAATCTGAAAATCTACATACATCTACATCTATATATAGAGCTAGTTATAGAATATATATATTTAAAAACTTACAGAAAGCCAATATACTCTCATTTGTTCTGTAAACGAACATTAAAGCATAGATAATATTTTTGTTGGGGGCATTAAAGGCTGCTAATTTGTGTGGGCCGACGTTTAGCATGTCTGAAGCGCAGCGATTGTCTTGTCTTTTGGGCGGGGTTGAGGTTCAGGGTGGAGAGGAACAGCTCGCAGCTAGGGCTGTGGTCTGTGTCAACAACAAGTCAATTAACAAATTTGGTTGCCAATGCTGCGTGTCTAATCTGAAATGCTGTAAATCAGTTCCAATGACTGCTGATTAGCTGGCGATAAGACTCTTGTGCTCACAATTTGTCATTCACTCACTCTCTCTCTCTCTCTGTTTCTCTTTGTCTCTGTTGCAGGTGTGCGTTTAATCCAGTGAGTGAATTCCACGTGGCGGCGGTTCTTCAAGAAAGCCGCCTGGATGCGTTTTTGCTTTGATCGGCTGTGCTTCGCCACCAAGCGACCAGCCAGCAATAGCAATAGCAACAGCCACCAGCAGCAGCAGCAGAGCGGCACAAATGAGCCGTGCAGCAGCAACAACAGCCACACAAATAGAAATACAAATGCACCCATCGCAACCACCGCACAGCCAGCCGTCACTGTCTATGCCGAGTACCAGAAGCTGCAGCCAGCGATAATCAGGAGAGACGACACCGAGGCCAAGCCACCGGACATCATCTCAGAGAACAGTCGAGAGCAGCCGCCAACGAGCACTACCCCCCAAGCAGCACCAGCACCAGCACCAGCAACAGCACCGCCAGCAGCACCACTCATAGAGCGTCGCTATCGGCGGCACAGCAGCGCCGAAGATCAGCAGCAGCGCACGAGAGCGATTGCGATTGCGGTCCCATTGCCGAGAGCTAATTCGAATACGAATCTGAGAAAAGCGGTCAGCATGCAGCAGGAGCCGAACGCCAACTATCAGTTTCAGCCCGACCTGGGTCTGGTGAACATCGTCAACAATAACAACAACATCAGCAACAACAACAGTAGCAGCAGCAACAACAACTTTGCCCACAACAGCGGTGGCATCGTTACGCTGCCCGCAGCCAACAGCATTGGCTACCTCGGCCTGGAGCATACAGCGGCGGGTCTACGCCTGATACCCGCCCCCGCGCCGCCCTGCCACTCGGACGTGCTAACGCATACGCTGATCTACGGCACGCCGCCCTCGGGCACGCCGCAACAGCTGCACACAGATCCGCGCAGTCTGCTGCACCAGCAGGAGCTGCAGCTGCAGCAGCGATATCAGCAACTGCAGCAGTTGCAGGCGCAGACGCAGGGCGTCTATACTGCCTCGGGCAGCCCTGTGGCCGGGATCTATCAGCCGAGTAGCCAGCCGGTGGCCATACCCGGCGCCTGCCATTCACCCACCGCCCAGCCACAGCAACAATTTCAGCAGCAACTGCAGCAGCAGCAACTGCAGCAGCAGCAACTACAGCAGCAGCAGCATCCGCAGCCGCCCAACTCCTTGGCGCTGGCTCAGCAAATGCAGGGGCTGCGTATATCCGGCTGCACGCCGGGCAGCAGCTCGGCCACGCCCTCGCCAGTGGGCATTGGCGATCCGACGCTCATGATGAGCAACACGTATGTGGCGGCGACGCCGCAGGAGGAGCGCTTCCTTCAGATCATACAGGCCAAGGAGATGAAGATCCAGGAAATGCAGCGTGCGCTCCAGTTCAAGGACAACGAAATCGCCGAGCTGCGCTCCCATCTGGATAAGTTCCAGAGCGTCTTTCCCTTCAGTCGCAGCAGCGCCGCCGGCTGTGCAGGCGTTGGCTCTGCCTCACCAGGCGCTGGCAATGGTGCCGGCTCCAGCAGCGGACCCACCACTGCCACGGGCGCCACACGCAAGTCGGGGCAAACGTTTCAGCGGCAACGTGCCCAGGGCATCTCGGCGGAGCCACAGAGCGAATCTTCGGTGCTGCTCGATCACATCAGCTTTCCCAAATACGAAAAGGATGAGCGGTGAGTGGAAAATGTGATTTATGAATGAATGGAATTTATAATATATACATTATATAATATATAACATATATATATATATATATATATATATATATATATATATATATATATATATATATATCTATATGAATATATATTATAGTTATTTGTCCTTGAATTTTTGAGATGTGAATATCAAACGACTTCAGGAAATGAATTTACTTCAATTGAATAGGATTTTCAACATTCTTCTATTAAAATAATTTATTATTTAAATAATTTACTTTTGTGAGATTCGAGTAGAAAAACATTTAATTGGCTAGCTACGATTTTGCGTAATTAAATAAAATAATATGTGCGCCAAATAAACTAAATTAAAATGTATAAAAATTCTTAAATCAATTGCAGGCATAAATCTTATAAACGCTAGAGATTTTAATGGAAAAAGTAGAAATATGAAAGAAAGAAAGTAGACAATATTTTTATTGATATTGATGTTTTTGATGCAAGCTCATATATATTTCTATATACATTATATCTTGTATATTGACTATATTGTCCATATATCATGCAGCTGTGCAGCAACCTAAATAGCCGATAGAAAAAAGTGCAAAGTATAATCAAAAGGTAGTCAAAATATTTATAGCTAAATAATCTTAGAAGTTTCTTATCTTTGATTTAATATATATGTTCTATATTATATTAGTGTTATTAATAACTATAAGATTACCCTAAATATCAGTATTTTAGGAAATCACGTTTTGCTTAGACTTTTCCATTCATTCAATCGGGTAAACATCAAGAATTATTCAAAATGATATTGAAATTTGGAACACGACAACTGATTACAGCAAGTGAAAGATCAGCACCGCTACCAGACAGACCTCAGAGTTAGCTGCAGATTAGATTGTTATTATATATATATATACATAAATATATGTATGTATTTTAAATATATATGTATATATAGTTCGCTCCTATATATAGCCACATGCCGATAATGATCATCATTCGCGTCATCGACGGCGATCTTAATCAATAGCAGCAGCGCCTTTCGCAACTGTCCCAACTGTCCCAAAATGCGTTTATTAAAAATTGTGCTGACAGTTTCAACGGGTTCACAGTCCCCAGAGCGCCCACAAATCATCAAAAGTGGCCTTGGCCAGTGTCATAGACTATAGCCTATGTATATATATACCTATATATCTATATAGTACTCTGTGAAGCCAGTGCCAACTGGGCAGCTCGAAACACACAATTTAATTGCGTCATGTGGCAAATTTTTTTAATTTTCTCTCGTTTTTTTTATGAATTTTCTTTTTATAAAATTTAATCGGAAGCAGCAGAGAAAAATGTATTTCAAGTTAAAATGCATGAGGCAAAGGTAGCACAGAGAAATACATTTCGCTTAATATGAATATTGAATGCCCTACAATTTGTATTTAAAAGATTTCATTTATAGATTTTTAGCTCTTGTACTAAAGTTCATTAGCGAGTCGTCTGGCCCACGCGAAGCCTATTGGAAACATGTGAAATTGCGTGGGTGAACTTTTTCTTAATGTTTCACAGATCTTAAAAGATCTATATAGATCTGTTGTGCACACATATCTCTATACAAATCTCTAGAGCTTCGATATTTTCACACTTGGCTGTTGTCTGGACGTTCGCCTCTGCAGAAGCGTCTACTGGATCTGTTCAGTGTTGTTTTCCTTTTTGTTTTCGCCAATTTGTTTGCTGTGGAAACATAAAAACATAAATATTTATTTATATTTTCTTTGTTTTTCTTTTTTTTTTTATTTGAGCTGTTTCCTGGCATCGAGCAGCTCGCTTTGGCGGCGACACGCGCGTCCAATTGGCTGCCAATGATGGGTTGACTGGCTGCTCTTATAAAGCTATTATAATTAGGGTATTTGACAGCGGCAAATTGTTTAGATCTCGAAGAATTCGATTTGTATTTAGCGCATTTTAAATATATAAAATATATATGGGATTTATGAGCGTTTAATTAGCAGATCGAAATTTTTATGCATTTCTTGAAATATAATAAAAACAAGTAAGAAAACTCTAGTCGAGACCGCTCGATTAGGGTATACCCTGAACCCTGCGAAGAGCCGCTATTCCAAGCATTCCTTGTTTCTTTTATATACACATGCATATGTACGTTAATTACAAGCAAAATATACACACACAAGCGCAAGTCGTTGCGTTTGCTGTTCTTTGGCTGCTTTGCATGGCAATGCTACGGGAAATTAAATGTTTAATAACTTTTTTTCTAGAGTAACGATTTTGATCAAACTTGTTGGGCGTAATTATGTCATCCATAAGTATGTATGTGCCAAAGCACAAGTCTCTAGTATTTGATATACGGGAGTTACAAATTTGAGGCGAAGGAGACGTGGCATCCAAAATTTAATAAAAACCGAAATTGCGTAAGGTCCAAATAACACTAAATGCAAAATTTGAAGACTCTAGCTAAAAAGATGAATTAGATAGAATTTTATAGCTGAATTTAGATTTTCGTTTTTAATCGATAACAATAAAACGATAACAGTTATCGAATTTCTGAAACAAACTAGATATGCGCGCCCTATACAGGGACCTACAAATTTGAAGTCTCTAGCTATTGTAAGTTCTGAGATCGACGCGTTCATACATACGGACAGACGGACGGACGGACAGACGGACAGACGGACAGACAGACAGACAGACGGACAGGGCTAAATCGACTCGGCTTGTCATCCTGATCAATAATATATATACTTTATGGGGTCTGCCACGCCACCTTCTGCCTGTTACATACATTCGCCTTCCAACAAAAACATTATACCCTTATTTCCCATTTTCAATGGGTTCAGGGTATAAAAATTGGATTTTATTGAAAGATGGTATTTTTAAACATTTGTATCTCTGTGAATATACATATTACGTATACGCATTATTTGCACTTTTTTGGTTGGAATGAAGACATCTTCATGAAGAGAAATATGATATGAGCTGATGGTTTAGCTATTAGGTTGCCTAGTTGAAAAAGCCTTTTAAATAGTAAGTGCTTTGTATATTATTAAAATTGAATACAAATGATAGTCATGAGTCGATAGTTCAATCGAGGTTGTGGTAGTCGCGTGATGGTTCTAGCTCACTACCCAAGCATGTTCAGAGTCTTGCGACTCAGCATGAAGTTGTCTTACCCCAAGCACAGCATGCATTCATTTGTTACCAATAATATCGCACGTGTGATCTTTGTGGGCCAATGGTCAATGCCTTGAACTGCCTCGCTGTGGCATGTTGCATGAGTAACTCAGCTGTCAACCTCAATGGAATAGAAGCCTTCGGCTTATTTCCGTTTGCTGTGGAGCTGAATTGGAATAGTGGAAACAGACTTATATGTCTGCCTTCAGAAGTTATAGAACTTCCCTCGCAACACTTGTAGCCTTTACTCGCATCCTCGTTCTTCTTCTTTGTTTCGATCACAGATTAATCGCTATTCAAGCTAAACTTCTTTCTTAATTTGGATAATCTTTGAGTCTAGTCCTCAATTGATTGCGTTGACCTTGTTAGGAATATTGAATTCGTGTAGCTGCATTCCTATTGCCGCCAGTTCCAATGCATTTGCATAGTCACACATGCATAGATATAACTATATATACGCATGCATTTGTCTATCTATCTGTGACAAATCTACATTTGGCATTAAATAATGCTGCAAATTTGTTAGCTGGACGCAATTTATGCGATTTTCTGGCCAATCGCAATAGCTGCTGACACAATCACTGAAAATCGCAGCAAATTGAAATCCGACTGCAAATGCGTTGTCAACAATTCAGCCTTTTAATGGGTGGGAGACTGGGCGCGAGCTGGCTGTAGCTGAAGTTGGCCAATTCAACGTGGACGCGTATCTTTGTCTAAAATCTATGCCGCAACGCGTGTGTGCAACAGGACATTTTTTGACACTTGTGTGGCATAAATCAAATGCGCCGCAGGCCCCTAGCGCTGACCATGTTGCTCTCGAGTCGAGTCGAGTCGAGTCGCGTCGACTCTTTGCATTCCCACCTCTCCAACCAAGCCAAGTGGTCTTAGGGGCCATTTACACGCCGTTAATGCCGCCTGGTGGCTTTCAGCGGGCCATCTAATAAATAATGCCAGCAAATTGTGCGAAATTGTGTCGACTTGTCTCCCAGCCGGCGGGTCGCATGCGAGAACTTGCTGCAGCTCATTGTAGAGGAAAATCGAGCTGAAAGATGGCCCAGAGCAAGGCTTATGTAAATGTGAGACTCACTTTTAGCCAGGCCTCCCTGAGGCAACTGCATAATAAGCCGCACTTGAGCCAACTCAATTTATAGCATAACATGATATCGGCCCATTTATAATCATAGGTTTTGCGTAATTAAAGTTGACTTTATTACGACTTTTTTTATTTAATTGCATTTTTATTTGCATGTAAAATTTGAAATGAACTGAATGGGGACTTTTTAATACATACATATATATATATATATATAAATATATATATATATATTTAAATTAATATATATTTTTAATATATTTAATATGTATATAATATAGTCAAAATGTTTATCTCTGTAATAAAGCATTGTATTTATTTACTGCATATTCTTATTCTTGCTTTAATATCATCTGAAATGTTTATCTTGAAATGAGATCTGCTTTGCTTAATTTAAGCTTAACAGATTCAGGAATTCTTTATGTATAACCTGAGCAGTAGACAGTCGGATCTTTGATTTGACTTCGTATCTTTAAAGGAATTTATAAAATATTATAAATATTCATTATATTCCATGATTTATTCTTTCGCGATACCCTTTTAGATATGCAATAGAAATTTTTATTTAAAATAGTCTTACTTTTTAAATTTAATATTTTATAAAAAACAAATATTTTATATATATAATGTATAATTATTTGTATATATTTGATCAACAACTATGTCCCGGTCCCTCTCACGTTTTGTCGAGTATTTATGTAGGCGCTAAATGCTGTTTAAAAGCTTTCGCACCTCGAGCTGCCCACATACCACTCTGCAGCTTACAAGACCCCCTGAGTAATCTTTATTTATCTCTAATTACACACGCATAAATATCAATGAGTGTCATTTATACCTTCTGGTTTCGCGTTCGAGTTGTTCGGCTTGTGGTTTATGAGGATTGTTGGACCGCTTTTCGAGATTTGCACACTCAATTTGGTCTGAAAGCAAAAGTCAACTGCAAATAATTGAAACGCACCCGCAATACGAAGTCTCGGCGTCTTGGGAGGCTGGCTTTGGATAGAGGTGCAGCTCGGCGACTCGTTGGCGTCTGTTTTGCTGTTTTAGGGGGCGGGGCATTCGAGCAGCCTTGGCATGCCTGGGCCTGTGCATGAAATCAAATTTACGCACAAATATAGTCATATAAATGGTTATAGCTTCCGATAGACAACTGGAACAGTGCCAGGCTGCCTCGCCGCCTAGCTGCCAGCACGCCCCAAAGGTCTAATTGAAGCTATTAATTGTTCGGCTCGCCCGCGGTGGCATGCCACACCATTGCAGCCAATGGGGCGATCGCCTGCACCGTGGGCAACACAAATTGCACACCACATGCATTTTTCGCCTGCTGAGCTGCTGTGCGTATGCTAATTTACGCATATCAACTGCGACGGGGAGTATGCAGCATGATCAACTAGAGCATGCCCTGCCCTATTATTGAATAGACAAGGGTAGGCGCTGGTAGTCACAGCAGGAATGGGCTTAGACTGTAAGCCATAAAGTTTATTCTCGATCAGGGAGACAAGCTGACTCGATCTACCCACATAAGTGTCTGCCTTCTTCTATCTCTCTCTCTCACTCTGGCTATCTGTCTGTTCGTTCTGCTGCCATTATATCCATAATCCTAAGTGGTAGTGTTTGACTTCAATGACTTCATAGCTCCCACAATAATTTTTACCGATTTTATTCCTATTAATACATATAAAATTTAATTATTTTTCACATAAAACTCATCAAATCTTTAAAAAAATAAAACCTTCCCACTCCTTCCCACATTCGAGTATGAACTATTCATATTTCTTCTTATCTTCTTATTAACTACAAAAATTAATAAACTCTTCCAACACCTTCAAGTTAGGGTATTTGAAGCGGCGTCTTGTGGCGTTGGCTTTGCGCCGCGGGTGTTGCATTCACAGCATCGCTGCCAGAGCCACAGCCACAGCCACGCACCACAACGATCTCTGAGAGTCGAACTTGTTTCGATTGCCCAAAATATACTTTCGGTCGGGTCGCCGAAATCTAATACGCATTTTTCTTTCGTAAAAAGGCGCTTGCAGCTTGCCAAATTAAATTGGTCGCTTCCTAGGCAACAGGCATCTACGTTGGTTACACTGCACGAAAATATTGAGTGTGTTCTATAAAGTTTAAATATTAAGTAAGATTAAGGTTGTTGAAGAACTTTAATTTAAATGCAAGTTATAAATAGATAAATATTATTATATACATGCTCATATATACACTGCTAGAAATTGAAGACATTTTTTTATATATCTATATATATTGATAGTCATATCAAACATGGTCTTCAATTTCTAGCTGTGCATGCTTGTGGACTCTAACCTGCGCCGTTAGGTGCGCAACTGTCGCTGGTAACGAGTAGCTTGTATGTTTATTAAATTTTTATATTTTAATTGTAAGTGTTGTCTGGTGTGTGTGTGTGTGTGCGTGTGCCAAAAATATGTGATTACTGGCCAAACAGGCGACGCAGCTTGTTGTCCGTTGTCGACCTGGCTGACTGGCTGGCTGTCTGGCTGCCTGCCTTTGAGGCTAACGCATCATCCACTATCTTGGCTGGGCATAGCAAATTTTGGTGTCTACGGCGTTGCCAGAGTTTACAAATTGGATGACCAACGACGACAAGCGCGTTACGCCCGATTTCAAGACGTGGCTTTAATTAATCGGCCCAAGTCGATTAGGCCTGGACTGTCTGGCTGTCTTGCTGCCTGGTTGGTTGTCAAATATGCTGACAGATAAAGTCATTTGACATTTACAGGCAGCACATGGCACACGGCACACGGCACATGGCATAGCATCACCCCTGCCCCCTCCGCCTGCCTCTCTCTTTCATTTTCAAATTTGCTTCAATTTGATATCATATAAAATATATTTATTTTTTCTTCGCGCACAGCAACTTGTTGCATTGGTTGTAAGCCAAACTGGCGAGGCAGATAAATAACGATTTATATGTGTCAGTCGCGAAATTAATTGGCCTTTTGACTGTGTCAGCGGCGAGTGTGCAGAATAGTTGTTAGGACCACGACTGATCAGTTTTGGGACGTAACCATTTGACAGTTGTGCTTGCTACCATATACGTAGCTACCTTTACCGTAACTAATTTATGGCCTAACATTTATCCATATCTACTTGATATCCATTGACAGCTCCCGTGAACTTATCAAATCGGCCATTTTGGATAACGATTTCATGAAAAACTTGGACTTGGCCCAAATACGCGAAATTGTCGACTGCATGTATCCGGTGAAATATCCAGCCAAGAATCTAATCATCAAGGAGGGAGATGTCGGCAGCATTGTCTATGTCATGGAAGGTGAGCGAACATATATTTTGAATAATCGATAACAATTACGAACGATAAATGGGAAAAAAGACATTAATTAGGTTAGCACAGGACAAAGTTCTTTCTCGACTAATAAAGGGCGAACGAAGCTCTAGTGGTAAACTATATAATATAGTTGTGATATGGATGGATCAATGTTAAAAGCTGACAGTAAGTGAACGCAGGCTTCGCTTGCTTCGTTTCTGTTGTTCAAAACTTTAGCCGGAAAGAGGCAGATGGATAACTCCGATGCTAGAGTGAGGGGTTGCTTGACAGAAACCCAAATTTAGCAAAGTTTTTAAGCTTTATTTATTTATTTTAAAACTGAGCTGTGGTAGTTTCTATTTAACTTATTTCCACTATCTCATACTGAAAGCTGATTAGCCTTATCTGTCAGATATTGAAAATTTCTGTGCTGGAATTTTTCAGTACATACAAAATATATTTTATACATTCAGCAATTGCTTCTTAGCTATTTTTATATTTTTTTTCAAATCAATCTGGATTGATTTGACAATACATTATACAGTGCAAACTCGACAGTCAAAATGAAGTAATTAAACTAAATGTAATTTGTAATTTATTTGAAACCAACTCGTTAATTTTCAAAAATAATTCTCTGCACAGTCGTGGTAAATTGATTCGCAATGTTTTTAGTGCTCAGCAAAATTATGAAAGCGCTCAAAGAACAGTTTCATAAGAACTGTTATATATTTTTATTGTTTCTGAGGTCGCTAGCAACATTTTTCCGCATGGGTATGTAAAAAATATATATGTAATAAATAATATCTCATACTATATTAAATTAGCCAAAGAGCTGACACTCTTAAGTATGCTAAGGCCCATTCGAATTGAGTTTGGTTCACTTTTCAGTGCTGCCCATAAGTATGCTATGGAAAATATTCAATTTATATCAATTGCAAGTGCATTATTTGCTCACTTGGCATTGGGCTGTCTGGGCCAGACGCCCACGTCCGTCTCCGTTGCAGTTCCGTCTGCCGATCGTGCCACTCGTTGTAGCAGATAAGTAGCGCCTACTTTGACAGCGCACGCGCAGCTGGGGCTCCAGTGCCCTCCCAGAAATGCGAATGCCTTGCAGCGCACACACCCACACAGCACAGAGTATGTTGAGAAGTTCACAAGCTTGGATTGGCTTGGCAGCGAAATGTCAGCGATCTGGCAGCTGCTCCTAAATATAGTTTTCAGATTTTCCTTTCCCTTTTTGAGATACCCTGTATACATGTCTAGTGTGTGTGTGTGTATGTGATGGAGTCTTGTCGCTTTTAATGAGAAATAATTTTTTATAAGCAAAGAAATATGTTCAATTAAATTCATATATATATATATTTTACTGTATATATACGTATATGCTATCTGAGTCTTAAGCAGCTAAGAAAGATATTGCTTTAATCTCGACTCAGCTCAAAAATAAAAGAAAATATTTCTTACATTATTCATTATATTTCACATACAATATAAGCAAGCCCCAACTACAGAGTATCTACAAGTCTGGCAATTTTATCAAGTTCATTCTACCATGTTTCTCAGCTTTTTTCCATTTTGTTTTAGGTTTTTGGGTGTGCTTGTTTCTAATTGTTGCTTTAAATATTTGCACGCCAATGCTTGAATTTATTTAGATTCGAGCTTAGGATTGGCTGCGGCTCTTTGCGGTTCGTGTTAATTTAGTAGTCGAGTAAATTCAAGTTTTAATTGCGTCAGCAACAAAGCTAATTGCATTATGTACAAATTAAAAAGTCGCAAACTGAGTGCCAAAATCAAGAAGAGGAAAGTGAACATTGTGCTTCCTCATAAAAACCGAAACCAAATGATCATTCATAATAATGATTATGATGTTGTTGTTGATGATGATGATGATCATGCAACAGCGCCGACAGTTGCTTCCTTAATCTGTGCAACCTCCGCACTTGAAAGCCGGCTGCAACAACTCGCCAGTCAAATAATACACACAACAGATGTCAGGGCAGCTGTTGCTGCTGCTGGCAACACAGAGAGAGAGAAAAATTGAGTGAGAGCGAGAGCATGATCGATACTCTCTCAGCTAAACATGATCTCCTCAGCAGCGTCGTGAGCGTATCGGCTGAGTGAGCGCGTCCCATACGCTTCGTGTGCATGAATGAACGACAATGACAACTGAGTATTCTAAGCTCTGACACTTGGATTTATTATACAGCGATAAGGCCAGTGTACGTTTACGTACATTAAACACATTGATAAGAAATTCATTTAGTTGGCATAAATAGCAGCTGATTAAAAGCCTTTCATGTGTCTGACATATAGTAGCAGCAATTGATTTAGAAATATTCCTGAAATGCTTACTTCAAATCTAAATAAAATAACAAATACAACTCTCCATGTCAATTTGGTTTTGATATTTTTGTTATCAATAGTTGAAATATGAATATATGCTGTAATTAGCTTAGTGTATTTTTCTTAAAACTAAATAGTTAATTTTGAAGTAAACTTAGGAATTTTAATTTGAATTATAAATTTAAGTTAAGATATACTAAATCATTTTATATAAAGAAAAGCTCGGAATAATAAATTATTTTGCAGAACAATTTAAATTTAAATAATAAATATAAATAAATATTATCGGAAATTGATCATTTCTATTACAAATTTAGTTAGTTCCACAAAACTTGCTTATTCATTCAGTTATTAATTTTGTTTTTCATGATAAATTAGATTATTAATTAGCATACTCATATATTTATACGTTGCTGTGCAGTAATAATAAATTTAATAACTCGTATCACATGCGCACAAAAATAGCTGTTGAGCAACAAAGTTATCAGTGGAATACAAGTAGCGTATCAGTTAAGTGTAGCTGGTTGGCGAACCGACCTTGTCTGTCAACGCACTTGTTTTGGTTTACGTTTACCTGCATATGCATGTGCGTGAGTTTGCATGCATGTTTGAGTGTATGCGTGAGTATGTTTATGTTACTCACTCTCGCACGTTTTTTTTTTTTTTGCGCATCAGCTCTCTCACCCGCGCACTGAAACTATCGTTGCTTAGCTGCTGCTGATGGCTGATCTCTCTGACCATCCCCCAAGCAACTCGTGCTCAATCTCAATCTTGCGCTCGCTTGCTCTCGCTCTCTGTCTGTTTCGTGCGCTGGCTGTGCGACTCACAGCGGGAATCATTCGTTCAGCAGCCAGCGTAGCAAGTGAACGTGCGAGGCGCATGCGCGCTCGGCCTGCAGAGATAATATTTTAAAACAAAATCACACTCGTGTTTCGTGCGCGTGCTCGTGCGTGTACCGTGTCGCGGCTGCAGCTTTTGTGTTTTGTTTTTTGCATATTGTATGCACGCTTCGTCGCGCGTGGAATATTACAACAACGCAGCCCACTTTAAAGAGGGGCATGAAAAGTAGAAGAAATAATATTAATACTCAAGCACACACACAAACACACACAGACTTGTAGACATAATAGCCACATTCCAACAATTACACAGCCTTTAAAGACGTTTTATTTTAAGTTTTTTTTTGCGCTATTTTCAACAAGACAATTACATAAACACATAAACATTTTCTATTGTTGTTTTGTTTGTGGTTCGTTGTTCCGCGCGCCCATTCTACAAATCAACAACAGAAACAACGAGTGAACCAATTTTATTTCCCATGTGGTGTTTACAAAACCAAAACCAAAACCAAAAAGAAAATGAAAGAGATCGAAACCCGGCTATAAACCAGAAATTATGTAGAAAAGGCAAGCGACAAGCAATGCGGTTTCTACGAATTGCTGTTGGCTTGAAGAATTCTTGAAAAGTAACAAGAAAACAAGCGAGAAAAATAAAAACAAAAAGTGAAAGTGTATTTAAAAAAAAAAATTAAAAACTCAACTCCTGTTTGTTGCACTCCGTGGGCGTGCCAAAATACGCAGATCTGTGTAACTGTAAGAGCGTAGAGAGAGGTAGAGACATATAACGGACGGAGAGGTAGAGCATAGGGGCCACTGAAGTTACAGTACATTTGCTCTTTATACACATATGTACACACACATATACATACATTTTTTGTGTCGATTGAACGAAAAGATCACTTGAAGAATTCCGGTTTTTGTGGCTTTTCACAGTTGTTGTTGTTACTTTTGTTGCTGTTGCTGCTATTTGTTTCATGTTGCTTGCCCCCTCACATTTGGCGGATTTGTATTTTGTCGGTCATTGGTCCGAAAAAGTGTAGACAAAATACAAAAATACAAAAAAAAAGTGGCAAAAAAATACTTATTGTATATACAAAATACTCGAAATAAAGACCCAGGAGAAGCCAAGCCAAATAATGGAAAATGGCAAATGGCAAGAGAACCGTAACTTGACGCTGACAAGCAATTAAATTGATATAGTTGCCAAGATAATGTATTCACTCATGGCCTGATACATCAGCTGAGTCGTGCAAGAATGTGAAGCATTAAGAAACTCTGATTTTGCAACACTCTTTATACCTGCAAAGAAATGCGGAAGACGTGGGCAGCATTTCATGTGCCATCAAAAAGAAATACCAAAAAAAAAGTAAGACTTAAGCCAACATTAAATTAGAAATCGTGCGAAAGCCAAAGACAATCAAAAAAAACCCAACCCAAGGCGGCAAAAAAGTAAAAGAAATAATATTGTAAAGCTTAGGTGTGACACAGTATGAAATACGCTTGCATAAAGCAGATCTAGCTGACTAAAATTTTAAGAAAATATTATAATAAGATATCTCAAAAAGTATTTTTCTGTACTATATATAAACTTAAGTAGTGCTTTTATCGTATATGAAACATTAGAAATGTACTCAAGAACTTAAGACTTACTTTAATGTCTGAGAATATTGTCAATAATAGATAAAGACAAAAAGGGAAAGTATATATTCATCAAGATCTATAAAAATATCGATATATATCGATATTCATTTCATTTCCTTCACTTATATTTCAAATTAAGTATCAAATGATAAAATCATAAGACTCCACCTATATATAGGGTATTACAAAGCCAGAAGCAAACATAAAACAAAGAGTCACTAGGCGACAAAAGTGTGTTAATGTCGTGCGTTTTGTTACGTTCGGATTCTGTTTTGTGGCCCATTTGACTTCTTCACCGCTCACTGCTCAGTTTGTCTCAAGCGACCGTTTAGCTGGCGGGGAATTGCGTTCATTAATCAGATTCGCCAGATGGCCAAGGGGAAACTCTCACTTTTCCAGTGAGGTTTTCATGCTAAATGAGCAGCGCTTTTCTGTCGAATGATTAAATAACTTTGCGATCGAGCTTCAAGCTAAAAGCAACTACGATTAGATGATGATCACAACAATGGGAAAATGAGCGCATAATGTGGAAATAAGCGGCAATTTGACTGGGGGCTAAGGTTAAATGAAAATGTGATCAGACTTGAGGCTAAGGTAAGGTATAGAGCTTTCAGTTATGATCAAAGAGAATCGGCTGACTTAAACATATTACGCACATAAATTGAATATCTTTCAGGCTGTAAAAAGTTATCTTATCAAATGGAAGTTTTTGAGATTTAATGATCCGAAATTTGTTGATTTGCAAAACGAAACATGATATAAATTGTTAAACGTTTTCGTGTAATAAAAATCAAATTAAATTTGATTAGGAATACATAAAGCTTGCTCAGCTCTTAATTGGAGTACATTAAGTGCACTTCGATCAGTAATACTTACTTGAGGAATTTCTTGAGGTGCTTTAATGCTACTTTTCTCAAGGCGTTAAGTTGCCAAGCATTTAAATTTCTCGAATTCGAACTGCTTACAATTTGACGATCGAAAAATTGCTGTTAACATTTATTGTTTTATATCAGATATCCGATTGTGAATGCGGTAAATACATACATTGTTGTTATTCCGGATCAGGTTTGGGTATTTAAAAATACAGTCAGCAGGTTCAATCACTTAGATATCATTAATCATAAGCTTGGAATTTTTGCAGAGAGTGAATAAAATATAAATAAATCAAATTAAATTATATAAAATAAATAGAAAATTATGTTAGTCTTTATAAATATTATTTCAAATTTGAATTTATTTTCTTAATATTGTGCTTTTCACTAAATATTATTCTTGTCCAACATCAGTGCAGTTGCACTATTATTTTCATGCACTCAGATGCATATATAGGCAATATCAATTGAAATTCAAAAAGATATGGCCCGAGCGATTCTACTATATTGCATGCCCATGCAATGTGGCTTTTCAAATTGATTTTCAATTCCAACTAATAAATACAATGAGTATTCGAGTGATATCGTATGAGCAATATCTTTAAGAAATTAAAATCAATTTACACTTTATATAATAGGCACAAATTGAGGTGGATAGCTCAAGCTGTTATGGCAATATTCTTATAGTATAAATGAAATGTTTTGCATACAAATATAATAAATCTCTTAAATGTTAAATAATAGTCAGAGCTATTGAAATTGCTCGAAAGAATTGCCTAAAATTATATCAGATCACATAAAACGCTTGGTTTATTCAGACAGTCGCATCAAATACCAGTTCCAAATTATTTCTATTCATTGTTAAATTTGGCAAAAAAAAAGAACAAAATATGTATATAAAAATAAATGTTGTTGCTAATGAGCTCACAATGGATCTGGTTTGACTACAATCTAATAAACACACATATATATAAACAAATATATATAAAGCAACGCGATCTTTAAGACGACCTGAGACATGCTTCGGCACTACCTGAAAATGTCAATCAGTTTCTACTTTCTTTATTAGCCTAGGCAAACAAAAGAAGTTATAAATATTTATTATTATAATTTGCAAGCCAAAGATGAAGAAGCAGAGGAAAATAAAATGCGGTCAGACTGTAAAAAAGGTGACTAAGCCAGTGGAATTTTTAAAGTAGTTGCTCGCAGGGCGCGTAAGCGGGAAAGCAAATAATAAAAAGGTTGTTTATAGTTGTTTTTTTTTTATGGTATTGCATGTAATTGCGTAGTGTGAGGCAAAGCGAAGAAATCAAGTGAACATAAAATGATGGAGCTTTTGCCCTTGGCACATAATCATCAAGCGACTGCCTGCCTGTGTGACTAACTTCGGTTTAATTGAGGCTGGTCTGGGCGACCGTTACGTTTATAAATAGCCGCAGCTAAAAGCCAAATGTTAAGCCGCTAAAACTCGAAACGGGCTTTTGCAAATTCTTGCGATTGTATTCAAATCAGCGGACAATGTGAGATGGAAACAGATATATAGAAGAGAGAGAGAGAGAGAGAGAGGGAGACTGGCTGGCTGGCTTAGCCAACTTGTTGTTGACCTTGCACAGCCGTTTCATTAAAGCCATTGCAAAATCTTTTTGGCCAGCTGCATACGCTCTTTGCTTCTTGCTGTTTCTTTCTGTTTTCCAGTTGTTTAACACTGCGTGACGGATTTCCGCATTGAAAAAGAGAGAGAGAGAGAGAGAGAGAGAGAGAGAGAGAGAGAGAGAGAGAGAGAGAGCGAGAGAGGCAGACAGACAGAGAGAGAGATACAGACAAGCTCTTTGAACTGTGGCCCCTTTGAACGGCGCCTTTCAATTTACAAACTTGTTGTACAAAGCGCACACTTACATCCACATTTCCAATTCCACTTCCAGTTCCAATTTCAATTTCATTCCAGCGTCCATTATCGATGCCTGCTGCTGCCTTATCAGCTCGAGAGCTGCGGCACGAGGTTGTCTCTCTGACACGTCCTGATAAGCTGATATAGTTATTTCCATTTCCAATTCCATTCATTCGACAAATTTATTTTTGGTCATGTTACGCAAATACTCGTACTGCAGCCAAATAAACTAACTGAAAGACAAGGGAAATTATTGTGGTCGGCGTAGCTGACTGCATAATACTCGTTCACGGTTCACAAAACGTCGAAACTTATACAAAATGGATGGGGCATATAATTATTAGACATATGAGTAGAGTAGATCGGCAATGATGCGAGAAATCGCTGGAGAATTAAGCTATTACTTAATATATGCATACATAAGATTATATCGTAACCAATTTAGTTACGATTAGTTAGTTCTCTCTATAATCTATAATCAAGTATAAATTTCAAATCTCTTGCTAAAAATTCTTGACAAACATGGCAGAAAAACCAATATACTCCTCTCACTCAGTGAAGAACTACAAAACTTGAGATACACTTGTTGTTTTGTTTACCAATTGATGATGTGTGTTTGCATTGAAGGCAAACAATGATCGTCAGCTGACTATTTTTTAGTCATAATTTGACTTCTCTTTTCCCATTTTTTCGGCTTGACTGAAAGCAATCACGTAATTGCCTGGGTAACTCCCAGTCGTCAGGTGTGTTGATCAACGTTTCGCTTTTTGGCTTAAATGGTAATGTGACATTTTTGGAGCACCTTGAAAGTAAATGAACATATAAAACGCATGAAGTTCACATTATATTTTGTATACGAATCGCAAAAAATTTGATCAGTTCGAGAGCTCTTGAAGCCTGGCTGCATTGATGATGATGAGAGTGTTTTCGTAGGCTTGGGTCATGATCAGAGCTGATCGGCAATTAATGAATGTTAATTGAATTTTATTAACTTCTCTTTTTTATTTATCATTACATTTTTTGTTTATTTTTTTATTTTATATGAATTTTTAATGCAGTAATTTATATTACTAATTTTAAAAGTTGTTAATAGACAGAGCTTATCAGTTCTTACGAAAATTCGATTATGTTAGCTTGCATTGCTTTGAAGTTTTCCCCAACGGAATTTCAGGCAATTCCAGTTTATTGATGATCATTAAAGTTGATAATAAATGTGGTTTACTTGATGATGATCATGCGGGGATTTTCTAGTCTGGATTTCTTTCCTGATTTACTTTTATTTGCTGCTCAGCAGATAGATTATAGATCCGGGTATAGTATTATTTAAATTTATTTTATTTAAATATAAAATAATTCTATAAAATTTGTAACTAATTTAAATTTTAAATGTAGAATGACTCAATAGAAAAATAGATTTTATCTGTTAAATATATTCAAATTGGTCTCCAAACCTGATCTCCAACTTGCCTCTACTCAGCCCAACTTTGTTCTTCAGTGCATATAGCAAATTTGTATGCATAGTTAGATCATCAATCAAAGTGTTCGTAGATGCATCACTACTATATATTTTGTTTTAAGCTAGCATGTTATACAGCTAGAAAGTTAAAGCTTCGTGCACTTATTCCACAATTTACTTGCAATTTGTCATTACTTTACGTTCCAGTTCTCGAAAAAGCTGTTGGGCTCTTTCAATTATAGCTAGAGTTATTAACTGTGCTGTGTAAAAATGGATTTCTTAACAGCTTTTCAGGCAGTTTGCGCACTCATTAGAAGACTAAGTAGACGTGAACTGATCATTATTGATGCCTATTCACAGTTCTGTGAAATATCTTGTTTATATCAGTCAAATATTTGTTGATCATCTGACGCAGCTGATAAGTGAGCCATAAGTCGAAGTGTCTGCAGCTTCTGTGAAGCTAATCACTTAAAGCTCTCTGTGTTTACTCTGTTTACAACTTCTGTTAAGCTAATCACACTTAAATCTCTCAATCTCTCGCCTACTATCGTCTTATGATTCACGCACAAGCAGCGATCAAGATCAGCTCGACGATCATCTGTTTGCTTAGGGCTCACACATGAGCTGACGTGCAAAGATTTGCCTTTATTACTTGGGTTACTTGACGAGTTGAAGATCATTTAGTTGCCCACTGATGATGATCATGATCATCGTCATCAGTGATTGATTTCCGCTGAATGCGGTTTCTGGGTTAATTATGCGAATACTTTTACAGATCCAACTTGCGATCTTCATATTTCATGTGCGCTGATTACTCACGATCTATTTTTACGCACAGTTCGGCCAGCCACATAATTAACTGGAACACCTTAGCTTACCTTTGTTTACCCAGCGCCAGCCTTGTTATATATATCTATGCCCTACCCAATATATATATATATTCATTCATGATCATTTTATTTTTTTCGTTCACGTTTTGGGGGCAATTCCCAATGCAGTCGTCGGCAAGTGGCAAAGTCGCGACTCATTCATTCACACGCTTATTCAAATTGCAACAAAATGATTAACACTTAGCTCTAATTGTTATTAACTTTATGGACTTGTGTTGTGTGCACATGCTCTATGCATACACAGAGAGACAGATAGAGAGACAGATAGAGAGAGAGAGAGAGAGAGAGAGAGAGAGAGAGACAAAAGGCAAACAGTGAGGTCGGTAAATATTGGCACAACTGTTGGGTTTGGATTTGTTTTTGATTTTCGTTGATCGTCTGGCTGCGAGGCATCTTTGTTGCTTTGTTGTGTCGGGTGTTTAATATGTACGTGAGGCAAGCTTGGAAAGTTTTACAACACATGTGCAACAAATCGCTTTGGTAATATTAATAATAGAAAACTAAATACAATTTGGCGTCAGTCCGCAGTTGTTGTTTTTACCGTCCACTGACTCGTCAAAATTCCAAGCGCGAATTTCATGGCTTGGTTATGCAAAAGTCAACAAACAGCAGCAACAACAAGCACTAACAACAACAACAACAACAACAACAACAACTATGAATATAAAGCCAAGTCGTGTCTTTTAACTAACAAAACAAATCACGTCAAAAATCGTCAGCTCCGTCATCGCCGGGCCAGTGAAATCTTCGGGCCAGCAGAGATCCAGCCAAAAGCAGTAACTGGAAAGAAAACAACAACAAAAAGGAAAAGGAAAAGCAAGAAAATTACTCAAGCAACATGAAAATCAAACATTATCCGGGCAAAGCTGTCGATGCGAGCCTCTCGCTGGACAACAACAGCGCGATGGGCGCCCTGTACGAGGCCAACTGGCTGCAGGCGCATCATCAGCACCATCGAGCACCCGCACAGGCCACACTCAGCCGACAGCCGAGCAACGCCGGCTCGAGTAGTTTCCTGCTCGACGGCATCTCGGCGCTGAGCAAGTATCAGATGACGCTGGAGAACATTAGGCAGCTGGAGCAGCAGGCGCAGGATAAGCGCATTGTGAGTGCCATCAAGGAGCTGAACGGCTACAGGCCGTCGGCGCTGCAGCACCACCAGCAGCAGCAGCTGCACAATGGCTGGGTGGCTGAGGAAGAGGAGCAGCTCGAAGAGCAACTGCCGGACAAGCCAAAAACTTCTGACAATGCTCCTGCACCAGCCGCCACCGCCGCCAGTGTCAATCACTATGTGCTTGATCCTACGGAACGCCAGCGCCTGCCTCGGCCTCGGCAGCAGGTGTCCGTGAAGCCGCCATCGCTGCGTCGCAGCCAAACGATGCTGCAGCATCCTCCGCCCAGTTATGTGACGCTGCGTGCGCCCAAGTCGAAACCCGCCCAACACAACAGCAGCAACAGCTCCTCCGCCTACTCCACATTCTCCTCCGCTGCCGAGGATCGGCAGCCGGAGCGTGTCATCTGCCAGCAGCCCCTGCGTCTGCTGCAACCGCCCACAGAGCCGCCGCCAGCTCCACCAGTAGCCAGCAGCAGGGCGCGTGCCTTCAAGCCGCTCAGCAGATCACAGACGAGCGTGCAGCGCTATGCCACCATACGCATGCCCAACCACTCCGCCTCCTTCTGTCGGGCCACGACGCGGCCGGCGGAAACGGCAGACGTGAGGCGTCACAGCTTGGAGCAGGCGCTGCAGGGTCTGCAGCTAGAGGAACAGGCGGAGCCAGTTGTGGTCAGGCAGCCCGAGAAGCACACATCGCGCCACATCTCGCCCGCGGGCAGCAGCAATGGCAGCTCGAAGGATCTCAATGGCGAGGGCTTCTGCATACCGCGGCCGCGCCTCATCGTGCCCGTGCACACATATGCGCGACGACGTCGCACCGGGAATCTCAAGGAGCAGTCCGCGAATACTCAGGAAGAGGATGTTGCCAGTGGTAAGGAGATTGTAGAGAGGGAGTTGTGTGATGAGAACAGACACAGAATAACGAGAAGTTTGAATCGATTCCCATAGTATTTCAATTGCAAGCTATCCCCATCTTTATCTATATCTATATTTCGACTCAATTAACTTTGAAGTCCCTTAATTAAAAGAGCAAAGCTCAAGACCAACAAATAAATTCTATGGATTTGATAAAGTTACAGCCGCTCGGTCTGTGACTTCAGAGTGTACAAAGTGTGGCACGAAGCTTAATTGAGAGTTATTGAACGAAGAGATCGAGGTCTGTCTTTAATTTCGATGACTGAGACATTTGCGTGCTTTCATAGTTCTTTTTTACCCACTGCTTTCCCATATTTTGTTTACTCCATGTGAGAATTCTCCCATTGCGTTTCTTGTTTAATCAATCGAACGCCTTTATCGGCTCGTTTCAGATGGACGCGTGGAGGTCTCGCGCGAGGGCAAGTATCTGTCGACGCTGTCCGGCGCCAAGGTGCTGGGCGAACTGGCCATTTTGTACAATTGCCAGAGGACGGCGACGATCACAGCGATCAGCGAATGCAATCTGTGGGCGATCGAACGGCAATGCTTCCAAACCATCATGATGCGAACGGGCCTCATCCGTCAGGCGGAATACACGGATTTCCTCAAGAGGTATGTAGACTGGATATCGCGATAAGGTCTCTGCTTTCCTTTTGATTTCCTCGAGCCGCACACCAAATTGCCCAACTGGTTGCAAAAATGCAATTAATGTGCATTTGCACTTAATTATATCAATTCCGCCAAGTTGTTTCTTTCTACACACATAGCTCTGGCCATTACAAAAAGTAATATAAATAAAATGCTTGGCTAAGGATGTTTTTTTTTCGTGTTTCGTGTTGGTTTTTGTGCAACTTTCTCTTCGTCAAATGGGCAAACAGCATCAGACCAGACGACTTTGATGTCGTCGTCATGGTCATGGGCGTCTCATATACGTCTATTACGATGACGTGCAACGCTCAAAATGGAAAGACGCCGCAGACAGACCAAAGACTTCGATCGTTCGGTTAACGAACGCATCGAAATGTTTTCTTTTCTTTCCATCAGATGCACAAGTTGGCAACCAGTTTAAGGCCACGCCGGAGCTGGCGCCGTGAGTGACCAGCAAATTAATCGCATTTAATTGGCCGCATTCAGGGTAGCCTGGCCAGGCGCCTTCAAAAACTCTTGATGGCTAGAGCTCTCCCCGCTCGTGGCGCCTTTTTAATATGATTATCGCCCCTTCGACATTTGAAGCATGAAATTGCGCAAAAAAAAACACACACACACAAAATTTCATTACACCACATGAAAATGAAAGTGCAGCCAAGGGGACGCTCAAGCCGGCCAGCTGCGGTTGAGCTGAAGATGTAGATTAAGCTGATGAGTTACGCTATGAAAGTCACAGCTTAGCAGTGAGGCAGAAGGGAAAAATGACTAGAGGAAATTATAGATATAATAAGAGTTTCTCTTTATCTGACTCCCCATCTCTGTCTGCCTGGATTGCCTTGAATGAAATATATTGATGGAGCGTAAAGACTTCAAGCCAGAGAACACGATATTAGTTAAACTATCAAATATGAATATGAACTGCTTAAAGCAGCTCATCTATTACCAATTCTTCGTCAAATCTAGTTAAATCGTAAAAGCTTTGTCAGCTTAAGTTAAAATAAGTTAAAATATTCCATTCCTATCCAAGATCTATCTATAAACACCTCTCACTCTCTTCCTATCTTTATACTTTCATCAAATCAAAACATTTTCAATGCAATTTCAACTCTCTTTCGTCCTGCAGTGTGCCCATTTTCAAGGACTTGGCGGAGGATACTCTGATCAAGATCTCCGATGTGCTTGAGGAGACGCACTATCAGCGAGGCGATTACATAGTGCGCCAGGGCGCACGCGGCGACACCTTCTTCATCATTTCGAAGGGCAAGGTGCGTGTGACAATCAAGCAACAGGATACCCAGGAGGAGAAGTTCATACGCATGCTAGGCAAAGGCGACTTCTTTGGCGAGAAGGCGTTGCAAGGGTAAGTTCAGCAGTTGATTGGCATTGACTTTTAACTAACTAAAGTCCTTATCTTCAGTGATGATCTGCGCACAGCCAATATCATTTGTGAGTCTCCAGAGGGCGTCAGCTGTTTGGTCATTGATCGTGAGACATTCAATCAGCTCATATCAAGTCTGGATGAGATCAAGCATCGCTATGACGATGAAGGTGCCATGGAACGCAGAAAGTAAGCATTTATTGATCATGAAAATCTAGGTCTATTTGTGCTAATCTGTGTTTCAATTCCATTAGGATCAATGAGGAGTTCCGCGACATTAATCTGACAGATCTGCGCGTGATTGCCACGTTGGGCGTGGGAGGCTTTGGACGCGTGGAACTGGTGCAAACGAATGGCGACAGTTCGCGCTCGTTTGCCCTCAAGCAGATGAAGAAGTCGCAGATTGTTGAGACGCGCCAGCAGCAGCACATCATGTCCGAGAAGGAAATCATGGGCGAGGCCAACTGCCAGTTCATTGTGAAACTGTTCAAGACCTTCAAGGACAAGAAGTATCTGTACATGTTGATGGAGAGCTGCCTGGGCGGCGAGCTCTGGACGATATTGCGTGATAAGGGCAACTTCGATGATGCCACCACTAGATTCTATACGGCTTGCGTCGTTGAGGCATTTGACTACTTGCACTCGCGCAACATTATCTACAGGGATCTAAAGCCAGAGAACCTGCTGCTTGATGAAAAGGGCTACGTGAAGCTGGTGGACTTCGGCTTTGCCAAGAAACTGCAGACGGGCCGCAAGACCTGGACTTTCTGTGGCACGCCCGAATATGTGGCGCCCGAGGTGATACTGAATCGAGGCCACGACATAAGCGCCGATTACTGGTCACTTGGCGTGCTCATGTTTGAGCTGCTCACAGGTGAGTGGCGGCAGCTAACCTCTATGTCTATTGAATTTTACTAAGGCTTTTTCCTTTTTACAGGAACGCCACCTTTTACGGGCTCCGATCCTATGCGCACATACAACATTATACTTAAGGGCATCGATGCCATCGAATTTCCGCGTAACATCACACGCAACGCTAGCAATTTGATCAAGAAACTGTGTCGCGATAATCCCGCCGAACGTTTGGGCTATCAACGCGGCGGCATTAGCGAAATACAGAAACACAAGTGAGTTGGACCCTCGGGAATATAAGCTAAATCAATACTAAATTAAATTATTCTATAGATGGTTCGACGGCTTCTATTGGTGGGGTCTGCAGAACCGCTCTCTGGAGCCACCCATTAAGCCCAGCGTGAAGAGCGTTGTGGACACAGCCAATTTCGATGACTATCCACCCGATCCGGAGGGACCGCCACCGGATGATGTCAGCGGCTGGGATAAGGATTTCTAGTGTAGATGACGTTCGGAATGTTTTTGTTTATATTTTTTTATTTTTGACGCTGCCCTCTAGCGAACTATGTCGCGCATCTGCTGCAACTTGAGAGAGGGATATCGATAATCGATCGGTTGGATCTTAACTAGTGCGCCATTCGTGTGCCAAAGCAATAGTCAGGGTCAGGCCTCAACAGTGAGAACTGATGCCCCAAGTAGCAGTCGCAACGCAACTAATTATCGTCGTTCCCACATATCGTTATCAAAATAAAAGTAATATATATATATGAAAAAAAAAGGAATAAACATCTGCACAGACCCATCTAGAAGCAGCTCAAGCATGCAGCTCATTGTCTCAGAGATCTGATTATCACGTTAACATTGTGCAACACTATGAATTTATTAACGAGTTTATAAACTATTATTATGTAAAGATTGAGAAATCTATGTCTTCTAGTTCATTGGATATCGATAGAAATTGTAAGTAGGTTCCTGTGTCCTGGCATTGCTCTGTTTCAGCCATGTGCATTGTGTAAATTGTTTCCCCCCTATCTTATCTATAAACAAATTACAAACATAATTGTTAAGTGTACCAAGTGCAAACACATACACAAACACACACACACATACACACACACATAAAAATCGGATTGCCTTATAGCCTGTAAGCTGATTCTTATGCAATTATATGATCAAGACTTTCATGCCCATAACATGTATAACTTCTTCCTCTACTTGTTTAATAATCAATCTATCATTTTAATGTCTTTAAGCAATTGTTGATCTATACGCTAATAATTCTTCAATCATTAGCCTAAGACTTTGTCATTTTTTATAATCAATGATATCTATATAAATATGTCAAATAGTATGATGTTCATGGTTGATTTAATGTATGTGATGGGCACTCAAGAGGTGTTAAAAAAGGGCTTAAGCTCACCAATTGTTTACCTAGTTATAGACCCTGACAATTCATATTGTTTGTTGCTATGCAAGATAGTTGAGAGAGGCTTGCAGTTATCTAGATAGATAAGAGCTATATAACTTATGAATGTCAGATACAAATTGAGCTCTCTTATTATAATTTATCAGAATGTCAAATCAAATATGTTTACCAAGTTTTATACGTACGAGTTGCCATGTTTTATAGTTAGGGTATTTCAAAGTCTGTATCTTTATTATATATTAGCTTTTCATTCTCAATTAAACTCACTCGATTTGGTATTAGTATATGTACATAGCCAGCACTGCAATGGCTCACGGAAGCCTCTCTTGCTTCCTGGATTCGAGCACTCGGGCTGCTTAGGAAACTGGCCAAGAACTCACGTTTTGACTCAATGAGAATTGAATGCAATTTCAGTGCATACGAAAGAAAGAAAAAATTGAAACTGAAAGCACACAAAAAGCCAAAATAGAATTCAAAGCAGAAACTCGGCTACGTGCGCAACGAGACTTTAGACAAAAATTCTAAAGTAGAGAAAGCTGAGGAAAATAAGTCAAGAGCTCCGGCACTGTACGGAGAACATTCTGTGGAGGTAGTTCGATTCGTACGGTTCTAGACAGCCGGAACGTCAAAACCCAGACACAGTATACTACAAAAATATAAATAAAACCAAAAAAAATATAGAACATAAAACAGAAGTGAATTCAGCTGATCGGCAAGTGTGCGAAATATATATTTGCATATATATTTTTTGATGACCTGAGCTGACGATCGTATTGAGTTCCAGAATGATATTGATTAGCTGGAGTGTGCTGCTGTTCCTGCTGCTGCTGAATGTGGCCATTATCTTTGGCCTGCATCTGGAGAACCAGACGCGGGAGCATGTCAAGCAGCTGATCGGTGAGTTGCCTGGAATGAGTACAGCTGAAGAGTGGGGCTAATGCCGATAAGGATTCCCCATTTACAGCTTGCAAACAGCCGAAGGCGCCTGGACTGTGCCGCGGCCGTCAGCTGCGCTACGCCTACAACAAGGAGACTGCCAACTGCGAGAGCTTCTACTACACCGGCTGCGCCTCGACGGAAAACAATTTCCTGACCTACGAGGAGTGCAGACGCGACTGCATGCAGCGCGGACGCTACTAGAGACTAGAGACTAGGTCTAAGTTAGTTATCTTTGTTTTTATTAATCAAACTAAATCAATTGGAATTCAATGAGAACTAAGACTTCTTGGGCTTCTTGGACTTGGGCGGCTTTCTCGGAGCTTCCCCTCGAGCCAGAGCTCTCCAGCTGGCGACGAGCAGTAGCAGCACGACTACGACCACAGCCAAAGTGTCCAGCGAGTGGTAGACGAACCAGTTGAGCTCGATGCCCGGCGACTGCAGCAGCTCAACGGCGAACATGCCGTGCTGCACCACGTGCTCCACGCTCCAAATGGCCGTCTCCAGCGGCGTGCGCTCGCGCTGATTGAAGACCTGCGATAGCTGCAGGGCACGCGAGGCATAGCTGTAAAGGATTAAGAGTTTAGTGAAGGACACTGGAGTAGATCTTCTGAGTCAGGTCTCACCTGGGCTTGCTTAGCTCACGCAGCGATGCCTGTAGAGTCTCCACTTTGATGTCCTGATAGTCTAGCTTGAGGCCAATGCCGCGATCCTGAGCCGCATAAGCATTCAGGAACTGATCCCCGTAGATGGGAGTCATGAGCAGCGGCTTGCCGCAGTGCAGCGCCTCGGTGAGCCCCAGCAGACCGGCGTGGCCCCAGAACAAACGCACCTTCGGCTGACCTGGAGGAGAATTGAAAGTTAGCTTAGATTGGGGTGTGGGGCGTGTGATGGTGTCCACTTACAGAGCACCGCCAGCTGAGGCGCCCACTTCACGAAGAGAAACTTGCTGGCGTCCAGTTGGGGTTTGGGCTGCTCCGAGGATTCCCATTTCCAAATCACGTTTAGGGGCTGCTCCAGCAGCACCTTGACAATCGCATCCAGCTTCTCGGGATCGATGCTGGAGGCACGCACCATAGAGCCCCAGCTGATGAAGAGTACGCCCTGCTTGGACTGGGCCAAGAACTCGACAATCCGCGGGCTCAGCTGCTGCTCCTCCTTGCTGGTGATGTGCACGCCGCCCACCTCCAGGAACTGCGGGGTGCGCGGGCGACTGCCCATGTGCGAGTAGTGCTGGTTGCCCAGGACAAACGCCGTCTGGGCACGGGCCACTGCGTCTACATCCACATCGATGTCGAGGTGGCGCTTGATCAGCGCGTTATCGGCGCGATTCGTGTGCAGCCGGTAGATCAGCTTCAGCAGCTTGGCCTGGGCGAAGTTCAGCAGGCGTTCGCTCCACTGCAGCGGCTGGGCGAAGCCCACGAACTCGGACTGCACGTAGGAGGGCGTATCGGGCAGATCGATGCGGTCGTAGTAGTAGGGCATCAGGGCACAGGTGCTGATCGCGATGATGGGCAGCCGAAGCAGCTTCGCGACGGCCAGCTGGCAGTCGGTGCTGAAGTACTCCGTGAGCAGCAGGTCGTAGGGCTGCTGCTTGTGGCGCGCTAGGACAGTCGCCACGTGGCCGCTCTGGAAGAGGCGCTCGCAGGAGATCTGACCGTTCCCGTACAGATCATAGTACTCCTCGAGCAGCACCTTCAGGGAGCGCGTGGGCGTGTGCTCCGACAGCGGCACCACATTGATCGTCGTGTTCGACTGGTCCTCGTTCGCGTCCGAGATCAGCAGCTGCTCGTAGTGGGGCAGCTGCGCTGCCTGGGGATGTCGCACATACGAAATGACCGTCAAACGGTGGCCCCGCTGCGCCAGTTCCGTTAGAATGGGTAGCGCCACCTTAAAGTGACTGTAGCCAAAGTGCGGGAATATGGCGAGCACGTTGCCACCGCCACTTGCGCCACTTGCCCCACTTAAAATCAGCGCCGCACAAAATCCAATTAACGTCGCGCGTTCCATTGTCGTCTTGATTGCTGCGCAGCGCTCGAATGAATGCGGCTTTGTTCGTGGGTTCCATGATGACGTAACGCTTCGCTTGATAACGTTCTCGACAATGTTTAGGGGCGCTTCGAAAGCTATTACAGCAGTTGTTGTGGTTTATTAATAACTATTTGTTCGACACTTTGTGGTTGTGATTACACTGCAAGTGCACATGTTGTCAATTGCACATTTGTGACGTATGCCAGCACTGGCTGAGCTATCGATCGTAGTTTAGGAAAAGCATTGCATACTTTTGAGAGCGAATTTAAAAAATGCGTGTGCTGCAACCCTGGCATGCTTGGCATTGCTTTGGTGAGCAGCTTGTACACAGTTGACAGCGTCTATTTTTGTGGAGCATACTTCTGTGCGCTTGCTTGTCTATTTTATGCAAACTGTAGATGGCGCCAGCAGAGCCGTTAGTGCTTTGAAAGTTGCAGCAACAAAACCGAGAAATGAAGTGAAAAAGGTATATTAATATGCTAAAAAATTAAATTAAAATAAAGTAGTTTAAATTGTATATTAAAGTAGATATTCTATATCCATATTTATTATTTTAAATGTATATTATATTTTAATAAATAATAAACTCATAATAATCCTATCTTAGATTTCGAAGTTTCTTATCTGAGAAATATATTTTTATTGAACTTCTTCATTTCAATTTTGAAATGAGCTGTAAAATATATAAAAAACTATATTTATGTTTAACCAAAAATTATTTTATTTCTACTGAGAAAAGTTTTCACACAGTCGCGACAAACAAAAAGTATCTTTGCATAATTGATAAATACAGATATGACTATACATATGTATACATATGTATATCAGATCGATGATTCATTCAATTCAATAATAAGTTCGATTCATTCTGCCAGTAATTGGCCTCTTAAGTTATTGTCGAGCACTTAGCGCAGGCAGAGCCTTGAGATATTCGAGCCACAATTGAATTGGAAAAGGCCCCGAAAACAATAGATAATGGACAGTAGGAAGCGTTAATTGAAACCGCAAGCGATGCGACGATGTTAATAATTGTAATTGGCAGACGAAATGCAATTCGGCTGGCAGCTGCAGCTGCAGCAGCTGACAAGTGCAGCGGCCAGAGAGACAGAAAGAGAGAGAGAGAGAGAGAGAGAGAGAGAGAGAGAGAGGGGCGCACAGGGCTGGCCACAAGATTAGGAGCTGTTGCATGAGCAAGTGCATGGGCAGAGGGAAATCCACTTGCCTGGAGATATGGACACAGAGCGACAGCTCTTTAGGCGCCTGCAAATGTGTACAGGGTGGCTACGACTGTATGTGTGTGTGTGTGTGTGTGTGTGCGCGAGTGTGAGTGTGAGTGGTTGTGATTGCGATTGTGGGCGTTGTCAACGACCCACTTCCCAGGGCAACACGACAAGTGCGCCGATTGGGCCACATTACTCGATAAGAACCCGAAAAATAAACGCCAACCGTTAACAATGCGCGTAAGTGTTTTTTAACGATAAAAAACTAAGCAGAAGAAGAAGAAGACGCAAGCGGCGTAGGAAAAGTGTATTTGAACAAACAGAGCAATTAAAAGTGAGCTCTGCGCCAGAGTGCTCCCTCCACAGGCGATAAGTGAATGCCCATGGGAAGCATTGTACTGCCTGCCTGCCTGCCAGCCGACACGCGGTAGTTTCAATGACGCCCCCTATAAACACACTTACAGACTGGCCCCGATATCATCTCCAGCAACAAACCACAAACACCATGTGTACATGTTCGACATTTACATGAGTTTTTGTTACTTTTCTATTATTTAGAACAATCAACAGAAATATATAACTTTGAATAAGTAAACAAAATATTATTAAAGATGGCCGGTAAATAGTTAATTTATTTATTTCTTTGTTCTAGATATGATTCAATATGTAGTTTTTATATACTCATCACGAAAGTAAACAACTATAGTCCTGTCGAACCTAAACGAATATATCTCTTTCCTTTCGCAACCATGCATCTACTAGCCACTATCTTTCCTTTTTGAACTATATTTTGAATACAGTCCCAGCGCACCTGTAGGTCCTGAAATGGCAAAAAATAATATGTATGTTTTCTTTATCAATTTGCAATTTGCCCTCACTGTTAGCTCATCTTTTCAACCTGCTGTTCGCTTAATATTTCAGCAGCAATTACGTTTATTTTTTGGCAGCTACGGCTGCTGCCTCCGCCCCTAATGCTATGCAACGTAATTGTGTATACTGCATTTTTCTGACCGTTGATTTTTGAAGTTCTTTATTTATTATACTATTTTATTTTTCATTATTATATATTATATATTACAATTTCAATATCTGTTCATAGCTTATATACAATCAATTTGCAGCTAATTCTTAAGTAAATATGAAAACTTAGAGATTAAACTTTTGCTGACACTTTATTTGTTTGTCGAGTGGTGCTAGAGAGCTAGTGGTGCTAGAAACTGACGTCAGCGTTTGGCTTAAATGAAACTTTAATATTCTTCAAAAGATAACTTTTATTTTATATATATACATATATCTCTTTTATAAATATCTACTTATTAATTAAATATCTACTTATTAAAATAAATCAGTTTTTTTGAAGTAAATAGTACTCACTCGGCACAGTTTGCCTGAATTTATAAATTTATAAAAATTACGAAGATAAAGCTTAGGAGCTGTCTCGACATGCTATTAGAAATTCATTTGCCGTCAACTGGCGTCAGTTTTTATGGTCTGGGTTCCAATCTCAGCAATCGTGTAATCTATATATGCCCGAAATTAATATTCTGCGTGATTTCATTATTATCGACAGATTTCCCAACTCGCAGACGACTCAATGGCACCCACTCCACGCTGTCTCTCGCTGATGTCATGAACAGACGCAGACAGAGGGAGAGGGAGAGTGAAAGATAGAAAGAGAGAGAGAGAGAGAGGAGTTTGTATAATTTTAATGAACGCCCATTTGATGGGCACAGAAAGTGTTGTTGTTGCTCTGTGGGCTCATGGCCAGCCTTTGTGCTGTTAATGTGGCTCGCTGCAGGACTTAATTAGAGCGCTGTTTGTGCAGATTTGGACATTTTGCTGTTATGATCCAATTTGGCTCGTTTAAGGACACATACGCTGGCCATTTGTTTGCTCATTTGTCTGGCTGTTTGCTCGATTGTCGCCTGGCAGCTCCAAACGCCCAGACACATCGATGTCCAGGATTAGCAGGGGCCATAAAGCCAACATGTGTGCACAGCAGGCAGGCCAACTGACCGGCTGCCCGGCTGCCCAGCTGCCCAGCTGTCCACAAGCAGAACGTGGGGCGCCCAGCTCTAATTAAGGTCTGGGACGAAGCCAAACAGAACTGAGATTACGTGCTAGATTCGCAACTCCCGCTGCCACGGAACTCGTGCTGCCGGACAAATGAACAATGACGGGTAGCCGGCCAGTTGCTGAGTGCCGAGTGTCAATAGATTGGCTCCAAGTGCATGACTCGACTCGAGTGCAGCTGGAGCTGCGACTTCCTGCCAACCCACTCCAGTTGGGGGCTAAACACACGCTACTTGAATTGACTTCAACTGCTGTCTGGTCAGGTGCAATTGCCAGGTAATGACAATGTCTTCTTCTTCAACAGTCGACCAGCTGAACAGTTGCTGACGTCTTCCAAGTGCCTTTGATAATAATAGATCTATAACACTTGATGCCTGCCGATAGTGGCCTATCTAACCACTTACTGAACCCATTCACAATTTGTAGAAGTGCAAGAGCACGTAACGCAGACATCCAGAGCTAAGCTCAGACTTGACTAGCAAATGCTGTCTACAGATTGCGACTGATAGCTGGCACAGGCAGCGATAGTCATAAGTCGGAAGTCATCAAAACAGTTGCCAACTCGAGATACTCTGTTATTGTTGAAATACATTTGAATTTGCTAAGCAGATGTAAAGAGACAAAGGGGCAAAGAGACTTCTTGACTGACTGCAGTTGTATGACTAATGAGTGGTCATTCCCGATATATAAATATTGTTTTGATATCATGCCATTCAAGCTCTGGTTAGAATTAGCAACAGTGTATACAGATATCTACCAATATTATATACTTATATTGCGTATTTATTTTTAACAGCTACTAGAATATAATCTTGAGAGAAAGGAAGAAAAAGTCATAAATAGACAGACATAATTGAGAGAAGTATATGGATATTTATTATTAGATAGAGAGAGAGAGAGAGAGAGAGAGAGAGAGGAGAGTGAAAGAGTGATATCTACTACTAATTTATGACTGCTGCCCAAACTCATGAAGTTGCTCTCAGTCACTCCTCCTCGGCTCACTTTGACTAACTAACACATGATCAGCAATAATAGTAATACTACTATACTACTGTATTTTAGATAATTCTCTAGACTACAGGTGCCCTATCCATACACTTGAGCGGCCTCGACTAGCGCCTTTGACGGGGCGCTCAATCGCCAGGAAGTTGATTCGTGCGCCTGCAGTTCAGCGGAATCTCGACAATGGGTCAAGAGTTTTCGGTGTTTTGTTTGCTCGTCGGTTGATTCCGCTTTAGAGGCGCGTGCGCCGAAGGCTGCAATGTAAACAGGAAACTGGGCAAAGGAGTCGCGAGCCGCGCACTGAGGAGACAAAACTTGAGGCATCTTTTACACGTGAATTGCGATGACAAAAAGACGCCGGCCGAGGCCAATAAACGGGAATGGCTGGGCAAATGGGAATGGGAATGGGTAGAGTGGCAGGAGCAGGGGCATGGTCAAAGTGAAGGTGAAGCGCATACAAAAAATTGGCATAAACTCAAATGGACAGCATGGCCAAGCAGTCTTCCTCGTCGTCGTCGTCGTCGTTGTCGTCTTCAGGGTTCTCGCACTTCCATTTGCTGGATTGTCCTTCCTACACGCGACGCTCTTTATGGCCGCTGCGGATTCGTGGAAGACATTCAATTGATACGAAATTGCTGCAATATAAATGCATTGCTGCCGATCGAGCTTGAGCGGGCGAGAGAGAGAGAGAGCAGGTATTCGAGGCACAAATGTGGCAATAAAACGATTCTCTCGCTGATCTTCAGTTGCATTGTTGGCCGGGCCTGGAAAAATGGCAGCCAGGGCCACGCGTGTTCCACGCCAACAACTCTCTCCCGTTCCGCTCTCGGGAAGTGTGCAGCAAGCAGCAAGCAGCAGCAGCAACACAATTTGTTTACAGCATTGTTATTGAGACAAAGTCACTGATTTTCAAGCAAAAAGGCAGCCCAAGCTCTGCCTGCCCCTCTCTCTCTCTCGCTCTCGCTCTCTGTCTGTCTCTTTTTGGTGCGAAGGCATCGCTCATCGCTCACAATGATGTTGCAATTATTGAACCTTCTGTATTTTCAAATTTCCATCATTAATAACACAGGCGGAGACCAAGGTGAAGGCGATGCTCCGATGCTGCGATGCTGGACGCGCTGTGACCATTAGCGAGTTTCGGCGGAATACGCGTGAATTCGTTTTGTCTAACAATGCGACGACTCACTGAGCGCATCAATTGAAGGAAAAATGGAATTTTCGGAATGCCAAAACGCTGCAGGTAAACCCGGAGCTCTCCAGCCTCAGCTCAACTCAGCTCACTCTGGCTCTGGCTCTGGCTCTGGCATCAACTTTAGCCCATTAACGGTCGCAGCAAGGAGCCGGCAAGCGCATAAAGATCAGCTATAATTATTCATCTTGGGTGGGGGACATGTTGGTCCAAGGCAAAGCCGCTGCCTCGCTCGCCTTGGGACCGCTCACTGTGTTTGTCAACGCAGATGCTAATCACAACATTAGGCCCGTGCAGATTCCACTTCAAATTCTCTCGCATTCGCTCCGCTCGCCTGGCAAAAACCCAGCATTTCTGGCTGTTTGGGCTAACCTCGTGCCCCCTCCGGCGTATTCGTAACTCAAGGATACGCCTAATTGCAATTGGATATACGCTTTGCTGCACTCGAGGGCCATTCCTCGGCCGTGGCCAACACATTGCTGATGAAGCCGTCCAGCCTGTTTGCCAAATAGATAATTATGCCCATCGGCATTAAGCAGCAGGCACAATTTCCGGCGATCGCCAACGGCGTAGCCGAAGGTGACAAACATCAAATGTTGGGTTAACCAAGCAAGGTACTTCGATTAGTTGCACATTAAAGAGAATTGAGAGATTTTCTAGAAATTTGCGAATTAATTATTATATTATAGTAATCCTTCAAGTATATTTTATACATTTTTATCCAAGCAAGAACAGAGCTTAGAAATAATGCTTAATATATTCTTTGAGCCTGCGAGCTTTCTTCTTTATTATTGTAGCTTATGGTACAGAGGAATATTCAATGATAACCTCAAGCCTCTAGCTTTTGTGGCTCAGTCAGCCACTTATATATATTACTATATATTTCTTGGCCAAGGCAACTCAAGGGTTACCGGAAACTCGACTTACTTCAATTTAAACTTAAGAGCAAACTGTTAATAATCTAATATTTAAAAATCGATACTTATTCTCTGTGTTCCACATTTTATAAATGTATAACGAATACTGGGAGTCTTGAATATCTCGACACTAATAGTCCGGGATGCCCATTTTGCGCCTTGGGTACATTAGGCACATGGACAAGCAATCTTCATTCGTCGCGAAACGATTGACCGTTTCGTTTGGGTTTGCATCAGGGCATCCGCCCCACCAGAAGGGCTTGCACATGTTGTCAACCAGCTCATAGTGATATCGGATTTGGCGTGGATGGCACACTTTACCCGCCACCGGTCGTCGAAAGCATCGCACTAAGGAACTGTTATAAAGGAGCACTGGACATATGTAGATACATGACTGAACTCACAGTTAGTTATCCCATCAGTGTCCATTGTGTAAAGAGTTAGCAAAAGCAGCGCCAACACTCCTAGCACCAGCGGACTCCACTGACTAGTGGAGCTCTTCATTCTGCTGCCAATGGAACCTAAATGAATGAGGAGCGATCACCTTGTGTATATATATATTACATATGTCTATAATTAATGCGTAACTGAAACTAATATGAAAGCTTTCGAAATGCTTGCTACAGCTTGAAGCTGAGTGCTCATGGATACAAATTTTAGTCAGAAGAGTTGGGTCTACTCTCCAGGGCTCTTTCGCTGCTAAGTGACTCTAGAGAAGGGTTGTAGTTTTTACCACAGCGAGTTGATAGCATTAGCAACGCCAGCTAATGAATTCTGAATGGCTTGAAGGCGATGTTTATAAGATTTGTCACCAGTCGGCTTGGTTGCCAGTTGCCAGAGAGCTGTAACTTAAGCTAAACATTAGCTAGACCGTTTCATTCGGATGCATATGCATAGAAGTCCTCGACTTCTTCGCTTACTTATTCAGAAAACACAAATCTTGTCACAACGAAACCAAACAATCTCAAGATGTGTGTAGGAAACCAACGGGAAGCCACTCGAGCAGGGAAGAGCTGTGGAACTACCGTTTAGCTGCAATCGATGCCAATGCTTCCCCGAACTGCGCCTTGGCTCTAAGTATTTATGTTTAGTAAGTAGTTAGTCGTAAAAGTGCAACTGCGAGAGTGCCTGGATGGCTGGACCACCCAGATCTAGAGCTGAGTGCGCTTTGAGCGGCCTTCGAGCAGACTTCGAGCAGCTTCCACTGGAGTGGAGTGGAGCAAAGTTTTTGGTGCTGTCGACAATTAGTCTCCATGGCTCGCATGTAAACAAAGTGCAAGAGTTTTTCGGAATCGTTATCGACAAAGGATTTGGGCATCGGGTTACGCCAACTCCAGTTGTTGTTGCCGCTGGCCGTGGGAGGAGCCCGAGTTGAAGCATTGCGTAATTTACGACGAGCCGCGCACTGTAAACACACCGAGAGCAAGTGGCCAAATAAACCAGGATAGCATGTAATTGGATCGTGGCCACGACACACTTGTACTTGACACTCGGAGTGCCTGGAATGCGTCGAGTGGCGCTGAAGGATGCGCCAAAGGATCTGGTGGGTCGCACATGTTTGCAGTCATAAATCAAGGAATGTTATGGCTGCCCTCCGGCCCTGTCAGTGGAGCAAACGCATTTTCACACTTCTCCCTCGCCGTAATTTGAATACTTTACAAGCGTTCGCTGGAAACCCAAACGGAGCATTATTAATTACACACTTGGATTGGATTTCTGGT
Source organism: Drosophila paranaensis (assembly GCA_035047545.1). Lineage (NCBI taxonomy): Eukaryota > Metazoa > Arthropoda > Insecta > Diptera > Drosophilidae > Drosophila > Drosophila paranaensis. Next base: position 640,455 of record JAWNPL010000001.1, read on the forward strand.
GCTGATTAGTGCTGTAAGCGATATCATCGACTGCACTGAGCGAGAGCTCGACCCGACTAGCAGTGGGTGGGCGTATCATTAATAGCGCTTTAATTAGATGCCCGCGCAACGGGAGTTGCTTTCGTTACCTTGCGGAGAGCTAATTGAAAAGCATGAAAAGCATTCAAGCGCTGTGAGTCGAGAGTCGAGCAGGCCAAATCAATTAGGCCTCTGGTCAAAAGGCGCGCACGCATTAATCAAAGCCTCGTTGCGCCCGATGGGGGGTGGGTTGCGGGCTGTGTCTGTGGCTGTGACTGTGGCTGTGGGGGTTGGGGTTGGCGCGCATTTTGATTGGCTTTTTTGTGGGTGCCGCCATTGCTGGCTGCCGCCTTGTTGCTGCCGCCATATTGCTAAATCACAAACGCAAATAAAGCATAAAAAAAGGAGAAGCAGAGGGAGAGGGAGAGGGAGAGGGAAGAACTGTTAAAGAAATATGAAAATCAACAGCCGGCAAAATATGAAAGTCGCCGAAGTTTATGACAAGCGCGGCGGCTAAAATCAAAGTCAAGCAGATCATAAAAAAGCTCTCGTCGTTGCCGTTGACAGCCCACAGCTCACCTGAGCCCTGGCTGTCTCTGTGTGAGTTTTTATTAGATTTTGCGACATTTGTTGTTGCTGCGGCTTATCGCTGGCGACGCAATTTTATGGCCACACACGCGGGCGGCGATAAGCGCACGTTGCATTAAGTAGCTGCAGCTGCCGCTGCTGGCGCGGGCGGTGTCAAGGGAGGAGCCTGCTGCAGCGCTAATTTGACCAGTAATCGTAGCTGCTCAGCCCAGGATCAATCTAATTATTTTGCCAAATAAATGCAACCCTTTGCTGCAGCCTTTCGCTACGCCCAAGCCGGCAATCAACGCCAAGCAGCTACGACAAGTCACAGATACAGATACAGATGCAGATACAGATAGAGATACACACACACACACACACACACACACACACAGAGAGCTAATCCTCTGGCTACACCTTTGCCATTTTCCAGGTAACCAGGCTAGGAGTAAAAGTGCGTCGCGCCCACCACAAGGCGCGCACACAATGAGAGCGCAATGAGAGGACGCGCGAGGCTCTACCTGGAGCTGGCCAACCCGTTTAATTACGCTGGTAAAGGGTACACCCCTTTTCGCCCTTTTGGCAATTTGGTGTTTTGGTTTCTGGTCGCTCGTTGCCCAACGATGTCCTTGGTCCTTTTATTGCCCTCGCCTGCACGTAGCTGCGAGTCGCGGGCGTGACGCGTTTATGGTGTGTTTAGATACTTTTCGCAAGCAATGCGAATCGGGACAATGGCCGAACTGCAACCGTCTAGCCTTGACTCCTGCCCGGGCCCATCCCCTTCGCAATAGAAGTGCATTTCGCGCATATTTACCTAATTATGAAATCCATTTCAGCCGCCTCAAGGCCTGCGACAATTTTTCGACTTTTACTTTTCGCCTCAACTTTTTGCCATTGCCTGAAAGAATCACAATTTTCCACTTTTCATTGGAAGCATTTTCGCCTCTATTTGGATTGTTTACGTTTGTTTACGTTTTCCCAACATTTTGGCCAAAATTGCTTTCGCGTTTGCCTTGAGAAGTGACTGAAGACAATAGAGAAGAGTATTGGCTGCTCCAAGTAGTTGAAGTCTGTGAAACGGAAAGGAGAAAGCTTAGCTTGGTATGGCTACTATTCAAGTCATCAAAAATTATGTTTTATGTTTAGTTCTATATACTTATATGCTCTACTGACTATATATATATATATATATATATAGACTTAATGAATCTGAATATTGAAATCAAAGGTAGCCCTCTCATGGGAAGCTGAATTGATTCCTAGCTGCTTGACAGAGTCGGCGGCGATAGTCTGAATAGTCTTGAATACTAAAGGCAGTAGGGTTCCGAAGCTACAATTAGAGTATTAGCTAAATTTAAAAACTTATACATATTTAATTTAGGCATCTATGTGCTTAATCAATGTCAACAATTTATGGCTAAGGCTCTTCTCTTTGTGGGAGCACAAAAGTCAGCCTCAGTTTATGCCTTGTTCTACGCAAGTAACTCAGTTTGCCTCTGCTAGATATAGAAATCTTTGAAGAGTTGATAGAGTTATTTTAGCAAACTTAAATTGATATTATATGAAACTCAAACTATTGAATCTATATTTCCACCTACTTCTGCAAATATATTCCATGATTTTCTATGATATCTAAGGCAAAATTTCTTTGGACCTTTTCGAGCTTCTCACATTACAGATATATTCATGTATTTTTCCTCATATTTACTTTTATTCTTATTTTTACTAAATATTTTTTTTAAATTTTTAATGAAGGCTTCCTTGTTGTATTCTCTATGCATATGTCCCAGATCTAGATTCCTCTTTATTGAGCTATTTTTAAACTTCAAAGAATTCTTTGAAGGCCGTTTCAAGTGCTCTAAAAACACAGCCAAAAACAGGGCAAGAAATCACTTAACAAAAAATAATAATAAACGACATTTTTAGTGTGAAAAAAATAAAAACACACGGCGACATCGAAAAGTTACGAAAAAACCAACCGAAACGAAAATTATTTAGGCCGTGAAATGTTTTTGGGTGAGAAACGCGACTTTGCACTAAAAAATCTAATTTCGTTCGCCGAAATGGCAAAAAACAAATGAAATCGTAAACGAGGCAGTTGGATAATGAAATTGTTTGACGAAAATGTTGCTAAAAACCAGGCTAAGGTCAAGGGTCTTCTGCGAAGCCAGTTTTTATGGTACGAAAAAAAATGCAGGCGAAGCAGCATCAGCAAAGGCCAAAAAGCCAAGTGAATTGTCAAATTTGTGTGTGTTTATGATGATTTTGTTTTATTTGTATTTTTTTCTGCTGCTGTTGCTGTTGCTGTTGCTGTTGCTCTCGTTGTTATATTTTTTATGCTCTACATTTTTTGTGCGCCCAAAAACCCAGACGCGCAGGCAGCCCGAGCTCGAGCGGGCTACTAATGTCGAGCAGTTGCCTGTTTTTGGTTTTTGGCTCGTTTTTATGGTTTTATGGCCTAATGACTTCTTTATTAGTGCATCCTTGGCCAGGTCCTGCCAGCCTCTCTCTCTCTCGCTCTCTCTCTTTCTTTTTCTGGTCTTTTTATGATCAAGTCGAGGCAGACAATTTCCGTTTCCGTGTTGCGAGTAGCTGAACTCCGACTCGATATTTATGCAAATAAACAACAGATGCGAGTGTGTGTGTGTGTGTGTGTGTGTGTTAAGTTAATCCTTTCTACATGTGTCGTCTGTGCACAGAGCAGGAAGTTGACAGTTGCTGCCATATATCAAAGCTGCGTGTGTGTGTCTGTGTGCTGGGAAATATTCGGCCTGGGTCTTTCATCTGACTCACTCTGCGTTCTGTTTGTGTTTTTATCTATTATTATTTATTTGTTTTTGTTGCTGTTGTTGTTGTCTTTTTGTACACTTATGACATGATGTTAATTACTGCGCGTGCACTCCGATTGGCTGTGGGAAACACTTTGAAATGGAAAAGTTCGCCGACTTTGTTTGCCAAGTGTCAACACGGCGGCATTTGCCAGTTGCCGTTGCCTCAAGAAAGCTGCTAGCCAAAAAGAAACACGACAACAACAACAACAACAGACACACATGTGTGGAGTTGGGAATTTTAAAGATTTTTTTTTTGCTTAGCTGGGATATTTGATTTAGCCATTTGACTTTGCATTTGACTCGTCTGTTGTCTTAGAGAATTGGGAAAATTGACGGAAAATTGTTGTGTAAATATTTTGTAATTGGCTTGGCAGCGGCACAGTAGTGGCAGGACTCCTTCCCATTAGTCCTGCAGGAAAAGTGTGCCACTAAGCTGGGCGCAGACCGCTGCCAAGTCTCTGTTGACTTGTGCCGGACTTAGTCGGTGCTCGGCTGGATTTGGCTTACTGCCTCAGCTAATATCCGCTGGGAAAACTATTAGTTAATTGATGGATTTGCGGGTTGCGTTAATGTGCGGTAAAACCACGAAAATCGATGAATCTGGCCAACAGAAGTCGGCTGTGGACGAATCGAGAAAGAATAGAGAACTGAAGAGATATGAACTTAATTGAAAAATCATTTGAAATTCTCTTTTAAGAATTTCTGATTTGGTTTTAGAGGATCTTAAATATATGTATATGTAACAAATATTGATATTGAGACAGAGATATATACATACATTGCTCTGATCTTGCTCTTGATGAGTTTTGAATATTTACATAAGCAACAAATTTGTATTCAAGCAATTGTGTCTATGTATAAGAGGGATCTATATGTCTCTCGATTATCTGAATATTATAATTAAGATCCCAGCTTAAGGATAATTTAGTTTTTATATAATTTTGTTATTTTGTTATTTAATATATGTTGTATATATTTATATTTCACCTCAGATTTGAGTAACTTTTCGAGGTTGTCACAGTTCTCTATTGCTTTCAAATCAGAAACTACAAAAATTGTTATCTATTCCGTGCTCTACATACATACATATGTATATGTATACATATAATATGTATTTCTACTTAAATTTTAACAGTTTTATAGCTTAAATGACTTTATTAAACTGGCTGCCTTCGCTGATAAGCCCAATAAAGTGTGTTCTTGCTGACAAGTTGTTGCCAAAAACAAAATCACTTTCGATAGCAACAAACAGTGAACAGACATTCCATTATAAAGAGCGAAAATAAAATATAATATATAAACATAAAGTTGAATACTTGCTATATTTTTCATATTATTATTTTTTAAATATACATATATATTTATTGTAATATATTTTTTTATTTAACAACAATTTTACTACTGAAATTTTTATTATTTTTATTTCCATTTTTTTTTTTGCATTTTGCTTTCTTGCAGCCGCTCCACATCGATGTGATTGCTTCGGGCTTAGCAATTTGCTACGGCAAATTTAAGCATTACGGCAAATCTGTGAAACACCAATTTGGCGCATTAAATAATCATCTTCTACTGACAAATAGACATTATTATTGACATTAGCGTCAGCTGAGGAGAAGAAGAAAAATGATGGAAAATTGAATAAACTTATTTTTTGCCGTCTTGCTGTACGGAAATAATAAAGTGCCGCTACTTGACTCTGAGTCAATTCAATTAGTTATAAACATACATTTAACGGAGAGTTTTTAAGTGAGTTTTAAATGAATGTCAAACTCATTACAAGCGATTGGCAATGGGCAACGGAAGGTGCATTTAACTTGGCTAAACGAAGCCAATAAAATATTTAATATATTTTTAGTATATGTACTAAGCAATAGCTACAAATTGAATTGCCGATAGATATAAACTACAATAAATATAATTAAATTGCTCTCGATATCTAATTTATATACATTTTGGTAAAATTTGAAAATGTAGAGTAACGGTTAATCATACGGGAAATCAGCATAAATGAGGTGGAAACGCGTCGAGCCCGAAGCGGAAAATGAGTTTAGACAACATTTGCTTTGATCCGGCTAATTGAATTTTCCTGCGAAAGTGTAAAACGTGGGAGGAAGTCGAAAAAGTGATTTCCTGATTTTGTGTGGCAAATTAAAATTGAAATGAAAACGAATCAGGCACACGCACATGCAAAACAAAAAAGGAGCAGCAGAAGAGGCAGGGCAATAGATTACAATATCCTGGGGCGAGGCAAAAAGCCGCACGAGCAACAACGGCAGCACCAGCAACCAGCAGCCGCAGCAGCAGGAGCAGGATATACAGGGCCAGCTGGTCGGGGCATGCGCCTGGGTGGGATGCGGGTCGTCTCCGGGCTGATGGCTGCCTGCCAGCAGCAGCAGAAGCAGCGGCAGCAGCAGCAGCAGCATCGGCAGCAACGGCAGCCGACAACGGCGTCCGACCATCAGCCCAACAGTTTCCGCTTGCTTACTGCCAGTGAGCAGCAAGCATCGCTCAGCTCGGGCAGAACGGGCGAACGAGAGGCGATGCCGAGTGGCTGAGTCGTGGAGTCGTCCCTGTACGATGCCGAACACGCGCGCAGAGCGCACACAAACACACAGCACAGCGTACAAAAGCAAAGGCAAAAACAAAGAGCCGAAACAGATACGGCAGCCGCTGGTAGTTGGAGTCAGCCAATCGGAGCGCTTCGTTGGGCAGCAGGTAGGCGTGTACGTATCTGCCATTTCCAAATAAATTCAACCCCGACAGCAGCAGCAACAACAGCAACAACGGCGAGCAACGACGACGACGACGACGACGACAAAAAGGCAGCTGCTGTTGGTTCGCTTCAAAACCGGTCGACGACGCCGCAGTTGCATTCAGTTATTAACGAGCGCTACTCACAGCTACAGCAACAGCAGCAGCAGCAGCAGCCACAGCAGCAGCAGCGGCAGCCACAGCAGAAGTCACTTCACTCAACATACACACACGCACACACACACACGTTCATACACGCTATCAGTTGAACTGAGTGGTTGAGTGAGAGCGAGAAGGCAAGAGCGCAGTTGATACACGCGTTTGAGTCGTTGAATATTTTCACGAGTTTGAGTCGGAGAGTAACAGAACGAAAGCAGAATTCAGTTTGAGTTGAGACGTTGTCGTGGGCACGTCGCATCGAAGAGAAGAGCGCATAGCAGCAATCACAAAACAACAACTGAAAAAGACGTAAAAGCCAGAGACCAAAGCAAAACGAACAAATTGAACAGTTAGTGCAAAGAGTGACAGTGTGAAAGCGAAAAAGAATCAAGTGCTAACAACACAAACCCAAACTAAGAACAACAAATCTTAACGAAGACAAAAAAGGGAATATGTCTTCCACTTCAGCTTCGCCCATCAGCAACATAACCGTGGACGACGAGCTTAACATAAGCAGAGAACAAGGTAAGCACGAGCAAAAGCCGACGGCAAAGCAGTGCGAGCGAGCTGAAGAGATTTGAATTTTAGAACAGTTTTTTAGAACAATTGAGCTAAATCACAATATTTCGTTTGTTTTCTTGTGCAATCTTCAGACTTTGTCGAGGAGGACTTCATTGTCATCAAGGAGGAGCGCGAGAGCAGCCTGTCACCAATGCTGACGCCACCGCACACGCCCACCGAGGAGCCGCTGCGGCGCACTGGCTCCGTCACAGCCTCCGACGAGGCGGTGGCCACACAGCTCCACTTGCGACACATGGCGCACTACCAGCAACAGCAACAACAGCAGCATCAACAGCAGCAGCAGCAGCAGCAGCAGCAGCAGCAACAGCAACATCATCGCCTCTGGCTGCAGATGCAGCAGCAGCATCCACATGGTCACTACCCGGTTTATGCCGGAGCCAATGCCGATCCCGTGGCCGTGCACCAGCAGGCGCTGCTCATGAACCAGTGGATACGCAATGCCGCCATCTACCAGCAGCAGCAGCAACAGCAGCAGCAGCAGGCAGCAGCTGCTGCAGCCGGGCACCATCATCACCCGCACCCCCACCCGCATCCGCATCCGCATCCTCATCCCCATCATCCGCACCATCACGGCCATCCCCATGCCCACGGCCATCCCCACGTGCGTCCCTATCCCGCTGGCCTCCACACGCTGCACGCCGCCGCTCGCCATTTTGGAGTCATGCCCAGTCTGAAGCTGAGCGGCGCCGCAGCAGCCGGCGCCACGGGGGGCAGCGGCAGCAGCCGGCCCAAGAAGCAGTTCATCTGCAAGTACTGCAATCGCCAGTTCACCAAGTCCTACAATCTGCTCATCCACGAGCGCACCCACACGGACGAGCGGCCCTACTCCTGCGACATCTGCGGCAAGGCGTTCAGGCGCCAGGATCATCTGCGCGACCATCGCTACATCCACTCGAAGGAGAAGCCCTTCAAGTGCAACGACTGCGGCAAGGGCTTCTGCCAGTCGCGCACGCTGGCCGTGCACAAGGTCACCCACCTGGAGGAGGGCCCCCACAAGTGCCCCATCTGCCAGCGCAGCTTCAACCAGCGGGCGAATCTCAAGAGTCATCTCCAGAGCCACAGCGAGTCGGCCACAGCGGCTCAGGCAGCCGCAGCCGCTGCAGCTGGCGCACCCGCTCCACGGCCCAGCCAGCCCATGAGCGCTGCTGTGCAGCCCGTGCAGCTGGTTAGTCCCGGCTCGAATCATAATACGCCCGCGTTGGATCTGTCCTCGTCTGGCGGCGCCACGGCGGAGCGTCCCAAGCGCACGCTGGGCTTCACCATCGACGAGATCATGAGCAGATAGATTGGTCAGCTGAGCGCGACTTATTGGTTTTATGTTCAGGATGCAGGATTCGCATCCGGAATGCTGAGCGCCGCCAGGCATGGGAAGTGCCTGGCCCGGAGTAGCAGTCAGCTCAGCCCCAGCTCCAGCTACAGCTCCAGCTCCAGCTCCAGCTTCAGCGTCGCCCACTTTGAGTTCGAGTCGTAGGTCACGCCCCAACAGCACACCTGCTCGCCCAAGCACAGGCAGTAGTTCCTGAAAGCCCAGGAAGCCAACCAGTCACAGGTAGCCCAATCGACTTTCCATATAGACCCAACACTATATAGCTGTCGCATTGGGACTACAAACTGCAAAAAGCCAAAGGAAAACAAATCAAACACGAAACGGAAACAGAAACGGTAGAAAGTATTGCGAAAGAGAACAATTCCAAAACACATGGCACTAGCGACGACTTTTGCCCCACTGTACTTTAATCTTAAGTATCTATATATCCATAAATATATATATAGTTATATTATCGTGTGTACCTTATAGCCAGTAGTAGACGCATTCAGTTTGCAACGCACCAATACCAATTCCCAGAGAAAACCTCAGACCTGCAACGGTCACTCAAAGACTGTACAATTATAATTAGAATTATAATTATATAATTTATATTGATAACTTGTTATTTCGTCTTATTTTTAATGCATTTAAATACACAAACCTAACTATATAAATATAAATTAATTGTTTGTTAATTTTAGTTAATTTCTGCACACAAAGAAACGACGATCTCATTATCTAACTCTAGCTCTAGATCTGTGTATATCTATATAAAGATATACTATATGTATATGTATATAAAAACAAAAGCTATCGCAAAATATACGACTTATGCGTAACTATATAAACTAAACCCGATTTGTTTATCTTAGCTGGAATATGACTAATTTCTGGGAAGGAGAAGTTGACGTATTTTGGCAAAAGTTGGGCTCGTGTTAACCATTTCTGTTTGGGGATTCCAGTAGTTTCTGGTATTTACTGCACTTTATTCAAATATCAGTATTTTCTTGATATTTCGTCTAAGTATAGTCATCAAGGGTTGTTGGTATAGAACAGCAGCAGCAGAGGCGCATACAGGTCGAGGCATGAACTTCTGCTGCTGCTTCTATCAATTTTTATTTTAAGATATATTTTTTTACCTTAAGAGAAATAAAAAAAATATTGTAAAAATAATTTTAAAATAATACAAATTATTTAAAATTAAAAAATATATTTTGAATATATTTTTATGTTAATTTATGTTAAATATTATTTATTTATTTTATAATAAAGTTTGTTTAGACTATTATTTTATCTAAAGAAGAAACAATTCTATTATTGTTTTATTCATTTTGCTAAATCATTTGATTGAGTCCATTTTGCATGCTAGAAGAAGGCTTGCGACATATGTATGTATGTACCTACATATGTACCTACCTTTGTTCATAGTCATGGTGTCGTATGGTCTTATCTGGCTGAGTTAAGCTGTTGCTTGTGCAGCTAGAAATGGTGCCAAAAATAATGCTATAAATAATGCAAAATAAATAAATATTATATATTGAAAGTAATGACGTAGAAGGGCACGGCTGAGTCGTCATAAAGTGCTTACTTATCAGTATCCGAGAGTCAAGTTTGAAATGCATATATGTATATTTGTTTGCTTTTTAGCTATATACGTAAATGCCTAACGTCATCTTGCTGTGACTCTTCAATTTGCATGTATTAACCAGAAAGCTCTTAACTCTTTCAAGATTTCTTTACTAATGGAATGCTAGAAAGAATTCAAGCATTCAAGAAATTTGTGTTTAAATAGTTCTTTTTAATATCTTGTTGAAATGGAATAATATGGAATTTCAGAGTATATATTCATAGAGTTACAATATTATGGAATTTCAGAATAATATATATATATATATATATATATATATATATATATATATATATATATATATATATATATATATATATATATATATATATATATATATATATATATATATATATATATTTGTCATTCTAATAGCAACGATCGCCACAAAAATAGGCCATGCAGAGGCCACTCAATCTCAAATATTCTTGGGTGTGTCAATGTTTATTGCTTAAGTGTTTTTTTTTTTCAAATTAAATGTGCTGATAATTTTGAATAAAAAAAGTCATAAATTATGTTTGATTTCTAATTTCATTGGGTAAACAGTCTTGATATCAGTAAAGTAAAGTGCAAATAATTAATTTGATATTATTATTCGAGGAATACGCGCCCATTCTCCATAAAACATTTTATATACGCAAATAAAAATAAATGTGAAGAAAAAAACAAAATAAAACAAAACAAAACAAAACAAAAGAAAAAGTTCCCCTAATCAGAAGTGATTTCAAAATTGTTTTTACGTCGTGCCACCCACCTCGCAGCAGCCGAAATCTTGAGCTGTTGTCGGCTATGAAATGATTTGAATTAGGCAAATGCATAACTCAAATCGGTGCTCATATTCGAAGCATCTATTAATTTACAAGATTCCAATTTAGCCGCAGACCAGCGCTCGATAAGGCAACTGGTCCAGCTTCAAACTGTCAAGTGTCTTAATTTACGATAACTCTTGAATTTGATGCTCGCATTCTGTTGACGTTGATGTCGCTGTGGATGTTGCTATACGGGCATTATTTATTTCTGGGTGTGGTCGCCGTGTTTGCCAGTTCTATAGAAGTCTATTGTGTCCACAGTGGTTAGGAACGTGCCAAATGCGAAGATCGAGACAATTGACAATTGAGAATCGAGAATTGGCAGAGATCTAGATTCTAGAACTGGCAACTGCATTCCATTGCATTGCCATTAGCACGCGCATTACCCGGAACGATATCTATCTGGAGTTTGTCTTTAATTGAGGTTTCCTTTATTTTTAGGGACTGCCTGGGGCTGCCTGGGGTGCTGCTGCTTGATTGGTCCAGCTGCTGGCTCATTTGCTGCTTCAATTTTCCAAACAACTTTTTGTTATTCTCCTCGATGACACTGGCCATTATGGCCATGTTCAATTGATTTTGGGCCAACTGCCAACTGCCAACTGTCAACTGTCGAATGTGGCATGCAAAATGGAAAGGTATTATTGGCCAGGGGCAAGTATTGATGTCTACATTGCAGTGCGTCTCAGCTGTGGCGTCCTAGGTGGCTGCACAAGTATGCGGGACGCGCCCTCCTGCCACGCCTCGATCCCGTTGCTATTTCAATATCTGGGACAGCCTGTGGCTCAGTCCTGGCCAGTGGGTTGGCCAGCAAACGCAGCGAGATTCGGGTTTCCTTTTCCTTTTTTTTTCTTGTTTTTCTATTTTTTTTCGGGTCTTATCTTCTGGTCAACCATAGAACTTGTTGCTCGCCTCGGCAGAGCTGGCTGTGTTTTGGCAACAGCTCGCCGCAGGATACGTGGTGGTGGCCAGGATGTGTATGCCGTGGTCCGGTTCATGTCGCTGAGCATTCGACACACATTGTCCACAAACAGGCCCATAATTGCACGAATCCGCACTGCGTACAACCAAAATATTTTGTGAAAGTCACAGCGGGCGGCCGGCAGCGACAGCGACGGCAACAGCAGCAGACAAGGATGGCGAGCGTGTTATCCTGCGAGCTCAGATTGATGGATATATTGTCGCCTTCACTCAGCCAGGCAACGGAGCGGACTTGTCTCTCTTTATCTCTCTCTGTGTGTGTCAGTTTTAGGCCACAATTAAACGTATCGGTTCCGCAACTAGGGTGGCATCTTCCCTAGCCCCTGACGCTGCCCCTGGCTGATTAAGCAGCAGGCAGTGCGCAACGTCTGCCAAAAGTGAGCCATTTACTGCCCAGCAGCCAGCCAGCAGTCAGCCAGGAGCACCCCTACCTCTGGCAGCGAGCAGCTACCCCTGGCCGGCCGGGGGTTGCTGTTTAATGACCTGGCCCTGGCTCTGGCAATGGCCCAACAATTGGCCAACGCCCGAGGCACGTTCGCACTCCAAGTGGCCTTGTGCGACCACCCAGAAAACGAAATTCGAAACACGAATAATGTCCACGATGCCGGAGCAAATGAAGTTGCCTCTTGGCTCAATTTGTGCGGCAATTAAAACGTTGCAAATCGATTTGCCGCCATTCAATAATGCCACAGCCAACGGCCGCATTAGATATGGACGCCATTTTGTGGCTCGATGCGTTGACAGCCACCGCACAAAGGCGGCAGCCATCGATCCGAGTGGTGCTCGGCCTCAAGTTGTTGCCCATGATCACAATCGCGAGCCAAGCGATAGGCACAAATGATTGGAGATGCCGATGACAGCATCGCATACGCTCGCCCTAGCCCCTGGCTCAAGTGGGCCAAGCCCAAAACTTGTCTCCGGTAATTGTACATTGTCTATGCTGTCAGCTCGCACCGTTTGATATGCCGACGACCGCCTTTCGCAATGACAAACGCCGCCGATGCGATGCCACTTGGCTTCATCAATAGCCAAAAATCCAACAAGGGTATATATGTATATATCTATTATATATGTATTTATCTATTAAAATATAAATGAAACGAAACAGTAAAGGCAAATCCATCTATTTAATTCAATGTCACGCATACATGTTTATATTTTAAGGTATTTTGTGGACATGGCTGAGGTTAACAACAAGCAGCAGCATTTGGATTTGAGAAATAAATACAAATAATGAGTAAATGATATATATAAAATAAATAATATATACATATATAAAGAAATTAATTTGAATTTATTTTTGCCAAAGAAAATTGTCAAATATTTTGTTAAAGAAAACAATTTCCAGCAAATAATTTTAAAAGATTTTAGAAACTTTATTGTAGGAATTTTTAATATATAGTTTTTAAGAATTTCAATATTAGATATAAATAAATACTTTAAAAATTGTATACATATATTTACATAGAGAAAAATAATATATATTTTTGAAATCATCAAATACTTACTATTCATAAATTTAAATGACGAAAATTCTGTTCATATTTTAGCCTAAAATTTTTAGGTATATTGGCATAGCCGTGGCATGACTGTCCTCTAGTCTAAAATGAATTAGTTCATTAGTAAATTATTATAGGATTTATGTGAATTTGTTAATTAATAAATAACTTAATAAAGATTCCGATTAACTTGATGCAATTCGTAAAAACTTGTAAATAAATTGTCTCATAAATAATTTGATTTAATTTATGTATGGGGGTAAAAGCTTTCAGTTAGTTTGAGACTATATAAATATAGGGAAAGCTATTACAAAAGCTTTTACACATTGTCTAATTAGTGTCAGCTGTAATTGTTTGCTATTTCGAAATGATTTTTCCTCTGAATGTTACATTGTCTCACTTTTCTCGCATAGTGTAAGGTTTCTCAATGCTGTTTGGGCCCAACCCTTTCAGCGGCTGCACTTCAGTTCACATTTCCGCACAGTAGTTGCGCACGTCACAAGTTGACATTGTTGTCGTCCCCTAATTGCATTACACGCGATCTTACTTAGTAGACAAGCCCCACACTACACACACACACACACACACACACACACACATAGGGGCAGACGGAGGCACTCTGCGTAGATGCGTAGTTTGAGATACTTTGAAGTATCTGTAACTCACTTAACTACGAAGCATGTCACAGTTACTGTTACTGCCAGGGCCAGTTCCAGCCACGTTAACGACGCGCTGGGTGTTCCTGGCCAGAAGATTTTTATTGGCCCGGTCGCGCTGAGCCGGGTCGCCCTATCTATCTGCTATTTTGACACTTTTGTTTAGCCTAAAAAGGTGTTTTAAATATATGTATAACTTACTTGGGCCGATCGAGACAGAGACAGAGAATGGTAACAATACGAATTGCTCTAACAATTTAATCGGTATGCGTGCTCGCTTATCGGCCGGGCTCAATCAGGACGCTGGGCATTAATTGACACCTTAGCCGTAGACCCATAGACAACTGGCCATGAAATCGAGCCCTGACAAGGGACTGTCAATTAGTTGCTGAATTTATCGCCAGGCACAAATCAGTTTTCGAAAATTTGTAACCCGAAAAACGCCGCAGCTAAAAGAGCGATCAATTTTATTGTAAACTAACTAGGGAGGTCTCTGTGCCTCTCTCTCTATATCTAATACCAGTAAGTGTGTGTGTGTGTGTGTGTGCCGGCCAAGCACTTATTGAGAACTTAATTGAATTACCCGGCGAGAACGAGGGACCCGCACCTTGTCCCCAAGGCGTTCACTGTCCGTCCGTCCGTTGATTGTCTGTCCGTCTCTGCGGCTATCTGTCTGCTCGTTGTTGTGGCCAGCCAGAGACAACAACAGCCGGCGATAAAGTCAAGTCTAGGGACTTAGTACCAGGCGAGAGGCTAGAGGCGAGAGTCGAGAGTCTTGGGAGTCTGTGAGGCAACAACTCTTTTGTTTGTATCGCTTTCCACTAGTGTGTATGGGTTTCCTTTCATGCACGCCATACCTAGGAGTCCCCCACTCCATGTCCATTCCCATTCCCATTCCCATTCTGAGGCTCTCTGTTCTTTGACATTTTAATGCGCCCGTTGGCGTTGACGCCCGACTCTGATGGTGGTCAGACATTCAGCTGGGCACACTTGAAAATGGTGTGATAGCAATAATCCGATATAAATAAGACATTATAAGCGACTTGTCTGCAACAGCAACAACAACAACAACAACAACAACAGAGACAATAAACACAAAATTTATTTGTATGGATTACAAGGAACTGAATTCACGGCGACGACATGTGGCGCTTGAGCAAAAGCTAAGCCAAAGGCAGAGCTAGAGGCAGAGGCAGAGGACACAGTCTGGGGCTGGGGCAGAGGCGAGGCAAAGGCAAAGCTGAAAAGGAATCGAAAAGTCTCGACACACGTATGATTCATATGGACCCACCGCAGACGCGTCCTCTCATCAGTCAACGAGGGGAAAAAAATAAGAAAAAGTGAAAACAATGGAAATGGCATTGGTATTGGCATTGGCAATGGATCTACGTCTGCGCAGTGACTTCAGCGACCGTTGATCGATTGATTTCATCGATTATGGTATAGCAGTGCAGTGTTCCTCTGCCTCCTCCTCCTCCTCCACCTCCAGCTCCAGCTCCACCTCCACTATGTTTATTTGTTTGTTTGCCAACTCGACAAGCAACAACAACACATGATCAATTACAAGCTGTGCCGCTTTTCCCAAGCTCCCCACCGGCGGGCCCACGCCTGATGTCCGCGGCACAGCTTCTTTCACTTATTATTAAAAGTAACAAATTATTTTCAATTGATTTACACGCTGCCAGCTCAGCAGTTCAAAGCCCGCACCCGCCCCGAACCTCGTCGAGCTGACCCTGAAAACAAGGTATGCAGCGGCTACCCCCTCCCTCTCTCGCGCTCCTCCTGCCCGTTGGAGTTCCATGCTGTTGATTAACCACTCACTGGGAACATTTAATGTGTAATAACGATTTGTATCTGCGAGCGCACAAAGTAGTTATGTTGAAATTCCTTGGGCAGTCAGCGCTGCCAGCTCCGCTGTGATCATTAATCATAAGAATGTGAATCTTTCTTTTCGGCTCGCACACCTACAACAACGCATTGCCCCTGCGTTCACATGCCCAGAGCGGTTCGGCTCGGCTCGGCTCGGGCGCGAGCTCCAGCTCCAGCTCCAGCTCGGGCTTGCTGCTGGCCGAACAATGATCATGCGCTATGCCAAACGATATTTCATGCCCATAAACGGTTAGCGGTGTTTGGGTGTAGTACGTCAGGTTTGCGCACCACTCGCCTACACTGCAAACAATACGTGGCCTATTGTCTGAGGTGTGATCTTCATTAATAATTAGATTGTTATTGATATTGTTACTGATGTCTGAGACTGAAGTAAGTAAAATGAAGACTGGCATCTGATTATATAATATATATATAACTTATATATTGATCAACTAGTTATTCAGAAAATGATTTCCAATTCATATATTCTATTATTCATTTGTATTTTCTATTATTCTTATATACATAATACTCCAATAATATCTGAGTTTCTATTAAAATTGATTTTTATTAAAGATTCTTTATTTACTAATTTAGTTTTAGTTTTTTTTTTTTTTTTTTGCAGTGTACTTATAGCACAGCATCGTCATCTTCTATGCACCGATTTAACGCCCCGACATTTACATATGTCTGTGGTGTCCCCAGCTCCAGCCCCCAGCCCCAGCTCCTTCTGCTACTCCTCCCTCCCCCACAATACGTGCCAATGCTCATTGGCGTTGGCGTTTGCTGCAGTACGTGCCTACAAATTATGTTTATTCACGTTTACAAGCCTCTGACATGCACTCGAAGACGAACCTGGAACCGGGAACCGGGAACTGGGCATGGGGTCTGGGTCTGGGTCTGGGTCTGGGTCTCGCTCTTGGTCGGACGGGGGTTCTGGACACGGGGTTCTGGCTTGGCACACCGGGGTGTCCCCCGGCATCAACGTCAGCGTCATCATCGCATCGACAGCGCTTGGCATTTCGGCCTTTTGGGTGGGTGACGGTGCCGACGTCATTCCCGCTGCGTCTTCAGGCTCGGGCATCGGGTTAGGAGGGGGCCTGGTTGATCTCAGGCTGGGTTCGTTGCGCTTTCTACGTTAATTTGTTAACAACAATTTTTTGGCATTTGTCTGTGCACTTCTGTGTGTCGCCAGCGGTCTCAGATTGATCATTAAGCTGCGGCTTGATCACCCATCCCCGATCACTGATCATTATCTTCTGCTAATTATCGGTGATCACTTTGAAGGGACTCCGAAAAAAAGCGTCGAAAATTTGGCAAATTAAGTGTAAAGTTGACTCGAGATTGCATTCGGTAATGAATTAGCAGAAAAAAAAACATTTACAGCTCAAAATTTATGATGCTAAAAATTTCCAATGAAACGAAAAGTTTTAAATTTGCTTCGATTTTGATTTTTGGGTGGGCTTGGATTAGAATATAAAATTTTGTTTATATAATCAGGTTTATGCAACATAATTTATACCATAAAAGTTATGTGAGGGAACCCAAGTTTAATGTTTGATGTTTTTAAGTATTTGAAAGGCTTAACAGATTTTTAATCAACTTTTTCCTCAAAGTTTTTCATTAATATTTGGCTAACCTATAACTATGCCCATAAAAAGTTTCAGCTTCAACTACATAACTTCAATCGCTTGTCTTAGAAGTTTTCTTTCTGAATATTATCAATTAGTTTGCCAATCTTAGCATACTTCCTAGCTCTGTACTTTCACTCAGATCCCTCAGATCTTGTGTGAACAGAAAGCAAAACACTCAGCAAATCTGTTGGCAGTTGGCAATGCCTTGAGGCTTTCACACAGCCAGCGAGCTAGTGCATAAATTAGTTAGACACCGCATCAAAACTAGAAAACAAGAGGGGGAGATTCGTCGAATCTAAGGTGAGCCCCAACTTAGATCCCCCAGCTGTTTAGCTGCGTATGAGAGCCGCCTGCTCGCAGCTTATAATCATTGTGAATTTTCACATGATTTGGGTAATAAGAAAAGCAACAACAACAACAACAACAACAACAACAACAACAACAACAAAAGAGGGCCATAAAGAGTTGCAACTCAAACATGAAGGTTCTCCAATGGCAACGGCTGGTAGTTGGCTATGCACAGCGCGTAGCAGCAGCTGTGGCCCCTTTGCTCCGCCCCTTGTGTGTGGCAGCTAATATCAAGAAAGAGCGAGTCCGTGTTGCATGATGCACTGCAGCATGAGGCGATTTTTATGTTAAGCACAAGGAATTCGGGCTATTAGCGCCAAAGGATTTTCTCATGGTTTAAAAATACTCAACGTGCGACAAATTTGGCCGCCGGCCATATGCAGCACGAAAGCTGCACGCGGAGCTCGCCGAGCCAACTCCAACTTCAACTCCAACTCGAGCTGGAGCTTGAGCGCGTGGAGGGCGGGGTCCAGGCCTGGTCGAGCCGCTGACCGGCTGGACAGGCCACAACACAACACAACACATCTGATTGCCGGCAATTGCGGGCGGTGCGGTTGGCAGCCAGCTGAGCCCTGGCCCAACTAGGGGCAGAGGCAGGGGCTGTGCTTTATGGCCGATCGTTCGGTCGAGCAGCCTCGACCGGTCACAGAGCGCTGCGCCTGCCTGGCATACAATTTAATATTAAAGTTGATAAACATTTTGACCACGGCAGTTAGTAAGCAAACGTACGATCCACCTACTCGCCTTCTTTAACAGCAGCCGCTGCAGCAGCAGCAGCATCAGCAGCAGCAGCAGCAGCAGCAACTGTGGCAGCACCGCCATCATCATCATCAGCAGCAGCAGCAGCAGCTCGAGCAGACAGTGGACGTGACCCGACTAGCTGGACAGACGCTCGGTCGTTCGGTCAGTTGCTCTGCTGCTCGGCTCGAGTGGCTGGTGAAATAAATTCAGAAACTATGCCAGCCAAGCGACTTGGCAACTGATTGCGCCACAGATTCGCACTTAGTCGGTGGCTGTGGGCATGCGGCGGCGGCGGTGAGCCAGGGCGGAAGGGTGGTGCTGCTGCTGCAGTGGCATGCGGCAGACAGGGGGCGTACTGTTTCGGGACATAAACGGGGGCGTGTTGAGCGCGGCTTGGGCAATAAGCTTTAGCTTTTTGGTAGTCGAGTCAAGTGGGGCCAAAGCTCTGGGCCACGTTTCAGAAGCAGGGACCATGATTAAATTCAAAAACAAACCCTAAAAATCAAATATAAATTAATAAAGTTTATTGAGTGAATATTAAATGGAAATAAAACTTGAAACTGTACAAATTGTAAAAGTAAATAACAGTAATTAAATAAATAAAATAAATATATGAAAAAAAAATTAAATAAAACATTTTGATTAATTTTTAAAATAAATTCTATTAAATAGAAAAAGTAAATAAAAATGTACAAAATAAAATAATATTACCAATAATTCGAATAATTAAATTTACTAAAATATAAACAAATTTAAATAAAATTTAAAAATTAAAACTTAATTAATTCGATTTTTGTAAGATAAAAAATATTTGTTAATAAATAATAATTCAATTTTAATAAAATAATCCGTATAATTACTCATAATTAAAGTTTTTATATTTATTAGTATATGTTTTTTTTGTGACATTCAGAAAAAATATACAAATATATAAATATAAATATATGTAAATTAAAGATCAATTTATTAAAATTTTACTTTCGAGACTTTCGCCCTCTATGAGTAGAGGGATTTCGCAGGCTTTGCCCACGCCCCAAAAAGCTGACTCCACCTTCGAGCCGTGCTGGCAGCTGATGCAGCCCTGGCTCAATAAAATGAGCAGCAACTGCACACACACACACACAGACACAGTCAGAAAATCATGTCCAGAGCGAGTCTTACATGGAGCTGAGAGTCGGAGTCGAAGTCGAAGTCGGCTGAGCTGGCTTTTGGCTGGAGCCGAACGCTTTTCGAGAAATCAACGTCCAACGCGATTGTTCCCATGCAAGTTTCTACAAATATTTTTTTGTGAATTATTACCTTCGTATTTTTCCAGTTCGCGAGGAGTCAAATTGGTCGGCACACGCTCGAGGGCACACGCCATTTCCCACGGAGCGAGCATTTATGGCCGCGACTGTGGCAGTGGCTGAGGCAGCCTGCCCTGCCCTGCTCTGCCCTGCCCCGACGACCCATGGCCACGGTGGCTGCTGATCACTGATCGAGGACATGAGCCATGAACCGTAGCAGTTGCTGTTGCCGATGACGATGCCTCTGCCGATGCCTCAGCCACTGCTGGGGCTACGACATGGCCAGGCAGGTGGTAGGTAGTTCAATTAGGACCCATAGCTTCATATCAATGGACGCAGTCACAAAACTGTCAACTGGGCACGTAATGCAGCATAATTGCCAACTGCAGCAAGTGTCCAACTGTCCAGCAATTCAAATAGCGAACGCATCCTGCTGGGAATTTGATGCCTCGCACACACACAGGCAGAGAGCACAGCCTACACCTTTGTGGCTAATGGGCCAGGCTTCCATTGGGAAACCGAAACCAAACCCGATCACGATCCAAGTTCAAACCCACGCACTTCGATGCGGTTTCTACTTGGTCTTTTAATTGGCTTGTCGCACAGAATGAGACAGAGACAGAAACAGAGAGAGAGAGAGAGAGAGAGAGAGAGAGAGAGAGAGAGAGAAAGGAAGGCTTTGCTGTTAAGGAGCGTCATGTAACAGTGTCTGGGACTTCAGCCTGGTTGTCACTGGCACCTTCCTGGGCCCGGGCTAATAGAAGTGATGTCGATAGCACTTAAACACGATATCCGTTTCAATTTGTTTGGATTCTTCAATTTAAAAGGTGATAATTTTCTACTTTATGGCCCTCGACATGTGGGCCACCCATAAAACTGATATCGGAGTAGTGCCCCGGCTCTCCTGCTCTCTCGCTCACTGTGCGGCGTGTCCCATCCCTATCCATATGCATTCAATACAGCTGAGCTTCGAGTCGGAGTCGGAGTCGAAGTCGAGTCGCAGTTGCGACGGCAGCTGAAGGAGTTGGAGTTGGAGTTGGAGTTGGAGTCTGAGTTCTTGACGTCGTATCACTCGCTTAATTTGTTATTCGCTGGTTTTCACACTTGATAATTGTGGCTGCGGTCAGTTGCGGGCTGCAGGATGGGAAGACAACTTACGGCAACCAGCAACCAGCAACAGCATCATCCTCATCAGCAGCAGCATCATCATCATCATCATCATCATTACCAGTCTGTTCCCTCTGCCACTTTGTGTCGTCTGTGTGGGCAGTTTCATTGCTAGCAGCTCCGGTTTATCGCCTCCGACCGTAGACCCGACAGAATGTCTACATTTTTTTTGATTACCGAATCTCAGCGATTTTTATGCGTTTGCCTCGCATAAAATACAAGACGCAGACCGAGGCAGTCGCAGCCGTTTCAATGATCAACTAAATCAACAAACAATTAATTAAACACTGAGCGAAAACTCTTGACTCTTGACTCTCGACTCTCGACTCTCGACTCTGATTCCCGCATTCAAATCACATCTCGTTCCATTGTCAGCTGATCTTGAATGCCCGTCAATAGGAATGCAAATGCAAATTGCTTTTGGCTCTTATTTCATTTTTTGGGTGGTCCTCGACTTTAATTTGCCTGATTTACATAGACGGGCTCAACTTGTGTCTTTTGTCTTAGCCACCAACCGCCCGCCCGCCCCGATCCACTTGGCACTCTTTAAAACTGTTTATTTCGTATTTATTTAACGACCCCCTCGTCGGCTGCTTAATGGCCCTCACAATGAAGTGACGACGATTAGCTGGCAAATGAAACACGTTTTTTCTCACTCTCTGATTTAGCTGATTAGGGAACCTGCGCCAGACATTGTCTGACTGCATTGCCAATCACAATTTATATATAAACTTAATTATTTCCCCATTTTCAATTGTTTCTCTTCGCTTAGACCACTTTATAGTCAGCTCTGCAGAAATTGCATTCATTTGACTGCAGAATTGAGTTATTGAATTTAATGTATTTGAATACTATTTGTTTATACTAAACTTTATTATACCCTGAACCCATTGAAAATGGGAAAATCAGGGTATAATGTTTTTGTTGAAATGTATGTAACAGGGAGAAGGAGGCGGGCAGACCCCATAAAGTATATATTCTTGATCAGGGAGAGTAGCCGAGTCGATTTAGCCCTGTCCGTCTGTCCGTCCGTCCGTCCGTCCGTCCGTCCGTCCGTCCGTCCGTCCGTCCGTCCGTCCGTATGTGTGAACGCGTCGATCTCAGAACCTATAAGAGCTAGCGACTTGAAATTTTTTATGTAGGTTCCTGTATACAGTGGCAGATCGAGTTTGTTAAAAAATCGATAACTGTCTTAATTTTAATGTTATCGATTAAAACCGACATCTTCCTTAGTTATAAATTCTATTTATTCATCTTTATAGGTAGAGTCTTAAAATTTTGCATTTAGTGTTATGTCTTACGCAATTTCGGTTTTTGTTAAATTTTGGGTGCCACGCCCCCTTCGCCTTAAATTTTTAACTCCCGTATATCAAATACTAGAGACTTGTGCTTTGGCACTACTACATATGGATGACATGATCACGCCCACAAGTTTGATCAAAATCGTTACTTTAGAAAAAAGTTATTAAACATTTAATTTCCCATAGCATTGCCATGCAAAGCAGCCAAAGAACAGCTGACGTAACGACTTGCGCTTGTGTGTGTGCGTTCGCCTGTGTATGTGTGTGTATGCTTTGCTTGCAATACATATGCATGTGTACATAAAAGAAACAAATAATGCTTGGAATAGCGGTTCTTCGCAGGGTTCAGGGGATCTCTTAGTCGAGCGGTCTCGACTAGAGTTTTCTTACTTGTTATACCCTGAACCCATTGAAAATGGGAAAATCAGGGTATAATGTTTTTGTTGAAATGTATGTAACAGGCAGAAGGAGGCGTGGCAGACCCCATAAAGTTATATATTCTTGATCAGGGAGAGAAGCCGAGTCGATTTAGCCCTGTCCGTCTGTCCGTCCGTCCGTCCGTCCGTCCGTCCGTCCGTCCGTCCGTCCGTATGTGTGAACGCGTCGATCTCAGAACCTATAAGAGCTAGAGACTTGAATTTTTTATGTAGATCCCTGCATACAGTGCGCAGATCAAGTTTGTTTCAAAAAAACGATAACAACTATCGTTTTAATGTTATCGATTAAAAACCTTGTCAGATGAAGTTATTAAATTGTATCTCCCACGTCTTTATACGTAAGTCCCCAAATTTTTTTATTAGTTTTATATTTATTTTTTTTATTTTTGATTTTTGTTAAATTTTGGATACCGGCTCCAAATTTCCCCAAATATTTAAATTGAGGTTAGTTGCACTCAAAGCCAGTAAATGAATGGGTTTACATTTTTAAAAATTGGAAAAAATGTAATAAAATATGTTGAACATAAGCTGAAAATTTCATTCAAATCCATTAATTCGCGCAGAAGTTATTAAACAAAACGTTTGGCCAATCGGCCAAACACGTGACCACAAAGCAAAGCAAACTGTTTTCCTATACATGTGCGCACATACACACTACACATTGAGCTGCGTGCATCTAGCAATTCTAAAACCCGCGTTTTAGTGTACATATTTCAATAGATGGCGCTATGATTTGCTTTATCAGCTGTTCAATAAATCGAAACATGGATGGCGCTATTCTATCGAACCTAGATGGCGCTATTGGCTAAACAATTGAAATGAATTGACTTAGTTTTCTGTGCGTTTATACGAATGCTATTATGTAGTATTTTAAAAACGCAGATAGCGCGGGGTTTAGGTATCTTCTAGTCGGGACCCCCGACTAGAGTTTTCTTACTTGTTTTCATTTGATTTATTCATTGCCATCAAAGTTGTCTTTGTCAGCAAGCAGTTAAATGTATTATAGTTTGCCTAAAATCAGATTCAAGTCGGAAATGACAATTCTAGCTGCTTGCATATTAAATGAAACAAAGAAGAGTTGAGTATAGAGCGGGAGAGAGCGAATCCCATCTCTGCAGGGGCAACTGTGAAACGTTGGCTACGTTGGCGGCGTCGGCGGTCTCCTCTGAAAGTCTGTGAAAAGCTGCAAAGCACAATATGAAATCATATCACTAGACGTGGCTTACAATAACAATCGCGGCCAGACACAGAGAGTCCGAGTTGGAGTTGGAGTTGGAGTCAGAGTCCAAGTATGACTGAGTGTTGTATGTTGATGTTGATGTTGTATGAGTTTTACAGTGAATACTCTCAACAGCAACAGCAACAGCAACGGGAACAGCAATGTGCCAACAATGATATTAAAAATAACAATTGTCTTCAGTGGTCTTTAACACCCGCACCGCTGATAGACAACAACAACAGCGGCAGCGCTTGAGTGGCATATAAAAGTCACATCGACAACTTCGATTGACTAAAGAAAATATTGTGTCGATGGTGCGGATCGAGCGCTCGATCGGAGTTCATAAAGCACCGAGAGCATTTTGAATACCTGAACAATCATAAAAATAATGACGCTGCACATTCCAGGGCAGCAGTCGCAGAAGTCGCAGCAGCAGCAGCAGCAACTCCCAGCCAAAAAAACGTAGCGATCCGGACTTGGAGTCAGAGTCAGAGTCGGAGTTGGAGTCGGAGTTGTGGCTGCTCTGATGAGCTTTTGCTGGCAACACACAGCATGCGAGTGGAGCCTGGCAACATAAATTAGTGATATGGCACATTATGTGCCCGATGCTCTCTGCCAGCAAACAGTAGAGGACTCTATGGGGCGAGGTCAACGCGGCGTATGCGCAATTTGGGCATGCAAATTGAGGCGCTGGCTGCGTCTTCCAAAGAAATTTGCATCATGTTGTGATTAATGAAGCGACTGCCAGCACGGATCACTGACCAGCCAATGGTTTCCACTGACAGCTTATCAGTGTACCACGCTGCCTCCTCCCACAGCCCGGACGCCCAGCCAGCGCCTATCGCTGGCCCCAGAGTCGAGCCAATTGTTGCCTTGCGTGTTCGCTGACTAAAGACTTCAATTCAGCTTCAATCATTTCATTTAACTGATGATGACGATGCGGCTGCCGCTGCAGTTGGCCATTATGCTGCTCGCTTAGCTAGCTAAAGGGGTATATTAGCTTCTAAAGGAGTTCTTTCCCACTTCTTCCCTTTTTCGGTCTTCAGACTAGAATATTAAAGGTAGATCGTACTTCACATACTATACTTCTATAGTTCCTCTCTTACCCTAGATACTCTCGCAGTCTCTCTGCCATTATTAATCCCTGAGCGAGCATTGCTCAGTCGATTGCATCCAGCTGCATATATATTCTCCGCTCAGACTTCGCCAGGTTACCTGAGCTCAGTTCCAATTCCAGTCGCTCGACACGCAACTTCCATTTCGAGCGTTTTGGCTACCAGAGCCGAGGCACTTAACTACTTTATTGGTCCAACTGAGGCCGCGACTCCTTCGCACACACCTGTGAAATGACAACAGCAGCAACAACAACAACAGAAGTTATTCAGCTTCTTTTATAGTTTAATGAGCCACAACACACATTAGAATCGAAAGGTTTATATGTCATAAGACTCGTAAAAGAACGGTATTTTATTGAGTACAGAAATGTGGAATAAAAAATGAAAAAAAGATTTCTAAACGCCACAGCCATAGATCGACACATATCGCACTTCAGCTCACCCATAATAACCCACTTTAATTGACCATCAAAAAATAAAAAAAAAAAGGAGAAGAGAATAGCATATATAGAAAAACCAAAATGAAAAAGAGGAGTGGGGGTGGGGGGTGGGGCGACAACTCTCGTATCATTTCAATGGGTCCATGTGGATGTCTATGGCCGGGTGGGCTATAAATTTTGTATCGGCTTTTGCCATTGTGTGGCCGACGATATTATCGGGCGTGGAATTTATCGTCCCATGTGGGGGAGCCATCAAAAGTGCGACAGAGACAGAGCAAGAGACAGAGAGCGAGAGAGAGGCTAGGAGCCGCTATATTTCATGGCTGATGGATACGGATGTGATATATCGTAGTACAAGCGGGCTGTGATATATAGGCTCATACGGAGCTGCGCATAAATCAAACAATGGAAAGAGAAGAAAAAACCCAAAATATCGTATGATGTGCCTGCTGTAGGTGCTGTTGTTTTCCGGGCGGGCCGCCTCTGTTAAGGAAACAAGTGCACGGCACGGCACAGCACAGCACAACAGAACAAAGAGCCATCAAATGGTGGGAGAGTGGGAAAATGGAATCAAATCACAAAGGCGTTGAGAATGGTTAGCGCTGATACGGATCTAGGCGAGTTCAAAGCGGCGGCATGTTTAATCAGAATATATATATATAATATATATATATATATATATAATATATATATATATATATATATATATATATATATATATGTATATATCTATATATTAAGGAATTGAAATTTGAATTTAATATTTAATATATTTTAATAAATATATATGTATTATAGTTTTATTAAAACAATTTCTTAACTTGTCAACTTTAATAACTAAAAAAGTAATTTAAGCAGATAAAGAATAAAGAATTTAAGAACTTAAAAAATATTTATTGTACATATATTCTGCGAGCTGAGCAAGCTCAGCTACATTTCTTAAAGATTCTTTCAATTATTAGCTTCAGTCAACGGCTGAACTGTGAAAGTTGGCATTAGCTTCCGTCGATATTGTGATCGAGGGTCGAAACTAAAACTTCTCACACTGCGACCGCTGCACGCGCATGAACTGTGACCTCTTAATGGTCATAAAAGAAAAGAGAGACCGCAAAGCCAGAGAGAAAGAGAGAGAGAGAGAGAGAGAGAGAGAGCGAGAGGTAGGGCAAAATGAAGTATTCAAATTCGCAGGCGAATGCGAATGCGAATGAATAACAAACGATGCGGCTCGATAATGTCGGCAATAAAACGAATGCCAACTGAAAGTCTCAGACGGCACTTGGAGCTGGTAGTTGGCTGCGCTTTTAAGCCTTTTAAACTTCAATCAAATTTCTCAGGATTTGACTGCCAGAACAACGGCAGCGGCAACGGCAAGGCGAGCATAAGCCACGCTTTGGATGGATTGTAATTGGGAGGAGAAGAATGCGTATGGCGAGAGTGGCGAGCACCTTTCTTTCGGAGAGCTTGCCGAGACAGACGATGATCCTGTGTGCGTCGAGACAGATGTGTGTAAGATGCCAGCACGTAAACGTTTCACATGCAAGAGTTAACAGCATTTGGATTTGATCTGCCTGAATGCTACCAAAATTACCAGACAGCCTAAAAAGAAAAAGAAAAAGACAAATAACTAAGAAAAGAGCCCTGCCCTGGACCAACAATACGAATATGTTTATGGCTATGCGAAACGCCGAAAAATTCTTGTGATAAAAGTCCTCCGTGGCGGTAGACGATCGCATATATACAAATTGGCTGCCGCCATTAGTCTCGAGGGAGTCAAGTTAAACGTTTTAGTGGCTGCGCTTAAGAGCGCTGAAGGTAATTTTTCACTTTGCTGCAGTCTCCAGTTTGTTATGGCATTATAAAGCAGATCCCCCTCGACTCCTGCTGCCTTCTGCTACTCTACTCGATCTTCCCACAGTGTATATTGAATGCGATTCCAGGGAACAAGTCTGCAGCTATCTATTTGGAAAACAATTCGATTAGAATTAACTTCTGTCGAGTGTTCCGACCACCCCTCCCCCTCTCGCGCTCGGCTCAATAAAATACTTTCACATCATTTCCAGGCACAGAGAGTCGGGGAAATTGAGAGCGCTTCTTCGATAACAACAATAAGCAACATTAATTGTTTGGCATTGTGAGCAGCCAGCTGTCCAACAATGGGCAGGGAGCGACGACAATGGATCTGGGTTTCCATGCGATTCCGACTCCTACACAAGTGTCTTCGGCTTTGTCAGTGTTTCACGCACTTTGTAAGTGGTTAGATAATCCATTGTTTATGGCAGCTAAAAAACTCTATATATATATATATATATATATATATATAAAACGAGACCCGAAAATGGGAAAAATGTTTCGTCATTTTGCCAGCCAGCTCGAAATCGAGTGTAAAAAGGGGAATTCGGTTCGCTTCGGCTCGCCACAAATTTCAGTTACTTTGCAGACAGTCAGGCAACAGCGCAGCCGCTCTTAGGGTGTCCAGAGATGAGTTTTTGGGCATCGAAGATGATTTGCTTATGCATTGTTTCCCATTTGAACAAATTAATCGCAAGGCACTGTGGAAACTGAAGGGGTAAAGCTACTGCGGGGCAAGCCAAACATCAATTTAAAATAAATGAAATTTTTTGGAGAATATAACAAATATTTATTCAAATATATTTAACTAAAAATATTTATATTTCAATTTATTTAAAAATATATATATTTTAAATTAGATAAAGAGATATCAAAATAATAATTTAATCTTGATATAAAAAAGTAATTAACAATTATTATTTAAAAATATTTGTTTCAAAATATGATTCAGATATACTCATACTCTATAGATAATCTATTATTAATAATATATTTAATAGCATCTCCTTTATATATTATATATAAACAAAGATAACTCTCAGTTAGTTTCCTTCTGAGTTGAATTCAACTTTAAGCTTCGATTGTGAGCCTTTCAAATTCTTCTTCAGTAGTTTTCTAGAATTAGGAATGGATCAAAAACTATAATGGATAATTGAATTGATATATCAGTTAATCGTTGCTTAATTGGTCTAATTGATATAACTTGATTGATCTTACTCCATACCAATAGCTGGCCAATCCACCTTCACCCTTTCCTGCTCAATAGGTAACCCTCTCGCTTTATGTAGCCAACTCGAAAACCTCATCAATTTTATTTGACAATCGGCTTGAATACGTGTAAACCGAAGCTATTAAAACCCATCAGAGGAGCGAATACAATTCGAGCTGAATGGCTGCGCAACAATTGCACTCTGAGGCGTTTTAACAGAATAACAACAATAACTAAGCAAACCCAACAGCAACAGAGCAACAGCAACAACAGCAACAATCAATGACAACGGCAGCAGTCGAGAAATGAAATGAAATCAAATGATGTGTATAAAAATGAAAATAATACAAAGATAAATAACAACAACAGCAACAGAGCAACAACAAAAAGACATACAAAACTCGAAACAAAACCATATAATAATAAAAATCAAGAAAAATAACTACAAAAGCGCAAAGTATCTGTGTATCTGTATCTGTCGAAGCGACGGCAGCGAGGGCGAGGTTGAATTTCTGCTGTTGCTGGCGGCGCTGCTGCTGCTGCTGTTGCTGAGGTGCTGCTGAGGTGCTGCTGAGGTGCTGCTGCTGCTGCGGCTGCTGCAGACAAGCGGGAACGATGGCGACAGCCATGGACAACAACATGCGAGACTCTTAACCTTTGACGCCCGAACAATGAAGTGGTTAAAAGCAAGACATTAACACACAGACTTACAGGCAGCAAACATCGCCAGCAACAACAAAAACAACAATAGAGAGACGGAGAGAGAGAGAGGGAGAGAGGGAGAGACTCGAGCTGTGTGCCTGGACCTGGGCTGGGGTCTTGTGGCTCTGGCTGTGCCTCATAGAGCAGCTCGAGCTCGGCTGGCTTGTAGCACTTGAGTGGAATGACAGAAATTAGTGAAATTTATTATTGATATCCACTTGAATTTATAGAGCAGCGAACAAAAGGCGTTGTTCGAAGTCGCAGTCCGAAGTTGATGTTGCTGTTGCTGTTGCCCCCTTTACCTGTTCACTCTCTCTCTCTCTCTCTCTCTCTCTGTCTTATATAAAAGGTGCATCTTTGTGGCGTCTCTCGGCCTCTCGGCAGCAGCAGCTGCTGCAGCTGGAAAACGAAAAATTGATGGCATTGCGTTGCGATCTAATGCGTGTGATAAACAGGTTCAGGCTCCGTTGCACCTATGCGCAGAAGGTGTCGCTGCGTATAAATTATGAGTGGAGAAACAATAAAGTGCACAACAGGCAGCAGCGCTAATAGACGCTAGATAGAGGACCGTTTGAGCTCCAGCCATGGAGAGATGGACAGAGGGCTAGAGGAAAAGAGAGAGATTTTCTTCAGCCACCCAGAATGATGATTGCTGCGGACAGGAACGACGACACCCGCAGCAAGCAGCGGTCGATCGATCGATCGATCGATGTATTTTCCAGCAGTTCCGAGAAAACTTGAGCGCCGCACAATAGAGTTATTTAGAGGCCCCAAAGTTATGGTTATTGATTTGAAATATCACACGATATGAGTAAGGAGTGCGTGCGCGCGTTAAAATAACAGGGCCGATGCCGAAGCGTTGTCTACTCCATGACAGAGAGACCCCCGAGAGCAGACTTGGCAGGTTCTTGAGAGCACAAAAGCCGCCGTTGCACACACACACACACACACACACACACACACACACACACACACACACATGCACAGAGTTGGAGTTGAAACTGAAGGCTTCAGCGCTCTTCCAGCTGAAGTGTTATGGGCGAGTCGCGAGCTCTTGACAGACCCCTTGTGCTCGTGCCCTGTTTCAAATGTTCAGAAATTGTGGAACCTTTAATTAAACGGTGGCCTAAAATATGCAAACGAGTCGAGACCGACGCTCGGCCGTATGCCGAGTCCAAGTCCAACTCCAAGTCCAAGTCATAACTCATTTTCTTCTTTTCTCTGTATGCGTCGGGCATACAGAGTATGCACCGGCCCCCATGGGCCACTTTGCATACTAAACGGCGCACGCCCCACTTTCAACGCATGCCGAAGACGCGTCTGCGGCAGCGACGTCTTCCTCGGCTTCGCTGTCGTCCTTCGGGCGCTTTTTCGGCAGTCAGGTGGGAGTGACCATGGAGTTTTTTCTCTCTTCTCGCATTTTTTTGTGCGCTACCGAAAGTCTCCAGGTTTTTCGCTTCAGCAGATTTGCATGCGCCAGCAGTAGAATATTTTGATTATGGCTTCGAACCGCAAGAAACTCATTTAAAATCGATTTATGCAAGGATTAAGATTCAAACAGAGAGACAGAGAGAGGGAGAGACAGGGAGCGAGAGAGAACCTCTTTTTGGGCCTGTGGCATGTCCATCATGTTGGCCACAAGTTAAGAAATTAGCAAAACTCATTTTTGCATTTTTAGCCTCCGGGCTTAAACTTAATTCGGAAGCACAGCAGGAGGTTCTAAGTAAATAAATGTGCCTACCCGGCCTCCATTCGTTTAATTTGCATTTTATTGCACCGGAGCCACTCCGAGGAGTGCGAGCACTCACGAGGTCTGGGGGAAGTCTCGAGCCAATTAAGCGTATATTTGCCACGCTTTACAGCTTTCGACTGCGATCCTCCTGTGGCTGGCACCTCTCTCTCTCTCTCTCTCTCTCTCTCTCTCTCTCTCTCTCTCTCTCTCTCTGTGTGTGTTGCTCTACTTTGGGCAGGCGCAGCTAAAAATGATTAAAGGCCATCCCGATCCAGACAGCCGTTTATATTAATTTCGCTTTGTGTTCCGAGCTCCACTCACGGCAGCCCTGAGAAATTGAAAGTGAATGCCGGGCAGCAGGAAATGAGTTGCCAATAGAATAATCATAACGCACCATAGGGGGTGGACGATCTGCCTTAATCGGACCCAGTCTACCGGTAAGGTAGTCCTTGCTTAGTATAAATATATCTACTCCATATCCGGCTTACAAATGGCAGCGTAGAGGGAGAGGTCTGTATGTATTGAGGAAGAACGAATAACTACAGATGGATTTGAGGATAGTCAGAGAGCAAACTCCAGTGATCAAGAAACCTAAGATTAAAGTTAAGCTTTAAATATAATATATTGAAGTGAATTATTGAAAGATGAGAAAACTGAAATGAATTTAAAATACACCGAGCTTTAAATGGAGTTAATAAAATACAATATATAAAATGTATAGGCCAGATATACTCTATGCAATAGATATGTATTGTACGATCAACTTAAATATATTCCTATAATTCTTGAAAAATATATGTATATTTTATGTCCATTTCAAAATGAAGTTGATTCTAATTCTATGATTCGAAAGGAAAATCTCTTCTTATGTACTTTGTATATGAGCAATTAAAAACTTGCTTTTCGAATTTAGAAATATCTCAATTTCTTTCCTCTCTGTCTCTCTCTCTTTCCTATATCTCCCTAATATCCCTTAATATCCTCTTTTCTTTTTGGAGTGATCTACGATATTTTCTGTATTTATCTTCATCTATTTTTATATCTCTCCCATATCAAAATGGATCTGCTTTATTTCTATTCCTATCACTACAACTCTTTCTCTTCTTCCCCCTCCTCACCCGCTCTCCCTTATACCCAACTCCTAGCTGTTTGTAAGTCAAACATGACTCTGTAACGATATCTTGCCCCAACTCTGTGCGACTGCAATTTGAAGTGTTTGTGTTTGTGTTTGTGTTCCTGCTGCTGGCTGGTGTCGATGTTGACCCAATGCGAATGCGAGTGCAAAATTGAAATTTATTTCTTTCTCACGTAGTCGCCTCTGTCATTAGCTCAATCAGAGGAACGTTAAATCGCGTGCATCAATTTGGCCATTTAGGCATTTGGCCAACGAGCACGAATGGCGCCCCATTCGGCAACCGATGGGCAATCCGAGCCGAGCTATCGGAACACATCGGACACATGTCCACATCGCACTGATGGCCATGCCAAACGCTCAGCGATGCACAGCGAAATGCTTTGGCTGTCACTCAGCCGGTGAGTGTTTCGAGTACCGGGGGTCGTCGAGCACACTCTCACATCATTCAAGCAGGCAGTCGAGCAGTCCGTCAGCCACTCAATAATTCGGCAGTCGACGTCCGCTTCCTTCTACCTCTGACCCAACCGACAGCCGCGAGAAAATTGCAACAATTTTCCATTGATGTTGTGTCTTTTCTCGCAGCTTGTTTCATTACGATTTGTACCTCAGTTTGTTTGCAATTAATTGACATTCGCAGTGCTCAGAATCGCAATCGCAATCGAGAGTCCGGGCCCACTCTCTCGGCTCTTGTTTGGCCAGCCAAATTATATTGAACTGATTCCCACGACGCTTTTGGCCAGATGGCTTCGATTTGATTTCAGTCCGTCCTTAGCTGATTTTCTCGTCGTTTCTGGTCGAAGGCATGCAAATCATTCAGGGAATGTTTGAGGAGGGGCTAGCACAAATGCTTCACATTCACACTGCCTTCCTTCGCCTTCGGCATCAGCTTCAGCTTCGCTTCAGTTCGGTTAGTTGATTCTGATTCGGTTTTAGTTGGCCGTAAATCACTTTCAACTGGGCCACAGCTTTTCCAAATTGACACCTCCAAATAAGTTGAATAAGTTCTGCTTAAAGAATTAGTGTGTATTTGGATTGGGAAGGTGTTGGAGGCATATGAGAGATTACAAATTCGAAGGGACAGAGAAATGGAGAATGGCCGAATGGGACTTTCCTAAATGGGACTTTGCTTTCGATGATATCTGATAAAAAGTGAATGATGGATGAATATTAACTAAGAATACTGCAGATAGAAAGCTAGATTTCAATTATGCTATTAGGAAATGCTGTTACTGTTACGATATATAGACTTGTATTGGTAAATCTGACTTCCGTCACTTTTCTTATAGCTCTTCAGCTTCATTAGTAATTTTTCTGAATTATTATTGAAGGCTTAAAGTCCAAACTCATGAAATACTGGGAATCTAGCATAATAAATAGTAAGAGCATAAATTATAATAAAAAGAATAATAAAGTTATTACAAATTTATCATATTAAGAGTTCTTCAACTTCCCAATTAACCCATAGATAGACAACTCAACTTGGAATTGAATCAACTGCTTTCAAATATTTTACATAATATTCAACTACAACTTCAAGAAGTCTTCACCTCTCCCATTCCATTAACGATGAACTTCTCCGCTTCGTAGACAAGTCTTATTTGCCTAAGATCTTTGACCATGCGCCAGCTCATTTGTTGTTTGCTTGCTCAGCTCAAGAACAACGTCAATACACAACGACAACAACAACAGCAAGAGATCTCAAGTGTCTTAAAATTGATCAACGGCACGGATCAAAGAGCAAAATATTAATATTTCCTAATCCATTGTAATTATGATTTCTCCCTCATTGTTTGTCACAAAAAAGCAGCCGGCACAGGGCCCGAGGCCGTCTCTTTGTCTCCCTCTCTCTCTCGATAGATCATATTACCAAGTGAATATGTCAATTCCTCACGAAAATCGATAAGAGATCTGCGTCACAGCTACGAAAGATAAAAAAGAACAGCAGAGAGGAGAAGCGAAGAGAATCGTAAGGCAAAATCCCCAAACACTAATTGTAAAGGCTGTGCGTGCCAACCACAAAGTTGACGACTACCAGGCCAGGCCGGGCCAGGCCGCCTATTTCAGCAGAACTGACAAAATACAACAAAAAAGAGAACATTAAAATAATGATAGTAGAAACAGGGAGAGGGAGAAGCAGAGGCAGAGAAGTGAGGCAGCGCCTAATCTGGGCCTGCAACAGGGATTAGTTGGTCCAATCAGCGGCAACGCCTGCGGCTAATGAACAACGGCTGCTGCCACAGTCACTCACATCTACAGCCACTGGCACTGCCAACGGTTACCAGGAACTCGGGAACTGGACAACTGGGAACTGGGCTAACGCCCCTGGTAATTACTCGTACCAATAAAAAGTCACGCCAAACAATGGCAACGGGCCGCATTTGGATTCGGGTCCCCGATAGGCGATCTTATCAACTGCCCATGTGAGTCTTCGTGTTATGACTTTTACTTTTCTTTGGCTTTGGTCTCGCGCCGCGCCAAATCAAAGCAGATTATAAATTCGATCGGAAAGATGACAAGCGGCCCAACAATCAAAATCAAATTATGAGACTGCAATCAATAATTTGACACGACAAACCACAGATTCAGATGCGGTTGGCTGACGAGATCACACGCCGCCAACAACTCAATGGAGAGTGGGAGAGTTCCATATCAAAGAGGAATCTAGATATCTGGCACAAACGTAGTTTTTACTCTCATTGAAAGTGAATTTGGATTTTGAAACTGTCTTCTTGCTTTGGCTCATTATATATACAATTTTTTATTGATTTATGCTTATACTTATATAGGTATTTATGGATAAATTTGTATATGCAAATACTCCAAAATAATCTAAATTTTATGTTTAAAAAAATACTGAAATAAATACTATATAAATAAATATTAATAT